>JAZHRO010000056.1:26152500-27352500 GCA_037157565.1 Thalassia testudinum | reverse complement strand
GGTATACATTATATTTAAGTTACTTAACTTATTAATTAAGGAAATGATTAATAGGATTTCGTGTCCAATTATTAACTAAATTATTAATAATGTTAATTGAATGATAAAATGCCAGTTTTAACTTATTTTAAGGTCCTTTGCTAAATGTCACTTATTCTATAATTAACCCTTATAAACTCATAAACTTAGCTAATTAACTAGGAAGACTAGTTAATTAGGGGTAATTAGAGATCATGATGAGTGTCTCATCACCACTCTTATGTTCTCTGTCATAGGAACCTCAACGTCGACTGCGTGACCCCCATAGGTACGAGGGGGCGGCGGTGGTGGCGGCTGTGCCCTGACATTCAAATCTCCAGTGCGCATATTTGAACGGCCCTTCATCTGCCCATCAGTTGCCTTACATGAATCCTGCTTATGACCGTAACCACCGCACGTAAGGCACACAGTGGTAGAGCGACATACAACCGCCATATGCCCCCAACGCCAGCATCGGAAGCACACGATCTTTCTGCTACCCCCTAAACTCCCTCTATATGTCTTCCTCATATTCCCCTCCCTTCTGCCAGTAGCATTAGATCCTCTCTTCTCCTTTCGCCTCCATGCCCTAGATCTCCATGTAGTCTGGCCCTTGTCATCCCAGGTTCTTCCACCGACCGCCCCATGGTCACCACCAACCGGCATGGTCGTCCTAAAAAATCAAGTTATAATTAGTTGTGTATTATGTACGTTAGTTTCTCCATTTTATATGACCAGGAGGTAGCGCGACATCTCTTTGGGCTTCAGATGAAGAATCTAATGGTACAAATGAATCCGGAGCGACGATCATAGTCCGTCAATGCGGAAATCACCCCGATCAGAGCTCCGTAGCACCCTTTACAAGAAGAAGAAGATGGACAGTCCAGATGGTGCCACGTGGCTCCATCTGGACCGCTCGACATGAACCATGGCCACCCTAGCCTTACGCATGGAGAGATCTCAGCCATTGGATCTCAATCTAACAGCTGATGGGTGCTCTACATCGCCTCACCTTCACAAGAAAAGAGCTCAAGATTATATTGTGACCATTGGATGATAATCCAATGGCCACGATCGTAAGATCAACGGATGCCACATCACCCTCCAAACAACAATCCACCACATTGGCGCAACGGTCAAGTGCCAGCTCCTCAAACGAGAGGTGCGAGTTCAATCCCTGCGACCTTCCCAGTTCGCCAATTAGCGTATAGCCGAGGACCCACAAGCTCACAATGCACAGCCGCACACGCACACAAGGGCATAGTGCGCAGCCACCCCCACCACAGCGACAGTGCGCAAGCGCGTGCGACAAGGGGCACCTGATGCGTGGGCTAGTGTGAGCGAGGGTTGGCGTGGATTTTTAGCGACAACCTGGGCAGACCTTTCATTACGCTTACAGCTGTCACTAATTTCTTGTAGGTATAAGGACAACTGTGGGTGTTAGCGGTGTGGGTGCAATCTTCAACGACAGCTGCAAGGGGTATTTAGTGACGCTTGCAGCTACCACTACAGCCCTCTACACGAATTTCTTCTTCTTCCCCCCACTATATAAACACCCCTACACCCTCCATTCCTCTTCATCTCTACCTACTCTACTCCTACCTACTCCTAAGCTCTACTAGCCTACCAAGGCTCCATTAGAGCTTACTCTCAAGCTCCAAAGGCCTCCTATTGCTGTAATGTTCCTATTTCCCACTAAACATTCATCCTTCATCCCACTACATTCATAGGTTGCCTTGGAGCCATCCTCCCACCTCCATTCCGGTAGAAGATCACCTCCGTCTCCTCACCTCCATTCTAGAGCCTCAGTGAAGCATTCCTCTACCTGGTGTCCTCACGCATCTCTCCTCCGTCATCCTGCATCTCACCTTCTTCATCCAAGCTTCCACCAGGCGTCGTCATCCCGCTGAACAGCCTATTCTGGAGATTTGCTCTCACCCCTATCTCTTTTATTCTTTCAAAGATTATTGTAACAAACATTTGCGTAATATATCATAGTTGTTCCATCTCATTTTGTGAACTTGTCTTGCTTGTCTTTTTATTTCAAAAAAATAAAAAAATAACAAAAAGACACAAAACGAAATGCGGATTTCAAACAAAGTGAACGTCGCCCCCTGTGTTCGACGTAGGACTCCCCTGGAGTTTTGGTTATAATTTGTATTTAATAGACGCATTTTGCAAGCTACGACGATGGGTTCTCCAAACCCTAATTTTAATTCGTGAAACGTGACTCATCAGGCACTAACCTAAGGGGTGCTAGAGGAGGTGGTTAAGGTGGTTAAGGGTTCGTCCCAACCCTAAAGGATTCCTTAGTTTGGTGCCAACCTAAGGGGTTTCTAGAAGGGGGTAGGTGTATGGTAGTGATGGAGGTGCTTTTTGGAGGGAAAAATTGGCACCAAAATAAGGGTGGTTATGGGGGTTTCAGTGGCACCTTTTTGGCAGCTTTTGGAGGTGGTGATGGGGTGACAAGCGTGGAAATTGCACATTTTGAAATCGTCGAAAATCGTAGTATAGTTACGAAATCCCCTAGACAAAAACATTTATAATATCAAAACTTGATGGATTTTATTCCTTTGATAACTTGAGTCTTGGTCGTTCGTCTCTGGGAGGCATGAAAGCATGTCGAGATTTGGATCGGTTTTCTAACCTAAATCCTGTCTAACCTAATATTTTTGGTCTTTTTGTATTTTGCGATCTTTTTGTGTTTTTGATTTTTATTTTGAAATCGAAATGACACCAAGATCTTGATGTGCTAGTGAAAACCTAAGTGACTACGTGGATCTAAGTGAGGCCATGGTGGTCGTGCTTGGTGTGACTAGCCTAAATAACATAAAGACAAGCAAACATGAGGACAATCAATCATAGAAACATCATGATATAATTTATGTATAAAAGATTATGACATAATAGCAGCATGCATATAAAACCATTAAACAAGAGTATCATGCATCAAAAATTAAGTCACTAGAAAATCCAGATACATGGAAATAAAGCTAAACTAAAGAAAGGGATCAACCAAGACAGGCTAAGGAGAAGCCTTCTTGGCCGTCCACTAAAGAGAGGAGGATGGGTGTGTGCACCCAAGTGGAGAGAGGAGGGTGTTGCACCCTTTCTCTACCAATGGTCGTCCTTGAGAAGGCCTTCAGGGGGGTCTTCTCTATGGCCTTCTAAGAAGAAAATAAAATGGGGACGTGGATCCTCTATGGTGGAAGAAGAGGGCACGCCCACAAGAAGAAAGGAGAAGGTGTTTCATCCTTATGCTCTTCTTCTTCTTGCCACCCTCATGAAGATGCCTTGGAGGAGTTTCTTCTTTAGCCATCCAAGGAGGGAGCCTTGGAGGAAGAGGACGACCTTGAGAGGGAGAGGAGGAGGGGTGGTCACAAGTTGATAGGAAGAGAGTGGTGGAGATGGTGCATTAATTTCTTGGCTCTCTTCTCTCCTTAGTTTTTATCGAAAGGCCTCTCCATTTCAAATGGGTCACCACTTTTGGTGGCTCCCAAAATAGCAAGTGCCACCGATGTAGGATCTAGGTTGGTGACCAACTAATGAGGGCTAGAATGGGAAAGTGGCATTTAAGAAAGTGTATGTATGTGTAGGTGCAATTTTCGTGGAGTAGGTTAGTGGGTTTGGTGAATCTAGGTTGGGTTAACCTACATTAAGTGGGTGTGGACCTAATTAGGCTTAGGAAAGTTTAATCGGATAGGAGTGAACCTAACTAGGTCTAGGTCAAGTCTAAATGGATGTGTGCATGTGATTAGGCTAGGGTAACCCTAATAGGTATGTTTCAATTAGATCTTGGGTGGATCTAATTGGGCTCAGGTTCATCCAATCAACTGTAGATGCACCCAATTAGGTATGGGATGGTTCAATTGGGTTAGGGATAGGATAAGTAGGGCTATGGATAGTGGACTAGGCTTAGGAGGTCTCTAATTAGGTTTCCTAGGGTGTCTGGTGGGGTTCCTAGGTCAAAATAGGCAAGCTAGGGCTTCCAACAGCAAAATTAGGAACCAGACATCAATATCAGATGTCCAGGATAGTTGTTAGACATCCTATACTACAAAATTGGATGTCTGGACATTAAATTAGACGTCCAATTTTTTGTCAGTATGAGTTTTTGCTTCCTAGATTGTTATTCTGAAGAAATTAGACATCCAGCCAGATGTCTAGACATCCTAAAAGGTGTTGGAGAGTGGGTTTTAGGTTTTCTAAGGTGTGTTTTGGTTCCTAAGTGTTTGGGAGAGGGATAGGGTGGATAAGAACAGGGATAGTGCTATCCATGTTTGGGTTTTGAGGCTATGGTGCGCTAATGGAGTTTGTTTTGGGTTTTGGAAAGCTATCCTAGGGTTTCTAAGGGTAGGTGATGAGAGCCTCATCATGAGCCATAACTATCCCATTTTGACCTAATAAAGAGAATAAAAGCTCTACATGACTTAGAAGAGGGCTTAATTGGAGGAATAAGTGTTCTGAGAAGAAAACATGAAATAAAGGTTAAAACTACAATTTTACCATTGCAGTACATAAACGGGATTTCTCAGAGACAAAACATAGGTCAAATGGTCTAAATGAGATAAAAAGTGGGTTGATTCAATCAGAAATGGGTTCATGTGCAATCTAGGAATTAAATGACATCTGGTAACCCTAAAATAGACTCGCTTAATTCAAAAAGGTTTCAGTCAGGATAAAAATCAAGTAAACCCTCTAAAAATCATGGAAAAATATCCCCTAGGATTTATAACATTCAAATTAGCCTTTGGAACCTAGTTTGACCTAGATTACGGTCCTAGCTCATTAATTGACCTAATTTTGGTTTTTACGCAAAATGTCCAGTCAAACATGGTCAAACCTAAAATCCAACTTCACCATTGGATTTCGTAGGTTCAAATTAGGTTTGTACCAAAATGTGGACCTAAGGGGAGGTCATCTTGACCTACTTTGCAATTTAGTACACCTAATCACATTTTGGTTCCTATCTTTTGAAAACCATCACATAGACCCCCCTAGCTTTGTCGCCAATATTACAATCTGGTCCCTCCACCATTAATGTGGAAGAATCCTTCTCCGGCGAGGAAGACAAGGGGGATACTCTCAGATCCCTCGAAGATCTCCTCCCAGAATTGGAAGGGAGATTCTCTGAGGAATCCCCTTCCATCTGAGCCTGATCATAATCTCTGATTCCTATCTGATCTCTCGTGCGAATGCACGAAAGATTTGGATCCCAACCACCTTCCTTCTCCTGCGAGACGATGGTGGCTAAAAGCTTGCCCTCTATGCACAAGAAGCTCGGCTAGCACCTACAAAAAGACCTCTGACCTCTGCGAATCTCTCAAACTTGTCTTGGCCGTAGAATCCTTCAAATTTCATCTCTCCTCTCTCCGACCAAGAAACCCACAAGCTCCGGCGATTACCTCTCCTCCTTCTCGTCGCTCTGCTGCCATACCAGCAGCAGAGTCCACTCCACCTCATCTTCCCACGTCGCGCCGCACCAAGCGCATGCCTCCCTGACCTCCTCCTTGTCGCCGTTATCTCCCTCAAGGTTGTCTTCTCCGATGACAGCACAAACGAGCCATCTAACTCCGCTGCCCTCTTTCACTCCCAACAGTCCAGATAAGTTCCCCATCTTCCACTCTTTCATTTCCCTCACTTTATTTCACACAATCGACCCTCGGCCGTCCTTGTCCACTGCCACCTTCCTCATCTCCGGCTACCCTCCTGCGAGATGCTCCCGTCGCTCTGCAGCCCCACACGTCTGGGTCAACCATCGCATAACCTCTGCCTCACCTCACTGAGCACCCTCCACTCATCCACAGTCCCGCTACACCACCAAAACAACCCCCTGAACACACCCACCCTTTTGGCCATAGAAGCGACCTAGGCACGCACACCTAGGCTGCCCCGCGACCTACCACCTAGTGCTTCACCTTCGCCGTGACACAACGAAGGTCCCCTGGTGATCTGATTAGGCCACGAGGCTCTTTTTGTATCAGATAGATTTCAAGCTCCGGCCGCCATTGACAGCAACTCAAGGAAGCTCCACGCTTGCTCCAGGTCGCAGCACTGCAGGATTCCAGGTGCTGCCAACTTGGGAAGGTCTTACGAAGATAGTTGACCCAGCAAGTGACGCCAACAGAGCTTGCAGTTATGGGAATTGAAGGCACGGTCTGCTGCGGGCGCGCGAGGGAAAGCAGTGGGCATTAGTCCCACATCGGTCAGTCACGACGCATGCGTATCCTTTATATTATTTTTGTCATATGAGCCGGTTGCCTCCAGTCACACTTGGGGTGAGGTCCTCACCTAACCACTGTGCCTCGTCCGGGAGTTCGCCACACGTATCTGGCACGACCTGATCCGACCCTGTCCTGAGCACTCCTCACGCACCACACCCACACTGGTGTGCCTGGACTCGGGCGTGCGATCTGACCCATTTACCCTACTCTGGGAGAGCATGCTGAGAGTAGTTAACACAGAGAGAGAGAGACGCGCAGGTGTGGGTAGAGGGTTAGGTTTTGCTGTGCGTGGTTGTGTACAGGACGCAGGGACTTAGCCGCTGTAAGCAGAGGAAGAAAGAAGGAAGGAGGCTCTGCTGAGGAAGAAGAAAGGCAAGGCAGAAACGAAGAGAGGCCAAAGGGAAATAGAACCAAGGAAGGAAAAAGAAGGAAGGAGGCTCTGCAGAGGAGAAAGAAAGGCAAGGCAGAGAAGAATAAGAAAGGCCAAGAAGAACAGAACTGGAGAGGAAGAAGACAAGGGGCAAACAAAGATTCAAGAAGGCAAAGGAAAAGAAAAGGAAGAAGAAAGAGAGGAAAGCCAGACCTTGGTTGCAAAAAGAAAAGAAATAATGAAGAGGAATAGAAGCAGCAAGGGAAGAGAAGGAAAGGAGCTCTACTTTAAGACGTCTGATATTGTATCAGACGTCCATTATTTTTCCCTTTTGAGTAATTTCTTTCTATATCACTCTCATTGAACTAGTCATTTCTTCTCATTTAAAAAGTTGTGTTCTCAAGTTTTGGAAATACTTAGATTCTTCCCTATGTTCGACCTCGGATACTCTGATGTTCGAGTTATAAATCTTTATTTGTTTTCACGGAAAGTTCATGTATATTACAATGCAATATTTGTTAAAACACGATCTAGTCACGTCAACATTTTGGCGCTGTTGCCGGGGAGCAACGGACACTTCTAAAGCTTTTGATCACAACTTCTGATCCAATATTGACCTAATTCCTCTCTTTTATTGTGGTTGTCTCAGGGAAAGCAGAGAAAAGAAGAGCAGCTGCACAACTGACACTCCAAGGAATAGGTAATTTTCATTAGCCCTCTCTCTTAACTCCCTCAAAGTCTGAAAAGGAACAAAAGAAGAATCAACTTAGGGCCACCTGTTTCATACTTAGTAATTCATCAAAGTTACCTGATTTTCATTTCAACACATTTTTAACTGCTCATCCAACTAAGGTAACTAGGGCTAAAACTTTCTTGATTGAGCCCTAGATACCAAATTTTGAGGCAACTAAATTGGACCAACTAGAGCCAACTTAAGGATTGTAAAGCTAGGGTTTTTAGAGAGACATCTTCTCTTAAACAAAGAAAAGAGTTTTTCCAAAAAAAGGTGTGCCCAATCCTTGTTTGAAAAGATTTATTCAAGAGAAACCCTACGCAAATCGGGCTTTTAAATCCATTTGAACCCTAAAAGAAAGGACCCAAAAGCTCTCAAATGAATAAGAGGTGAAGTTGATCCCTTGTGTCAAACAACCATAAAATTAGGTTACTTTTCACTAAAAAAAAACCTAAAAGTTCAAGTGCAACCTTAAGCACCTTGATCTTAAAGTAAAAAAGGTAGACTTAAGAGGTCAAGGTCCCCATTCTGGTGTACTTGGAAACGTAGTGACAAGAGAGGTTGGGTGGGGGAAACCCTGTACCTCGTGGGGATGCTCTACCGTGTAGGGGTATTTGCGAGACTCTCCCTCTTTGGCTGCCCAGGTACTTCTCAAGTGGACGACCTTTCTGACTAAGGGGTATCATCCACCCCGAACCTCTATAGTCACCCAACAATTTTTGGGTGTCTCGATTGGGTCCAACACCTTCTAATCTCATCACATCCTTCGGTGCATGTTAGGTAGGAGGTCCTTAAGACCATCCTTAAGACCTCCTTTAGAAATTCATTCTCGTCGAGGCTAAGCCTCGACGCCCTTGTTTGTGCAGCAACCCCACCACATAAATCTTTCATCTGATTTAGAACGAAGTTCTCCTTCTTCTCCCATCATGGCACAACCCATTGAAGAGGAGAACAACCTTGAGCACCAACTTCAACGCCTGAATGATCTCTTTCAAAATTTTGTAAACCCACCGCAGCGACCAATGATGCGAGATCACTATAGTCCCGCTGCAGTGGAAATCGAGCCTCGAGTCTGAATCCTGATTGGAGGTCCTGATTCTGAACTGAAGACCAATATGATTCATGCCATACCAAAGTTTCATGGGCTTAACTCTGAGGATCCATTCCAACACATTAAACAACACAAGCATCTGGCCCAGACCTTCGGGTCAGATCCACAAAATTGGGATATCCTACTCATGAAAATGTTTTCGTTCTCCCTCTTGGACAAGGCTGCCCATTGGTATCAAACTCAGACCCTTCCGATCAACACATGGGAGGAACTTCAGTCCAAATTTTTGAAAAAATTCTTCCCCGTTGGTCGGACGAATGCCTTGCGCCACCTGATCACTCATTTCACTCAACAACTGGGAGAACCTCTTCATGAAGCATGGGACCGATTCTTAGATCTCATGCGAAAGTGCTCTCATCACGGAGTTCCTAAATGGGAACAAGTCCAATCTTTTTCCTGGGACTCTGTGAAGACATTTGATTATTTGTCATTGCAACGTGCGGAGGAAACATCATGGGTCAACATGAGGACATGGTGTGGGAGATTCTCGAAAACATGTGCGAGAACTCCATAAATAATGACTACATGGGCTTATTCAGCAGGACGAATGCCTGCACATCGATGAATCTGAGAGGGGCACATGAGATGTAGGACCTGTCCACTTCCGTCGACTTGGAACTGATGGCCAATTGGTTGGACAAGGTTCTATCATAGAAAAGAAGGTGGACGAGCTAACTCGGCATTTGCAGCAAGCCACCTCTACGTAGAACTCTTTTGGACGACCACCTCTGGCAAGGGAAACTGTGCAAAACATCTACCACCAATCTGCTAAGGGGATGGACCCATATCCACCCTTGTCTGCCTCTCAGACCGAAGTGACCTCCGATCCATTCTACTCGAGTTGAGGGAACTCTGAACCCTTGTATTCTGACTTTCCTGAGGTTCCTCAGAACTGCAAGGACCTCAACACCATCCAGAATGACCCATTCTCCAATACCTACAACCCTGGATGACGAAATCATTCTAACTTTCAGTGGACGGGAAATTTTCAGACTCAAAGACCACCATATCAACCCCGTCCACAAGCCCCTCAACAATATTAGCTGCCTCAACCTCGGCCCAATCCACCTACCAATCCGGGCCAAACCAGGATCAAATGACTCTTATTCTTCGAGCATTGGCTGACATTTAAAAGACGAATGCAGCAATGCAAAAATAGCACAAGGACGAGATCACAGAGGTTCGCAACCAACTGGCCCAGATGGCAAATTCCCACCAACCTGGCACCCTTCCTTCGCAACCTCTACCAAACCCAAATAACGTGCCGACCCAGAGGTGCGTTATGAATCCAAATTCAGGCCACGCACATTTGATTTATCAGGCCCCTGCTGCACCATCACCAGACGGGATGGAAGCTTCGACTTCTTATGCAGGATTTCAGTAGCAGCCACCCCTCTTACCAAACCCAAACCAAAATCAGGCCAGATTAAACTCTGTAATAACACGTAGTGGTAAAACAACCCAAGACCCACATTATCCGAACCACTCCAAGCCTAGTAGTAGCCAAGACCCTAGGATAGTTATCCAGGATACCACTATCCCAGATGAAGAACCTAGACCTATTCTAGAGGAACCAACTAGGATTCCATTTCCTGAGGCCTTGACCAAAGGACAAAGGATAACCAAACCCGTGGCCCCCGAGGAGGATCTGGTCAAGCTCTTTGAATAGGTCCAGATAAACATCCCCTTGATGGATGCAATTCGCCATGTACCGGCTTACGCAAGATTCTTGAAAGATGTATGTACACCTAAATGTAAGCCGCAAACCAAGGATGGGAATCCGATCGTACTGTCGAGCAAGCCAGCTCTTTCATCTTGAGTAAACTCCCACCGAAGGCTAAAGACCCAGGAACTCCCCTGATTTCGTGTAAAATTGGTGAAACCCAATTTGATAGAGCCTTGCTAGATCTAGGTGCCTCCATAAATTTAATACCTACATCCCTCCTTGACCACCTTGAAGAATCTGAACTTAAACCAACAGAAGTGACATTGCAATTAGCTAATCTATCCATCAAGTCACCTAAAGGAATACTTGAGGATGTCATTGTTAGGATACAGGATTTCTACTTCTCGGTGGACTTCATAGTGCTGGACATGGATGCACCTGAAAACCCAAGGGACACACCAATCATATTAGGGAGAGCCTTTTTGGCCACTGCTAGGGCCAACATAAACTGTGAAGAGGGCCAGATAGAATTAAAATTTGGGAATCAAACTCTAAAGATTGACATTTTTAAGGCCCAACAAGGGATTAATTGCAGGGTTATAGAGAAAATATGGGATATTAGAGCCATGGTTGATGAATTGCATACAAAGGACAACTTGATTATCCCAAATCAACAACTAGAAAATCAAAACCCGCCAACAGAGGAGTGTGAACATGATCTAGACACACCTATGACTCCGACCCTTATTCCTGATACAAACCTCGAACCACCCGCTGCTGCTGACAATCCTGTCATGGAACTCAAGCCCCTTCTCGAGCATCTGAAGTACGTCTTTTTGGGTTCCAATCAGACGTTTCCTGTGATTATCAACTCTCGACTCACACCTAACCAGGAGCTCTATTTGATTACTGTTCTCCAGCAACATCGTAGAGCCATTGGATGGACTCTCGATGATTTGACTAGCACAAGCCCTTCATACTGCACACATCGAATCTACACAAAAGAAGGTGCACGACCTTCAAGAGAAGTGCAGAGATGCTTAAACCCTAACCTGCAGGAGGTCGTGAAAAAGGAGATCATAAAGTGGTTAGATGCAGGGATCATCTACCCGATCTCTGACAGTCGTTGGGTGAGTCCAATACAGGTGGTGCCTAAAAAGGCCGGACTTACCATCATCACGGCTGAAATCGGGGAAGTCATTCCTACCCGAATAGCTAACTCGTGGAGAGTCTGCATTGATTACAGAAGACTCAATTCCTCCACGAAGAAGGATCAATTCCCACTACCGTTTATTGATCAGATCATCGAGAAACTAGCGAGAAATAGGTTCTTCTGCTTTCTTGATGGGTACTCCAGTTACAACCAGGTGGCAATCCATCCAGAAGACCAAGAAAAGACCACATTCACCTGCCCCTTCGGGACGTACGTGTTTCGAAGGATGTCTTTCGGTCTCTGCAATGCACTCGCAACATTTTAGTGGTGCATGCTTGCCTTATTCTCAGATATGGTAGGTGACTATCTGGAAGTCTTCATGGATGACTTTTCAGTTTTTGGAGCATAATTTGACGATTGCCTCCAACACTTGGTCCAAATACTCAGGCGGTGCGTCGATGTGAACTTGGTTCTTTCATAGGAAAAGAGCCATTTCATGGTGCCTGAGGGAATTGTCCTGGGACATTTAATCTTAGAGAAAGGCATCCAAGTGGATCGAGCTAAGGTTAACCTGAGTTCCAAGCTCCCTATGCCTAGCTTGATTAAGGATATCCGATCTTTTTTGGGGCACGTCGATTTTTACCGTCGATTTATCCCTGATTTTTTAAAAATCACATGCCCCCTGACTACTCTTCTCTCCAAGGATGTGCCTTTCGAAATTTCTAAGGAATGCACTCAAGCATTTGAGATCCTACGTGACCGAGTCACCCAAGCCCCGATCCTACAGTCCCTTGATTGGTCTCAACCCTTTGAGATCATGTGTGATGCATCTGACTTTGCTGTAGGAGCGATTTTGGGGCAGAAAATTGATGGGAAACCTGTGGTCATTTACTAGGGTAGCAAAACAATAGACGAGGCTCAGCGTAACTACACAGTTATTGAGAAAGAGCTGCTAGCTGTAGTATTTGCCCTAGAAAAATTCAGATCATACCTTCTGGGTTCCCGTGTTATCATATACTCGGATCACACAGCTGTGTGGCATCTCTTCGCAAAGAAGGACGCAAAACCTCGATTAATCCGATGGATCTTACTGTTGCAAGAATTTGACCTTGAGCTTCGCGACAAAGCAGGAAAGAAAATGTGGTAATTGATCACTTGTCCCATCTTCCTTCTGAAATAATTGACCCATTCGGACCCATCACAAAACACTTTCCTGATGACCACCTCCTGACTATCAGTACAGGCCTTCCATGGTTCGCAGATATAGTAAATTACCTGGCATCACATCAGATTTCGTCCGATTGGCCGAAGGCCAAGAAGGACAAATTTCATTCCGATGGCAAGTATTACCTATGGGAAGACCCATATCTATTCTGCATTGGTGCTGATCAGATAATTCGACGGTGTCGCGGAAGTGGAAATCAAAGACATACTCTCATTTTGCCATGACCAGGCATGCGGTGGACATTTCTCAGGACATAAAACCGCATCAGAAGTCCTCCAGTGTGGCTTTTACTGGTCCACAATTTTCAAGGATGCATGCGATTACTGTAAGGAATGTTCCCATTGCCAGACTTTGGGCAACATGAGCCATCGAGACATGATGCCTCTACAGCTGATCCTGATATACGAAATTTTTGATATCTGGGGGATTGATTTTATGGGATCCTTCCTGATCTCGGATGGCTTCGATTACATCTTACTCGTAGTTGACTACGTGTCCAAGTGGATAGAAGCCATTCCAACTCAAACCAACAATCATAAAGTTGTTATCAAATTCATTCATCAAAACATCTTCTCAAGGTTTGGGATTCCATGAGCAATAATTTTCGACGGAGGGACCCATTTCACAAACACTCAGTTCAGGTCACTGATGACCAAATACGGGATGTCACACTGAATCTTTACTCCTTACCACACCCAAACTAATGGTCTAGCTGAGTTATCAAACCGAGAGATCAAGAAAATCCTTTAGGTTACTGTTCGACTTGACAGAAAAGATTGGTCTTCTCAGATTCTGGAGGCATTGTGGGCCTATAGGACCACCCACAGGACCCAATTAGGAATGTCTCCCTTCAGACTAGTGTACGGGAAGGCATGTCACCTCCTCATCGAATTGAAGCATAAAGACTATTGGGCAGTATGGAATTGTAATTTAGATCTTTCTAAGGCTGGAACCCACAGAAGGCTTCAAATAAGTGAGATCGATGAATTACGCCACGACGCATATGAGAACTCGTGAATTTACAAAGAACAGGTTAAAGCTTTTCTTGACAAACACATTTCTAGAAAGTTCTTTCATCTTGGTCAAAAGGTTTTACTCTTTGATGCCTGACTCAAATTATTCCCAGGAAAGCTACGATCTAAGTGGGTCAGACCCTACCTAGTCTGACAAATCTTTGGAAATGGAGCCATTGAAATCAGCCCACTTAGCCACGATTCTGAACCTTTTGTTTTGAACGGTCAGAGACTTAAGCCGTTCATTGACATGACCGATACAAATTTGGCTGAGTCATTGTTTACCCTCCATTCCCCTTGAGCTCATTGCGCCCAGTCGATGGCGTAAAACTCAATGCTTAATGGGAGGCAACCCGTCATTCTTTGAAAAACCTGAAACCTCTTCTGACATTTCTACGCGAAATTCATATTGCACTTTAGGTTCATCCATTAGAACAACCGACTTCACCTCAGGTACCCCTACCCGAGATTAGAAATCATTCGTAACAAGTCACTTCGACCCGTTCACTCACCAAACACCATTCCTAATGCATGAACTAAGCTGAAATCAAACCCACCTAATTTACAATGGGGACATTGAAAATCTTAGGCATGGCGGTATGAAACTGCAAAATGTCAGGAAAATTCATATCAAGAAAGGGTTTCAATTCAAAAAAAAAAAAAACTTGAACGAGGGGAGAAACAATTCAGGGTCATACAAAATGAGAGGAGGAAAAGAGTAAATTGCCAAAAAAAAAAAGGAGCACAAAATGAAAAAGAAAAAGAAATAGTCATTAATAAAAGATTAAGGGATTAACTGAAGTTCTAGACTAGATCAAGAAAAGAGAAAAAGAAGAAAAAGTGCTAAGGTGGCATAACAAGCGATTAGCAGGAATGCTGGTTTTAGGCCTCTTGGGCAAGATTCTTTAGCTTAAAAATTCATGTATTCGCTAAAATCTGGATAATCCTCAAGAGGTTGGGGAAAATGCGAAGCTTAAGTATTAGGTCTAAGGCTTAGGAAGTATTTGGCCTCGTTGACTGACCTTCGGTTTGCGGGATTCGGTAACCTAAGCACCCCAATTCACACACAGTCTGGTTCAGTGCTCATAAATATCCAAACCACACAAAAGCGTTTAATGTTATGAAAATGTCACCTAGATTAGGAGCGCCCGATCAACACAAGTTGATTTGGATGAATTCCCGGCATAGAGAGGTGGGAAATTCCCCTCGAAGATGCATAACAACATATCATCTCCTCGGTGCTTGTCTCTTAGGATATTTAAATATGCTACTGGGGGAATGTAAGCACTCTGCTGGTTCAGATACCATGGGCGGCATTATCACGAAATGTCGATCGCCAGGGTTTGAATTCGGCCACGGAATGCCATGGGCGAGATTATTTTGAAATCTCGAAAGCCAGGGTTTTGGGGGTTGCCATGGGCGAGATTATCTCGAAATCTCAATAGCCAGGGACCCTTGAGGATTGATGATGGGGATGAGGAAGCCAATACAGACCGTGTTGAGAAGCTAATCCGAAGCTAGAAATAAAAAAGGAAACGAGCGATAAAGCTCTCCAAACAAATAAATCTTCTATCTCTCTCTTACAAAAATGCACTGCAAAACTGAACCTAGGCTAAAAATGTCTCAAGCATGGGTGCTTTAACCACGGAGTCCAACAAACCCTAAGTTAGTTTCTGTGGGCCTTAAGAACCATTGCAGAGGACTGAGGCTAAAGCGGGTCAAGTCCGTATTTTGATTAGTACTTGAGCACCTCTAGGCCAATTATCGGCATTCTGACCTAATCACAAAAGAAAAAGAGAAGCACTTATCATAATTGATGACAGACACTAAGGGTCTAGAACAGAAGTTAAAACCTTAAAATTTTGCTAAGGGACTAGCAAAAGCTAGGCATGGGGGTATGGTGAGAGCCTCATCATGAGCCATAACTAGCCCATTTTGACCTAATAAAGAGAATAAAAGCTCCTACATGACTTAGAAGAGGGCTTAATTTTAGGAATAAGTATTCTGAGAAGAAAACATGAAATAAAGGTTAAAACTACAATTTTACCATTGCAGTACATAAACAGGATTTCTCAAAGACAAAACATAGGTCAAATGGTCTAAATGAGATAAAAAGTGGGTTGATTCAATCAGAAATGAGTTCATATATAATCCAGGAATTAAATGGCATCTAGTAACCCTAAAATAGACCCGCTTAATTCAACAAGGTTTCGGTCAGGATAAAAATCAAGTAAACCCTCTAAAAATCATGGAAAAATATCTCCTAGGGTTTATAACATTCAAATTGGCCTTTGGAACCTGGTTTTCCTAGATTAGGGTCCTAGCTCATCAATTGACCTAGTTTTTGTTTTTACGCAAAATGACCAGTCAAACGTGGTCAAACCTAAAATCCAACTTCACCATTCGATTCCTTAGGACCAAATTAGGTTTGTATCAAAATTTGGACCTAAGGGGAGGTCATCTTGACCTACTTTGCAATTTAGTACACCCAATCACATTTTGGTCCCTATCTTTTGAAAACCATCACATAAACCCCCTAGCTTTCTTGCCAATCTTACAATCAAGTCCCTCCGCCATTAATGGGGAGGAATCCTTCTCCAGCGAGGAAGACAGGGGGGATACTCTCAGATCCCTCAAAGATATCCTCCCAGAATTGGAATGGAGATTCTCTGAGGAATCCCCTTCCATCTGAGCCCGATCATAATCTCTGATTCCTGTCCAATCTCTCGTGCGAACGCACGAAAGATTTGGATCCCAACCACCTTCCTTCTCCGGCGAGACGACGATGGCAAAAAGCTTGCCCTCTACACACCAGAAGCTCGACCAGCACCTATAAAAAGGCCTCTGACCCTCTGTGAATCTCTCAGACTTGTCTTGGCTGTAGAATCCTCCAAATTTCATCTCTCCTCTCTCCGGCCAAGAAACCCGCAAGCTCCGGTGATTACCTCTCCTCCTTCTAGTTGCTCTGTTGGCATACCAGTAGCAGAGTCCACTCCACCTCATCTTCCCGCATCGCGCCGCACCAAGCGCACGCCTCCCTGACCTCCTCCTCGTCGCCGTTATCTCCCTCAGGGTTGTCTTCTCCGACGACGGCACAAACGAGCCATCTGACTCCGCTGCCCCCTTTCACTCCCAACAGTCCAGATAAGTTCCCCATCTTCCACTGTTTCATTTCCCTCACTTTATTTCACACAATCGACCCTCGACAGTCCCTGTCCACTGCCACCTTCCTCATCTTTGGCCACCCTTCGACGAGACGCTCCCATCGCTTCGCAACCCCAAACGTCTTGCCGACCGTCGCATAACCTTTGCCTCACCTCATTGAGCACCCTCCACTCATCCACAGTCCCGCTACACCACCACAACAACCCCCTGAACACACCCACCCATCCGACCACAGAAATGACCTAGGCAAGCACGCCTAGGCCACCCCGCGGCTTGCCACCAAGCGCTTCAACTTAGTCGTGACACAGCGAAGGTCCCATGGTGATTTCATTAGGCCACGTGGCTCTTTTTGTCTTAGATAGATTTCAAGCATCGGCCGCCATTGATAGCAACTCGAGGAAGCTCCATGCTTGCTCCAGGTCGCAGGACTGCTGGATTCCAGGTATTGCCAACTTGGGAAAGTCTTGCGAAGATAGTTGACCCAGCAAGTGACGCCAACAGAGCTTGCAGTTGTGGGAATTGAAGGCACGGTCTGCTATGGGTGCGCGAGGGAAAGCGATGGGCATTAGTCCCACATCGGTAAGTCCGACGCGTGCGTATCCTTTATATTGTTTTTGTCATATGAGCCGATTGCCTCCAGTCAAACTTGGGGTGAGGTCCCTCACCTAACCACTATGCCTTGTCCGTGAGTTCACCACGTGGATCCAGCATGACCCGACCCGACCTTGTCCTGAGCACTCCTCGTGCACCACACCCATGCCGGTGCGCCTGGACACGGGCATGCGATCCGACCCGTTTACCCAGCTCTGGGAGAGCATGCTGAGAGCGGTTAACACAGAGAGAGAGAGACGCGCGAGTGTGGGTAGAGGGTTAGGTTTTGCTGTGTGTTGTTGTGCGCAGGACGTAGGGACTTAGCCGCTGCAAGCGCAGGAAGAAAGAAGGAAGGAGGCTCTGCCGAGGAAGAAGAAAGGCAAGGCAGAAAAAAAGAAGAGAGGCCAAAGGGAAACAGAACCAAGGAAGGAAGAAGAAGGAAGGAGGCTCTGCAGAGGAGAAAGAAAGGCAAGGCAGAGAAGAAGAAGCGAGGCCAAGGAGAATAGAACTGAAGAGGAAGAAGGCATGGGGCAGACAAAGATTCAAGAAGGCAAAGGAAAAGAAAAGGAAGAAGAAAGGGACTGGAAAGCCAGACCTTGGTTGCAAGAAGAAAAGAAATAATGAAGAGGAACAGATGGAGCAAGGGAAGAGAAGAAAAGGAGCTCTACTTTAAGACATCTGATATTATATCAGATGTCCATTGTTTTTCCCTTTTGAGCAATTTCTTTCTATATCACTCTCATTGAACTAGTCATTTCTTCTCATTTAAAAAATTGTGTTCTCAAGTTTTGGAAATACCTAGATTTCTCCCTGTGTTCGACCTCGGATACTCTGATGTTCGAGTTATAAATCTTTATTTGTTTTCTCGGAAAGTTCGTCTATATTACAATGCAATATTTGTTAAAACACGATCTAGCTGTGTCAATAGTAGGGATATGGCTATCCTCCTCACTCCTCTTATTTGGATCAGTCTTCTTCTTCCTTTATTGCTTTATTCCACTATCACCATCTTGGATCACTTTATTATTTGCAGATAGTAATAAAAATCATTAAATTCCAAGATATCTCATCTTATTCTAAATAGACTGATGCAATGCATAATAAGCAAGATATGAGTGTAATATCCACAAATTAAGCTAGGTTCAAACATTATTTAGGTTAATTACAACCCATGATTGCTGTGCAATCATACCCGCATGCCTAAACATTGCTAGTCCCTAGCAAATGCAAGACTAAATTATTCACATAAGGGTACCTTAGGGATTGATTATTTTATCAAGTGTATGCCTAGAGATTTTTCTCCTTTTTGCTTTCATCCTATGTTCTAGAAATCCAGACAAATGTGAAAGTACAGCTACGTAGCTTTTGCAATGGATTCGAGTGAAAGACCTAATTTACCGCTAAAGCCTGTACTTGACCCCTAGTAAAATTCTAGCGGGATAGGCGGACTTCTTCCCTCGGGGTATTCAAGATATTCTATGAATTCCACTCGGCTTTAAGCTTAGGTAGAGAATCTTAGAGGGAAAAGATTATATATTTGGTGGCTCACTCTCGACTGGTGCTACATAGAGATTAGTACTATAGAATCTAGATTCCCAAATTACTAAGTAACTCAACTCAACGAATGACGAGAAAAACTATGCTCTCTTCTGGTTCCTTTATATTCATTCTCTCTTTTTCTTTTTCTTTTCTTTTCTTTTTTTTAGAGCTCACAATCTCACTAGATTCACACATATCACTTGTACTTGGTGGTCTCACTTGGCATTAACACTTTAATTGAGTTTCCATAGCCCTAACACTAAGTCAGAATTCCTCAGCTAGTATTCAAGTGGCTAGAAACATAGAAAATAGGTTAAGGCCATATTTGGTGGATCTCAAATTTATTCAGTGGTATTGCCTCAATGAAATGAAATAAACACTAAATATTCACAAACTCTTTTTTTTTTCTTTTCTTTTTCTTCTTTTTCTAATTTTTTTCAAATTTTTTTTTCTCTTTTTTTTTCTTTTCCTTCTTTTGTTATGTATATTTTTTTTAACACAGCACAGGCTAGCATACATTTGTGAACTTTATTAAGGAGGCATTATTAGGGATTGGTGGTACTCAAGAAACATTGGGTGGCTGTTGAATGATCGAGTTGCTACACTAACGTGTTTGGTTTTGAAAACCTGTCATCGTAGTATGAAAGCGAAGAACTCATGTTCAACAAAAAGAATTTATACCGGAATAGAAATCCCGAGTCGAACACAGGGAGGCGGACGTTTGATTGAAAAAATACGCATTTGTTTTATTTGTCACGAAGCAGAATAATTGATTAGAAACTATCTAACTATTTACGATAAATAGAAGAGAGAGAGAGAATATTACAAACAAAAATCAAAAAGAGATGTACAATGAACATGGAATTTCATCATCAGAAAGATTGTTCATTGCACTAAATGTTAGGACTAGAAAGCGGGAAAATGATTACACTAGAAAGCAGTAAATCTATTCTAGAAAGCAGTAAGAAGAATGGGGAGAGAGATATCCTCCTCGATGATTGCTTGGAGGACGAGCCAGATGAGACGACAACTGGATGAAGGAGGATAGAGCAGGAAGAAGGAGAATGAAGCGGGAGGAACGGGAATGGAGCAGCACGTCATCATCGTCACAGGATCCGCTTCCGAAAGGGGGATGAAAAATTGACTTTATCTCGCGAGAAGCATCTCGGGTGTGGGACAAGCTTCTCTTGAGCTTTGGACAGGGAGAGAAGGAAGGGATGAGAATTTCATGAGGATGGGGTCTCCTTTTATAGTTGCAAGGAATGAGGGCAAATTGGTCTTTTAGATCTGAAAACATTAAATAAGAGGTCTTTAGTGACGAATAAAATCGTCGCTAAAGCCCCATCGTGGGCGATGTGCAAAGTAGCGTGCGCGACCGCTCGCCAACTCGCGCATAATGCGCGTTCACGTTCAGCTGATCTCACGATCAGACGGCTTATCTCATGCCTCCGCTCGATCCTCAGCATGCGTGCCCTCGTGCGATCCCACGTGAGGCACAGCGTGCAATAGCGCGTGGGCACTATCGAGCGCCAGCAGCCGCTCGATTCTCATCACACAGTAGCACGCACCCGCTTGCCCGCGCCCACTCGCCTGCGCATGCGGATTCGAACTCGCGCCAGAAGGCGACCGAGCACCTTGTCCACTGCACTGCGTGTGTGGATGGGCGAGCAGTTGATCATCTGAACACGTGATCAGGACCGTTGGATCAAGATCCAACGGTCAAGGTGGTTTCTTCAGGTGCACTCAGAGGATGGGCACACCGGTTGAGCTCCTCTCTCAGCTGTTGGATATTGATCCAACGGCAGACATGCATGGGAGCTAGAATCTTCAGTGGTTGAGGGCGGTTGGTTGGGCAGCCGAGATGGCACCACGTGGTGCCATCTTGGTCATCCATCTTCTGGATGATGTAGATGGTGCCATGGTTGTCGGAATGAGTTTATTTTCATGCCGTTTGGCTGCGATCGTCAATTCGAATCCATCCATATGGTCAGATTTGTCATTTGAGCTACGAATTCACACCATCTTGGCCCTTGCTCTTCTAGGGTTCCCCGATTCTATCTGATGCTACAAATGTCTGATTAGGGCGATCTTGGAGTCGTTGAACTCCAATCATCACCTTGATTACATCTATACGGTTGGATCTTCGATCCAAGGCCCCGATAAAAGGTTTGCCCTAACCATGAACATAGAAGGCGATAATTAACCTCCATTTCATTCAAACTAATCAAAATGCAAGATGATGCATGTTTTGCAATATTTAGTATGCAATGCAATCCTATGCTTAAGAACATGCATAAATAGACATCTTAAGTAGTGTAAACATGCTTACATCATACGCCCATGCCTATCTTTTGCTAGTCCCTAGAAAAAACTATATACTTTTTATAAAAGAATCAGGTTGGATTATTTGGGCTTGAGTTATTTTCAATCACTAAGAAAATGTTTACTTAGGATCTGAACTTTCAAAGACACAACAGTGCCCGAGTATTTGCCAAAATGCAGATTGCCTCAAGCCCTTGCCTTATTCAAAGAAAAATTTATTTTTCTCTTTTTTTCTTCTATTCTATTTTTTTTGGATTTTCAAGTTTTAGGGTTTAAGAGTGGCTTTCTATGGCCATTCAACTCACCCAAGATTTGATGAGAACCCTAAGTTCTAAGCATCTTATTGTGAATGTGATAGACTCGTTGACCGGTAGTAAAAACGGACTTCAGATTTCTATGCCTCTAGGTGACCTTTAAAAGAGAATTCTACCTAAAGGTGTATCTTTACAACCAGTAGCTTTCTCCCTACTTTTATTTTTTTACGGGGTCAACACAAGGGTGAATCCAGTGTATATCTCTCCAGTTTATTCTACTTCTCCGCTTCTTCCTAAATGTTTTGGGAATTTTCAGTGCCTTTTATTGAGCTGGGTTGTGGACAACCGATCGATGAGCTATTACCACCGGCAACTTGCCAACCATACTCGTGCAGTGAAGTGTGGCTTATTTCCTTTTTTTCTTTTCTCCTTTTTTTTTTCTTTTCTTTTTGACTCTCTTTTTCTAAGTAGGTGGCTTCCCTTGTCTAAGATTTACCTAAGGGCAGCAAAAAGAGAAAGATCCAGTGACTGGGCTTTGGACAGCCTACCTATGGGCTGTTACCCACGATAACTTGCCAGCCATATCACCCTAGAATGTTCATTAGCTACCCAATTTCCGTTAAAATCGTCGAACGAGTCAGTGCAAAGAAAGTGTGTAGATGCTAAAAACTCAAAGTTCCCTCAAATTAGAGGGTGGTTGATAAGTCATGTACTTATCACCCAAACTTATTTACTCCAATTAAAATAGAAGTCAGGTTGGCGAGGACTCAAAAAATAAATCCACATTTTAATGGATACACGGGCTGATTAAGTCTAAAGACCTGAAGGGTCTTTGTGTTCAAATCATAATGTAGTATTTCTTAAGATTGAAAATTTTCTTAAACCCAAGTTCTCTTTTCTAATTTCAATTTTTTTTTAATATAAATAAAAGAAAATAAAATAAATCTACAAAGCTGACGAATTAATTCAGAAATGAATATCCACCCTCCCATGCCTGTCTAATGTAATTTCCTCATTGTATTAAAAAGACATAAAACAAAGTGGAATAGAGTAGAAAGCACCTGAATTGCGTGAATGCCAGGTCCGCTCCGAGATAGAAACTAAAAAGAACTATATACGGGCTGAATTTAGTACCTTCAGCTAGGCACACTATACAAAGAAGAGAAATAAAGAATTCACAGGTGCAGATTAGAATCAAAATAAATAGAAGAAACCTCTGACCTGTTAGCAGATGTCCACAAATGTGGACTAGATTGTGGTGCAGACCCATATCCCATAATCGAGAATGTCTAAGGATCTGGATAAAAATTACCTAAAACCTAAAATTAGTATGCAAGTGGGGTCAGGCCTACGATTTATGAGGATGCAACCCAAGACCAAAAAGTCAGGTTACAGAGAATTCAAGCTCAAAAGGATAATCATTGAATGTATGCTTAGGTTGCACATCCTCAGAACAGATGTCATAAGGATTCTGGTTTGATGGTTTCAGATGAATTGGAACCCTTAGACTTAAAATTCTATTTCCTCCAAAGTTAGCTTCCTAAATCAGAACTTCCCAACTCCTATCCTCCTCAATCAGAATGTTAAATTCCGAGACCTCTTGCATTTTAATAACCCCGTGTGAAATTTCCAAGTCTAAACGATGTGGCTGAATCAAAATTGACTTGGGTCTAGTTATCTCAAAAATAGAACCATCGATAAGCTCAATGGGTGTAACTGACAATCAGGGCATTTGATTGAATCCTCCAGAAAATACGATTCTGGATCCGTAATGTGAGCCCCAATAAGACCAGTTTCCTCAATTATTGGGCTATCAAATGATGTATCAAATTCCTCGGCCCAATCGTCTCACAGAAATTGTGTTCTGTAAACTCGCATGAGACTTTGCAACTTGAATCTTCACCATCAGAATCAAAGAAATCAAGATCCGTATTAATGTATGTCCCGAAATCATCTTTCACTTTCTGTTCCAAGGAGACATACATTTCCTCGTACCCTGGCTCAGGGATCTCAAGTGAAGAAATCAGCTCATCCTTAATTGATTGCTCTAATTCAATCTAGTCAGCCCCGTAACACGTGTCCCCCCCAATAGGTGCCTGAGCGAGTTCTGACATTGGCTCTCCTGAAGGGAGTTCATCCTGGGAATTATCCCACAACTAAACTAAAGCAACCACAAATCTCATCCTCAATTTTGCTAACTTCCCAAGTAGAAACTCACCTGGGTTCTTATCCTTAACATCCTGGAGCCAATCCAACAAATACTTGTTCAAAACATCAATCATTTCAATCAAAGGCTCCAATCTTTCAATGGAAGGTATTGGCTGAACTTCTAAAGATTGTATCACATTCCTCAAGTTAGCCAAAACCTTATCTTGAACCTAGTTACCCTGAACCAAATCATTTGGTTCAGGGTTGGGCGGGTTTGAGATCAGTGCAAAGGAGTTAACGAATTGAGATTTGTTATACCCTTCCTGATAATAGGTCATTTTGGATTGTTCAAAAGGTGGTGATGACCTAAAGGTAGTGTAGTCAGAGGATGGGTAAGGATCGGTGTATCCTTCTTGATTGTAGATCGAATTAGGTTGTCCATGAAAGGTTGACGATCTATAATTGATGTGGCTCTGAGAAGGATAGAAATCACAATCATAGTGTTCAGGGTTAGACCCTAAACACAGAGGTTCGGAATAGTATCCCTAATCTGAGTTATCACAACTAACTGATGGTTGATTACAGCACGAGTTGGGATAATCGTCATGTTGAGGATAATTCAAAACAAGAGGGAAAGAGCGGGAATGCATGTAATATGTGGAAAGATTCATGAGAGATGGGAGGAAGAAAGGTGCCCTACAATACAAGCAATCAAACCTATCCTTAAGTGGGCTAGCCTAAAGACCTACAGACTCCCAAAACCCATCTTGAGATAAAGGAACGATTTGATCTACTTCTGCCTGTTCAATCCAACCAGTTAGAAGGAGGGACTGGGTAGATGGTTCTTCCTTTGGCTTACGCCTTCGATTCCTAGTGTACCCCCTAGTCGCGATCGTTTGATTCTGCTCCCCTAGCTAGACATCAGATTGAACAGTAGAAACAGACTAATTGTAATGACCTGATTCCCGAGTCCCTACGAGACACGAGAATTGGACTGACTCGACTAATCCCAAGACCTAGTCGTCCAACGAGGAAGTAACCAAAAAAGCAGTAAAATAAACCACATTCAGCATGAATATAACAAGCAGTAACAAAATACAACAGTAAGAAAAGGAACTACTATAGTATACACCACCACAACAGTAGAACAACAAATATGTACATAACATGAAGCTTACAATAAAGAAGTACAAGGAGTAACAAGGAACTACTCACTACAGTGGAAGAAAAGTACAAAAAGAACTGCGGGTAACTCTACTGGACCCTACTAGGCCCAGTATCCTCTGCAGCCACTGACCCTGGCTACTCAACACCTGGTCCTGAAAAGTAACGAGTGTAACACGTCAGCGAAACACTGAGTAGAGTGGCAACTAAAAGCTAAAGAAGCAGTAGAGTGTACAGTAGCTGTTATATTTTTACTTTCTTTATTTACGTCTTTCTATTATTTCACGATTTATTTATTTCTCAGATCCTTCACTTGATCTCGAATGTTCCTCATGGGAACGATCTTGATTGCAGTCTTTTCCGAAAAGTAGGAGTAACACGTGGTGCTCTCCTGGCCGGGAGAGTCCCCCGTGGTGGTCCTACTCTCAGTCAACCACCCCAAGGTCAGTGACAGACGTAACGGTGACTACGGCACACGCGATAAGCGCACAGGTAGCTACCCCACACTGGCACGCTGTCAGTCATTTCCGTTAACGGGTGCGCTCAAAACACAGCACAGAACCAGTACAGGGCAGAGCCCTCTCAGTAACAGGGGTCCAACCCCTCCACAGTCTGCGCACCCTTGCCTGACTACCCTGGTTTGCCCAATGGGCCTAACAAGTCGGTGTAGGAGGCTAGCAGAACCCCGGGGCCCGTGGGGTAGCTAGTGCTCTCCCTACACTAGTAGCTCTCCTCGGTACTGCGTACGCGAGGGCCAGCAAGTTGCTGTACAGTGGCCAAACCCACCCTGGTCTCAACCTGAGGGCGGCAAGCTCCCCTCTACACTAAGAGGTAATGTGTGCTCTCTTTTGTACCACGTACCCAAGAGACAACACACTTCCACGTTTCACTTTCTCAGTTCCATTCTATTCTCTTTCTAGGAGTTCTACTCCTAATTCCCCGTAGGGTTCGTATTCTTTCTGTTTGGCCATTGTAGGTTTCACTGTTCCAGTTTCACATTCATACAACCCATATTCTCAATCATATTTATTTATTCATAATAGGCAGCAATTAATTTTATAGGCAGCTATTATTTTCTTTCCACTTTTCCAAGACTGCAATATTTATATATTCCACTAGTTTTCCAGTCCTAGGATTAATGCCCTACCCTAGGTTCTATCATTCAATCTAGTTTTCCAATCCTAGGATTCGTGCAATACCCTTGGATCTATCATTCAACCTAGTTTCTCAGTCCTAGGGTTCATGCAATGTCCTAGACTCTATTAATTATTCCACAATTGTAACAAATTATGCTAAATAATTTAAAAGCCACTCTACCAGCTACAACGGGAGTACTGGGGGCGTGGTCGGCAATCCCACGCGCCTTCGCAACCCCCAAGATTACAATGGAACGGGGTCCTAACACAAGGATCAAACACAAGGAGTTTCTCAGAATGGTATACAATCACTATAAAAGGGTAGAGGATTTTATTCTAGAAAGAATGCAACTCAAAACGCGGAAAACGGACTCCGAACGGGCCATAAACAGGTCAAAAATGATGAAACTGTCCAAAAGCAGACGTCTGGAACCTCTTCCAGACGTCTTAAAAGGTGGGTCAGATTGTACCTTAGCTCTATGTAGTCCTTCAGACATCCAGAAGCTTGCTGGGGCATCTAGCTTAGTTCCAAGACGTCCGATTGTCACCCTAGACGTCTAGAACCCACGCGCCTTCGCAACCCCCAAGATTACAATGGAACGGGGTCCTAACACAAGGATCAAACACAAGGAGTTTCTCAGAATGGTATACAATCACTATAAAAGGGTAGATGATTTTATTCTAGAAAGAACGCAACTCAAAACGCGGAAAACGGACTCCGAACGGGCCATAAACAGGTCAAAAATGATGAAACTGTCCAAAAGCAGACGTCTGGAACCTCTTCCAGACGTCTTAAAAGGTGGGTCAGATTGTACCTTAGCTCTATGTAGTCCTTCAGACATCCAGAAGCTTGCTGGGGCATCTGGCTTAGTTCCAAGACGTCCGTTTGTCACCCTGGACGTCTAGAAGTCCTTTCCGTCGTCTGGCATTGCAGCCAGACGTCTGATTTACGTGGGATGGCGGGCCCTTGCACCCTCCCGAGCAGAACCTGTGCACACACACTCCTGTTCTCAGCACGACAAAGCACAAACAAAGTCGCGGCGGACGGCTGCATGGTCGTACGCGTAAAGAAGGAAGATGGAAATATCTTACCTGTCAGACGTTTGGACAGTCCTCAAGAGGTCTTCACCGTCGTCTGGTCGTAAGCCCAGATGTCTGGTTCTGGAAATTTTCCAGAACCAGAGCCCGACTCACTCTCCACCCGCGACACGCCCGCCTGCTGCCCGAGCTGCCGCAGCCCTCCGCAACACCCCACACCCCGTCGCTTCCCCGTCGGCCGACTCTAGCTGCCCCGGCAAGCTCGAACCCTCGTGCTTGAGCTTCCCCCTTTCGCTCGCAACCCTCCTTCCAGCACTCTCGCTGCGGCCGCTACTGCCGCCGTTCCCTCGCTCGCTCACGCTCTCGCACTGGCAGGGAGAAGAAGAGGAAGGCGGAGTAGATGAGGGTGAGGGCGAGGGGGCCATATAAGGCCGCGTAGGGAGAGAGAGAAGAGAGCTGTGCGCCTGGAGGAGGAGAGAGAAAAAGGAGGAATGAGAAAGCCGGGTGCAGTCTGCATGCGCAGGCGCGTAGACGCAACCCCGTACGCCACAAAAACTTATTACTAGACGTCTGGGAAGGGTTCCAGACGTCTGGTCAGACGTCTGGGCCACTTCCCAGACGTCTTAAAAACCTGTCTGATGCCACGTTCGTAACAATATAACAAAGTCAAAGGAAGTTTCGTCCCCGAAACTTGCACTAACTAGGGTGTGGGAAAGAACAACAAATATAAACATAACAAACTCAAAGAGGATCGAAGCCGGTCTGAAAAGACGTACCCGCGAAGAGCTTCGGGTACCACTCCCGCATTGCCGCCTCAAGCTCCCAGGTAGCCTCCTCGTACCGCTGGCTCCTCCACAAAACCTTTACCATGGGTACTTGTTTTCGTCTCAAACTGCGGACGGCTCGGTCAAGAATCTGTATTTGCCACTCGGGGTAGGTCAGGTCGTCGCCCATCTCGATGCTCTCATGACTCAGGACGTGACTGGGATCGGCAACGTACTTCCTGAGGTTGGATGCGTGGAACACATCGTGCACACCAGAAAGTTGAGGAGGGAGGGCAGGTCTGTAAGCAATGGGTCCAACCCGCTCCAGGACCTCAAAGGGCCCCACGAACCTCGGTGGGAGCTTCCCTCTCACCCCAAACCGCTGCAAGCCCTTCATGGGCGAAACACGAAGGAAGACGTGGTCCCCAACCTCAAACTGCACCACTCTGTGTCTCCGATCCGCGTAGCTCTTCTGCCTGCTCCTGACAGTGCGGAGTTGCCTGTGGATCTGCTCAACTACCTCCTGACTCTGTCGGATCAACCTGGGGCCAACCTCCCACTTGGTCCCCACCTCAACCCAACTCAAGGGTGCCGTACACCTCCATCCGTACAGAGCCTCGTAGGGAGCCATGCCGATGCTTGAGTGATAGTTGTTGTTGTATGCAAACTCCGCCAGGGGTAGGTGCTCCTCCTAAGAGCCCCTCTAGTCCAGTACGCAGGCACGTAAAAGGTCATCAAGTGTCTATATTGTGCGCTTAGACTGTCTGGGGGTGGTAAGCTATACTGAAACTCAACCGCATCCCCAAGGCCTGCTGAAACTCAGCCCAAAACTGGGACGTAAAGCGGGTATCCCGATCGGATACGATCTCCTGCGGAACTCCGTGTAGTTGTACCACGTTGTGGATATACCTCTCTGCCAACTGTGCTGGTCCCAAAGTAACTCGGATCGGCAAAAATCGTGCCGTCTTCATCAGTCTATCCACAATTACCCAGACTGCGTCGTGTCCTCACTGGGTAATAGGTAACCCCACCACCAAGTCCATGGTGATGCTCTCCCACTTCCACTTTGGCACTGGAAGCAGCTGTAGCGGCCCTACAGGCCTCTGATGCTCGGCTTTCACATGCTGGCACACTAAACACTACAGCACGAATTCACCCACATCTCGCTTCATCCCCCTCCACCAAAACTCGCGTCTCAAGTCATGGTACATCTTCGTGTTTCCAGGATGTATGGTGAATCTGGAACTGTGTGCCACAGTCAGGAGCTCTCTCAACAGCTCCTCGTCTCTGGGAACGCATAACCGTCCCCTCAGCCGCAGCACCTGGTCTGTGAAAGAGAAGTCCCCTGGGTCTCCTGACAGTACTCTGTCGCGCAAGGACTGCAAGTACGAATCGGCCATCTGTCCTGTGATGATGCGGTCTATCCGCTCTGGCCTAGTTTGTCGTGTCACAGTCACTGCCCCACAGTTCCCCCGTAACTCTAGGGGTCGCCAACTGCCCACCTCCTCCAAATGGCTCCAACTTTATACCTGTAAACTGGCCAAGTGTGCGGGCGCCTTCCAGCTCAAGCGTCAGCCACCACGTTGGCCTTTCCCGGGTGGTAGGAAATGCTGCAGTCATAGTCCTTCAGGAGATCCAACCAACCTCTCTGTCTCATGTTGAGCTCCTTCTGATCGAAAAGGTATCTGAGGCTCTTGTGATATGAGAAAATCTCAAAGGTCTCACCATACAAGTAGTGCCTCCAAGTCTTCAGCGCGAAGACGACAGTTGCCAGCTCCAGGTTGTGGGTAGGGTAGGTATGCTCATGGGGCTTCAGTTGCCGCGAAGCTTAAGCGACAACGTGACCCCTCTGCATGAGCACACCCCCTAACCCCTGCAAGGAGGCGTTCGTGTACACAACGAACCTGCCACTACTATCAGGGATGGTGAGCACGGGAGCCGAAGTCAACCTCTCCTTTAGCTCCTGAAAACATGCCTCACAGGCGTCTGTCCAAGTGAAGGGCACGTCCTTCGGGGTCAACTATGTCATAGGACATGCAATCTGTGAAAAACCCCTGATGAACCATCTGTAGTAGCCTGCCAGTCCCAGGAAACTGTGAATCTCGGTGACTGAACGCGGTCTCTCCCACCTGAGCACTGCCTCGACCTTGGCTGGTTCCACTGCTAAGTCATCCCCAGAGATCACATGACCTAAGAAGGTCACCTCCCTCAACAAGAACTTGCACTTGCTGTATTTGGCGTATAGCCTACGTCGTCCCAGTGTGTCCAGAACCATCCGCAAGTGCTGTCCGTGCTGCGTCTGATCTCGGGAATAGATGAGTACATCATCAATAAATACCACCACAAACTGGTCCAAGTACGGTCTAAACACCTGGTTCATCAGGTCCATGAAAGCAGCGGGGGCATTGGTCAGCCCAAACGGCATGACCAAAAACTCGTAGTGTCCATACCGAGTGCAAAAAGCTTTCTTGGAGACGTTTGCCTCCTTGATCCTCAACTGGTGGTATCCTGACCTCAAGTTGATCTTGGAGAACACTGTGGCCCCTCGCAACTGGTCAAACAAGTCATCGATCCTCGGCAGCGGATATCTGTTCTTGATGGTGACCCTATTCAGCTGTTGGTAGTCCACACAAAGGCGTAGGGTACCATCCTTCTTCTTCACAAACAGTACCGGGGCTCCCCAGGGAGACGCACTGGGCCTCACAAAACCCTTCTCCAAAAGGTCCTGCAATTGAGACTTGAGCTCTCGTAGCTCAAGTGGTGCCATCCTGTATGGTGCGGTGGAGATGGGGTTGGTCCCTAGTACTAGTGAGATCTCACGCTCGGGCGGTAGTCCTGGTAACTCATCTGGGAGCACGTCAGGGTACTCTCTGACCACCGGGATGCTCTGGAAGTCTGTCACAGGGCTGGGCTCTGCCACCACACAAGCTAGGAAGCCCTCACACCCCTGGCTCAAAAGTTTAGCTGCCCGAAGTGCCAAAATGCACCTGAAACCTCCGTCCACTGGCTGTCTGTGAAACTCGAAAGAAGGCAACTCCGGTATGGAGAAGACGATCTTCCTCTCAAAATAGTCTACCAAAGCGTGGTAAGCAGATAGCCAGTCCATCCCCATAATTACGCCAAAGTCCTAAATATGTATCAAAATCAGGTCAGCTGGCAGACTATGTCCCCTGATACTGAGCTCGCAACCTGTGTACACCTCCTCAGCTACAGACAGTTGACCACTCAGACCTCTGATTACGAACGAATTCTCCAACAGCATATAATCCTGGCCCAAACTAACTGCGGAACTGGCTGCGACAAACGAGCGCGTAGCACCGGAATCGAAAAGTGTGTAAACGAGTCTGCCGAAAACTGAAACCATACCTGCCACCTCCGATCCGGAAGCTCTGGCATCCCTGTGTGTTAGGGCGCTGATACGCCCCTCAGCTCTAGGTGTGGACGAAGCAGCCACACTCTGCGTTGGACGGGTAGGTGCTGGCCGGTACCCTCCTCGTGACTGTTGTCCTCCTCCTCGTGCCTGGGACCCGCGGCCTCCTGTGTGCCCTCCCGTGCTCGACGTGGGAAGTATCTGCTGACCTCCTACCCTAGACGGCAGTCCCTCCTGATGTGGCCCGGCTAGCCACACTAGTAGCAGAGGGGAACCCGACTCTCTCCCTCAGCGGGTCCTTGCTGTCGGCTGGGCGGGGGTTCGGTGCTAGCGATTGGCCCCTGTCGAGGGCCCCCAAAGGACACTGATGGCCATGCAAAATGTGATGGCTCTCCTGCGGACGCCACGTGTCTCCTTTCTCGCCGGCCCTGTGAAAAGTCTACCTAGAAGGGCCTCTTCCACCTGCCGTCAGTGTCTCGCGCTGAAGGGTTGGTATCCTGGTAGGTCATAGCTACCTCCACCACCCTCGAAAACGTAGGTAGCTTCAGGGGTTTTACATACCCCCGAATCGCAGGCTGGAGCCCCTCGGTGAACCTCCAAAGGCGGTCCTCCTCAGTGGCTACTGATGTCGCTGTAAAGCGGGACAACTCCAGAAAATGCGTGCGGTATGCGCTCACGGTCATCATCCCCTGGCGGACAGTGTGGAACTCCTGCCTCCTCTGGTCCTACCACGTCTGGGGAAAGTATTGCTCGCAGAAGAGGGTGACGAACCGATCCCAAGTCGGCTCGTCCCTCTCCTGTCCCCTGACTGCCCTCCACCACCTGTGTGCCGCACTCTCCAGCTGGTACGTGGCAAAGGCACTCCACGGGGGGGCGAAGGGTGTCGAAAACCTTCTCGAGCTACTCGAGCCAGTCCTCTGCCTCGGTCGAGTCCTCATCCCCCTTGAAGGTGGGGGACTTCAGCTTCCGGAACTGCCCGAAGAGCTCGAAGTGCCGCTGCTGTGGAGATGCTGGTGCACCTCCAAGCAAAGGTGCCTCATGCACAGAAGTGTCGGAGGAAGGTGGGGGCGGTGACGGCCCATCCCCTCCCCTGTGTCCAGTGCCGCGGCCGTCGTGTGGTCCCACAGAGGACTCCCCCTCCTCAACCCCAGGGAGAGGTGCTCGGGGTGGTTGGTGGAGCTCCTCTCGCACAATATCCCGTATCAGCTGGGCGAGGTCCTGGGCCTGAATGCCCGGGAGCAGTGGCTAGTCCACTGAGGCGTTGACAGCAGCACTCCCACCTCACCGACCTCGTCCTCGGCCGCACCTGTGGCCCGCCTCGCTAGTCCGCGACAAGGCATCTCCTGCAAGGAGACGCGAAACAAAACGGAAACACATCAATATGGAATGATATCTAACGAAAAAGTCTAAGAGCTTATGCCAAAAGAAAGGTTGTGGTGGCTACTCTAGTCACAGAAACGTGAATCGGATAATTTCCAGTCGGTTGATTCACTTCTCGGGACGACCTTGCTCTGATACCATCTTGTAACGACCCGATTCCCGAGTCCCTACGAGACACGAGAATCGGACTGACTCGACTAATCCCAAGACCTAGTCATCCAACGAGGAAGTAACCAAAAGAGCAGTAAAATAAACCACATTCTGCATGAATATAACTAGCAGTAACAGAATACAGCAGTAAGAAAAGGAACTACTACAGTATACACCACCACAACAGTGGAACAAAAAATATGTACATAACATGAAGCTTACAATAAAGAAGTACAAGGAGTAACAAGGAACTACTCACTACAGTGGAAGAACAGTACAAAAAGAACTGCGGGTAACTCTACTGGACCCTACTAGGCCCAACATCCTCTGCAGCCGCTGACCCTGGCTGCTCAACACCTGGTCCTGAAAAGTAATGAGTGTAACACGTCAGCGAAATGCTGAGTAGAGTGGCAACTAAAAGCTAAAGAAGCAGTAGAGTGTATAGTAGCTATTATATTTTTACTTTCTTTATTTACGTCTTTCTATTATTTCACGATTTATTTTTTTCTCAGATCCTTCACTTGATCTCGAATGTTCCTCGTGGGAATGATCTTGATTGCAGTCCTTTCCGAAAAGTAGGAGTAACACGTGGTGCTCTCCTGGCCGGGAGAGTCCCCCGTGGTGGTCCTACTCTCAGTCAACCACCCCAAGGTCACTGACAGACGTAATAGTGACTACGGCACGCGCGATAAGCGCACGGGTAGCTACCCCGCACTGGCACGCAGTCAGTCGTTTCCGTTAACGGGTGCACTCAAAACACAGCACGGAACCGGTATAGGGCAGATCCCTCTCAGTAACAGGGGTCCAACCCCTCCACAGTCCACGCACCCTCGCCTGACTACCCTGGTTTGCCCAGTGGGCCTAACAAGTCGGTGTTGGAGGCTAGCAGAACCCCGGGGCCCGTGGGGTAGCTAGTGCTCCCCCTACACCAGTAGCTCTCCTCGGTACTGCGTACGCGAGGGCCAGCAAGTCGGTGTACAATGGCCAAACCCACCCTGGTCACAACCTGAGGGCGGCAAGCTCCCCACTACACTAAGAGGTAATGTGTGCTCTCTTTGGTACCACGTACCCAAGGGACAACACACTTCCACGTTTCACTTTCTCCGTTCCATTCTATTCTCTTTCCAGGAGTTCTACTCCTAATTCCCCGTAGGGTTCGTATTCTTTCTGTTTGGCCATTGTAGGTTTCATTGTTCCAGTTTCACGTTCATACAACCCATATTCTCAATCATATTTATTTATTCGTAACAGGAAGCTATTAATTTTACAGGCAGCTATTATTTCCTTTCCACGTTTCCAAGACTGCAGTATTTATATATTCCACTAGTTTTCCAGTCCTAGGATTCATGCCATACCCTAGGTTCTATCATTCAATCTAGTTTTCCAGTCCTAGGATTCTTGCAATACCCTAGGATCTATCATTCAATCTAGTTTCTCAGTCCTAGGGTTCATGCAATGCCCTAGACTCTATTAATTATTCCATAATTGTAACAAATTATGCTACATAATTTAAAAGCCACTCTACCAGCTACAACGGGAGTACCGGGGGCATGGTCGACAATCCTGCGCTCCTCCGCAACCCCCAAGACTGCAATGGAATGGGGTCCTAACACAAGGATCAAATACAAGGAGTTTCTCAGAATGGTATACAATCACTGTAAACGGGTAGAGGATTTTATTATGGAAAGAATGCAAGTCGAAACGCCGAAAACGGTCTCCGAACGGGCCCTCAACGGGTCAAAAATGATGAAACTGTCCAAAATCAAACGTCTGGAACCTCTTCCAGATGTCTTAAAAGGTGGGTCAGATTGTACCTTAGCTCTGTCTAGTCCTTTAGATGTCCAGAAGCCTATTGGGGCGTCTAGCTTAGTTCCAAGACGTCTGATTGTCACCCCGGACGTGTGGAAGTCCTTTCAGTCATCTGGCACTGCAGCCAGACGTCTGATTTACGTGGGATGGTGGGCCCTCGCGCCCTCCCGAGCAGAAACTACGCACACACACTCCTGTTCTCAGCACGACGAAGCGCAGACAAAGTTGCGGCGGACGGCTGCATGGCCGTATGTGCGAAGAAGGAAGAAGATGGAAATATCTTACCTGTCAGACATCTGGACAGTACTTCAGCCGTCTTCACCGTCGTCTGCTCGTAAGCCCAGACGTCTGGTTCTAGAAATTTTCCAGAACCAAAGCCTGACTCACTCTCCGCTCGCGACGCACGGCCGCGCCACGCCCCGTCCGCCTACTGCCCGAGCCGCAACAGCCCCTCCGCGACACCCCATGCCCTGCCGCTTCCCCGCCGGTCGACTCTAGCTGCCCTGGCAAGCTCGAACCCTCTCGGTCGAGCTTCCCCTTTCCGCTTGCAACCCTCCTTCCTGCACTCTCGCCGCGGTCGCTACTACCACCGTTCCCTCGCTCGCTCACGCTCTCGCACTGGCAGGGAGAAGGAGAAGAGGAAGGCGGAGAAGATGAGGGTGAGGGAGAGGGTGAGGGGGCCTTATAAGGCCATGCGGGGAGAGGGAGAAGAGAGCTGCGTGCCTGCAGGAGGAGAGAGAAAAAGGAGGAACGAGAGTGCTGGGTGCAGTCTGCGCGTGCAGGTGTGCAGACGCAACCCCATACGCCGCAAAAATTTATTACCAGACGTCTGGGAAGGGTTCCAGACGTCCAGTGAGACGTCTGGGCGACTTCCTAGATGTCTTAAAAACCTGTCTGATGCCACGTTTGTAACACTAATAAAAAATAATCTCATTCTGGGCTCTGAAGAGCGAGTCGAATCCTTAAGGCCAACATCTACTTTATCATATTTAGGGCTAGGTTTGAATGTGCTTTGGAATGTGATGGGCCCTTTATCAGGGTTGTGCCCTTAATGATTGATTGATTTGTGTGTGTGTGCACAACCAGTGATTTTCAAGCAAGATTATTTTTGATGCGGTGAATTTTAAGGTTTAAATCTTGCTTAGTAGCTTCTGGATTCAACTTTAGGTATTTTCAAACAAGTTTTGTTGGCACACCAGGTTTTGAAAGCACAGGTAAAGATATTTTCCTTTAAAACTGAAAAGAATGTGGAGTGCCTGGTAAATCCCTAATAGTTGAACCTAAGTGGCAGCTACTTGATGAGTTGATTGTAATTGAAGTGGTGCGGCCTAATCAACTCATACAATTGGCCTGTTGGACCACTTAATTAGGCACACAAGTGATTACCTAATCTGATTTCTACTCAATTATGTGTTTGGATGTGTGTACCAGCTCCAAAGATTAGTTTACCAGTTGAGTTTGAAAATCAGATGAGGTTGTGTACCTCTGTGAGATTTTTTATTTAATTTTCTTTTTAAATGTGGAGGTTGGGGCAGGTGAAGGTGTCAAACAACAAACAATCTAACCTTAGAGTTTATAAGAACACCTAGGTTGATTGATGTTTGTGTTATTATGTGGTGAATTGAAAACTAATGGGTGGGAGGTGGGGTATAACTCACAGAACCTTCCACAGCACTTTACTCCAATCTACCGCTTTTTCTCGTCTCAAAAGAGTACCTGCAATCACAATAAGAAAGGAGAGAAGTGAGGTAAATGATTTGTAAGCTGCAAAAACGCAAAGAAAAATCAAAGAGCATTGCCACCCTGACAACAGCGCCAAAATGTTGAATCCTCGGCAACGGCGCCAAAATGTTGAATCCCCGATAATGGCACCAAAATGTTGGACGATCGAGTTTCTATGCTAACGTGTTTGGTTTTGAAAACCTGTCGTCGTAGTATGAAAGTGAAGAACTCATGTTCAACAAATGAAATTTATACTAGAATAGAAATCCCGAGTCGGACACAGGGAGGCGGACGTTTGATTTAAAAAATACGCATTTGTTTTATTTGTCTTGAGCCAGAATAATTGATTAGAAACTATCTAACTATTTACAATAAATAGAAGAGAGAGAGAGAATAAGAGAGGGAGAATATTACAAGCAAAAACCAAAAAGTGATGTAGAATAAACATGGAATTTCATCATCAGAAAGATTGTTCATTACACTAAATATTACGACTAGAAAGCGGGAAAGCGATTATAATAGAAAATAGTAAATCTACTCTAGAAAGCAATAAATCTATTCCAGAAAGAAGTAAAAAGAATGGGGAGAGAGATATCCTCCTCGACGGTCGCTTGGAGGATGAGACGGACGGGACGATGCCTGGACGAAGGAGGACGGAGTAGGATGAAGGAGAATGAAGTGGGAAGAATGGGAATGGGGCAGCACATCGTCGTCGTCGCAGGATCCACTTCCGAAAGGGGAACAAAAAATTGACTTTATCTCGCGAGAAGCATCCCGTGTGTGGGACAAGCTTCTCTTGGGCTTTGGAGAGGGAGAGAAGAGAAGGAAGGGATGAAAATTTCGTGTGGAGGGGGTTTCCTTTTATAGTTCCAAGGAATGAGGGCAAATTGGTCTTTTAAATCTAAAAACATTAAATAAGGGGTCTTTAGTGACGGATAAAACCATCGCTAAAGCCCCATCGTGGGCGACATGTGGTGGAGCATGCGCGGCTGCTCGCCTGCTCGCGCGTAATGCGCATTCACATTCAGTTGATCTCAACCGTCCGATCGTGAGATTGGATGGCTTATCTCGCACCTCCACCTGCTCCTCAGCGCGCGTGCCCATGTGCGATCTCGCGTGAGGCGCGGCGTGCAATACCACATGGGCACTATCGAGCGCCTGCAGCCGCTCAATTCTCATCGCACGGTCGTACGCACCGGCTCCCTTGCGCCCGCTCACCTGCACATGCGGATTCGAACCCGCGCCTGAAGGCGACCGAGCGCCTTATCCACTGTGCTGATCATTTGAACATGCAATCAAGACTGTTGGATCAAGATCCAACGGTCAAGGCGGCTTCTTCAGGTGCACTTAGAGGATGGGTGCGCTAGTTGAGCTCCTCTCTCATCCATTGGATCTTGATCGATTGGCGGAGATGTGTGGGCACTAGAATCTTCAGTGGTTGAGGGTGGCTGGTTGGGTGGTCGAGATGGCACCACGTGGTGCCATCTTGGCCGTCCATCTTCTAGATGATGTAAACGATACCACGGTTGTTGGATTGAGTCGATTTTCACGCCGTTAGGCTACGATCGTCGATCCGAATCCATCAGTGTAGTCAGATTTGTCATTTGAAGTGCGAATTCACACCAACTTGACCCTTGATCTTCTAGGGTTCCTCGATCTCTATCTGATGCTACAGATGTCTGATTAGGGCGATCTTGGAGTCGTTGAACTCCAATCGTCACCTTGATCACATCTGTACAGCTGGATCTTTGATCCGAGGCCCCAATAAAAAGCTTGCCTTGTCCATGAACATAGAAGGAGACAATTAGCCTCCATTTTATTCAAACTAATCTAAATGCAAGATGATGCATGTTATGCAATATTTGTAGTATGCAATGCAATCCAATGCTTAAGAACATGCATAAATAGACATCTTAAGTAGTGTAAACATGTTTACATCAGTGGCTTATTTGGTGGAAGTGCCTACTCACGGCATCGGGAGAGACGAATAGGATGGTGTATTTTTGACCTTGACATCAATACCCTCCTTTTGCCGAGGATTCCTTAAAGAATGGTCATAATCATCCACCTTAGCACTAGTTTTATGAAAACTCGCTCTCCGCGTATTTGCCTTATTTGGTGGGTCTCAAAATTCACACAAATGTTTATGCAAGAACCGAGAGCGAAAACTATGCCTTTTCTCTAAGTATCATCACCTAATTATCTAGGATTCTGGATTCCTTGCACTAATCTTCGAGCACCAGTACACTCTACTCTCATCTTACACTATTTGGTGGATTTTTATAAGAAAATCTACCTGACTCCTAAAACACTATCCAGCGGTTCAGGAAAAGAAGCACTGCTTCTTCTCGACAAACTGAAGATGTTCATCAGTCTTCATCGTGAATCCATTGTAAAATATACAAGTGAGTGAAAATTGTACTGGATTCCAGATTACAGGAGTCAACTGGAGGATAAAATCCCTAATACATTCTCTTGATGAAAATCTTATCCATGAATGCAATATATATAAATGCTAATTGTAACCTTTCAATGTTGCACTTCGAAAATTTCCCTAATTCGGGTTATATTCATCTTGACCCAAAATTTAGAACAAAAAGGTGAATGGATGAGTCGAAAGTGGTTGTCGCGAAAGATTTTTAGCTCCAATGCAAACATTGGAGGTGGAGTCGGTTGCTCGTAATTTAAGGACCCTAAAGTGCAATTAGCATGATGTACAAAAGGTTTTTCCTAGGTGTTAGTAGAAAAATTTTTAGTTTACAATTACTACCCCCATGCCTACTTTCTCGCATGTCCTCATGCATGAATATAACGAAAAATAAATTAATACAGGGAGTAAAAGGCTAGAAATCACCAGGAATAGCTTCTGAATTTTGACTTTCCACCTATTCCAACACCTAAAATTGAATATGCTGGAAAAATATAACAAATAAAATATTCTATATATAAGTACTGAGATTAATGCCTCTAGCTGGGCATACACTTAAAAAGGATATGTCAATACACTATTGAGAATTATGAGTAGAATGATAAGAATTTTAATCTCATTTGCCAACAGCAGGCTGCAAATGTGAACCAGTTGTCCATGAATTCCAAGTCCAAATAATCGAGAAAATATGTAGATGGTGCTTGGGATATCTGTAGCCAGATGCTACAGAAGAAAGATAGATAAATACGGGTGCTTGGAAGAAATGGATATGAAGGCATCCCGAAGAGGTGATGGAGAATGTGGGTGGTAGGGTGACAAAAATGTTTTCGCTCGTTTTGAAAGTCGTCGGGATCGTAGTATAGTCGCACAAAAATGTTCGTCAAAAATTAAGTTTGTAAAAATAACGAGACTTGAGTCCCGATCGTTCATCTCTGGGAGGCCTTTGTTTTACTTTTGATATCGATCTTTTTGCTGCTCTGCTTTGTATAAAAATGCATGCCAGTTTCCAATCTCCTTATTAAGATTTCACCACTTCTATAATGGACTCGGATTACGTGCATGTGCATTAAGTAAATCACAAAGGTGAACGTGTGAGTGTCTGTGTGCACGATTCTAGTGAGGTGTTGAATATTTACGGAGAAAGCGTCTATCGTTAGATTTTCAATATTCTCGGGAAACGACATGCTTGTTGTGGAATGGATAGACAATTGAAAAACAGGCAACTTGAATCACGCAAATATAATAGCAATCAATAAGCTCATCGTGATTTCACAACATGGAGACATATATATATATATATATATATATATATATATATATATATATAAAAGCATTTTTCATTCATTCAGTGAGAGAGTTGTTTGCAACAAAAACTATAGAGGAAAGCTTGTACAGAAATGCTTGGAATTTAAATCTAGCTACCAGAAAATGACTGCATACAAGAATCAATGGGGGGATTTTGCATGCATCATTGGGGGAGAATAAAGACTACCCTACTAAGCAGTAATAAAATGTAGTAAAGCTACGAAGAGCTTAAACTAAATCTAGCAGAACGAAAGGGCATTCAGGGGTGGTCGAGACGAGAGTGAGGGGCAGCCAATGTAGCTTAGGCCGACCCTTGGAGAGAGGGAGGAGTGATCCAGCATCCTGACATGATGTCCTCCATGGTGGTGGTGAGCTCGTGGAGATGGGGTGGCTAACCTAACTTGAGGTGGGCATGCATGGAACCAATGGAGTGAGTGGTGCCAATGGAAGCCAAGGGATGTGAATGGGTGCACTTGCCTGCCCATGGGGTCTTTTTATAGGCTCAAGGGCTACTCTCTAGAGAGGTGTGGAACTCTCTAGAGAGAGTCCAAGAGTGGCCGGCCATGAGAGAATAGAGGTAGTTTTTGAGTTCCAAAAAATGTGGATCTCAATTTGAATGCATCTTGGTTGCCAAATTTGGTAACCAAGAGGTGGTGCCACTTCAGGAGAGTTCTAGAGAACTCTAGGGAATTGTGTGCGCATGAATGGGTGTGTGTGTGTGTGGGTGTGAGGTCGTGCTCTAGGTGTCTAAGAGGTTTAAGTTAGGTCCTAAGGGGTTTAGGTAGGTGTATGTCTTGAATTAGGGTTACAAACCCTAATTGCTAAGGGAAAAATGCAATAAACCTTAACCTAAGTTTAATTGAATGAGTGTGAACCTAATTGAGAGTGAAATAACCCAATTAGGATGGGTTCAGGTCAACTGGACTCTCACCAAGTCCAATTGAACTTGTGTGGGTTGAGATCTGAGCTCAAATGGACTCAATGAGTCCAATTGACTTAGGTGAAGGTAATTGACTTTGATCTAGGTCAATTGGGTTTGGTGAGGACCTAATTAGGTCCTTAGGCAGGCTTAGAGGTGGTGTACTAGGGTTAGGATACCTTAATTCTGGTTCCTATGGGGTTGGGTATAGGTCTAGGGAGCTAGAGATCCAAGATCAAGACTTGAATCTCAAAACAGGGACTGGAGACCAGTACCAGACATCCAAAAATGTGATTGGACGACTTATGCTTAGAAATTAGAAGTGCAGACTTCAGTTCTGGACGTCTAATTTGAGTCAGGGGGAAATCAATGTTCCATTTTGGGTATTCTGCAGAAATTGGACGTCTGACAAAGTGTCTGGACGTCCAATAACACTGTAGAAGTGGGATTGAGGTGTGTGGGAGTTGGCTAAGGGTCCTGGACGTCCTATAACTTATCTGGACGTCCAGATAAGGGTTGGAACTAGGGTTTTAGGGCTTCCTAGGGTGTTGTGACCTAATCTAAGGGTAGCTAAGTATTGGGGAAGTCTCTAGGCTATCCTAGGGCTAGGATGAACCTAAGCTCTTCACATTTTACTGCTTTATTCATACTTAATAGAATAGAAAACCTTTAACTCCCATATATTATTATTCCTACATCTATGCTAAGCCTTCTACTCCAGCTCTGCTGCATCTCCCGTTATTCCTGATCAAACTTCAAATCCTGCTCTAAATCCAGCTCCTGATCAGCATATTTCTTGCAATTAACATAATGCACTTAATCTGCACATTATAACATTATTTCATGGATAGCTAATGGAAAGCAGTAAAGATGCAGATAATGCGTATGCATGCATGAATTACCCCAACTTATGCTAAGTTCTAACTTAATCTAGGTCAATTAAGACCTATGATTGCTGCGCAATCATACCCTGTTACAACCTGGTTCCCGAATCCCTACAGAACACGAGAATCGGACCGACTCGACTGATCCCTAGACCCAGTCGTCCATTGAGAAAGTAACCAAAAAGCAATAAAATAAATCACATTCACCATGCAAGCAACTAACAATAAGAAAAGTACAGCAGTAAAGAAATAACTACTACACTACACACCACTACAACAGTAGAGAATTTCAAATAGGTACAGGAATATGGAGTTACAATAAAAGAGTACAAAAGTGTAACAAAATACTTAGTACCATAGAAAATGGGGTACAACAAAAGTACAACTACTGGGCTCTACTGGGCCCAGCACCCTTTGCAGCCGTGGGCTCTGGCTGCTGAACACCTGGACCTAAAAAAGGTTGTAAGTACAACACGTCAACGAAACGCTGAGTAGAGTGGCAACCAGCTAACTAAGAGAAACAGTAAAGGTGGACAGGTAGCTATTATTTTCAATTTCTTTCTTTATTCAACTAATTATTCTCTCTTTCATCACTTGGTTTATTTATCAGGTCTTTTTCTTGATCTCGAATGTTCCTCATGGGAACGATCTTGATTACAGTCTTTCCTGAAGAGTAGAAGTAGCACGTGGTGCTCTCCTGGCCGGGAGAGTCCCCCGTGGTTGTCCTACACTCAGTCAACCTCCCCAAGGTCCCTGACAGAAGTAACGGTGACTACGGCATGCGTAATAAACGCATGGGTAGGCTACCTTGCACTGGCACGCGGTCAGTCGTTTCCGTTAACGAGTGCATCCAAAGCACAGCACGGAACCAGTATAGGGAAAAGCCCTCTTAGTAATAAGGGTCTAGCCCCTAAGAACCAAACAGGGGTCTCGCCCCTCCACATTCTGTGCACCCTCACCTGACTTCCCTGGTTTGTCCAATGGGCCTAACAAGTTGGTGTAGGATGGCTAGCTGAACCCCAGACCTTGTGGGGTGGCTAGCTCTCTCCCTACACTAGTAGCTCTCCCCGGTACTGTGTACGTAAGGGCCACAGAGTCAAATAGAAAGTGACCAGTTCTAACCTAGGTCCCAACCCTAGGGCGGCTAGCTCCGCTCTGCACTAAACAGGGGGACAGTCGTTCTCCTTGGTACTCCGTACTCAAGGGCCAGCTCACTTCCCCATTCACCTTTCCAGTTCCATTCTATTTATTTCTAGGAGCACTACTCCTAATTCCCCGAAGGGTTAATGCTCATGTTTCTTAGGCCAAGCCATACTATGTTTCATCATTTCAAATTTATTTGCATATAACACGTGTTTTCAACATTCAATCATTCTTTTCCAATTTATATACAAGCAGCTCGTATTTAATTTCAAACAACAAGAATTACATGTAGCAGTTACTAACAACAGTACTCTACATTTCACAGGCAGCTGTTATCCAATTACAGGCAATTATTATTATTCTATCTACTCATCCAAGACTGCAATTCAGGCATTCAGTACAATCACTCCAGTGTCTCTAGTCCTAGGATTCATGCCATACCCTAGGATCTATCATTCAATCTAGTGTTTTTGATCCTAGGATTCATGCCATACCCTAGGATCTATCAGTTATACCAGATATGCATTTACGTTTGTAATTAACAAAGGGAAGCCACTCTACCTACAAAACTGGGAGTAATGGGGGCTTGATCGGCAGGTCCACGTGCCTCTGCAACCCCTAAATCCGCAACAGAATGAGGTCCTAACACAAGGATCAACCACAAGGAACCACTTAGAATAGGTTAAATGTATTTCAAACAAGTGGAGGAACTTATACGAAGAAGAACGAAATCTTAAATGCGGAAATCGGACATCAAACGGACCCTAAACGGGTCAAAAATGACAGACCAAACTCAAATCAAACGTCTGGAACACCTTCCAGATGTCTTAAAAAGGGGTCCAGATCGATACCTCACTCTATGCTGCTCCTCAGACGTCCAGGGATCCTGCTAAACCGTCTAGACCTAGTTCCAGACATTCGACTATCCCTTCAGAAGTCTGGAGATGCTCTTCGCCATCTGGTGCCTTGCCCAGACATCTGAATCGTGTGGGAGGGCATGTACTGCACCTTCCCGAAGTGAAATCCTGAACGTGCATGCAAAATCTCTTAAACACGGCACACAACAGAGCATCGGCGGAACGACCCGCATGGTCGTATCCGCAAATGGAAGCGTAGGATGCAGTACGTAACTTTCAGTCATCTGGAGCTTCTTCCAGATGTACTCCACATCGTCTGGATGTGGGTCCAGATGTCTGATTCTGGGAAAAATACCAGAATCAGGACCTCCTTCATCTTCTTCCCTCTGCGCCGACCACGCTGTGTAGCCACGCGTCCACTGCTCTAGTTGTAGCAGCGTCGGGGGAAACCTCCCCAGCACAACACTCCACCTCGCACATGCCGACTGGCCTCGAACTGCTCCGGCGAGCTCTCTCCCTCACGGCTCGCGTGCTCTCCTCTCTTCCTTCTCACTGCTCCTCTCCTCTCCGCCGCTGCACTCGGCTGCAGTTGCTGCTCTCGCTGAAGAAGGTGGATGGGAGTGTAGTGGCATGAGGGAGAGGTGGGGTATATGTAGGCAGGGGGAGCCAAGCTCTGTCGTTGGTGAGGAGAGAGATGAAAGAGAAGAAAGAGAAGAAAAACAGCTGAGCTCAGTCTGCGCATAGCACGCACGCAGACTCGGGGTCGTACGCATGCAAAAATTAATTTCCAGATGTCTGGGAATGTGACCAGATGTCTGACCAAATGTCTGGCCCGAGTCCCAGACGTCTTAAAAGAGCTTTGATGGCACGGGTCTTAACAACATAACAAACTCAAAGGAAGTTTCGTTCCCGAAACTTGAGCTAGCTAGGGTGCGGAAAAGAACGACATATGCATAATAAGCTCAAAGAGGACCGAAGCCGGTCAGAAAAGATGTACCCTTAAAGAGCTCTGGGTACTGCTCCCACATTGCTGCCTCAGGCTCCCAGGTAGCCTCCTCGTACCGCTGGCTCCTCCACAAAACCTTCACCAGGGGTAGTGCTTCCGTCTCAGACTTCGGACAACTCTATCGAGTATCTACACTGGTCGCTCTAGGTAGGTCAGGTCGTCACCTACCTCGACGCTCTCATGGCTCATAACGTGACTGGGATTGGCAACGTACTTCCTGAGGTTGGACACATGGAACACGTAGTGCACACCAGAAAGCTAAGGAGGAAGAGCAAGCCTATAAGCAACGGGTCCAACCCACTCCAGGACCTCAAAGGGTCCCACAAACCTCAACACGAGCTTCCCTCTCACCCCAAACCACTGCAGGCCCTTCATGGGTGAAACACAAAGGAAGACGTGATCCCCAACCTCAAATTGCACCTCTCTGCGTTTCCGATCTGCATAGCTCTTCTGTCTGCTCCTGACCGTGCAGAGTCGCCTGTGAATCTGCTCGATCACCTCTTGACTCTACCAGATCAGCTTGCGGCCAACCTTCCACTTGGTCCCCACCTCAACCGAACTCAAGGGTGCCGTACACCTCCGTTTGTATAGAGCCTCGTAGGGTGCCATACCGATGCTCGAGTGATAACTGTTATTATATGCAAACTCCGCCAGGGGCAAGTGCTCCTCCCAAGAGCTCCTCCAGTCCAGTACATAAGCATGCAAAAGGTCCTCAAGTGTCTGTATCGTGCACTCAGACTGTCCGTCCGTCTGGGGGTAGTATGCTATACTGAACCTCAACCGTGTCCCTAAGGCCTGCTGAAACTCAGCCCAAAACTGGGATGTAAAACGGGTATCCCGATCAGATATGATCTCCCGTGGAACTCCGTGTAGACATACCACGTCGCGGATATACCTCTCTGCCGACTGTGCTAGTCCCAAGGTGACTCAGATCGTCAAGAAATGTGTCATCTTCGTCAATCTATCAACGATCACCCAGACTGCGTCGTGTCCTCACTAGGTAATGGGCAAGCCCACCACCAAGTCCATGGTGATGCTCTCCCATTTCAACTCTGGCACTGGAAGTGGCTGCAATGGCCTTGCAGGCCTCTGATGCTCGCCCTTCACCTGCTGGCCCACTGAACACTACTGTACGAATTCACCTACATCCTGCTTCATTCCTTTCCACCAAAAGTCATGCCTAGAATCGTGGTACATGTTTGTGTTTCCGGGATGTATGGTGAACCTGGAACCGTATGCCTCAATCAGGAGCTCTCTCAACAGCTCCTCGTCCCTGGGAACGCACAAACGTCCTCTCATGCGCAGCACCTCATCTGTAAGGGAGAAGTCCCCAGGGTCTCCTGATAGCACTCTGTCACGCAAAGACTGCAAGTACGGGTCGGCCATCTGTCCTGTGATGATGCAGTCTATTAGCTCTGGCCTCGTCTGTCGTGTCACGGTCACAGTCCAACAGTGCCCCAGTACTTTAGGGGCTGCCAACTGCCCATCTCCTCTATGAGGCTCCAACTCTGCACCTGTAAATTGGCCAAGTGGGCAGGTGCCTTCCAGCGCAAGGCGTCAGCCACCACGTTGCCCTTCCCCGGGTGGTAGGAAATGCTGCAATCATAATCCTTCAGGAGCTCTAACCAACGTCTCTATCTCATGTTGAGCTCCTTCTGATTAAACAATTATCTGAGGCTCTTATGATCTGTGAAAATCTCAAAGGTCTCACCGTATAAGTAGTGCCTCCAAGTCTTCAGTACGAAGACGACAGCTGCCAGCTCCAGGTCGTCGGTAGGGTATCTATGCTCAAGGGGCTTCAGTTGCTGCGAAGTGTATGCGACAACGTGACCCCTCTGCATGAGCACACCCCCTAACACCTACAAAGAGGCATCTGTGTACACAACGAACCCGCCACTACTGTCTGGGATGGTGAGCACGGGAGCCGAAGTCAACCTCTCCTTCTGCTCCTGAAAACATGCCTCACAAGCGTCTGTCCAAGAAAAGGGCATGTCCTTCCGGGTCAGCTGTGTCATAGGACGTGCAATCTCCGAGAAGCCCCTGATAAACCTCCTGTAGTAGCCTGCCAGTCCCAAGAAACTACGGATCTTTGTAACAGTACGTGGTCTCTCCCACCTGAGCACTGCCTCAACCTTGGCTGGGTCCATACCCAAGCCATCCCCGGAGATCACATGGCCTAAGAAGGTCACCTCCCTCAACCAGAACTCGCACTTGTTGTATTTGGCGTACAACCTACATCGTCTCAGTGTGTCCAAAACCATCCCCAAGTGATGTTCGTGCTGTGTCTGATCTCGAGAATAGATGAGCACATCATCAATAAATACCACCACGAACTGGTCCAAGTACGGTCAAAACACCTGGTTCATCAAATCAATGAAGGCAGCGAGGGTGTTGGTCAGCCCAAATGGCATGACCAAAAACTTCTAGTGTTTGTACCGGGTGTGGAAAGTTGTCTTGGAGATGTCTGCCTCCTTGATCCTCAACTGGTGGTACCCAGACCTCAAGTCTATCTTGGAGAATACCGTGGCACCATGCAACTGGTCAAACAAGTCATCAATCCTCGGCAGCAGATACCTGTTCTTGATGGTAACCCTATTCAGTAGTATGTAGTCCACACAAAGGAGTATGGTACCATCCTTCTTCTTCACGAACAATACTGGGGCTCCCCACGGAGACGCACTGGGCCTCACAAAGCCCTTCTCCAGAAGGTCCTGCAACTGACACTTGAGATCTCATAGCTTAAGTGGTGTCATCCTATAAGGTGCGGTAGAAATGGAGCTGGACCCCGGTACCAGTGAGATCTCAAACTCAATCTCACGCTCGGGCGGTAGTCCTGACAACTCATCTGGGAACACGTCGGGGTACTCTTTGACCATCGGGATACTCTGGAAGTCTGCCACAGGGCTGGGCTCCGCCACCACACAAGCTAGGAAGCCCTCACACCCCTAGCCCAAAAGTCTCATCGCCCGAAGTGTAGAAATGCACCTGAAGCCTTCATCCACTGGCTGCCCGTGAAACTCGAAAGAAGGCAACTCCGGTATGGAGAAGATGATCTTCCTCTCAAAACAGTCCACCAAGGCTTGGTAAGTGGATAGCCATTCCATCCCCAGAATCATGCCAAAGTCCTCCATCTGTATCACAATCAGGTCAGCGGGAAGGTTGTGTCCCCCAACACTGACCTCACAACCTGTGTACACCTCCTCAGCTATAAACAGCTGACCACCTGGACCTCTGATCACGAATGGATCCTCTAACAACACACAGTCCTGCCCCAAACTAATAGCAAAACTGGCAGCGACAAACGAGTGTGTGGCGCCGGAGTCAAAAAGCATGTAAACTAGTCTGCCGGAAACTGTAACCATACCTGCCACGACTGATCTTGAAGCTCTGGCGTCGTTGTGTGTTAGGGCGTTGATACGCCACTCAGCCCCAGGTGCGGATGAAGTAGCCACACTTTGCGTTAGATGAGTAGCAGCTGGCCGGTACCCTCCCCACGACTGCTTTCCTCCTCCTTGCGCCTGGAAACCGCGGCCTCCTGCTCGCCCTCCAGTGCTCGGTGCGGGGAGCATCTGCTGACCTCCAACCCTAGACGAGCATTCCCTCTTGATGTGGCTCGGCTGGCCACATTGGTAGCAAAGGGGGACTCGACTCCCACCCTCAGTGGGTCCCTGATGATGGCTGGGCGGGGGTCCTATGCTGGCAGCTGGCCCCAGTTGGGGGCCCCCAAAGGCCATTGACGGCCTCGCAAAGAGTGACAGCTCTCCTGCGGGTGCCATGTGCCTCCTATCTTGTCGGCCCTGTGAGTAGTCCGGCTGGTAGGGCCTCTTCCGCCCGCTGTCAGTGTCGCGTGCAGATGGGTTGGTCTCCTCATTTGTCATAGCTGCCTCCAGCACCCTTGAGAATGTAGGCAACTTCAAAGGTTTGACATACCGCCAAATAGCAGGCTGGAGCCCCTCGGTGAACCTCCAAAGGCGCTCCTCCTCAGTAGCCATGGCTATCGCGGTGAAACGAGACAGCTCCAGAAAACGTGTGCAGTACGCGCTTACGGTCATCGTCCCCTTGTAGAGAGTGTGGAACTCCCGCCTCCTCTGGTCCTGCCACGTCTGAGGGAAATACTGCTCGCAGAAGAGGGTGACAAACTGGTCCTAAGTCGGCTCAGCCCTCTCTTGACCTCTGACTGCCCCTACCACCTGTGTGCCAGGTTCTCTAACTGGTACATGGCAAAGGCCACGTGGCACTCCATGGAGGGGTGAAGGGTGTTAACACCTTCTCTATCTGCTCGAGCCAGTCCTCCGCCTCGGTTGGGTCGTCATCCCCCTTGAAGGAGGGGGGCTTAAGCTTCCAGAACTATCCGAAAAGCTCGTAATGGTGCTGAAGTGGAGAAGCTGGTACGCCTTCAGGTAGGGAGTCCTGCACTCGGAAGTGCCGGAGGAAAATGGGGGTGGTGGAGGGACACCCCCTACCCCACGTCCAGCGTTGTGTCCATCTCATGGTCCCACAGAGGACTCCCCCTCCGCAGCTCTAGGGAGAGGCGCTCGTGGTGGCGGCTGAAGCTCTTCTCGCACAATCTTTCATATCAGCTGGGTGAGGTCCTAGGCCAGAATGCCCGGGAGTAGTGGCTAGTCCACTGAGGCGTCGGGCTCAACGTGCCCACTCCTCCAACCTCGTCGTCGGCCGCATCCACGGGCCACCTCGCTACCTCCACATCGAGGCATCTCCTGCAAGGAGACACGAACACAGAACAGAAAAGACGTCAATTCTAACCGACATTCAACGAAGAAACCCTAGAACAAATGTGAAAAGGTACATTGTGGTGGTTACTCTAGTTACAAGCATGTGAATTGGTTATTTTCCTACTAGTTGGTTCACATCTCGGCACAACCTTGCTCTGATACCAACTTGTTGCGACCTGGTTCCCGAATACCTACAGGACACGAGAATCGGACTGACTCGACTGATCCCAAGACCCAGTCCTTCAATGACAAAGTAACCAAAAAGCAATAAAATAAACTACATTCACCATGTAAGCAACTAACAGTAACAAAAGTACAGCAGTAAAGAAATAACTACTACAGTATACACCACCACAACAGTAGAGAATTTTAAATAGGTACTGGAATATGGAGTTACAATACAAGAGTACTGTTGTCGACGTTTTTGTGGGGGTTTAAAGGATGTCACGTTGTAGTATAACCGACAAAACGTCTAAACAAATATAAAGAATTTTATTACTCGAAGACCGGAGTATCCGAGGTCGAACATAGGGAGCAATCTCAGTACTTTGTAAAACCCAAGAATACAACTGTTAAATGCAAATATAATTGATTCAAAGAGTTTTAAAAAAAAGATTTAAAAAAAGTAGAATTAGACGTCTGATTTATGTATCAGACGTCTTAAATGTGATCTTTCTTTCTCTCTTCCTTCTTCTCCTTTCTGCTTCTGTATCTTTCCTTCTTCTGCTTTGCCTTTCTGATCTCTTTGCAATCTTCCCTTGTCCTTCTTCCTCTTCTCTACGAAGACTTCTAATCTTTTCTGCTTTCCTTCTTCTCCTACGAAGGCTTCTTTCTTCTTCTTCTGTCTTCTTCTTTGGCTTGCTTCAAGTACTTCTCCTGCAGCGGCCAAGTCCTTCTCCTGCGATCAACCTGCCTGCACAGGAGCAAAACCTAACCCTTCTCCCTCTACCCGCGTGTCGCTCTCTCTCAAGCAATTCACTCTAAGCTGCTCTCCTAGAGCCACAGGCATAATCGGGTCAGATCGTACCTGGGACCCGGCGCACCTCAAGGTGGTGTGATGCGCGAGGAGTGCGTAGGTCTAGGCCGGGTCGGATCCTCCAAGTCCGCGTGGTCAGGCCGCGGACGAGGCGGGTGGGGCCAGTGAGGGACCTCACCCCTGTGCTTACTGAGGCGATAAGAGTATATCACAAAAATAATTTATAGTGTACCTGAGGTTTGTAATCCCACGATGTGGGACTAAAGGTTTCGTCCTTCCCTCACGCGCGCCCGCAGACTCTCGTGTGCAATTGCCCACGCTGAAGGCCCTGCTGGTGCTCCACGCTGAACTCAGTCACCTCGCGACACTTGCGAGAGTCTGCTGCACCTGCCGCCTGGGATGCCTGACACCTGCTGCTGCTCCAAGCTTCCTGCTGCTTCGGCAGTTAATGGCGGCCGGGGCATTCACCTGAGATTCCACAGAACGGCCTATTGGCCCAATCAGAATAGCAGGAAACCTTCGCCGTAGCACGGCGAAGGCGGTGGGTGATGCTGCAGGTTGCCGGTCGGCCAAGGCGTGCACGCCTAGGTCAACCTGTGGCCGGAGATGGTGGGTTGGTCGGGGGGTGCTTGTAGAGGTCTGGAGTGGCAGTGATGGGGTGGAATGGGTTCCTGGTGGTGAGGCAAAGCTCACGAGGTGGTTGGCGAGCCGGGTGGGGGGGTGGAATGGTGGAAGCGGCTCGCCGGAGTGAGTTCGGAGGCGAGGAAGATGGAGGCGGTGAGGTACTGTCGAGGGGTAATCAAGTAAAATAGTTGGGGGAAAAAAGAGAGGAGAGGATGGAGAACGTATCTGTGATTGTCTGGAAGGAAGGAAGGCGGTGGAGAGGATGGCTCGTAACTGCCGTCGTCGGGGAAGAAAGACCCTGAGGGAGGAAGCGGCGACGAAGACGAGGTCAGAAGCGCGCGCGCGGGGTACAGCGCGACGCGGGAGGAAGCGGCGGAGAGGACTCTGCTGCTGGTATGGCAGTAGAGCGACGAGAAGGAGGGGAGGAGGTCGCCGGAGCTTGTGGGTCGTTTGGCCGGAGATGGGAGAGGGAGGAATTTGGAAGAGATCTCTGTCAAAATCAAGCTTAGCCTCTTCGGCCGGAGTTGTGGGTTCTTATATAAGCGCTGGACTGGGTGTGCAGGGTGTGAAGGGCACATAATTGCCTGAGGTTGGTCGCCGGAGATGGAAAGGAGTTAGGATACCCAAATCTCTCGTGCGTTCGCACGAGAGATTGGGTTCACACCAGGGATCGAGATCGGTCTTAAATGGAAGGGAATTCCTCAGAGAATCTCCCTTCCATTTCTGGGAGAGAATTTCTGAGGAATTAGAGAGCAATCTCTCTCTGAACCTCGCCGGAGCTCGGTTCTGCCCTAGCAATGGCGGCAGGACCGGTTTGCAAAGGGGGCGAAGAACCTAGGGGGCTCTCTGCAAAGGTATTCAAAAGATAGGGACCAATTTGTGATTTGGGTGTACTAAATTGCAAAGTAGGTCAAGATGACTTCTCATTAGGTCCAAATTTTGGTACAAACCTAATTTGGACCTAAGGAATCCAGTGGTGAAGTTGGATTTTAGGTTTGACCTCGTTTGAATGGATATTTTGCGTAAAAACCCAAATTAGGTTAATTGAAGAGCTAGGACCCTAATCTAGGTCAGACTAGGTTCCAAAGGCCAAATTAAATGTTCCAAACCCTAGAGGATGTTTTTCCATGATTTTTAGAGGGTTTACTTGCTTTTTTTTCTGACTGGAACCTTGTTAATTAAAGCGGGTCTGTTTTAGGGTTACCAGGTGTCATTTAATTCCTAGATTACACATGAACCCATTTCTGATTGACTCAACCCACTTTTTATCTCATTTAGACCACTTGACCTATGTTTTGCCTCTGAGAAATCCCGTTTATGTACTGCAATGGTAAAATTGCAGTTTTAACCTTTATTTCATGTTTTCTTCTCAGAGCACTTGTTCCTTCAGTTAGGCCTTCTTCTAGGTTATGTAGGAGCTTTTATCTTCTTTATTTGGTCAAAATGAGCTAGTTATGGCTCATGATGAGGCTCTCATCAAGTACAAAAGTGTAACAAAATACTCACTACTACAGAAAATGGGGTACAACAAAAGTACAACTACTGGGCTCTACTGGGCCCAGCACCCTCTGCAGCCACGAGCTCTGGCTGCTGAACACCTGGACCTAAAAAAGGTTGTAAGTACAACACATCAGCGAAACGCTGAGTAGAGTGGCAACCAGCTAACTAAGAGAAACAGAAAAGGTGGACAGGTAGCTGTTGTTTTCAATTTCTTTCTTTATTCAACTAATTATTCTTTCTTTCATCACTCGGTTTATTTATCAGGTCTTTTTCTTGATCTCGAATGTTCCTCGTGGGAGCGATCTTGATTGCAGTCTTTTCCGAAGAGTAGAAGTAGCACGTGGTACTCTCCTGGCTGGGAGAGTCCCCCGTGGTGGTCCTACACTCAGTCAACCACCCCAAGGTCGCTGACAGATGTAATGGTGACTACGGCACGTGCGAAAAATGCACGGGGAGCTACCCCGCACTTGCACGAGGTCAGTCATTTCCATTAATGGGTGCATCCAAAGCACAGCACGGAACCAGTATATGGCAGAGCCCTCGCAGTAATAGGGGTCTAGCCCCTAAGAACCAAACAGGGGTCTCGCCCTCCACAATCCGTGCACCCTCGCCTGAATACCCTGGTTTTTCTAGTGGGCTTAACAAGTCAGTGTGGGATGGCTAGCTGAACCCCAGACCTTGTGGGGTGGCTAGCTCTCTCCCTACACTAGTAGCTCCCCCCGGTACTGTGTACGCGAGGGCCACAAAGTCGGTAATAAGTAGCCATTCTGATTGCACCGCAAAAATACACCTGCAATAGTGCCTTCTTGTGCTATTTCCCAGCATTACCAATGCATATCAGGGTTCTATAATCGCATTTGTAAAAATACATGCATGCATGCATTTTATTGAGAGTAGAGGAGAATAAATAAAATGGCCTCGCAATTACTTTTTTTCCTCAAGTGATGCCTCACAAATTCCCATCTTCATTTTTTATTTCTTTTTTATTTTTGATTTTTGACTTGTTCTTCTCGCAGCTGCATGCATCTTCTTCTTCTCATCGCGCCATGCTTCCCTGCAGCAACCCTCTCCCTGCCAGCTGCAGCAGCCCACTCCCTGACACTCCATGTGCAAGCCATGCACAACCAGGGCATGGCTGTGCATGGCTTTCTTCTTCTATAAAAAGGCCACGACTTCTCCTTCAAAACCAGCCTGGTCCAACAGAGAAAAACTCACCTGCAGCTTCTTTTCCAGGCCACCGTCCTCTCCTCCCTTTCCCTCCACATGCCGGCCCTCCTCGGAAACACCCGGCAGACAGGAGCCCTCACTGTGGTGAACACCAACCATAGTGAGACCACCACCGCCCAGCTCTTCAAAGAGCCAGTGGGCGTGGTGGCTCTTTTCTCATTTTTTTTTATGTTTCCAGCACCTTCAGCCATGGCCGCAAGCTTCAAGGTTTGAAGCTCGCAGCTCGGTGGCAGAGCAACACAGTAGCAGCAGTAACCCCAGCCCCTTTCGTGTGCGCCTGCAGGTGCCCTCTCACCCAGCGCGCACCTGCAAGCCTCTCCGCCTCCCGCTTTCTCCGTCCTGTCGTACTCTCTTCCGCCCGCAATCAGCCTCTGCACGCCTTTGCAGCGGCCGGCCAAGCACCCTAGCAGCACCCACAGACCTCCGCACACCCTGTTGGTCCCCTTTGCTCACGACCCAACCCCCCTCCGCGTGCTCTGTCGCGAGGTCACACCCGCAAGCCAGTAGCTGGAGCCACTCCACAGTGTGCGCCGAGCCGTCCGCACTCACACAACCGCCCGTACCCGGTCGCACGGCGCAGCATTACACTGTAGCCACTGTTCATGCAAGTCTGCGCAACACTGTGCTACAGTGGGGTGACCAGAAAGCTTCTCACTTATCCGATCACCCAACGCGCTGCAACCGGCCCTCGCCCGTGCGAACGCACGCTCGCATGTCTGCCAACCCTCTCCCAGCGCCTGCTCTCCATGCAGCACGGTGCGCTGCAGCCTCCTCTACGTGCGGCCACTCCCTCCAGTGCACTCTTCTCTACGCACATACGCACCTGCGCCGGAAGCCTCCAGACGGAACTCTGAAGTTGCAGACAACCTAACTCGCCTCTAGCAGTGCGGCTGCCATCTCTCCTGTCCTCTCTCTCTCACTCTCTCTCACAACACTCTCTCACTCTCTTCATCGACATTTACACACACATACACTCACACTTCCACACACACACACACACACCTGTACTCTATTATAAACATATATATATATTGATATATATATACATATATTTATATACATATATATATACACATATACATATATATATATATATACTTATATATATACATATACATATATATACATATATCTATATACTTATATATATATATATATATTTATACATATATCTATACATATATTAGTACTTATATAACTATGCACTAGTTTATATACATACATAAACATATATATATATATATATATATATATATATCTATATAATATATATATATATACACATATATATACTGATATATATATATATACATACATTTATATACATATATACATATAAATATACATATATCTATATATATACTATTACCTATATAACTAAGTATAGATACATATATATATATACATATATACATACATATATACATATATATACATACATATATACATATATATACATATCTAGATACATATACCTATATACATATATTATTATATATATATATTCATATATATATATATATATACATCTATATAGTATTATATACATACATACATACATATATATATATGCATCTATACATATATCTATCTATACATATAGCTACATACATATATACATATATATATACACATATATTCATGCATATATATACCTATATATAACCATATATACATATAGACATATTTACATATATACATATATAGATATATTTTCACATTATTTACCAAACGTGGTATCGCGGGAATATCTGCACCAGTTGCTGATATTCCCCGATACACACGTACAAAAAGCGTGTTCGCATTCATCTTCCACCATCCATCCCACACTCCACGTGGCACCTAGTCCTGTTGGTTACGTCTCTGTAGACGACGATCGACTCGACACCGTGCTACACTCCATCTCCGCCACCACCCCCACCCCTTTATATAGATAATATATCCCTATATTTATATATTTACTTTATTTCTGTTTCACTTTCCTGAGAGTAAAAAGACAAAAAAATTTATATAAAAGAGAAAAGATAATCTTTAACTTGCAGGTACTACATCTTGCGAATAGCAAGGCCCATTTTGGAACCTTATTTTGGCTCAAAGGCAAGAACTCAATTTTGACGATGTGCCTTAAGGACAAAGATTACCGGAAAAAATTCTAAATAAGAAAAGCACCAAAAAAACAATAAACGAATGGAAGAGACTCGTTGTAGGAAAGGCGTAGAAACTCGACATGTAACCCCACTTCCTTGAGTTCGACCCTGGGCCTAAAAGTGACCAAGATAAAATCAAGTAGGCCAGGTTAAAAAATTTTGTAAAGAGACGGTTAGATCCGATTTAGGTTAACCACTATACACACTTCAACGATAAAATCATCATATTAACAACCTATTCAGGTCCGACACCACACCTTTTCTAGCGCCGTTGCCAGGGAAGTGTGCCTTCAAGTAGGTTTCTATTCAATTCCTTTCAATTTTTCTCTTCTCTCTTGACGGGTATCTCTGTTTTTGGTGTGCAGGTGAACCTGGGGCAAAGAGAAGGCAGACAAACGAAGTCAGAGATGTGAGTAGATCCAAGGCAGGAATGAGAGCGTGAAGACACCGACACCGCATTGGAGCTTTGCACACGTTGTCGAACAAGTAGGTCTTCTTTTCTTAGGAACTAAGGTTAACTTGTCACCTTAAAAAAAAAAAAACTAAAAACTAAAAACTTGAAAAACTTCTTGGGATCTCTTGGGGAAAGTGGATTAAAATTCACTTGTTTGATTGATTGTCTTCACTCCCACCGCCCTGGGATTTCCTACCTTACATCGCGTAGCAAAAATCCAAGAATCTTGATTCTTGAATTTTTCGCCGTGTGAAGTATTCTTTAAGGCAAACACAAAAAGATTGATTGCACCCCTCTTTTGCCTCATTTATCTACAATTCGGGATCACCTTTTTAGTTGGGAGACTTGGAATTGAGTTAATTCCAACCCCACCATGACTTTTCAACTTGCCTAAGATTCAATCCCGAATACTTCAACCCCAACAATTTGATTTTCTTTGTCTTTTGGTTGAAGCCTTGTGTGTCTAAATCATTCTGGTGTTTGGGAGCACTTGAATGGAAGTGCTTTGGTTCCCTTTCACATAAACTCTAAAACTGATTCATGCATCCACACATAGAAATCTCCATTTAGGGTAGCCCATTGCATTGCAGCATGCATTAACCAATTGACATTGAAGAAGGGTTTGTTGGGCTTAGAAGAAAACTTGTATTCTCACAAAAACCTAGAGATTGGTTGAATTGGTAATTCAGAGAAATCCTAAAATTCATACTACTTAAAGCTGAAACTCTAAAAGCCATTCAGCAATTAAAACTTCAATTCGGGGAGATTTCCTTTTTGCATGCTTGTTTTACACATTCTTAAAATCAATCACATGGGCATTACCCGTAAACAATGCCCTTCACATTCCAAAAGCACTTGATCCTAAGCCTCTAACTAAAATTGGTAGTAACTTGACCCTTCTTAAGGATTGGAGGACTAACTACCTGCGTGTAGCATCTACGTGATGGTGAGAGTTCCTGCATGCTATCGGGTGTCTAAGACTGGGGCAAATGGCCTTTCAATCTGGCTCGGTGGTTCCGTGGTGCTCACGTTTGGTTCCGTAGTTCGTGATAGTAGGTAACTTAGATCTTTAGGTCTATGGGCACACTGTAGAGGTTAGGAATTTGATTGTATTGATTTGTCATCAAGTGTACCTTTGCAGCATCATTTCTCTCTTCTCTTCTCCCTTCTTATCCCCCCAATTCTTCCTGCAGTAGTGTATGTTTGGGAGGAGGTCACAAAACCTTGAACTATTTGAATTGCCTGATAATTTTAGAAAAGAAGCTGAATCATCCTCCTCCACAAACATGGCTGCACTCCCACCCCCAAATCAAGAGGGAGGAAACTGCCCTCAAAACCCACCAGGTGGTGGAGCCTTGGATCCCATAACCCGCCTCCAAGCCCAAATTGAAATGTATATTGAACAAATTGAAGCCATTAGGGAAACATTGGAGTAAATGCAGAACCCTCCCAAACAGAAGGAGCTTAGGTCTCTTAGCTCTTATCAGAATCCCGCTGCTACAGAGACCATAGGACAAATTCGGGTCCCCATGGGTGGGGATGACTTTTAATTGAAATCTAACATAATTGGCCTGATAAATTTTCACTTCCATGGTCTTGTAAGTGAAGATCCTTTTCTCCACTTGGAAGGCCTAACCCGATTGGCTAAACAGCTAAACCAAGAAATATCGAGTTACCTATAGTCCTCATGAAAATGTTCCCATTTTCATTGCAGGATAAAGCATCGCAGTGGTTACGCACCCTTGGAAGAAACATCCATTCTTTGGAAGAGATGTGAACAACGTTTCTCAAGAAGTTCTTCCCAATCAGGCAAACCAATGCGCTTCACCGTGCTATCACCTCTTTTACGCAACAAAACGGTGAACAATTTCATGAGGCATGGGAGAGGTATAATGACCTCCTCAAGAAGTGTCCGCACCACGGTCTGCTTAAGTGGCATATAGCCCAGATTTTCTACTATGGGCTAAATGAGACTTCGAAGCAGATTGTAGACACTTCCTGCGGAGGGAACTTTATGAATAAAGACGAGAATGGAGCATTTGAATTGTTTGAAAATATGAGTGAAAACTCGATGAAGAATGCTTCCATTGTTTCCTTTAATCATACCAACAAGCCCCGAAATGTCCATGAAGTTGACACGGGACCCTCCCATTCATCCACTGATCTAAGCCTTATTGCACAAAAACTGGACGAAGTCTCCATCGTGCACAAGAAGTTGGACGAGCTTCTGGCCAACCCCACCCGATCTCTGGCAAACACCACCTCTTCACCACTTCATCATAATCCAAATTCTTCCAACACCAAGCTTATCTCGAGAAACCCCGTAAGACCTTCCTTACTGAGTGTCGCGCTGAGCGACTCGGTAAGTCATGTGGAACTAGCTTCTGCGAGCCAGTATTTCGATAGGGAGGACCAAGCCTCCATGTGCTCGGATGCATATTTACATGCGAACGCGTCTTTGGGCATAGAAGACGCTTGCGCCCTGGGGAATAACCCCTTCTCTACCACGTATAACCCAGGGTGGCGCAATCATCCGAACTTCGCATGGTCCAACAACCCGCAGCGCCAAAACCCCACAGGTGGACCAATGCGACCGTCCGCATCCATCATCCCAAGGGCCCAGTCTAATCCTATGGCAAATCCGCCATCAGGCCCTTGCGTACCGCAAATCGAACACATATCAAGTCCTCTTGACAAATTGATGCAAATGATGATGGAAATGTCAAAGCGCCATGAAGAGAACATGAGCTTGCTTAAGCACCAATTGGTGTAGCAGAATGCTGAGATCAATCAACTACGCATGGCGACTCGATCTCAGGGCACTCTTCCCACCCAACCTGTTCCAAACCTGCGAAACTTCGTACCCAATAGTCCTCAACCATAGGTATGACCTTCTCAGGGGCAGGTTAATCAAATTCTGCAAGCTCCCAGCATTCCACCGAGATTTCAGGCTAATCCCACTGCAGCACCGCACTCTTATGTCCCCATTGCAAACCCTCCTCTGCCGTATGATCCCACTAGACCTGCATCATCCAATGCTATCACTACAAGGAGAGGTAAGCAGACCATCGATCCACCTCGACCTAATCCTGACCCGTCTTCTTCTTCATCGCCCTCTCATTCGTGATGCGCATCGCATTCGCGAGAGGACGATACACCCAAATTGTTGCCAAAATCAGTCCTATTCCTTGAGGCTCTACTGTGGGAGCCAAAAGGCAAAAAGAAAGATATGCAGGCCTTTGATAACCTGTGTAATTTGTTCAGGGATGTAGAAATCAAGGTACCCCTGCTCGAGGCTATCGACCACATACCTACTGTCGCCTGATTTTTCAAAGACTACACAACACCCAGGCGACAGTCAAAGAAAACTAAAAATCCAGTGGTTCTCCCGCCTCATGCGAGTTGTGCGATACTGTCAAACCTACCACCGAAGCATAAAGATCCGGAACACCACTGATTTCCTGTAGCATCCAAGGATGCAATTTTAACTGTGCCCTGCTTGATCTAGGATCTTCCATAAATCTTATACTGACCATCATGCTCGAAAAATTTTCTTTGGGAAATCTGAAACCCACTCCTATCACGTTACAGTTGGCAGATCATTCTATCAAAATCCCGAAGGGTGTGGTGGAAGACGTGGTTGTTAGGGTCAATAGTCTCTGTTTTCCTGTTGACTTTCTCATTTTAGATATGGAAGTTCCTAGCTCACTTTCTGATTGTCCGATCATCCTCGGTCGACCTTTCTTGGCCACAGCCCGTACCCATATCGATTGCGAGTCGAGCTATATCAAGATTGCCGTTGGATCTCAAAAGATCAAGCTTAACATCTTCAAGGCAGCCAAGAACTTTGATTGCGATTGCATCGAGGATGACACGTCTAACGAGGACATGGCCGTCAGCACATGTATCGGACTAATTGGGACCTATTCGGACTGCTGTGGATTACCTATAAACACTGATGACTGCCTGACCAACACATATTGTGACGTTCCCTCATCCCGCCCTTGTCCCGTACCTTCTCCTGAGAAGACTTCTGGCGAGGTTTTCTCTACTTCCCATACCTCGTGGTCTGAGTCATATCCGGGCTACTCACCGCTGGTCCACACTCCTGAAGAGCGGATTGCCATTTCTTTCCTGCCAAATTAGGCGGAGTTGCATCTCCACACTGGGACCTTGAGCCCATATACTTCTCACTGGGGCTATACCTTTTTGGATCCATCTATCCAAGAAGCCCCTCTTCTTGGCCAATCTGAGGGCCAATACCTTCCTCCTGACTTGTTCTCCAACCCATCTGGGACACTCTCATCCAAAGAAATGCCAGATCTTTCACCATCCACTCCCGATCTGAAAGAGCTGCCTAGTACACTTAAGTATGTCTTCCTATGGCCAAATGAAATGCTCCCGGTAATCATCAGTTCAAAATTGACCAGGGAGCAGGAGTGCAAACTAACTAAGGTCCACATAAAACACAAGGTAGCTATTGGATGGTCTTTATCAGACTTATCTGGCATTAGCCCCTCCTACTGCACTCATCGTATATATACAGAGGAGGAGGCTCGACCTTCCCGCGAGATGCAGCGACGTCTCAACCCTAACATCCGTGAGGTCGTTAAGAAAGAAATCATTAAGTGGCTGGATGCGGGTATAATGTACCCGATCAACGATAGCCCCTTGGTGAGTCCGATTCATGTTGTGCCCAAGAAAGCAGGACTCACCATCCGTGTCAATGACAGGGGCGAATCCATCCCCACACGCACTCCTACATCTTGGAGAGTGTGTGTGGATTATAGGAAACTCAATGCTGCAACCAAGAAAGATCACTTTCCTCTACAATTCATTGACCAAATCCTAGAGCGGTTAGCGGGAAATAAATTTTTCTATTTCCTAGATGAATTCTCAGGATATAACCAGGTGGCAATTGACCCTCGAGACCAAGAGAAAACCACTTTTACCTGACCCTTTGATACCTTTTCATTTAGAAGGATGCCGTTCGGACTTTGCAACGTGCCAGCAACTTTACAAAGATGTATGCTGGCGATATTCCATGACATGGTGGGTGACTTTCTCGAGGTCTTCATGGATGACTTTTCGGCCTTTGGACCATCTTTCGACGGATATCTTGCCAACCTGACTCGTATCCTTAGGAGATGTATTGATGTAAACCTCGTGCTTTCCTGGGAAAAAAGTCATTTTATGGTGCACGAGGGAATTGTTCTCAGACATATCATCTCCGATAGCGGTATCGAGGTTAACAGAGCTAAGCTCAATGTCATTGTTGATTTACCTGTGCCTGGCTCTGTCAAACAAATCCACTCCTTCCTGGGACACTTTGGTTTCTATAGGAGATTCATCAAAGACTTCTCCAAAATTTCTCGGCCCTTAACTCATCTCCTATCAACCAACGTACCCTTCGATATGGGCCCCGACTGCATACAAGCATTCACGCAGCTGCGTAATGCTGTCACCAAGGCCCCTATTCTCCAGTCGCCTGATTGGTCCCTTGACTTTGCACTCATGTGTGACGCTTCCGACCTTGCAGTCGAAGCCATCCTGGGACAATGACGCGATAGACACCCCTTCGTGGTGTACTACGCTAGTAAGACGTTGGACGAGGCCCAGCGTAATTATACTACCATTTAGAAAGTACTGGCGATCGTCTTTGGGCTGGAGAAATTCCATTCTTACCTTCTGGGCTCTCACGTTATTGTTTTCACTGATCATGCAGCCATTCGCCATCTCATGCACAAGAAGGATGCCAAGCCTAGATTGAATTGTTGGATCCTTCTGCTCTAGGAATTTGACATTGAGATCCGTGATAAGGCCGGAGCCCAGAATGTTGTGGCTGATCACCTTTCCAAACTGGACCCTGACCATATTGGACTTACTCTACCGATTAATGAAATTTTTCCTGATGAGCACCTATTGGCAATAAATGTGGTAGGTGAACCGTGGTATGCCGACATTGCCAATTACCTTGCTTCTGGATCCCTTCCACGTGGCTGGCCTAAAAACCAGCGCAAGCGTCTCATGGCAGAAGCAAATATTACTTCTGGGATAATCCACTTCTTTTTCGGATAGGTACTGATCAAATCATCCGTCGCTGTATTCCTGACAGGGATTTCCCCAGTGTGCTATCCTTCTGCCACGATCAGGCCTGCGGAGGCCATTTCGCTGGGAGGAAAATTGCAGCCAAGGTGTTGCAGTGCGATTTCTTTTGGCCCTCCCTTCACCAGGATGCACACAATTATGCCAAGAATTGCACTAGGTGCCAGTCATTAGGGTCAATGTCACATCGTGACATGATGCCCTTACAACCCATCCTAGCTACAGAAATCTTTGACATCTGCGGAATTAACTTCATGGGTCCCTTTCCTCCATCTAATGGCTTTGACTTCATCCTCGTCGCCGTTGACTATGTTTTGAAATGGATCGAGGCTATTCCCGCACGTCGTGCTGACCATTTTATATCCACTCACTTTGTCAAAGACCACATCTTTGCGCGCTTTGGGATCCCTCAAGCCATTATCTCGAATGGAGGAAGCCAGTTTACCCATTCTTCTTTTTAGGCACTTCTGAGGAAATACGGAGTCCACCATCGTATCGCATCCCCGTATCATCCTCAGACGAACGGCCAGGCAAAGGTGTCGAACCGGCAAATGTAGATTCTCCAGAAAATGGTTCGGCCTGACTGTAAGGATTAGTCTGACAAGCTGATTGATGCTCTTTGGGCATATCGGACTGCCTTCAAGCTCCCCTTGGTATGTCTCCGTATAGAATCGTTTACGGGAAGCCTTGTCATTTGCTCGTGGAGTTGGAGCACCGTGCTTATTGGGTGGTTCGCCAATGTAACCTCGACCCAGACCTGTATGGTCGAGAAAGGAAACTCCAACTCCAGGAGCTGGAAGAGCTCCGTCGTGAAGCCTATGATTCTGCTTTAACCTTCAAACAACGCACTAAGGCTTTTCACGACAGCCGTATTCGGCGGAAAGAATTTGAGCCATCTCAGCAAGTTTGGCTCTATAATGCCCGACTCAAATTTTTTCTTGGGAAATTGAAGTCCAAATGGATTGGTCCTTTCCTGGTCTCAAGACCATTCCCCAACGGGGCTGTCGAGATCGAAGATCCCAAATCTGGGCGTAAATTTACGGTCAATGAGCAGCGTTTGAAACCCTATCTGACTCATGAACCTACCCTCGTTGGAGAAACCGTTGCCCTGCTAGAGGGTAACTAATTCTTTGACTCATTCTGAGTCCAGCTGGGGACGTTAAATTCAGCACTCGTTGGGAGGCACCCCAATAACACTCACCATCCTCCAGCACTTTTCAGTTCTCCACCCACCTTCCACCGACCCTACCACCCTACTATATACCCTGCACTTCAGCTCTCGTTACCCGATCTTTCATCCTTTCTCTACCCTTCCTTGCATGCATATGAGGACATAGCATTGTTTGGCATGGGGGGGTGGATAGGTATCCTTAGGATCTGGGTATTTTAGGGTATCATGCAGTTTCTATAGATATATATATATATATATAAAGAGAGAGAAAATGAAAATGGTATTTAGTAATGATCTAAAGGATGAAACAAAAATACAATAAGTGTTTATGGATGTTCAACCTCTGTTTTGAAGACTTTCCAGGCCACAGAAGCTTGATTCGCGCAGGCTCGACTTAATTCACTTGAGCATTGACAAAATAGATCAGAATCTCTCCTAACTAAGGACATATTCTTGTACCTGAGACACCAGTACAAGATCCGTTGGTTTGCTTTTACTTGAGAGCTTAAGTAAACTTGGTTCACACTACACATATCAGGAAAGACCAGGCGAACATAAGATCCAACCCTAGTGTTCATTAGGGAAGGTGGAGTCCTTACTTGTGCGTGCAGGTAGACTTTTTATCCCAGGTTTTAGTCTTGTGTTTAGGAGAAACTCTTTCTACCAAAAAGAAACTCTCCCACCAAAAAGAAAAGTGTGCTCCTCCAAATAAAGTTGTAAGAGATATACTGCCACGTGTTTCTAAAAAATAAAAACAAAGATGCAAATAAGTCAGTATATCTCACAAATGTCTGTAAAGTCTCTACCCTAAATGGTTCTTTAGGGCAAGTCGCAAATACCCTGTTTTCCTGTGAGCCACAAATGTCAGAAAATGGGAGTTGAGTTTTCCGTCATCTTCTTAAGGGTCAATCCGAGAACACAAGCTGAAACTGGGACCAACCTGTACTTAAAGATTCGTGAAACCCTGGGCTTGAGTTTTAATGTTCATCTGGTAAGTCTTGATCCTTCACTAAGCAAAAGCCATAATCTCTTGAGCTCTCGAGTATGGCAAAAACCTCCTGAGTCCTGGAAATCGTACTTAAGGTTTAAATATCAAGAGTCCTGATTAGTTGAGAGATGATCTTTGTCATGTGAGACTTAAAGTACTGGTAGTCTTCTATACAATTGGTTCTCTCAATATCCAACAATAAACACACCTATATAGCCTCAGAAGAAAATCTTCAACTTAAGATCATTTCTAAATACTGAAAAAAATGTTTTGTAGGGACTAGCAAAAGATAGGCATGGGGGTATGATTGCACCGCAAAAATACACCTGCAATAGTGCCTTCTTGTGCTATTTCCTAGCATTACCAATCATATTAGGGTTCTATAATAGCATTTGTAAAAATACATGCATGCATGCATTTAATTGAGAGGAGAGGAGAATAGATAAAATGGCCTTGCGATTACTTTTCTTCCTCAAGTGATGCCTCACAAATTTCCATCTTCATTTTTTATTTCTTTTTGATTTTTTATTTTTGACTTTTTCTTCCCGCAGCTGCATGCATCTTCTTCCTCTCCTCACGCCATGCTTCCCTGCAGCAGCCTTCTCCCTTCCCTGCAACAGCCCTCTCCCTGCCAACCGCAGCAGCCCACTCCCTGACACTCCATGTGCAAGCCATTCACAGCCAAAGCATGGCTGTGCATTGCTTTCTTCTTCGATAAAAAGGCCATGACTTCTCCTTCAAAACCAGCCTGGTCCAATAGAGAAAAACCCACCTACGGCGTCTTTTCCAGGCCACCGTCCTTTCCCTCCACACGCTAGCCCTCCTCGGAGACACTCGGCAGACAGGAGCCCTCACTGTGGTGAACACCCACCACAGTGAGACCACCACCACCTAGCTCTTCAAAGAGCTGGTGGGCGTGGGGGCTCTTCAAAGCTCTGAAGAGCCACAAGCTTCAAGGTTTGAAGCTCGCAGCTCGGCGGCAGCAGCAGCAGCAGCCCCAGCCCCTTCCGTGCGTGCCTGCAGACGCCCTCGCGCCCAGCGCGCGCCTGCAAGCCTCTCCACCTCCTGCTTTCTCCACCCTGCCACTCTCTCTTCCGCCCGCAACCGACCTCTGCACGCCTCTACAGCGGTCGGCCAAGCACCCCAGCAGCACCCACAGACCTCCGCGCGCCCTGTCGTGCCCCTTCGCCCACGACCTTACCCCACTCCGCGCGGTCTGTAACAAGGTCACGCCCACAAGCCAGCAGCCGAAGCCACTCCACCACGAGCGCCGAGCCATCCACACTCACACAACCTCTCGTACCCGGTCGCGCGGCGTGGCCTTACACTGTAGCCACTGTTCACGCAAGTCTGCGCGACACTGTGGCTACAGTAGGGTGACCGGAAAGCTTCTCACTTATCCGGTCACCCGATGCGCCGCAACCGGCCCTCGCCCGTGCGTGCCCACGCCCGCACGTCTGCCAGCCCTCTCCCAGCGCTTGCTATCCATGCAGCGTGGTGCACTGCAGCCTCCTCTACGTGAGGCCACTCTCTCCAGCGCAATCTTGTCTGCGCGCGCGCTCGTGGAATCCTCCAGACGGCACTCTGAAGTTGCAGGTGACCTAACTCGCCTCCAACAGCGTGGCTGCCATCTGTCCTGCCCTCTCTCTCTCACTCTCTCTCACAACACTCTCTCACTCTCTTCACCGACGTTTACACACACATACACTCACACTTCCACACACACACACACACCAATACTCAATTATAAACATATATATATACGTATACTTATATATGTTGATATATATATACATATATTTATATACATATATATATTTTTACATATATACATATATATATATTTATATACTTATATATATACATATACATATATATACATATATCTATATACTTATATATATATATTTATACATATACCTATACATATATTAGTAGTTATATAACTATGTACTAGTCTATATACATACATATACACATATATATATATATATCTAGATACTTATATATATATATATATACACGTATATATACTGATATATATACATACATTTATATACATATATATATAAATATACATATATCTATATATAAACTATTACATATATAACTAAGTATAGATACATATATACACACCTACTTATATATACATACATAAATACATATAAATACATATCAAGATACATATACCTATATACATATATTATTAAATATATATATATACATCTATATAGTATTATATACATACATACATATATATATCTATATATTTATATACATCTATACATATATCTATCTATAAATATAGCTACATACATATATACATATATATATGCACATATATACATACATATATATACCTATATATAACCTTATATACATATAGATATATTTACATATATACATATATAGATATATTTTCACATTATTTACCAAACGTGGTATCGCGCGAATATCTGCACCAGTTGCTGATATTCCTCGATACACGCATACAAAAAGCATGTTCGCATTCATCTTCCACCATCCATCCCACACTCCACGCGGCACCTAGTCTTGTTGGTTGTGTCTCTCTAGACGATGACCGACCCGACACCATGCTTACTCCATCTCCGCCACCACCCGCACCCCTTTATATACATAATATATACCTTTATATATATTTACTTTATTTCTGTTTCGCTTTCCTGATAGTAAAAAGACAAAAGAAATTATATAAAAGAGAAAAGATAATCTTTGACTTGCAGGTACTCCGTCTTGCGAATAGCAAGACCCATTTTGGAACCTTGTTTTGGCTCAAAGCCAATAAATCAATTTTGAGGGTGTGCCTCAAGGACAAAGATTACCAGAAAAAATTCTAAATAAGAAAAACACCAAAAACACAATAAACGAATGGAAGAGACTCGTTGTAGAAAAGGCGTAGAAACTTGATTTGAAAGCCCACTTCCCTAAGTTCGACCTTGGGCCTAAAAGTGACCAAGATAAAATCAAGCAGGCCAGGTTAAAAAATTTTGTAAAGAGATGGTTAGGTCCAATTTAGGTTAACCACTATACACACTTCAACGATAAAATCATCATATTAACAGCCTATTCGGGTTCGACACCACAGTCCTAACCCCAGGTCCCAACCCTAGGGCGGCTAGCTCCGCTCTGCACTAAACAGGGGGACAGTCGCTCTACTTGGTACTCCGTACTCAAGGGCCAGCTCACTTCCCCATTCACCTTTCCAGTTCCATTCTATTTATTTCTAGGAGCTCTACTCCTAATTCCCCGAAGGGTTCATGCTCATGTTTCTCAGGCCAAGCCATACTATGTTTCGTCACTTCAGGTTTATTCGCATATAACACGTGTTTCCAACATTCAATCTGTCCTTTCCAATTTATATACAAGTAGCTCGTATTTAATTTCAAACAACAGTCATTACATGTAGCAGTTACTAACAACAGTACTCTACTCATCCAAGATTGAAATTCAGGCATTCAAGACAATCGTTCTAGTATCTTTAGTCCTAGGATTCATGCCATACCCCAGGGTCTATCATTCAATCTAGTGTTTCTGATCCTAGGATTCATGCCATACACTAGGATCTATCAGTTATTCCAGATATGCATTTATGTTTGTAATTAACTAAGGGAAGCCACTCTACCCGCAAAATCGGGAGTAATGGGGGATTGATCGGCAGGTCCACGTGCCTCCGCAACCCCCAAATTTGCAACAGAATGAGGTCCTAACACAAGGATCTACCACAAGGAACCACTCAAAATAGGATAAATTTATTTCAAACAAGTGGAGGAACTCATATGAAGAAGAACGAAATCTTAAATGCGGAAATCGAACCTCAAATGGACCCTAAACAGGTCAAAAATGACAGACCAGACTCAAATCAGATGTCTGGAACACCTTCTAGATGTCTTAAAAAGGGGTCCAGAACCATACCTCATCCTGTGTTGCTCCTCAGACGTCCAGGGATCCTACTGAACTGTTTGGACCAAGTTCTAGATGGTCGACTATCCCTCCGGACATCTGGAGATGCTCTTTGTCGTCTGCTGCCTTGCCCAGACGTCTGAGCCGTGTGGGAGGGCGTGTCCCGCACCTTCCCGAAGCGAAATCCTGCGCGTGCATGCAAAATCTCTTAAACACGGCACGCAACAGAGCATTGGTGGAACAGCTCGTGTGGCTGTATCCGCAAATGGAAGCGTAGGACACAGTATGTACCTTTTAGTCCTCCGGAGCTTCTTCCATACGTCGTCCACATCGTCTGGATGTGGGTCCAGATGTCTGATTCAGGGAAAAATCCCAGAATCAGGACCTCCTTCGTCTTCCTCCTACAGCACACGACGATGCCACGCAGCCGCGCGTCCGCTGCTCTAGCTGCAGTAGTGTTGGAGGAAACCTCCCCAGTACAATGCTCCACCTCACGTACGTTAACCGGCCTCAAATTGCTCCGGCGAGCTCTCTCTCTCTCATGGCTCACGCATTCTCCTCTCTTCCCTCTTGCTGCTCCTCTCCTCTCCACCGTTGCACTTGGCTTCAACTGCTACTCTCGCTCTCACTGGAGAAGGTGGATGGGAGTGGGGTGGCATGAGGAAGAGGAGGGGTATTTGTAGGCATGGTGGGGCAGGCTCTATCGTTTGTAAGGGGAGGGAAGAAAGAGAAGAAGGAGAAGAAAAATGGCTGAGCTCAGTCTACGTGCAGCACACGGGCAGACTCGGGGTCGTACGTATGCAAAAATTAATTTCTAGACATCTGGGAATGCGTCCTGACGTCTGACCAGATGTCTGGCCAGAGTCCCAGACGTCTTAAAAGAGCTTTGATGGCACAGGTCTTAACATACCCCCTTGCCTGAATCTTGCTAGTCCCTAGCAAATCCAAGGCTAAATTATTCATAGCAAGGGTCCCTAAAGGACTGATTATTTTATCAAGTGTATGCCTAGAGATTTTTCTCCTTTTTGTTTTCAACCTATGCTCTAGAAATCCAGACAATTGTGAAAGTGCAGCTATGTAGCTTTTGCAATGGATTCGAGTGAAAAATCTATTCACCTCTAAAGCCTGCATTTCACCCATATTAAAAATTCCAGCAGGATAGGTGGACTTCTTCCCTCGGGGTATTCAAGATATTCTATGAATTCCACCCCGACTTTAGGCTTAGGTAGAGAATCTCTGAGGGAAAAGATTGTATATTTGGTGAGTCACTCTCACTTGGTGCTACATAAAGACTATTACTACAGAATCTAGATTCTAGATTACTAAGTAACTCCACTCAGAGAAAGTTGAGAAAAACTATGCTACCTTTTGATTCCTTTGTATTCATTTTCTCCTACTCTTTTTCCTTTTCTTTTCTTTCTTTTTCTTAGAGCTCACAACTTCACCAGATTCACATATACACTCAGTATTTGGTGGTCTCACTTGGCATTAACACTTTAATTGAGTTCTCGTAACCCAAACACTAAGTCGAAATTCCTCAGTCAGTATTCGGACGGTCAGAAACACAAGAAAAATAGGCTAAGGCCATATTTGGTGGTTCTCAATTTTATTTGGTGGTATTGCCCCAATGCAACTGAACTAAATATTCACTCTTTTTTCTTTACTTTTTGTTCTTTTTCTAATTTTTTTCATTTTTTTTTTCAATATAACACAACTAGCACGCATCCATGAACTTTATTGAGGCATTATAAGGGATTAGTGATACTCAAGAGACATTGGGTGGCTTATTTGGTGGAAGTGCCTACTCATGGCACCGGGGGAGATGGATAGGACGGTGTATTTCTGACCTTGACATCAATACCCTTCTTCAACCATCCACCTTAGCCGTAGTTTTATGAAAACTCGCTCTCCGCGTATAAGGCTATTTGGTGGCTCTCAAAATTTCACAAAAAAATGTATACGCGGGAACCGAGAGTGAAAACTATGTCTATTCTTAGAGTATCATCACCTAATTATCTAAGATTCTAGATTCCTTGCACTAATCTTAGAGCACTAGTATACGTTGCTCTTATCTCACACTATTTGGTGGATGTTTTGGAGGAAAATCTGCCTGACTCCCAAAACATTATCCAGGGATTTAGGAAAAGAAGCACTGCTTCTTCTCGATGGACTGAAGATGTTTACTCATCATAGCTAAAAGGCCAAAATTAAGCTAGACACTAAGCAAAACAATATCAAATTAACACATAAAAAGGGTTAAGTGTGGGAATTAAAGAAAAGACCTAAAACTTTTAATGTGTGTTAAAACCTCCTAATTAGGTCACAAAAATGAGATATTCTGAAAACTAAAGAACAAATGATGATCCATGCATCAATTGAACACATAAACAAGTTTGAAAAGATAAATCAAAAGTAAAATCAATGTCTTAAATGTTCAATTAAGCACATGTAAAAATTTGAAAGCAATTGGACATCATTTAGGCTTAGAAATAAATAGATTACAATTAGGTCCTTCATGCATTACATTTCTACCCTTCAGAACTCCTTCTTGGACCTTTTTGCAAGCCGCAGGGACCCTTCTGTATGACTGCAAGGCCCTTCCAGTTATAGTTCTTTTCACTTTTGGACCTGCACGCTATTCTTCTACCCCTTCGTTTAAGGGTCTTCCTGCAAGTTTTCCCTCATTTCAGAGAGAAGCCTGTGTTCTTCACGCGCACTGTAGCGCGCGAAGAACACAGCCATTCTCGACCGTCCATCGCACTTTTGATCTCGATCTGTGGCTGGAATCAAATGGAACCTTCGCACGATTCGGTGTGTGCGTTCACCTCTCTTCCCAGATCTCATCTGACGGTCAGATCTCTCTCTTGACTCGCCGCGCGCTCTACCCATCTCATCCTCACCACCGGCCTAATTTTGATTAACCTCACCCTTGCGGTGATCTCAGTCACTGAGCTGCTATTTAAGCACCTCAGTGGTGTCGCGCGCAAAGGATCGCTCCCTCCTACATCTCTTAGCGATCAATTCTTCCACTCCAGTCTCTCCTCCTCATCTAGACCCTGATTTCACAGCCACCGGCTGTGGAATCATCGCCTGCTCTCGACCCAACTCGTCGCTAATGACCTCGTAGCACCTGAGGACGACCCTGGAGTCTCACTAGCAGACTCTTCCCTCCGCTGGAGTCACCCTCCTCCTTTCTTCCTCCTTAGCCGCCGGCTAAGGACCCATAGGTCCCATTCTTCCTTTTAGTTTAGTTTTTAATTCTGCACAAGTAGTGTTAGATTTAGTTTGCAGTAGTTTAGAATAGATTTAGTTTTAATTGTTAGTGTTTAATGTTAGCTGTAGTTAGATTAGTCTTAGGAGTAGAATTAGTATTAGATCCCCTCCCTCACCTCCTCTGATCAGTCCAGATCAGAGGGGAAGAATCATCTGTTCACTGTTCAATTTATCTCCCTCTTCATGTTTTGTTTTTCCCATCATCCAGATTCTGATTCTTGTTTTTTTCCTTTTAACGACGAATTTTTCATCAATCACCCACACATCCTGACCCAATTTCAGATCTGATGGCGCACTGCCTCAGATCTGAAAGTGGCGTCACAAGCACCATTTGGGGCTTCTCACTCACCCCATTTGTTTCATAAAAGCCCCTCTATTTTAAATGGATTGCCTCAGTTTGTCAGAGCACTTTTGATCTGGATTTTTAAAGGATTTTTACTCTCTGAAATGTTTTGACAGATCTGACAAATTGAAGGGATTTTTGGTTTCCATTGTAGGCAAGGATTCTGAGAAGTTCTCTGGTGACAGAGAACCAATCAGAAGAGCCTTTCATGATTCTGTTTATACTTTGTTTTGAATGCATTCGCCAGCTTCCATTAAATTTCCTTAATGCATTCTTAGTCTCTTTTTGCTATTTCAGAACTGCCATGCACTATTTGTGTTGATGATCATTTCTGTATGGTGATTCTCTAACCTAAGGAGTTTTCCATACTCCTTAAGGTTGCAAGAAACTGGGATTGTGTTTCTTTGGTTTTAATTGATCGAGCTAAGTCTTCCTTCATGCTGTCTATGGCATTAGGAAGACTAACTCAATGCCATTTGAATGTTGATCTGAAAGGATGCTTCTGATAAGGTTTTTCCTAATGAGTATTTGAGCTGAATTTACATGAGATTTTCGTGAGATTTAAACCCCTTTCAGATTTGGATTTCATCTCTTCAATGTTTAGTTTGTTTTGAATTTAATCTTACTCCCAGTTACACAGCAATATGCTGCATCTAGCAGCTACATTCCCCTTTTCTCTAAACTCCCTTCTTCTCTAAATTTCCCTCTTCTCTGTAGAATACTTCCCCCCTCTTCAAGTGGACTAACTGCAACAGCAGTTAGCCATTTGACAGTGGCTTAAGCCACTGCCACTGTAAACAACACTAAAACAGCACATTCTTCTCTTCTCCATCTCCTCTGACAGTAGCTGCGGCTGCTGTCTAAACTCAAATAAAAAATCAATCAACTCTAATTCCCTAACTTTATACAAAAGCCTAATGGCATAGACTTATTTTTAAAACTGTAAATATACCCATTCATAGTATTATAACTATAACTATAGCATATCAGTTAGATTCATAGTTATACTGTAAATATGTATAAAACCTGTACAGAAATTCGTATACATATGTAATCTATGTAAAAATATGTATATATACTAATCTAGTATGTATGTATTTAGTGATTTATGTATATATGTATGTACAGATTTATATTTACTGATTTAGTAGCTAAGTTAATAAGTTAGAGCAATAATCAAGTAAATAAATCTATAAACTTGGGAATATATATATATATATTAAGTAATTTAAGTTAGTCAAAGTATAATTATACTTAGTATAACTTACTGTAACTTAGTTTTAATTATAAACTACACAGAATTGCTATTTTAGCCTAAATAAAACATAAATAAATTCGTAAAAATACAATAAAAATATGTATTAAATACTTAAGTATGTAAGTTAAAACTGTTTAAGGTCAATTAGACCATTTACTAATTATTTTATAAGTAATTAACTATTTAATCACCTAAATCAACCTGTATAATCAGCCTAGTTTAGCGAATTTATTTGTATAGTAAAAATATTTAAAATTCAAAATTAATTAATCAATTATGTAGTATTATGTAAATATTTTATTTACCATATTTTATTTTATTTTTTTTAATAATTTATGGCCCCCAAATCGAGGGCCAAAAACGTGCACAGACGCAGCTGCGTCTGGTTTCCAGCGCACGATGTGGCGCTAGAATAGCGCCACATCGTGGGCTGCAAACGAAACGCAGCATATAAATATAATTTATGTTATATGTTAACCAGTCGTCAAGGCACAGGGCGCCCGAAGAACTGCATGCATTGTCTGGTCCGATAACCCGATTTGTAGTGAACTCTGATATGTGATGATACTGAATGTGTGGGGCTGGGAGCCCGAGCGTGCGAGTATGTCTGGCGTTAGGTCGAGGCCCTGCGCTGATACGAAAACGTAATTAAGCACCTAATCTGAGATTAGGGCGCGCTTAGTGGAGGTCTGGTCCCACCCGAAGGGTGCTGTGTATCCCTCGAAAAGCGCACCCGCTAATTAAACACATTTTACACTAAGGACTCTCCACCGCAGCCTCTGAAATACCACACAGAACGAAATTGAAAGGACAGACGACTTAAAAGAAAGACTTACTGTACATACAGCAGTAGAATAAGTAATATATACGTATAAGTAAACCCACATAATTACTAACAGAATAAAACGACACTATAAATGTCGCTAAAGACCTCAGTTTGCTTCTTTAGGTTGTATATAGTGTTTTCTGAGATTTAGCGACGTTTATATCTGTCACTAAAACTGATATATATGTCACTATAAATAAATGACTAGTAAGTTAAGTTTTTACACTATGGTATCCTAATGTAGTATGAACTAACATATTAGTGTTAATAGTATAATTTGTAAATACATAGTTTAGAGTATAATAATAGATTGTTTGATGCTTGTTCATAGTTAGCATTTTTGCAAGCACTTCTTAGTAACTAGGTAAATAAAACATTCATTCATTCTTTAAATGTAGAGTTTCTTTTTGAATAAGAAGACAATTTTGGAGATAATCAAAGAGTGACCGAATTAAATTCAATAAATTGCCTCCCAGAGAACGACCTGGAATAAAACCAGTAAAAATTAGATAAATAAGCAAATGATAATAATGGTTGTAATGACTGGTACTCACCCATACTCACCACTATACGACATCCTTAATGTTATATTATACACCCTATACTACAACGACATGATCAACAATTATTACCAACAAACATTTACAACAATTTTCATCACCATTTTTTGGCGCCGTTGCCGGGGAGCATCGGTGTCAACAACAACCATTTTTTACATCATCATTAAATCCATTGCAAATCCTATTTGTGTATGAAAAGTTATACTGGATTTCAGATTGCAGGAATCAACTAGAGTATAAAATCCCTAATGCATTCACTTAATAAAATAATCTTATTCATGATTGCAATATGTATATATGTTATAAACAAGTAACCTCGTATATTTGTACTTGATGAAATTCCCGTATCAGGTTACATTCAGCTTGACCGTAAACATAGAACACAAGGTGAGTGGGTGAGTCGGAATGGCTGTTGCAAATGATTTCTAGCTCCAATGCGAGCATTGTAGGTGGGGTCGGTTGTTCTTTTATTTAGGGTCCTAAAGTACATTTGACATGCAGCTCTGAGGTTTTCCTAAATATTGGCATAAAATTTTTCAGTTTTGTTGTATCTACCCCCCAATTCCTAAGTTCTTGCATGTCCTCATTCATGAATATAAAGAAAATAAATTCGACAGAGGATGAGTGGGTAGAAGTCACCTAGAATTGTTGCTGAAAATATACATTCAGCATCGGCCAATCTGTCGGCATGCAATATACAATATGCTAAAATAAAAATATGCTATATATAAAAATGGTTATGTATAAATGATGGTGAAATGTGGGATGTATGCTATCTAGATGTGTTGAGTTTAATGCCTCCAGCCGGGTGAAAACTCAATCAGATGTATTAGTTCTAGCATAGGAGCTAGTCAAGATTAAAAGAAAGATGTGCTCATATGCTCCTAGAATCAGTGGTCCGGAGATGCGAACCAGCTGATTGTGCACCCCTACTCCAAAAAGTCTAGCTATAAGAAGGTGTGGAGTGGTGGTGGAAAATAGAGGATAATTAGAGGGGGGATCATGATGCTGATTCAGCTGATTTATCATGTCCCACAATTCAGCAAGAAGTTGCTGAGGGATTAGATCAAAATGTATCTCAGAACCAGAATCTGAGTCATAGGGATCCTAATAATGATAATTGACATCAAAGATCATGCCCTCTCCAGGCTCTGGGTCATATGGGGGTATTCGTGAAACTAGAAAATCTGTGGGGAGGTCACTAAAATCCTCATTAGAAATTACTTCATCCTCATCAGTATTCATCTATGATTCATCGGAGGCTGACTCTTCAGGCTCGGGGTCAAGCCATTGATAGGTGCATCCCCAGCTCATTCTACTCTACGCTTCACGCTCATATGCATTGGGCTCCTCAGTAATTCCTACCTCAGGTAGCATATTTATTTCTTTGTTCAAGTTATCCATAGCTACTTCTAGTCTTCGGATGTCAGGATCAAGGATAGAAAGTGTCATCTTAGAGTCTCTAGCATCCGAATTAGGGATGTAGGTGAAAGAAGAGTGCAGATCAGAAGATGTTGGCTCTAGCTCAGGTTCACCTACAGTGGGAAGTGGCCTAGATTGATTAGTAGTGTCACATGTAACGTTTGCCTCAAGATCCATATCCTCAACTGGATCTACTTCCATTATCTCAGTTGGGCTTTCTAACCCATGAGGTATCTCACAGGATTTACGATAATCCGATTGTGGCTTAGTCCTGGAGATATCAGTCTTTTCCTCAATTTCTTGAATGGAGTTCTCAGATGAACCCATTCGGCATACTTCCTACTCCTATCTCATATCCAAGCTAGGTTCTTCTTCCCCTACATGATTTTCTAGCATCTGCTCCCGAGAATCTTCTGTGTGTCCTTCCGATGTAGTCGTTTCAGATTCTTTGAGGTCTTCTAGGATATTTTCCACTTGATATTTCAAAAGTAGTAGTTCTTGAGTTTCCAGATTTTGTCCCATTAGCCTTGTTATCTCTGTTGTTTCCCAAAGGAGCTCCATCACAGCTTGTTGATGCGGAATCCAACTTTGTCTTTGGTTTGGTTCAATGATAGCCTAGATTTCGTGTAGATAGGATGCGACCTTTTCCTTAGCACTTGCTAAAGCTCTCTGTATTTTTTAATGCGGCCGCATATGCATCGGTAGCTCTTCAGGGGTTCCAGGGGGTGAATCAGGTCTACCCATATTCCTTGGGTTTGAAGCAGGAGTATGAAATCCATATCCTGGGTTATAAGATGCGATCCTTTGAGGGACCAGCTAGTATGGATCATAATATCTAGGGTTAGGATATGGGTTAACCATTTCGGTAACCCGAGGAGAAGGATCAGGCAAAGTGAAAAGTCGTCTTTGCCACCTTGGGTTCTGATCCCAAGGTTGAGCTGATTCAGTGACCCAGGCCCTCAGATAAGCTCGTGGGTCCAGCTCTTCTAGATCCTGATTAGGTCCAGATCCAGGGATAGCCATTGCGGCTAAGCAGATAGAAGAAGTGACTCACCTCCTTGGGAGTGGCTCCCAAGGTCTAATCAATTGAGGTCTAAGCGACCTCCTTCCTTGCATACACCACCCAACCCCTGGGTTAGTGTAGCCAAGCAGGACAAGGCTAAGGCCTTGTCAATCAAATGGTCCTTATGGATCAGATGACCAGATTTTTCATTAGAAGTTTGAATTCCTCAAGGAAAAATTCATCGTTCAACCAACTGAAAGTTGTTCCCGCTTCTCAAGCTAACCCAGCCAGTCTAGTTATGAGGGGACTAAGGGAAAGGTTCCTCCTTTCGCTTACACCTCTGGTTCCGTTAACCCCCGAGCTATGTTCGTTTGACACTGCCGCACAGACTTAGTCACCAGGTTTGACAAGAGAGGTTAAAAACACCCAGTAGTATGACAATGAACTCCAGTTGATTTCGTGTTTTAAAGTTAATTTTAACCATTTTCTTCAGTGGGGTTTGTGGTGAGTGGCCCACAAGGTGACCAAGCTCACTAGCTAAGCACCATACTTGATTAAGTCTAGGTTAGCCCAAAGTGTGGTCTTTAAGTTGTAACCTTAAAGATTCAACCTAAGTTTCATGCACTTCTAGGGTTTTTTTTTCTGTTTTAGCAGATCACAAAAATAATGTTCATTCTCTAACAGTAATTGGAATCTAATTAACTTGAAATTTTGCGAGTAGATTTATTTTTTGATTAGCTTCCCAGAGAATATTTGTTTTTAATTTTTACTATTTCAATCAAATTTTTAGGGATTTTTGAACGTCATGGGATCAAATTTGGAATTTTGATCCCTGGTTGGTTTTTCATTTTGAAACAGTATCAATCGACCTTCAAAAATTTAAGAAAAATATGGAAAATAAAGCCAATTAGATAAGATTTTAATCCAAATCATTTTTAGTCAAAACAGATTGGTGGATTTCTTGAAATTGCTTTTTGAAATTTGAAAAATCTTGAATTTGGGTCAGTCTGACCCCTGTGCACTTCGCAAATTTTTAAAAATTGTATACTTGGAATTTTGTCAAAAAAATAGTGGTGTTTAAAACATGGTTTGAAAATGAAAATTTAGCTCGAATTTCAGAATTTTTTGCTTACTAATTTTTTGGTAATCGAATTTTTAAATCAAACTTGAAATCTAGCTGAAAAAGCAGAAGATGGTAGAAAAGCTTTTAAAGAGGTTTGAACTCGAAATCTAAGCTTTCCACCAAAAAGAATGTTTTTTTTTTCGTTTTTCAAAATTTTAGCACTTTTTTTTTGAAAAAGAAAATTTCAAAGCATTCAAAAAAAATATCTTTTTTTTTTCAAACTATCCTAAGATTCGAAAGGAAACCTAATCTAGATTTTGTTTCAAACTTTTTTTTTATTATTTTTTATTTTTTTCACGAAAATGAGTAAAATCATTTTTTTTACAATGAATTTTTCAAAGGAAATTGCAGAAAGTAAAACCTAATCTAAAGAGAATGATGATGTGCACCTAGATTGTTTTCCGCGCTCATTGTGTGCATAGATCCCGTTTTTCTTCCGTTTTTCCTGCACATCAAAAACAAAGTAGAGAGAAATTTGTCAGTGATATTCTCAATGTTCAAAATCAAAGAAAATGACGATGCCTCCCCGACAACGGCGCCATTTGACAGAAACATTTTTGTGCGTTTTGAAAGTCATTGGGATCGTAGTATAGTCGCACAAAAATCTTCGTCAAAAATTAAGTTTGTAAAAATAATGAGACTTGAGTCCCGGTCGTTCGTCTCTAGGAGAGGTTTGTTTTACTTTTGAAATCGATCTTTTTGCCACTTTACTTTGTTTAAAAACTCATGCCAATTTCCAATCTCCTAATTAAGATTTCACCACTACTGTTATGGACTCTGATTACGTGCGCGTGTGTTAAGTAAATCACAAAGGTGAACGTGTGAGTTTCTGTGCGCACGATTCCAGTGAGGTGGTGACTATTTACGGAGAAAGTTCCTATCGTTAGATTTTCAATATTCTCGAGAAATGACATGCTTGTTGAGGAATGGATAGACAATTGAAAAACAGGCAACTTAAATCACGCAAATATAATAGCAATCAATAAACTCATCGTGATTTCACAACATGGAGGCATATATATATAAAATCATTTTTCATTCATTCATTGGGAGAGTTATTTGCAACAAAAACTATAGAGGAAAGCTTGTACAGAAATGCTTGGAATTTAAATCTAGCTACCAGAAAATGACTGCATACAAGAATCAATGGGGGGATTTTGCATGCATCATTGGGGGAGAATAAAGACTACTCTACTAAGCAGTAATAAAAAGTAGCAAAACTATGAAGAGCGTAAACTAAATCTAGTACAATGAAAGGGAATTCAGAGGTGGTCCCCGATGGCCTTGGAGTGGTCGGGAGGAGAGCGAGGGGTGGCCAATGTAGCTTAGGCCGACCCTTGGAGAGAGGGAGGAGTGATCCAGCATCTCGGCATGATGTCCTCCATGGTGGTGGTGAGCTTGTGGAGATGTGGTGTCTAACCGAAGTGGAGGTGGGCGTGCATGGAACCAATGGAGTGAGTGGTGCCAATGGAAGCCAAGGGATGTCAATGGGTGCACTTGGCCGCCCATGGGGTCTTTTTATGGACTCAAGGGCATCTCTCTAAAGAGGTGTGGAACTCTCTAGAGAGAGTCCAAGAGTGACCGGCCATGAGAGGATAGAGGTAGTTTTTGAGATCCAAAAAATGTGGATCTCAATTTGAATGCCTCTTGGTTGCTAAATTTGGCAACCAAAAGGTGGCGCCACTTCAAGAGAGTTCTAGAGAACTCTAGGGAAGTGTGTGTGTGTGAATGGGTGTGTGTGTGTGTGTGGTCATGCTATAGGTGTCTAAGAGCTTTAAGTTAGGTCCTAAGGGGTTTTGGTAGGTGTAGGTTTTGAATTAGGGTTACAAACCCTAATTGGTAAGGGGAAAATGCAATTAAACTTAACCTAAGTTTAATTGAATGAATGGGAACCTAATTGAGAGTGAAATAACTCAATTAGGTTGAGTTCAGGTCAACTGGACTCTCACCAAGTCCAATTGAACTTGTATGGGTTGAGATCTAAGCTCAATTGGAATCAATGAGTCCAATTGACTCAGGTCAAGGTAATTGACTTTGATCTAGGTCAATTGGATTTGGTGAGGACCTAATTAGGTCCTTAGGTAGGTCTAGAGGTGATGTATTAGGGTTAGGATACCTTAATTTAGGTTCCTATGGGGTTGGGATTAGGTCTAGGCGGCTAGAGATCAAAGATAAAGACTTGAATCTCAAAACAGGGACTGGAGACTAGTACCAAACGTCCAAAAATGTGATCAGACGACTTATACTCAGAAATCATAAGTCCAAACTTCAGTTCTGGACATCCAATCTAAGTCAGGGGGAAATCAAGGTTCTATTTTGGGTATTCTATAGAAATTGGATGCCTGACAAAGTGTCTGGACATCCAATAGCAATGCAGAAGTGGGTTTGAGGTGAGTAGGAGTTGGCTAAGGGTCCTAGACGTCCTATAACTTATCTAGACGTCCAAATAAGGGTTGGAACTAGGGTTTTAGGGCTTCCTAAGGTGTTGTGACCTAATCTAAGGGTGGCTAAGGCTTGGGGAAGTCTCTAGGCTATCTTAGGGCTTGGATGAACCTAAGCTCTTCACATTTTACTGCTTTATTCCTACTTAATAGAATAGAAAACCTTTAACTCCATTACATTATTATTCTGACATCTAAGCTAAGCCTTCTACTCCAACTCTGCTGCAACTCCCGTTATTCCTAATCCAGCTTCAGATCCAGCTCCTGATCAGCTTATTGCCTGCAATTGACATAATGCACTTAATCATCACATTATAACATTATTTCATGCATAGCTAAAAGAAAGTAGTAAAGATGTAGATAATGAGTATGCATGCATGAATTACCCTAACTTATGCTAAGTTCTAGCTTAATCTAGGTCAATTAAGACCTATGATTGCTGCGCAATCATAGGGCTATGGGTGGAGTCATGTGGGGTGAAATCATAGGGGTCCTGATAATGGTGATGAATGGAAGGCATGACCCAAGTAGTGTGGTCAAATCTGGAAATCAATGTCAAGTGATTAGTCTCTATCTCTACCAAAGATGTTTGGGTATCATCTTCTTCTTTTATCTCTTCAAAAATTTTCAATTCTAATTCCCAATTATCACACAATTCCCCAAAATTTTTAGCTTCCTCCGATAACTCATCATATGTTATCCCCAACAGTCTTTCAATCTCTTGAATATCCTTTTCATAAGGGGATATTTCCTTCTCACATAGATGAAATTGGTGATTAGATTTAGTAGTGAGTCCCTCCATGAAAGTGGAATGGGCTAAATCATTGATTGAGGAGTTGTTACAATCCTTTTGATTTTGTTGCTCTGTGTATGAGATCATTTGAATTAATTCATCAATGTCTCCATGGGTATTCTCAAATGCAACAAAATCATATTCAGGTCCCTTAATACTTGGTTCCTCAAAATGAAATGATTGGTACTCAGGCCCTAAATCAAGATCAAGATTCTCTAATAAATCTCCATTCTCAACCTCAATAGGGTTATCAATATCATCCACCTCGGGTGTTTGATCAACAAAATCCTGCATGACAACCACCGAATCACAAATCAGTTGTGACACACCTAACCAAAATTTAAACATTTCTAATTTTGGTTGCTCATCCCGGATTCTATGAAGCTCTTTCCTTATATCATCATATTCTCTTGCAGTAGCTTCTTTTATTTCATGAATCATTTTGACCAATTGAGGAATCTGGGATTCATTGCAAGGGGTAGTGATGAGAACCTCATCATGAGCCATAACTAGCTCATTTTGACCCAATACAAAGGATAAAAGCTCCTACATAACTCAACGAAAGGCTTAACTCAGAGAATTCTGAGTTTAAGGAGAAAACAAGTCATAAGGGGTAAAAATGCAATTTTACCAGTATAATCTGCATACAGGGTAATTCAGGGTCCAAACATAGGTCAAAGCAACTTAATAAGAATAAAAGTGGGATGAGATGATCTAGTAAGGGCTACAGCAATTCCAAGGAACTAAATGATAATCTGTAACCCTAAAACAACCCACTTCAATTCACGAGGTTCGAGACAAAGTAAAAATAGAATAAACCCTCTAAAATTCATAGAAAAATAATCTCTAGGGTTTAGAACCTTCAATTTGGCCTTCAGAACCCATTTTGACCTACATTGAGAACCATGCCCAATTAATAACTTAATCTGGGTTTTCGCATAAATTGACCGGTCAAACAAGGTTTAATATAGAAATGAAATTCACCATCAGATTCCTTAGGTCCTAATTAATCATGTATAAAAACTTGAGCCTAAGAAGAAACCTCCTTGACCGACTTTACACTTTGGTCCTCATATATTTACTTTTTGGTCCTCAACTTTTGAAACCTCGCATTTCAGCCCCTAACTCTCCTTCGTTCTTTGCGATCAGGTCCCCCCTGCAAAACCTGCCAGCACCATGCTCCGGCGACCTTGCGCGGAGCATGGCGCCGCGCAGGGTGAGGGGGAAAGCCTGGCAAGTAAACCGGGGGTGCCCTCCGTCGTCAGCCGTCGCAGGGACACCCCCCTGGTCGCTGTAGCCCACGATACCGGCCGTGCGAACGCACGAACGGTATGGGTTTTCGTCTCCGGCCATCCTCCGACGAGGGAGACACGTCGTCTCCCTCCGCCTCCCTCCCTGTTTTGATCCCTATAAATACCCCCCGTTGCTCCACCGACCGGGGCAGCTCGGATCTGACGGAGAAAACCCCCAACTTTCCTCTCTTCTCTCTCCGGCAGACGCTCACCAGCTCCGGCGGTTCCTCCCCCTCCTCCTCTTCGCTCTGCCGCAATACCAGCAGTAGAGACTTCCTCAGCTGCTCTTCCCGCGCCACGCTGTACCCAGCTGGCGCCTCTCCGGCTCTCTGCTCGCCGCCGCCCCTTTCCCTGAGCATCTTCTTCTCCGGCGACAGTCGATACGACTGTCGCCCTACTGCTCCCCCTTCCTCCCTGCAAGTAAGTTAGAACTACTTCCCTTCCTCTCCTCTTTCTTTCCTCGGTTTCAATTTGTTCAATTAAGCCCTCGACCGACCCTGACCATCGTCACCCCCTTCGTCTCCGGCCACCCTCCGGCGAGATGTTCCCATCGCTCCACAGCCTCACACACCTCGCCGACCCTCACCGAACCTCCGCCTCATCACACTGAGCACCCCCCACCCCTCCACTGCCACTCCACACCTCCGTAACGCTCCCCCGAACAAAGCCATTCCTCTGGTTGCAGTCCAACCTAGGGCTGCCGCCAGACACCACCTTGCGGCTTGCCGCGCAGCTCCACACCTTCGCCGTGCCACGGCGAAGGTTCCCCAGTGGTTTGATCAGGCCGAGAGGCCATATTCGTGTCCGACAGGTTTTGAGGTTCGACCGCCATTAACGCACATTGAAGCAGCTTCTCCCGCGCTCCAGGCTTGAGGACTCCAGGTCTCCAGCTGCTGCGGATTACAGGGAGTCTTGCGAAGGCAGCCAGCCAGCAACCTACGCAAATCGAAGCCGCAGCTGCAGAAGCTAGGCCGCGGTCTCCCAGCAGGCGCACGCGAGGAGAGGTCTCCGTTTAGTCCCACATCGGTAAGCCTCACAACCTTTTCACTGTTTAAATTGATTTTGTGCATTAGCCTTACTGCCTCAGCACACGGGGTGAGGTCCCCTTCACCCGCCCGGTTACCCGGTCTCGTCCGCGCTCACGCCCCGCGGACCTGACCCGACCCGACTTAGACTGACCTGCACTCCTCGCCCACCACGCACGCCGGTGGGCCTGGACCCGGGCGCGACCTGAACCCGATTACCCGGTAGCTCTGGGAGAGCTTTCCCAAGAGTGGTTTCAGAGAGAGAGAGACGCGGGGGGAGAGGGTAGAGTAGGTTTTGTCCTCTGACGTACGCTCTGAAGTGTGCAGGCACAGGTGAAGAAGAAGGACCGCGGAAGAAGAAGGAAGCTGAGGGAGACACTGTAGCAACAGGCAGTTTCAGTCGTCTGATTTGGAAATCAGACGACGTCCTGAAGGGAAAAGAAGAAAGAAGGAGGGGCGACGTCCTGACTGGAAAAAGAAAAGAAGAAAGAAGGAGATCTGAAGAACAACAGAAGAAGGCGAGGCAGAGGAGAACACAAAAGAACAAGGGAAGAACTGAAAGAAGAAAAACAAAGAAGAAAGAAGAAGATCTGAAGAAAGACAGAAGAAAAAGGAAGAGCAGGAACAGCTGGAAGAAGAAGAAGAGCATCACCACTGTGGAAGAAGAACATCACCTCTGCAGACAAAGAAGAAGAAGATCTGAGACGAGGAGAAAACAAAGAGAAAAGAAGACAACAAATTCTTTCTCTCTCTCTTTCTTTATTTTTGTAAAAGAAACATGTATATCTCTAGAATACAACTTGCTCCCTGAGTTCGACCTCGGGAACTCTTTTATTTTCCGAGTAAAAAATTTTATATTTGAAATGTTGGCAATAACTGGCTATACTACAACGCTATAACAATAAAACCCGGTTGCCTACCACCGTTTCAGGTAGCGATTTGAATTGGGGTAGGTCAACCAAGATAGTCAACCATACTATCAATGATTTGAATTGGTATTGAGGGTGACTTACGTGATCTAGTGGATTGTTGCTTCGGGTCATGTGGTTCTACCCAGGTGTCAATTGCCATAGTTTCTTCCAAATTGCCCTCCGACTCACTTTCCATGTCATCCAAAAAATACCATGACTTTGTTTTCTTAGTGGCTGCATACATATCAAAGTGAATCTTCTCATTGCCACTACTAATCTCCATACAACCTGAGTAACAGACAATCCGTGCATTGGTCGTAGCCAAGAAAGGTCGACCCAGAATAATGGGTGAATTACATAGCTTCTCCGATATATTCATGTCCAAGACAATAAAATCAAGTGGAAAGCTAAGACCTTGAACTTTAATAATCACATCTTGAACTACCCCCTTAGGTGTTTTGATGGAGCCATCTGCCAATCTAATGGTGACAGGTGTGTGGTGCAGATCTCCAAGTCTGGTGCGGTCAGAATGGGTGGTAGGAATCAAGCTAATGGTAGACCCTAGATCCACAAGGGCTTTGTTGAAGGTGAATCCCTTGATGGCACAAGATATGAAAGGCTTTCCAAGGTCAGTCATTTTGGGTGGTATAGTGCTAGAAACAAATGCACTTAGCTAATAAAACCACCTCTTTAGGTGTGCAAGTCTTTCTCTTCTTTTGTGACTCTTTCTTTGAGGCCTCAAAAAAGGGTAAATAGGTCAAATCAACTTCAAAAGCCTTTTTCTTCCTTTTGTCCCTAGAGTTTGAGTCAGAGCTGGATGTGGGTTTGGTCTTATGATTTTTGGTTGAGCCTGAATCAGATCGTTTGGGTGGGCTCTTAGCTTTTCTCTTACGTTTAGAGGCCACAGATTTTGCCCCCGCACAATGGCATGTATGATAGATTGGAGGAGGGGTCGGAAGAATAGGTGGAGAGTAGGAGTGAAAAGGCATTTGCATCTAGGGATAAAGCGATTCTTGAAGTCTCTTGATTTGATCCCCTTGAGATTTCACTTGATTTTCCAACTTAGTCAGCCTTTCTTCATTTTTCTTGTCAAAGTCCAACAAAATGTTCATGATATGTTCAAGGGTGGTTGTGGGTTGGGCAGGACTAGATGGTTTCCTTAAAGTGGATTGAGTGGAGTATTGGGTTGGGCTAGATTGATGTTCAGTCTGAGTTGGTCTTTGTGGTGGCCATGAAAGATCAGGATTGTTCTTCACTGGGTTATACGAATCTGGATATGAATCAATAGGTGTATCACCCTGAGTGGGGCTGACTATAAAGGGAGTTGATTGAGAACCTGTTATGTGGTCCTGTACTTGTGATCCATTATTCCAATTCCTTAGTGATATCTCATCAAGTACAGGTGTATCAGAAACAGTGCATTCCTCAAGTGATCTACCCAAATCACAGATTTGGTCCAAAGTTGCCTTTTGGGTTGGCTGAGTCCAGGATGCCTCCCCATGGTAGCAAAAATCAGTAGAGTAGCTGGTGGATCCAAAATATGGGTCACTAGATTCACTAGGCAAGTTGTTCCAAGTCTCTTGTTCCTGCGAGGAGTGATAAGATTGAGATTGTGCTTCAGATCATCTAATTTGCTCCAGAAGCTTGGCACATTGATCAGTACAGTCCTTGTTATATTCTCAGAATTCAGCAACTATGGCTTTCAATTGGTTCTGATTTAGATAAGGGTCGGATCCATGATGTTTAGATTCGAAATAAGCTAGGGGATAAGGATAATCATATCCTAGCTGGTTAAGATGAGTCTCCCAACCAAAAGGAGTCAAAATCATGGCTGGGTTGGGAGATGGAGGACCCTGAGGGTCAAAAGAATGATATGGGTTCATAGATATTTTAAAGAAGATGCGGATAGAGATAAGAGATAGTCTTCCTTAGGAAGACACAACCAGCTACAAGGGGCTGGTGGAATTAAGGCAAAGGCCTAGGAAGAAAGATGAGAGAGCCCTAAATCATGCAAACAAGCTAGCCTTAAATTGTATACCCTAATTGGATCTAAACCTGGTATCCTTCGATGGAACTGGGTTAAACCAACCCTTGAATTACTTTGCTGGCCAGATTGCTGGGTGATGAGAGCCTCATCATGAGCCATAACTAGCTCATTTTGACCCAATAAAGAAGATAAAAGCTCCTACATAACCTGGAAGAAGGCCTAACTGAAGGAACAAGTGCTCTGAGAAGAAAACATGAAATAAAGGTTAAAACTCCAATTTTACCATTGCAGTACATAAACGGGATTTCTCAGAAGCAAAACATAGGTCAAATGGTCCAAATAAGGTAAAAAGTGGGTTGAGTCAATAAGAAATGGGTTTATGTGCAATCTAAGAACTAAATAACACTTGGTAACCCTAAAACAGACCTGCTTAAATTAACAAGGTTTCGGTTAGAACAAAAAGCAAGTAAACACTCTACAAATCATGGAAAAACATCCTCTAGGGTTCATAACACTTAATTTGGCCTTTGGAACCTAGTTTGACCTAGATTAGGGTCTTAGCTCTTCAATTAACCTAATTTGGGTTTTTATGCAAAATGTCCATTCAAACGAGGTCAAACCTAAAATCCAACTTCACCATTGGATTCCTTAGGTCCAAATTAGGTTTGTACCAAAATTTGGACCTAAGGAGAGGTCATCTTGGCCTACTTTGCAATTTAGTACACCCAAATCACAAATTGGTCCCTATCTTTTGAATACCTTTACGGAGAGCCCCCTAGGTTCTTTGCCTCCTTTGGAAACCGGTCCTGCCGCCATTGCTAGGGCAGAACCGAGCTCCGGCGAGGTTCGGAGAGGGATTGCTCTCTAATCCCTCAGAGATTCCCTCCCAGAAATGGAAGGAGGATTCTCTGAGGAATTCTCTTCCTTATAAAGTCAATTACAATCGCTGGTGTGAACCCAATCTCTCGTGCGAACACACGAGAGATTTGGGTATCCACCTTCCTTCCAACTCCGGCAAGTCGGCAGACCTAATGGCACGTTCTACACGCGCTGGCAGGAGAGGCCAGCACCTATAAAACACCCCCGAGACCCTGCCGCAGGACTGGAGCTTGATTTGGCCGAGTGTCCACCCCCAATTCGTCTCCTCCTGCCCGGCCAAAAGTCCCAGCAAGTTTCGGCGAGCCCCCCTCCCCTCCTTCCTCGCTCTACCACAAAACCAGTGGCAGAGTTAGCTTCCTGACTTCCCTCCGCGTCGCGTAGTACCCGCGCACGCCGCCTCAGCCCCGTCGTCGCCGCCGTTCTCCCCCATTGGGCGTCATCTTCTCCGGCGACAGCAGGTACTGCTGTCCGCCTTCCGTCCCCTTTCATCCTTACAATTAGGTTAGAACTCCTCTCCATCCTATCCTTTCTCTTTTCCCCCTGTTATCTCATCTGATTACCCCTCGACCGACGCTGACCACCCTCATCTTCCACATCACCGACCGATCTCCGGCGAGCCGCTTCCACCATTCCAGCCCCCCACCCGGCTCGCCAACCACCTCGAGGCTCCGCCTCACCACCAGGAACTCGCTCCACCCCACAACTGCCACTCCAGACCTCCATAATCACCCCCCGAACAACCCACCATCTCCGGCCACAGGTTGACCTAAGCACGCACACCTAGGCCGACCTGCGGCCTGCAGCATCGTCCACCGCCTTCGCCGTGCCACGGCGAAGGTCTCTAGCTGATCTGATTGGGCCGAGAGGCTTGTTCTGTGCATGACAGTGTTTGAGCCGCTGCCGCCATGGACGACCTCTGATGAAGCTCCAACGAAGCTCCAGGCATCAGGCTTCCCAGGCTGCAGATGCAGGAGACTCACGCGAGTGTCGCGAGGTGAGTGAGCCCAGCACGGAGCACCAGCAGAGCCATCCGCTTGGGCAATTGCATATGAGAGTCTGCGGGCACGCGTGAAATCAGGGCGGACCGTTTAGTCCCACATCGTGGGATTGCAGCACTCAGGTACGCTATAAATTGTATTTGTGCTTTAAGCCTGTTGCCTCCGTAAGCACAGGGGTAAGGTCCCTCACTGCCCTCACACCCCTCGTCTGCGGCTTGACCTCACGGATATGGCTGATCCGACCCGACCTAGACCTACGCACTCCTCGCGCATCACCACTTGCCGGTGCGCCTGGTCCCGGGCACGATCCGACCTGATTATGGCTGTGGCTTTGGGAGAGCGTCCATGAGCGAACTGCTTAAGAGATAGATGCGTGGGTAGAGGGAGAAGGGTTAGGTTTTGCTCCCTGTGCAGGCAGGCTGAATGCAGGAGAAGAAGGACTTGGCCGCTACAGAAGAAGAAGACGGAAAGGCAAGCCAAAGAAGAAAAGAAAGAAGCTTTCGTAGGAGAAGGAAAGCAGAAGAAGAAGGCTTCTCAATACAAGAAAGAAAGTGGAGAAAGAAGCAAACGAAGAAGAAAATGAGAGACTGCAGAAGAAGAAGAAAAGGAGAAATACTTTTAAGATGTCTGATCTTGTGATCAGACGTCCAATTTCATATTTTTGTCCTAATTATTTTTAATTGCATACATTCACATTTGAATTGATATTTTGAGTAAATTAGAGTGCTCAATTACATTTTGACTAGTAGTAAATTCCATTTGCTCCCTGTGATCGACCTCGGATACTCCGATCTTCGAGTACTAAAATTCTTTATATTTGTTTAGACATTTTGTTGGTTATACTACAACGTGACATCCTTTAAACTCGCACAAAAACCTCGACAACATTTTGGCGCCGTTGCCGGGGAGCAATGCGCAATTTACCACTAGTCTCTACATTCTTTTTATCATATTGAACACTAACTTGCCCTACTTTGCTTTGATGTGATCTTGCAGGTACTTCATGAGAAAATCTCTCCCGCAGGTCAACCACTCCAGGGCAGGTAATTTCTTTTCTTCCTTAATCATCCCCTAATCTTTGAAAGACAAAAGGAAGAAAATCAATTTAGGAATCAATTGCCTTCTTTATATAGTAATCACCATCTCTAAGGCAAAACATTTCTTGATTTTGCGAAAATTTCTGCAAATATTCTTGAAGTTGGAGTGATTTTTTTTCCCATCCCACAAATTCTTGTGCCTAATTGAAATAACGCTTAATCTCGGCGGACCACACACTTCTTGTTTATAAGTCCAAAGAGAACTTTTGAAAAAGAAAAAGAGGATTGGAAATAGAACCAAATTAGGGTTTCCACATTAGGGTCTTGAAGCGCTAGTCACAGATGCCTGTGTAAAAGGAAATAAACCCTCCCGCATCAGTGTGCTACCCAAGCCCTTGATTGAAGAAAGCTAAATAAGACAAACCCTAAAATTGAGCTCTAAAATCACTTGAATCTTAAAATTTTCTTTTGACCTAATAACCTGGGAGTCAAATCAGGGTGATCTCTAGGCTCCAAGCTTAGAATCATTCTGCCATCTATAGGACAGGTCAGGTGAAGTTGACCCCTTGGGTCAACCAACCTCTAAATTAGGTCACAATACCAAAAACATCTAAAGTTCAAGTGAGAACCCTAAAAGCACCTTTGAAATAAAAAGTGATAGACTTATGAGGTCAAGGTCCCCATTCTGGTTTACCTGGAATCTCAGTGACAAGAGAAGTCGGGTGGGGGAAACCCTGTAACCCGTAGGGACGCTCTACCGTGTAGGGGTCTTTGCGGGACTCTCCCTCTCTGGCTGCCCAGGTATTTCTCAGGTGGACGATCTTCAGATCCAGGGGTCCATCCGCCCCGAACCTCCATAGTCATCCAAACATCTTTTGGGTGTCGTGATTGGGTCAAGAACATCTCCAGTCCTGCATCTTTTCTCTTTAGAGCACACACACTCATTTTCAGTGGGACTCGTTATTCAGATCTGATCGCTTCATAACACATCTTGAGTCAAACTCTGATCTTGATTCCACCACCTGATCCAAATATGCAGCCGAACCACCTAGGACTACCATTCAAGAAACCTGAATACCAGAGATCCATGAGAGATAAAATGATTGAGGATGCCATGAGATTTTATGAAAATGAAGAAACCTCAACAACAGTAGGAAACATTCAGGTTGATGTCCCAACAACCACAACCTTTGTCATAACTTGTGCCCAAGTATTATTAGCAGAAGCCAACAAAGGATCAACCCGTGACTTGCTCATTACTGCATACATTGAGATAGAAAAATTGCACAATAGTGAATACCTTCAATGTATGATAAATACTCGACTTTGGAAGCAACACCAAGATAGTCTTGAAAAATGGGAAGAGATAATGAGATTAATAAAAAAGTGATTGATCAGAAATACCCGTACATACCACCAACAGTGGATGAGCTATCTTGGAACAACATCGAGGATAAATCTGACCTCGGGTTTGAGGCACAAAATGGTTGTGGATTCCCAACCCAGATGGAGTATAATGCACCTGATATTGAAGAAGGTTGGGAAGCACCAAATGCAGGAAAAGACCATGATGAGCCCATTTTAGAATCCCAAGACTCCTGCAAGTATGAGAGTAGAACTGAACCTCTCGAGGGTGTAAATTCCGTCCCTTATTCTGATAAGGTGGCCCTCGAAGGTTATTCAGACCTAAATTCTAGTAATTCAACCCACATCCTAAGCCTAGAACCTAGATCTGAAACATATTTTGAAGATTTCAAGGCCCCAGAGGAAGAAAATCAATATCTTAATGAAGAATATGATTTTAGGCCTCGATTTGATGAATATCCCCCGTCAACCTCCTCAGAGGAACGAATCGATTTTGCGGAAGTCATGCGAATCTACAACACAGAAACCGAGGAGTTGGACGAGCAAGGTTTCAATTGGGTCTGCCCTACTAGCTTAGAATCTGAGCCTCTACCAGATAAGGACACCCTTTTAAGCTCAAAATTAACATTTAGGCTAGATCCCAGTTAGGCTGCTGAATATACAACATATGATTTATTCGATGGTGGAACTCATGATCTAGAATCGCATTCAAACTTTGATTTTCGCAAACTCTCCGACGATCTCGAATCTGACCATAACATCGGAGAAAATCTGCCTCCTGATTATAACATGTCAATCTTCTTTGAAGCCACCTGCTCCACATATACAGAACCAATCAAAACCCGTTCCCCACCCCGACCCGCAACCGGACTCAATTTCTATTCCGATTCACCTCTCACTGGGCCGTTTGCAGATGATTCAACTCCATATCTAGACCAGGTATCGGGTACTGATCAGACCACAAATCAGGAGCCTCCATCCTTTGATCACCTCTGTATGGATTCCACACCTTACATGGATAATTTTTCGAAACCCTACTTTGACCAGGCTGATTCGACTCAGCCTGAACCCGAGTTTTCACTTCCATATCCATCAGAATGTCACTACATATGGTGGGTCCCACATCTGCTGATCTACATCCATCAACCCACCAGACTTATTGGGTTCAGGCTGCATCATCAGCCCACTGATCTAAACAAGTACCTGGTTGGACCAACCAGGCTCTTAATCAAGGTGCCTGTTTTCCAAAACTCCATTGATTTGACCACTCCCTCTCCACCCCATTTTCTGCTCGACTGAAGGCATTAAATTTAGCGCTTAACGGGAGGCAACCCGTCATCCCAAACACAGAGACCCGTCTGATTATCCATCTGGACTCCACGTCTATTGCACCTTGAGACCAGCTTTAAACAGAGGATCCCACCTCTGTTACACGTATCAGAGCTTGAAATCATCCGCATCAGTCATTTACGACCCATTCACCAATCCGATGTATCCTGTTCTAAGCCCCTGACCTCAACACTAATTCCCACCCTCTATTTACAATGAGGACATTGCAAAACTTAGGCATGGGGGGGTGATAAAGTGCATACATACAGAACCAAGAAAAAATCAGGAGTCTCACACACAAAAAAAAAAAAAAATTTTGCATAGGTCAAAAATGCAAAAAAATTGAAAAAAATTAAGAAAAGAACAAAAAAATGGGGGGAGGGAGGAAATTTTGTGAGCCACTTAAGCATAAGGAGGAGAAAAAGAAGAAAAATGACAAAAAGGAGCATAAAATGAAAATGAAAAGAAATAGTCATTAGTAAAAGATTAAGGGGTTAACTGAAGTTCTAGACCGAATCAAGAAAAAGAAAAGAAAAGTGCTACGGAGATATAACAAGAGATTAGCGGGAACGCTGGTCTTAGGCCTTTTGGGCTAGTACCTTTAGCTTAAAAATTCACGTATCCGTTAAAATCTGGATAATCCTCAAGAGGTTGAGGAAAATGCGAAGCTTGAGTATTAGGTCCAAGACTTAGGAAGTATTCGGCCTCGTTAACTGACCTCCGGTCTGCAGGATTCGGTAACCTAAGCACGCAAATTCACACACAGTCTGGTTCAGTGCGCATAAACATCCAAATCACGTGAAAAGCGTTTAATGTTCTAAAAAAGTCACCTAGATTAGGAGCGGTCAATCAACACAAATTGATTTGGACGAGTTCCCAGCGCGGAGAGGTGGGAAATTCCCCTCGAAGATGCGTAACAACATATCGTCTCCTCGGTGCTTGTCTCTTAGGATATTTAAATATCCTACCGGGGGCATGTAAGCACTCTGCTGGTTCAGATACGATGGGCGACATTATCACGAAATGTCGATCGCCAGGGTCTGGATTCGGCCACGGAACGCCATGGGCGGGATTATCTCGAAATCTCAAAAGCCAGGGTTCTGGGGGTTGCCATAGGCGGGATTATCTCGAAATCTCGAAAGCGAGGGACCCTTGAGGATTGATGATGGGGACGAGGAATCCGATACAGACCGTGTTGAGAAGCTAATCCGAAGCTAGAAATAAAAAGAAAAGAGAGAGAAAAGCTCTCCAAACAAATAAATCTTCTATCTCTCTCTTACAAAAAAAATGCACTGCAAACTGAACTTAGGCTAAAAATGTCTCAAGCACGGGTGCTTTAACCGCGGAGTCCAACAAACCCTAGGTTAGTTTCTGTGGGCCGGAGAAACCTTTGCAGAGGATTGAGGCTAAAGCGGAACAGGTCTGGATTTTGGTTGGTACTTGAGTACCTCTAGGCCTATTATCAGCATTCTTAACTAAATCACAAAATAAAAAGACAAGCACTTTTCACAGTTGTTGACAGACACTCAGGGTCTAGAATGGAAGTTAAAACTTTGAAATTTTGCTAAGGGACTAGCAAAAGCTAGGCATGGGGGTATGATGAGAGCCTCATCATGAGCCATAACTAGCTCATTTTGACCCAATAAAGAAGATAAAAGCTCCGACATAACCTGGAAGAAGGCCTAACTGAAGGAACAAGTGCTCTGAGAAGAAAACATGAAATAAAGGTTAAAACTACAATTTTACCATTACAGTACATAAACGAGATTTCTCAGAAGCAAAACATAGGTCAAATGGTCCAAATAAGGTAAAAAGTGGGTTGAGTCAATCAGAAATGGGTTTATGTGCAATCTAAGAGCTAAATAACACTTGGTAACCCTAAAACAGACCTGCCTAAATTAACAAGGTTCCGGTCAGAACAAAAAGCAAGTAATCCCTCTACAAATCATGGAAAAACATCCTCTAGGGTTCAGAACACTTAATTTGGCCTTTGGAACCTAGTTTGACCTAGATTAGGGTCCTAGCTCTTCAATTAACCTAATTTGGGTTTTTACGCAAAATGTCCATTCAAACGAGGGAAAACCTAAAATCCAACTTCACCATTGGATTCCTTAGGTCCAAATTAGGTTTGTACCAAAATTTGGACCTAAGGAGAGGTCATCCTGACCTACTTTGCAATTTAGCACACCCAAATCACAAATTGGTCCCTATCTTTTGAATACCTCTATGAAGAGCCCCCTAGGTTCTTTGCCTCCTTTGCAAACTGGTCCTGCCGCCAAAGCTAGGGCAGAACCAAGCTCCGGTGAGGTTCGGAGAGGGATTGCTCTCTAATCCGTCAGAGATTCCCTCCCAGAAATGGAAGGAGGATTCTCTGAGGAATTCCCTTCCTTATAAAGTCAATTACAATCGCTGGTGTGAACCCAATCTCTCGTGCGAACGCACGAGAGATTTGGGTATCCACCTTCCTTCCAACTCCGGCAAGTCGGCATACCTAATGGCGCATTCTCCACGCGCTGGCAGGAGCGGCCAGCACCTATAAAACACATCCCAGACCCTGTCGCAAGACCGGAGCTTGATTTGGCCGAGTGTCCACCCCCAATTCGTCTCCTCCTGCCCGGCCAAAAGTCCCAGCAAGTTCCGGCGAGCCCCCCTCCCCTCCCTCTTCGCTCTGCCACAAAACCAGTGGCAGAGTTAGCTTCCTGACTTCCCTCCGTGTCGCGCAGTACCCGCGCACGCCGCCTCAGCCCCGTCGTCGCCGCCGTTCTCCCCCACTGGGCGTCATCTTCTCCGGCGACAGCAGGTACTGCTGTCCGCCTTCCGTCCCCTTTCTTCCTTACAATTTGGTTAGAACTCCTCTCCATCCTATCCTCTCTCTTTTCCCCCTGTTATCTCATCTGATTACCCCTCGACTGACGCTGACCACCCTCATCTTCCACATCACCGACCAATCTCCGGCGAGCCGCTTCCACCATTCCAGCCCCCCACCCGACTCGCCAACCACCTCGACAGCTCCACCTCACCACCAGGAACTCGCTCCGCCCCACAACTGCCACTCTAGACCTCCATAATCACCCCTCGAACGACCCACCATCTCCGGCCACAGGTTGACCAAGGCACGCACGCCTAGGCCGACCTGCAGCCTGCAGCATCGTCCACTGCCTTCGCCGTGCCACGGCGAAGGTCTCTAGCTGATCTGATTAGGCCGAGAGGCTTGTTTTGTGCATGACAGTGTTTGAGCCGCTGCCCCCATGGACGACCTCTGATGAAGCTCCAACGAAGCTCCAGGCATCAGGCTTCCCATGCTGCAGATGCAGGAGACTCACGCGAGTGTCGCAAGGTGAGTGAGCCCAGCACGGAGCACCAGCAGAGCCATCCGCTTGGGCAATTGCATACGAGAGTCTGCGGACGTGCGTCAAATCAGGGCGGACCATTTAGTCCCACATCGTGGGATTGCAGCACTCAGGTACGCTATAAATTGTATTTATGCTTTAAGCCTGTTGCCTCCGTAAGCACAGGGGTGAGGTCCCTCACTGCCCTCACACGCCTCGTTCGCGGCTTGACCTCGCGGATCTGGCTGATCCAACCCGACCTAGACCTACGCACTCCTCGCGCATCACCACTTGCCGGTGCGCCTGGTCCCGGGTACGATCCGACCCGATTATGGCTGTGGCTCTAGGAGAGCGTCCATGAGCGAAATGCTTAAGAGATAGACGCGCGGGTAGAGGGAGAAGGGTTAGGTTTTGCTCCCTGTGCAGGCAGGCTGAACGCAGGAGAAGAAGGACTTGGCTGCTACAGAAGAAGAAGAAGGAAAGGCAAGCCAAAGAAGAAAAGAAAGAAGGAGCAAGACAGAGAAGAAGAAGAAAGAAAGAAGCTTTCGCAGGAGAAGGAAAGCAGAATAAGAAGGCTTCGCAAGACAAGAAAGAAAGTGGAGAAAGAAGCAAACGAAGAAGAAAATGAGAGACTACAGAAGAAGAAGAAAAGGAGAAATACTTTTAAGACGTCTGATCTTGTGATCAGACGTCCAATTTCATATTTTTGTCCTAATTATTTTTAATTGCATACATTCACATTTGAATTGATATTTTGAGTAAATTAGAGTGTTCAGTTACATTTTGACTAGTAGTAAATTCCATTTGCTCCCTGTGATCGACCTCGGATACTCCGATCTTCGAGTAATAAAATTCTTTATATTTGTTTAGACATTTTGTCGGTTATACTACAACGTGACATCCTTTAAACCCGCACAAAAATGTTCGAAAACACTGTGACACCCTAGGACATCCCGCACGGCAGGACACCACTAAAGGTTAACACAGTTATCGTACCGACCTTTCTTGTCACCAGTTGGCCCAAATAGACAAGGCCTTAATTTTTACCCAATTAAATTTCGATTACCAAGTAATTTAGTCCTACCTAGGGCATGTCTACTTAGTTTTAGGCTTGGGCTTAGAGTGCGCTTGGAATGTGATTGGGCGATTGGGGGTGTTGCCCTTAAAATTGGATTTAGAGTGTGAAGTGCACAGACAAAGGATTTTCAATACAAGCTTTAGTTGGTGTAGTGGATTTTATGCTTCAAGTGCTTGTATTAATTTTTTTCTTTTAAGGTTCCCTTGTTTAGGTCAATTCAAACATGGATGTAGTGAAGCACGCAATAGGTTTTGCAAATCCCAATTGTTATATGAATTTCCTTTAAGTGTGGCATGCAAATGTTCTCTACCCTAGTGTGGAAACCCTAATATCAAATAGGTCTATATGATGCTTTTAAGTCCAATAAGGTGGAAGTGATGTGACCCAATCAAGGAAAACAATGGTCCTAATGCACCACTACTAAGTGAAATAAACCTAATTGGTTGCCTAAGTTGAAATGTAAATCAATTTCAATTCAAGTGGGTGAGGGGATGACAACCAACCACAGAAAATCCCTTCTCATGCAATCACACCCAAATCAGGCTTAAACAGGTTTGTTTTGGTTCTCTAAATTTAAACCGTAATGTGAATTACTTAGGATTTGTTCTTCTTCTAAAATCTGCAGTTAGACCTTAGTCTGACTTGAAATCACTCCCAAAATCAGCAACTGAAGAAAAGTAATATGAAATTTGATAGAGATCTTCATTTTTCAATAGGTTTTTCAGAGAATACTTTTTTTAAGATTTTTACTATTTCATGCAATTTCTCACGAATTTTTATGTTCCATGGGGTCAAATAGACCAGATGGACCTGCTGTGAGAAATGCAATTTGAAACAGTATCAAAAGAAATCCAAAAATCCTTGAAAATTTATAGAAATAGCTATGTATCAGTAGCTTTCCAACCCACAAATTTCAAAGAGATCTGATTTACACAGAAGTCAGAACTAACGTTTAAAGTTATACAAAATTAGAGTGTAGACTATTCTGACCCCCTTCCACTCTAAGAATTTTTCAAATTTGTAGAATGTGAATTTCTCTAAATAGATGGTGGTGCTGGAAAGCTAGTTTGAAAACCTAATACCTGACCGAATCCCAAGATTTTTGCACTCCTAATTTAACGGCAATAAATTTTTGAATATCTTCAATATTTGCTGGTGAAATTTCCAAATCTGACATTGGTGTGTTTAAATAGTTTTCAAGTTAAAACACACACCAAAGAAAGAATTTTTCTTTTAAACCGAATCTGAAAATTTGAATTTGAATATATATATATATATATATATATTTTTTTTTTTTTCTAACCTAAGAAAGCAATAAACTAGAGGATGAAGAAAAAACCTGCGGTCTTCACGACAGGTCGATGTGTGTGCGGATCCTCATCTTGACACCCTACAATCAAAATAATAAAAAGTTAAGAAAATCCAAATCTAAACTCGTGCGCTGTCTCCCCATCAACGGCTCCATTTGACAAGCGTGGAAATCACGCATTTTGAAATCGTCAAAAATCGTAGTATAGTCGCAAAATTCCCTTGACAAAAACATTTATAATATCGAAACTTGATGGATTTTATTCCTTTGAAAACTTGAGTCCTGGTCGTTCATCTCTGGGAGGCGTGAAAACAAGTCAAGATTTAGATCAGCTTTTCTAACCTAAATCCTGTCTAACCAAATATTTTTGGTCTTTTTGTATTTTACGCTCTTTTTGTGTTTTTGATTTTTATTTTGAAAGCAAAATGAAACGAAGATCTAGATGTGCTAGTGAAAACCTAAGTGACTACATGGATCTAAGTGAGGCCATGGTGGCCGTGCATGGTGTGACAAGCCTAAATAACATGAAGACAAGCAAACATGAGGACAATCGATCATAGAAACATCATGATATTATTTATGTATAAAAGATTATGATATAATAGCAGCATGCATATAAAATCATTAGACAAGAGTATCATACATTGAAAATTAAGTTACTATAAAATCTAGGTACAAGGAAATAGAGCTAAACTAAAGAAAGGGATCAACCAAGAGAGGCTAAGGAGAAGCCTTCTTGGCCGTCCACTAAAGAGAGGAGGATGGGTGTGTGCACCCAAGTGGAGAGAAGAGGGTGTTGCACCCTTTCTCAACCAATGGCTATCCTTGAGAAGACCTTGAGAGGGGTTTTCTCTATGGCTGTCTAAGAAGAAAAGAAAATGGGGGCATGGATCCTCTATGGTGGAAGAAGATGGCATGCCCACAAGAATAAAGGAGAAGGTGTTGCATCCTTATGCTCTTCTTCTTGCCACCCTCATGAAGATGCCTTAGAGGAGCTTCTTCTTTAGCCGTCCATGGAGGGAGCCTTGGAGGAAGATGATGGCCTTGAGAGGGAGAGGAGGAGGTGTGGTCACAAGTTGAGAGGAAGAGAGTGGTGGAGATGGTGCATGAATTTCGTGGCTCTCTTCTCTCAGTTTTTATGGGAAGGCCTCTCCATTTGAAATGGGTCACCACTTTTGGTGGCTCCCAAAATCGCAAGTTCCACCAATGTAGGATCTAGGTTGGTGACCAACTAATGAGCTCTACAATGGTCAAGTGGGATTGAAGAAAGTGTATGTATGTGTAGGTGTAATTTTCATGGATTAGGGTAGTGGGTTTGGTGAATCTAGGTTGGGTTAACCTACATTAAGTGGGTGTGGACCTAATTAGGCTTAGGAAAGTGTAATCAGATAGGAGTGAACCTAAATAGGTCTAGGTCGAGTCTAATTTGATGTGTGCATGTGATTAGGCTAGGGTAACCCTAATAGGTATGAGTCAATTAGATCCTGGGTTGATATAATTGGGCTAAGGTGCACCCAATCAACTGTAGATGCACTCAATTAGGTATGGGATGGTTCAATTGGGTTAGGGATAGGATAAGTAGGGCTATGGATAGTGGACTAGGATTAGGAGGTCTCTAATTAGGTTTCCTAGGGTGTCTGGTGGGGTTCCTAGGTCAAAATTGGCAAGCTAGGGTGTCCAACACCAAAATCAGGAACTAGACAGCAGTATCGGATGACCAGGATAGTTGTTAGAGATCTTGTACTAGAAAATTGGACATCTGGACATTAAATTAGATGTCGAATTTTGTGTCAGTATGATTTTTTTCTTCCTGGATTATTATTTCGCAGAAATCAGACATCCAGCCAGATGTCTGGATGTCCTAAAAGGTGCTGGAGTGTGGGTTTTAGGTTTTCTAAGGTGTGTTTTGGTTCCTAAGTGTTTGGGAGAGGGATATGGTGGATAAGAACTTGGATAGTGCTATCCATGTTTGGGTTTTGAGGCTAAGGTGCCCTAATGGAGGTCGTTTTTGGTTTTGGAAAGGTGTCTTAGGTTTTCCAAGGGTAGGGATAAGGCTATCATCCTCACTCCTCTTATCTGGATCAGTCTTCTTCTTCCTTTATTGCTTTATTCCACTATCTCCATCCTGGATCACTTTATTATCTGCAAATAGTAATAAAAACCATTAAATAACAAGATATCTCATCTTATTCTAAATAGATTGATGTAATGCATGATATGCAAGATATGAGTGCAATATCGACAAATTAAGCTAGGTTCAAACATTATTTAGGTTGATTACGACCCATGATTGCTGTGGAACCATGGGGTGATGGGTAGTGATGGTGGTGGCACCAAGTTGGAGTAGTAGCTGTAGGTGGTTATCTTAATTGGTGGGCTAGTTAGGTGGTGAGGTGGAGTTAGGTTGTAGGTGGTGGATGGCCATTAGGAGCAAAGGTGCAGGTAAGCTAAGCTAGCTAAGCTCGCTTAGGTAGTAGTTGAGTAGAGGAGGAGGTGGGATGGAGTTATGGTTTAGGGAGAAGGAGCTGAGGAAAAATTATCTAGAGCTAGAATGAAGCTGCATTGGAGGTGGAATGCTAAAGAGGCCTTCATGGAGAGCCAACTACTCAGCTTAGCTAGCTAGTTCTTATGCTAGCAGGTAAGCTTGGGTAGTTGAACTAAATTGAGTTGGTTTCAACCTAACTGAAGCTAGGTTGGGTTGGAACTACCTCTGATGGGGACTCCCGAGCTAGCTTAGCTACTAGTTGACAAGTAGTAGCTAAGCTGGAGGGAGTTCAGCTACCATGAGCTGAGTGGAGCCAGGGAGAGCTGGACTTGAGCTAAGGTGGACTCTTGTCAACTTGGTTGAGCTAGCTAGAGCTCCCAGTGAACTGATTGGAGTTGAGATGCACTAGACTTAACTAAGTTGAGTTGGATCTGAGTTGACTTGATCTATGTTGAGGTAAGATGAGTTGAATGGAGCTAAATGGAGTTAACCCTAACCCATGTGAGCTAGTATCCAGCTATAATGAGTTGGAATTGGTTGAGTCCCAGCTGGAATGAGCTTCCTCTTCACCAGTTGGCTTCATGAGTGCTGGGGCTTTAGGGATCTGTCTATCTATTTGTCCCTAACAATCAAATAAATGCATTAAAAATATTATAAAATATGCAATGCATGCCTAACCTAATTGATGCGTAAATGTAGCCCAAAAATCCATTTGCTGAGTTAAAATCCTAGGAGCTAGATTTGTTTTAGAGCATAAGAATGATGATAAACAAGTGTTTATCAGTTACCTACCTTAAATCCCAATGCACCTCATGTCCTTCGCAATAAATGCCCTAGATATAGCTTCTTCTGATTTATCTATCATGTACTTGACCTTATGGCTTGGGGCTGCTAGAAAGATGATTTTCACTTAACAAGATGATACTTAAAATGATTTAACGTTTGTATTTCTAAGTGGTCGAAAATCGACTGATCAAAGTATCGAATTAAAATTAACCTCTCAATGAGGAGCAGGTCGTCTCCACAGGGAGTGTTTACTATTGGTTTCCCCCAAAAATCAAGCCAAAATCTCTTTTAGATTAAGAAATCAATGAGAGATAATGCTGAAATAGCATTTACATGAAAGAGGAGGGGTTTCTCACAAAATCAACTGCTTATAATATTATTTAACCAAAATCCAACTTTTGACAATGGCAATGGAATGTAAAAACCAATAGCACTTCTCCTATAGCAAAATAGGGGAATGGCTTCCCCTTGAGCCTACGTACGGAGGAGAGGAGGATAGGCTAGGAGGAGCCCACTGAAGGTAGAGTGAAGCAAGCACTCCGTGGTGGTGGTCGAAAACCAGGGTTCTGGAGGTTGCCATGGGCGGTGCTATCTCGAATCATTGATTGCCAAGGATCCTTCGTGGATTGATGGTGGGGACAAGGAATCAGATACATATCATGTTTAGGGCCAATTCAAGGTTGGATTTAGGGAAAAGTAAAAAGAAAATAGAGAAAACTCTCCAAATGAAAAATCCTTCTATCTCTTTCTTAGAAAAATGTACTGGCAAACTAAACTTAGGCATGTTACGTCTATGCATGGGTGCTTTAACCATTGGGTTCAACGAACCTTTGGGCAGTTTTTACGGGCCTTAGAAACCTTCACGGCAGACTCAGGCTGAAGCTGGTTAGGTCTGGATATTGGTTGATAGTTGAGTACCTCTAGGCTTACTATTGGTATTCTGATCTAATTTTTAAAGATGCAACTTAGTAACGCACCCTGACGGTTACATCTGACCTAGAAACCCAATTTCATACATAGGATGTTTGCTGAGGGACCAGCAAAAGCTAAGCATGAGGGTATGATGGAAACACCATCATAGCCCCTAATTAGCCTATTTTAGTCTTGAATAAAAGATAAAAGCTCCTACATATTTATCTGAGGGTTATATCTCCACCATATTGTGTTTTGAGAGGAGAACAAGAAACTAGGGTTTATTATGTAATTTTAATAGCAAAATCAAGAACACAGAATAACCAACGGTTGGCTAGGAGTAAAATAAAGATCAAATGAGCGTTAAAGTATCATACAGATAGAAACGGGCTTTCACGCATTTCAAGAACTGATTCATAACCTAAAACCCTAATTTCAGACCCGCTTAATTAATAGACGTTCTGGTCAAGATAAATTCCTTCTAAACCTTCTAAAATTCAAAAAAAAAATTCCATATGGTTTAGTACCCTCAATTTGACCATTGGAACCCATTTTGACCAAGAACAGAGTCCTAAAGAGAAAGCAGCCCTAATTTGGGTTTTTACATGAATTGCCCAGCCAAACTTGGTCAAAACCAAAATCCAACTTCACCATCAGATTCCTTGGGTTCAAATTAGGTTTATACCAAAATTTGGACCCAATCAGAGTCTATCTTAACCAAGTTTGCATTCCAGTCCAGTCAAACTCTTTCTATCTAGCACAAGCCCCTAGCTTTTGAAATTCTTGCGAACAGGACCCTAAGCTTTTCGTCATCTTCACATTTATGTCCATGCCACCATTAGGAGTGAGCTGCAGCTCACCTTTCAGATTCGAGCGTTCCAAAATTGAAAGAAATTCCTTGAGGATTTCCCTTCCAAATGAGACCAGCCATGAATCCTAACTCATTCCCAAAAGCTAATGTGAATGCTTGGAAAGGAAGGGTATCTGTGCGTGCAAGATCCTTGAAGCTTGCAAGCTTGGTTTCCAAGCTTGGTAGGCCTCTTAAAGTCCTATAAAAGACTCTACATCAAGTTCCTCACCTCCTTAATAAGTTTTGGTTAGAGAAAACCTTCTCTCTTCCCTCCTTGGCTACCCTCGTAGCTTGCTCCGGTGACTCCTTTATGTCCTCCTCTTCCGGCCGTCCAACAATCATATTGGACAGCCCTCTACCTTCCTTCGTTAACCTCGCTCCTCACCACCCACAGTAGGGGCATTCTTCCTCTTTATCATCACCGCACCACCTCACTGGGCTTCTTTAGCTCCGGCTTGCAAATGCTAGCGGTCTATCCTGCTACTTCCTCCATAAGTCTCTCTATACCTTTCTCTCTCCCTGTATTCCCTTTTCCCACACTCACAGCACACACACGACCACTGCACCACCTGCCACACAATCATCTTCCCCACCTCCGGCAACACTTCGATGAAGCACTCCCGATGCCATACACTTCCAAATGCACCACCCCCACCTCTACAAGCATCACTGTGCCACCCTCTACAAAAAGCCTCAACCCATTTTGCATTTCACCCACCAAAACACCTCCCCGAACTCAAACACCTCTGCTTCACTATCTCGAGGTTGTCAGGCCTCCATTGTCACTCACACTACACACCACACCCACCATTGCACTCGTCGTTCCATGGAAATCCTTTTGAGCCTGTTTGATGTGGCCGCAAGGCCACATTCATGCTTTCAGGTACTTCACCGGACCTCCGTCGCCGCCACGATTCCTTCGACCTCATCTTTAGTACTTTAGCCATGATTCATCTAGGCAATGCTCCAAAGTGAAGTGGATGACCTCTAGGCACATCATCAAGTCCTTAACTGAAGCCCTCGACCGCACCTATTGCCAAAATTGGGGGCTCCTTCAGCTGTTGCTACGCTGCGTGATAAACGCCAATTTATGATCATTCTTATGCATTAAGACAAACCTAGCTCTTAGGATTTTACTCCGCAAATGGGTTTTCGGGCTGCATTTGGGCATTAACTAGGTTAGGCATGCATTGCATTTTCTTTTGTTGTTTTAATGTGTTCTTGTGAGTATTAGGGATGAACAAATGTATAGATCCCTAAAACTCTAGCACTCAAGAAGGCAAATGGTGGAGGAGCTCAGACTAGTTGGAACTCAGCTTGATCCAGCTCACCACAGCTGGAACCTAGCTCACTTGAACTAGGGCTAGCTCATCCCAGCTCCATTCAGCTAATCTCAGCTGAATGGTAGCTCAAGAGAGTTCATCTTAGCTCACCCTAGCTCAAGTCAGCTCAGATCCAGCTCAACCTAGTTGAGTCTAGCCCATTTTAGCTCCCACAAGTCCACAGGGAGCTCTAGCTAGCTCAGCTGAGTTGATTGGAGTTCACCCCAGCTCAGATCCAGCTACATCCAGCTCCACTCAACTCTAGCCAGCTGAAGAAGAACTCATCCAAGCTCAGGAAGCTCAAGTCCAGCTCCAGGGGACGCAGCTTAACTCAAGCTAATTGGGCTAAGTTACCTTAGTTGTCTCAACTAGCTCAATCCTCCTCGAGAGCACCAGACCTAGCGCACCTCAGCTCCATTCAATAGAAGCTAGCTCACTTTACCTTAACTTAGTAGCCAGCAAAGAACCAGCGAGCTAAACCAGCTGGAGTAGCCCCATGTTGACATCTTCAGCAGCTGCCAGCTCCACTTCAGCTCTAGACTCTTCAGAACCTGCTCCTCTCTCCAAACCCTAGCTCCAGCACCCCCTCCTCTACTCCACCATTAGCTAAGCTAGGTTAGTTTAGCTTAGCTTAGCTTAGCTTAGCTATTCTCCAGCTTCTTTGGCTTGTACCACCCAAAAACCCTACCTAACAAGTCCACCAACTAGCTCCACCTAAGCTCCACATAAACTAACCCTACTTGGTGCCAACCTAGCCTACCCACCACCTCCAAAGGACACCTAAAAATGGTGCCAAAACCACCTTAACTACCCCCTTCTTGGTGCCACTTTTCCCTCCAAAAATCCCCTTCATCTCCACCACACATCTCCCCTTAAACCAATCTCTACCATCCACATAATCCCACCTTCTGGAAGTCTCAAAGTTGGCGCCAACACATGGCACCTCTCCATGGTTGGCGCCACCTTTAGGTGTCCCTTGACCAACCCAACCTACCACCCTTACACCCCTTAGGTGGCTCCAACCGTCCTTAACCCTAGGATCATCTAACCACCTCCATCCTCCCGTCTTAGCCCTCCATTTCAAGAGTCAACTTAACCCCTCATCCTACCCTATAAAAAGATCACTACCCACCACCATTCAAACCATCCTTGGCTAGCAAATTCACTCTCATATTCTACCCAGAGCCCATGCCCAAGAGAGAAGAAGAAGAAGAAGAATAAGGGGATGTTCTGCCCCTTTGGTGCCTTCCCCTCTTCCCTTCTCTCTTGAGCCATGCCAACCAAAGGAGATGCCAGGCAAGGAAGATCTTTGGAGGAGATCTTGAAGGTGGTGCACGCCACCATGGAGGAGCTTTTGAGGGTGGTGCACACCCAGCCCTTGGAGGAGTGCATTGAAGTTGGTAGCATCCACCTTGGATGAGCTCTCAAGGAAGGAGAAGAAGGAGGCCCTCTTTTCAAGCCAAGGAGCAGCTAGGCTTGGAGCAAGAAGACTCCCTTCTTCACCAAATTTTGCAAGAGGATTTGTGTTTCTTTTATTACTTTAAAATTTTTTCATTTCTACTAGAAGCATTCCTCTACTTGTCTTGAAAAAGAACACAAATTCTAGTTAATCAAATTGCCTTCTTTCTACTTTTTATTGCAATTGTTGTTTTTGTTCTAGCACTTGTTCCACCTCTTCTTCCTAATTACTCTAAACCTACACTTACCTAGAGTGAGCTTAGGAAGAGGATATATCTATCTCTTAAGTTTTAGTTAAGTAATTATAAGTGTTAGTACTTTCCGCCACAATTCGCATTTTGCCCTCATCTTTCCAAAACAAAAAAATTACATATTTAAAATACCAAAAAGAAATTTGAGATATATTTTATAAGTAAGAGAATTAATTTTGCAAACATTTGGTCTCCTTGGACGACCCTAGATACTCCCCTATCTTGGATATAAATTTAAAAGCGTATGCGAATTCGCGTGTTACAACGACATTAAAACCTGCTTTTATAAATCACGTGACTTTTCCCTTCACTTTTTGGCACCGTTGCCGGGGAGGCACGGCTTTGCATTAGTCATTTTTATCTTACTTGATGTAGATCTCATCCCCACCTCTTTCTTTTCTTTCCTGTGTGCAGGAACTACAGCGAGAAAGTGAGAATTTAGAGGCGAAAGCTTAAAGTCCCTTTTCTTCCCGTGGATTTTTAGGTTGGTTCTTCTTTATGGTCACATAATTAATTAAAACTACCAAAAACATATTAAACTTGACTTTCAGGATCCCAAACATCTTAATTAAGTGGAGTGGTTTCCATTAAAATTCATTGTTTGCTTGAGTGTTTCATTAACACCACTCCATTTCAAGTATTGGTGTTCTATTTTTTGGGTCCAGATTTCTATCCAGATTTGAAAAATCAAATTCCAACACCACAAGCCTCCTAAAATCATAAAATTTCATACAATGACTCCAAATTATGTTAGAAACATTTGTTACAAATTTTAGATCAATTTTCTTTGCATTTAATTTTTAAAAATTCATGGACTGTATAGGGGTCACACCCTCCAATCTTCCTATTTTGTTACTATCCACGAATTTTTAGAATTTTTATGCTCATTTAATTTTTGTGAAATTTAGCTTTCTAGAATCCTTGTGAAATTTTACACATCATATAAAATCATCAAAATTTTCTGAGGTTGGTGGTAATACTAAAAGTCCAAAATACCCATAGGTATCATTTTTGTACTTTGCCACCTATACAAGGAAAAATTCTAAACAATTATCAAACAAATTTCTAAAATCTTACAAAAAATTTTTCTGAAATCCTTGTTTGATTTTCTTCAAAGTAGTGGTGTTGTTTGACTCAGTTGGACCATTACTTAATACAGAAAGCCTAAAAATAATTCATTGGTGGTAATTTTCTATCTTAGGGACAATTGGCTTAGGGTTCCTTTTTTTTCTTTTTAGAGACTCATATTAAAGGAAATTAACCATCACCAATACAACTTGTTTTTCCTTTGATTGTGGTGTTTCAAACTTGTTTGAAAATTTAAAAAGAAAAACCCTAAAACACATTTAATTAAATAAAATCCTAAAAGACAAAAATACAAAAAATTATGTGACAACTTGCTTTTTAATTGGAACCACTTTCCAATTCTTGCACACACGCAAAAAAAAAATTGAAATAACAGGGCAACAACCCAAACAACACCCTCCACATTTGGTGTGCACACTAGTATCCTAGCCCTAACTAAAATTTGTAGCAATTTGACCCTTAAGGTTTCATCAATTTAGGCTTGCTATATAGGACTTAAGTTTTCTCTAGTTAATACCAATTCTGTCATCTATATCTGGTGTTCAAGCTTAGGGGCCGTGTCAAACGACCAAGTGCGGGTTTGTACAAGCACCTAGGGATTTTCCTAGGAAATGCTTGGGCCCAAACCTCCCCTTAAGCAACTTGGCTAGATTTGTTGACAAAATGGGTATTCACTGTTGATTACTTATTTCCTTGGTAGACCAAGTCTTTGGTTAAATTCTAGGGAGTCACAATTAAGTTAGGTCTAGAATTTGATTGCTTGTGTGCACACTTCTCTCATCTCAATCTCTTCTCCTCCCCTCCCATTTCTTCCATTTTGCATGGGCAGCGGTCCAAAACTCCACACTTGGAGGGACCACTTGATTTTGCCTCCACAGAAAGCCTTTTCCTGCATTCTTCCTCTTCTTTAAAAAAGGAAAATCAAAATTGGTCCTCTAACCCGCATGCTAATTTTTCTTTCCCCTATTTTTCCACCTAGGAGATACTTAATCAGCCCCCTCCACCTAATCTCTACTTTATCATGGCTCAGCTACAAGCTAAGCAACAACAATTGCAAAAGGATTTAACAAACCTAGCCAACCAAGGGAGTCCTGCCACACCTACACAAGCTCCACACATTCCACATCTCACCCCTTTTAGCACTCGCAAGAGAGAAAATCTGCATAAATCCCATGCTGAGTATAATTATTATTTTGAAGCTTTCTATGGTTCAATAGGGAATTATGTTTATCCCAATCATCACCCCACCCATAATGTCCCTACTTTCTAGGAGAAATTGAAAAATTCCTCTAATTGGGGGAATTATCCAGCTCACTCCTGGACTAATCTGGTTCCACACAACCAACAGAACCCATTTGGAGGGTATGGTTCAAATCAGACTTATCAATCTAGGTAATCTCAAGAAGACATTAATGCCCAGATGATGAAAACCCTGCAGGAGTTACAAAGAAAAGCAAAGGAAACAACCCGTCTTATTAACAATCTCAATGTTCAAATTGGAGATATTCCGACTTAAAGACCTCCAAGACACTCACCATCCCAACCCACACCAAACTTTATTAATCACAAGAACCAACACCCGGGTGCCTACCAACATCAGAACCACATTTTTCAGCCTCCTATTAACCCAATATCACAGCACCAACCCAGTTTCTATCAACATCAGGCCCCCCTACCTCCTCCCAGTGATCACCAAGCTGCGTATGCAGAGACTTTGAGGAGTGAGGAAACCACCATGGATTTAATGCCTTCACATTCAAATGATGAAACTGATTCTCAACCAATGCAGATTGACTCCCCTAACCTCAATAAGGAAGAAGAAAAATAAATCCCAAAAACACTTGATTCAAACTCTATTTCCCACTGTCAAAAACTGCAATACAACAATCCAAGATCAGAGCCCTCTGAACACAATCCTTTGGACTTATTTGAGCAAGTCGAGAGGAATATTCCCCTCCTAGATTCTCCCCATGCCTCTAAAAAATTTACTTCAAAAGGGCATGATTAGAATCTAGAAAGGTTGGTCCTTTCAAAGATAGCCAGCTCAATTTTTTAGAGCACGCTGCATTTCACAAAAAAGGAGACAGGGCACATCACTCATCTCAGTTGTCATAACTGACACCATTTTTTTTCATGCCCCTCTCGACTTAGGTACCTCTAGTAATCTCATCCCCCCAGTCTTACTTGAGGAATTTCGATTCAGTGATTTGAAACCTACTAAGGTTTAATTTCAATTGGAAGACCTATCTACCATTCAACCGTGGGGAGTTGTTGAGGATAGTATTACCATGGTCCGGAATTGTCTATTTCCAGTAAATTTTTTGGTCCTTGACATAGAGGTACCTAAGGCTCTCATTAATGCCATCCTTGGAAGACCTTTTCTGATTATGGTAGCAACTAATATCAATACTCATTCTGGGAAAATGAATATAAGTTGCAATAACCATACCTTCTCATTAAATTTATTTCAAGCTTCCAAGAGGTCCATTGATCACAAAATTTTTAAGGACACTGATAATAAAATGGAAGCAGTATTTGAGAAGTCTATGTTGATCCAATCTCATTCATCTTTGACCACTATTGATCAAGATTTTATTGATTCTTATTCTAAGGATAATGATGTGGTCCAAGACTTTCCAGATCAACTAGGATTTGACTTTCCCACTTTTCATCTTCCTACTTTTTCACCAAAAATATCCACGCTAACTTCACCCATCCTGCATCTCACTAACTCCTTTCCCCTCCCTTTTTTATTGGACCTACCACTTGATTCAACTGAGTTTGGCTTTCATCATCAATTCAAACCATGGCCAGACCGGGGTCCTTTTTCCATTTCTCTATTTTATTTTGATCCCTTTATATTTACCACTCATCCTTTTAGGGATCTAGAGGAAGACACTTTTATTAAAGACATCCAAGTGTCTAACTATTTACATGATTTTTCGTCTTCCGTGCATACCATCACGCCTGACTGAATGGCGTAAAAGATAGCACTAGATGGGAGGTAACCCATTATTTTTCCTACTTTCCTTTTTCCTTCCTTTTTCTAGGCTTTGACCATCCTAAACAGGACTGCTCTTCATTAAGGTGATCCCCTCTCCCTCCTAATGCATGAGGACATTGCATATCTTAAGCATGGGGGGTATTTTTAAAATTTGATAATTGATTTTGGATTTTCAAAACCTAAAAACATGCATTTTTATTTTCCTGTTGCATACCCAAACAAATATAAATGTTGAAAACTTTTTGAGGAAAAATTTTGAAATCGGGACTAAGGTTGAAAAACTCACTTTTGGTACAATGGGATCTAATCTTTAACAAACTCGGGATGAGGATGTGGATCTGATCATTAGAATTTTAGGGTCTATTTTAGACTAGATCAGATATCCTTCTCTAAAAATTCCACCTGAACTCATGATAGTTTAGGTGACTTGATCCTATTTTGTAATATGGAAAGTATTTGACTTAGTTTCTGATTCAAAAACTTGCATTTCTTGAGGAACTTCTTGTGTTAATTTTGACACACAAGCCAACACTAAAAACAACTAAAACTTTGAAAACCTTCCTTGTTTGGACTTAGTAAAAGTCTGAAGTAGATCATTGGTTTGAGTTCCCACCGCCGAGGAGGAAAATGACTCCTTTGAAGACACGATGTCAACATGTTACCACCTCGACGCTACTCCATATCTATATTTCATAACTTTAGATGGAGCATTAAAGTGCATTTTAGCATCTCAAGTGTCTTGGATGGTGCTCTACCTATAGTGTAGGAGCAAGAGCTTGAGTTTTCTTGGAGCACCCCTTTACACCGCATTGTGTTTTGGGCATGTGAGCTCTTGGGTGGTGTCATGGATAGTGCTATCCCGAAGTACTGGCACCAGAGCCCCCTCGAGGATTGGTAATGGGAATGATGATCCCGACACATCTGTTGTAAGACTAAGCTAAAAATAAGCATGGGGGAGAAAAAAAAGAAAAATAATAATAATAGTAATAATAAATAAATTAACATGCCCTTATAAATGTTGGCTTTTCACAGGCACAGACACAAGGTTTTAAAGGATTTTGCAAGTTGCGAATCAGATTCATGAGCGAGAAAAATCCTAAAAATAAAAATTTCAAGTCATATGAATTAACAAGGGGTTAATTTGTGAATTTTTCGGAGGACATATTGATCCTATTTTGTCTAATGGCTGGATCAAAAATAAATCCTGATGTTTATCTTTAACAAATCCTGTACCTCCTGTGTTTAGACCAACCAAGGTCCCTTAATCTTTTTCTCCTCAAAAGTAGAAAAAAATTAGATTTCCCAAAAATTTCGTTTTCCAAAAAAATTGAAGTTTGGTAAGAGACTAGCAAAAGATAAGCATGTGGGTGTGATAAATGCCACTTTATCATCATTCTTATGCATTAAAACAAACCTAGCTCTTAGGATTTTACTCCACTAACGGGTTTTTGGGCACATTTAGGCATTAACTAGGTTAGGCATGCATTGCATTTTCTTTTGTTGTTTTAATGTGTTTTTTTTAGTGTTAGGGATAAACAAATGTACAGATCCCTAAAACCCTACTCAAGAAGGCAAATGGTGAAGGAGGAGCTCAGACTAGCTGGAACTCAACTTGATCCAGCTCACCACAGCTGGAACCTAGCTCACTTGAACTAGGGCTAGCTCATCCCAGCTCCATTCAGCAAATTTTAGCCGAATGGCAACTAATGATGGTGATGTTTGATGGTTGTTGGTAATGGTGAATAATTATTGTTATGATCATGTCGTTGTAGTATAGGGTGTATAATATAACATTAAAGATGTCGTATAGTGGTGAGTATGGGTGAGTACCAGTCATTACAACCATTATTATCATTTGCTTATTTATCTAATTTTTACTGGTTTTGTTCCAGGTCGTTCTCTGGGAGGCAATTTATTGAATTTAATTCGGTCACTCTTTGATTATCTCCAAAATTGTCTTCTTATTCAAAAAGAAACTTTACATTTAAAGAATGAATGAATGTTTTATTTACCTAGTTACTAAGAAGTGCTTGCAAAAAATACTAACTATGAACAAGCATCAAACAATCTATTATTATACTCTAAACTATGTATTTACAAGTTATACTATTAACACTAATATGTTAGTTCATACTACATTAGGATACCACAGTGTAAAAACTTAACTTACTAGTCATTTATTTATAGTGACATATATATCAGTTTTAGTGACAGATATAAACGTCGCTAAATCTCAGAAAACACTATATACAACATAAAGAAGCAAACTGAGGTCTTTAGCGACATTTATAGTGTCGTTTTATTCTGTCAGTAATTATGTGGGTTTACTTATACGTATGTATATTACTTATTCTACTGCTGTATGTACAGTAAGTCTTTCTGTTCTTGCTATCTCTTGTTCTCTCTTTTTTTTAAGTCGTCTGTCCTTTCATTTTCTTCTGTGTGGTATTTCAGAGGCTGCGGTGGAGACGGGGTTAGGCTAACGTCCTTAGTGTAAAATGTGTTTAATTAGCGGGTGCGCTTTTCGAGGGATACACAGCACCCTACGGGTGGGACCAGACCTCTACTAAGCGCGCCCTAATCTCAGATTAGGTGCCTTCGTTACGTTTTCGTATCAGCGCAGGGCCTCAGCCCAATCGCCAGACAATACTCCCACGCTCGGGCCTCCGGCCCCACACATACATCACATATTCAATATCATCACATATCAGAGTTCAGCACAAATCGGGTTATCGGATAAGGGATCGCGTTTCGGGCGCCCGGCGCCGTGATGACTGCTTCAACTATAGCATAAATTATATTTATATGGCTGCGTTTGGTTTGCAGCACACGATGTGGCGCTATTCCAGTGCCACATCGTGCGCTGGAAATCAGACGCAGCTGCGTCTGTGCGCGTTTTTGGCCCTCGATTTGGGGGCCATAAATTATTAAAAAAAATAAAATGAAATATGGTAAAGAAAATATTTACGTAATACTACATAATTGATTAATTAATTTTTAATTTTAAATATTTTTACTATACAAATAAATTCGCTAAACTAGGCTGATTATACAGGTTGATTTAGGTGATTAAATAGTTAATTACTTATAAAATAATTAGTAAATGGTCTAATTGACCTTAAACAGTTTTAACTTACATACTTAAGTATTTAATACATATTTTATTGTATTTTTACGAATTTATTTATGTTTTATTTAGGCTAAAATAGCAATTCTGTGTAGTTTATAATTAAAACTAAGTTACAGTAAGTTATACTAGGTATAATTATACTTTGACTAACTGAAATTACTTAATATATATATATATATATTCCCAAGTTTATAGATTTATTTACTTGATTATTGCTCTAACTTATTAACTTAGCTACTAAATAAGTAAATATAAATCTGTATCTATATATATACATAAATCAGTAAATACATGCATAATAGATTAGTATATATACATATTTTTACATAGATTACATATGTATATGAATTTCTGTACAGGTTTTATACATATTTACAGTATAACTATGAATCTAACTGATATGCTATAGTTATAATACTATGAATAGGTATATTTACAGTTTTAAAATAAGTCTATGTCATTAGGCTTTTGTATAAAGTTAGGGAATTAGAGTTGATTGAGTTTTTATTTGAGTTTAGACAGCAGCCGCAGCTACTGTCAGAGGAGATGGAGAAGAGAAGAATGTGCTGTTTTAGTGTTGGTTTTAGTTGCTGTTCAGGGTGAGTTTTTGTAGCAGCAGCAGTGGCTTAAGCCACTGTCAAATGGCTAACTGCTGCTGCAGTTAGTCCACTTGGAGAAAGGGGAACAAAAAAAATTCACAGATGAAAGGGGAATTTGGAGGAGAAGAGAATTTGGAGATGGAGGGAAATGTAGCTGCAAGTTGCAGCATGTTGCTGTATAACTGGGAACAAGATTAAATTCAAAACAAACTAAACATTGAAGAGATGAAATCCAAATCTGAAAGGGGTTTAAATCTCACGAAAATCTCATGTAAATTCAGCTCAAATACTCATTAGGAAAAACCTTATCAGAAGCATCCTTTCAGATCAACATTCAAATGGCATTGAGTTAGTCCTCCTAATGCCATAGACAGCATGAAGGAAGACTTAGCTCGATCAATTAAAACCAAAGAAACACAATCCCAGTTTCTTGCAACCTTAAGGAGTATGGAAAACTCCTTAGGTTAGAGAATCACCATACAGAAATGATCATCAACACAAATAGTGCATGGCAGTTCTGAAATAGCAAAAAGAGACTAAGAATGCATTAAGGAAATTTAATGGAAGCTGGCGAATGCATTCAAAACAAAGTATAAACAGAATCATGAAAGGCTCTTCTGATTGGTTCTCTGTCACCAGAGAACTTCTCAGAATCCTTGCCTACAATGAAAACCAAAAATCCCTTCAATTTGTCAGATCTGTCAAAACATTTCAGAGAGTAAAAATCCTTTAAAATCCAAATCAAAAGTGCTCTGACAAACTGAGGCAATCCATTTAAAACAGAGGGGCTTTTGTGAAACAAATGGAGTGAGTGAGAAGCCCCAAATGGTGCTTGTGACGCCACTTTCAGATCTGAGGCAGTGCGCCATCAGATCTGAAATTGGGTCAGGATGTGTGGGTGATTGATGAAAAATTCGTCGTTAAAAAGGAAAAAACAAGAATCAGAATTTGGATGATGGAAAAACAAAACATGAAGAGGGAGATAAATTGAACAATGAACAGATGATTCTTCCCCTCTGATCTGGACTGATCAGAGGAGGTGAGGGAGGGGATCTAATACTAATTCTACTCCTAAGGCTAATCTAACTATAGTTAACATTAAACACTAACAATTAAAACTAAATCTATTCTAAACTACTGCAAACTAAATCTAACACTACTTGTGCAGAATTAAAAACCTAAACTAAAAGGAAGAATGGGACCTATGGGTCCTTAGCCGGAGGCTAAGGAGGAAGAAAGGAGGAGGGTGACTCCAGCGGAGGGAAGAGTCTGCTAGTGAGACTCCAGGGTCGTCCTCAGGTGCTACGAGGTCCTTAGCGACGAGGAGGGTCGAGAGCAGGCGATGATTCCACAGCCGGTGGCTGTGAAATCAGGGTCTAGATGAGGAGGAGAGACTGGAGTGGAAGAATTGATCGCTAAGAGATGTAGGAGGGAGCGATCCTTTGCGCGCGACACCACTGAGGTGCTTAAGTAGCAGCTCAGTGATTGAGATCACCGCAAGGGTGAGGTTAATCAAAATTAGGCCGGCGATGAGGATGAGATGGGTAGAGCGCGCGGCGAGTCAAGAGAGAGATCTGACCGTCAGATGAGATCTGGGAAGAGAGGTGAACGCACGCACCGAATCGCGCGAAGGTTCCATTTGATTCCAGCCACAGATCGAGATGAAAAGTGCGATGGACGGTCGAGAATGGCTGTGTTCTTCGCGTGCTACAGTGCGCGTGAAGAACACAGGCTTCTCTCTGAAATGAGGGAAAACTTGCAGGAAGACCCTTGAACGAACGGGTAGAAGAATAGCGTGCAGGTCCAAAACTGAAAAGAACTATAACTGGAAGGGCCTTGCAGTCATACAGAAGGGTCCCTGCGGCTTGCAAAAAGGTCCAAGAAGGAGTTTTGAAGGGTAGAAATGTAATGCATGAAGGACCTAATTGTAATCTATTTATTTCTAAGCCTAAATGATGTCCAATTGCTTTCAAATTTTTACATGTGCTTAATTGAACATTTAAGACATTGATTTTACTTCTGATTTATCTTTTCAAACTTGTTTATGTGTTCAATTGATGCATGGATCATCATTTGTTCTTTAGTTTTCAGAATATCTCATTTTTGTGACCTAATTAGGAGGTTTTAACACACATTAAAAGTTTTAGGTCTTTTCTTTAATTCCCACACTTAACCCTTTTTATGTGTTAATTTGATATTGTTTTGCTTAGTGTCTAGCTTAATTTCGGCCTTTTAGCTATGATGAGTAGCCACTCATCAGCAACTCAAGAGAGTTCATCTTAGCTCACCCTAGCTCAAGTCAGCTCAGATCCAGCTCAACCTAGTTGAGTCTAGCTCATTTTGGCTCCCACAAGTCCACAAGGAGCTCTAGCCAGCTCAGCTGAGTTAACTGGAGTTCACCCCAGCTCAAATCCAGCTACATCCAGCTCCACTTAACTCCAGCCAGCTGAAGAAGAACACATCCTAGCTCAGGAAGCTGAAGACCATCTCAAGGGGACCCAGCTTAGCTCAAGCTAATTGAGCTAATCCACCTTAGCTGTCTCAACCAACTCAATCCTCCTCGGGAGCACAAGACCCAGCTCACCTCAGATCCATTCAACAGAAGCCATCTCACTTTAGCTTGGATTAGTAGCTAGCAAAGAACTAGCAAGCTAAGCCAGCTGGAGTAGCCCCATGTTGACCTCTTCAGCAGCTGCCAGCTCCACTTCAACTCCTGACTCTTCAGATCCAGCTCCTCCCTCCAAACACTAGCTCCAACACCTCCTCCACTACTCCAACATTAGCTAAGCTAGCTTAGCATAGCTTTGCTTAGCTTAGCTTAGCTATGCTCCAGCTTCATTGGCTTGTACCACCCAAAAACCCTACTTAACAACTCCACCAACTAGCTCCACCTAAACTCCACATAAGCTAACCCTACTTGGTGCCAACCTAGCCTACCCACCACCTCCAAAATACACCTAAAAATGGTGCCAAAACCACCCTAACTACCCCCTTGTCGGTGCCACTTTTCCCTCCAAAAATCCCCTTCATCTCCACCACACATCTCCCCTTAAACCCATCTCCACCATCCACATAATCCCACCTTCTAGAAGACTCAAAGTTGGCGCCAACACATGGCATCTTTCTTTGGTTGACGCCACTTTTAGGTGCCCCTTGACCAACCCTAACAACCACCCTTACACCCCTTATGTGGTGCCAACCATCCTTAACCCTAGGATCATCTAACGACCTCCATCCTCCCATCTTAGCCCTACATTTCAATAGTCACCTTAACCCCTCACCCTACCCTATAAAAAGACCACTACCCACCACCATTCAAACCATCCTTGGCTAGAAAATTCACTCTCATATTCTACCTAGAGCCCACGCCCAAGAGAGAAGAAGAAGAAGAAGATTAAGGGGATATTCTGTCCCTTTGGTGCCTTCCCCCCTTCCCTTCTGTCTTAAGCCACGTCAGCCACAGGAGAAGCCAGGCATGGAAGATCTTTGGAGTCGATCTTGAAGGTGGTCCATGCCACCTTGGAGGAGCTTTTGATGGTGGTGCATGCCCACCCCTTGGAGGAGAGCATTGAAGGTGGTAGCATCCACCTTGGAGGAGCTCTCAAGGAAGGAGAAGGAGGCCCTCTTTTCAAGCCAAGGAGTAGCTAGGCTTGGAGCAAGAAGACTCCCTTCTTCACCAAATTTTGCAAGAGGATTTGTGTTTCTTTTATTACTTTAAAATTTTTTCATTTCTACTAGAAGCATTCCTCTACTTGTCTTGGAAAGGAACAAAAATTCTAGTTAATCAAATTGCCTTCCTTTTACTTTTTATTGCAATTGTTGTTTTTGTTCTAGCACTTGTTTCACCTCTTCTTCCTAATTACTCTAGGCCTACAGTTGCCTAGAGTGAGCTTAGGAAGTAGATATATCTATCTCCTAAATTATAGTTATGTAATTATAGGTGTTAGTACTTTCTGCCACAATTCGCATTTTGCCCTCATCTTTTCAAAACAAAAAAATTACATATTTAGAATGCCAAAAAGAAAGTTGAGATCTATTTTGTAAGCAAGAGAATTAATTTTGCAAACATTTGGTCTCCTTCGATGACCCTAGATACTCCCCTATCTAGGATATAAATTTAAAAGCGTATGCGAATTCGTATGTTACAACAACATTAAAAACATGCTTTTATAAATCACGCGAAGTTTCACATCACTGCGATAGAGGGGAGACTAGACAGTCACACATGTGGGTCACAGAACTCGCAGTTATGCATGCAAGGAGTTTCTTCTCCCGACCCCTTGCCCAAGTCAATAGGGTTGGGTCCCCTTCATCCCCACATTCTCCAACCTAACCCCACTACTCGCCTACTGCCATGGCCGTAGGCCTGCACCCTATTTTGGACACATTTACCGGGCTGTTTACCCTATTACTGTTGGGTCTTTGAGAGAAAGAAGAGAAGGAAAAAGAGAGAGAGAGGGGGGTTTTTGCCCTCTGTTGCACTCTTTCTACACTTAGTGAATTTGAGAGGCCTTTGCCTCTGTGTTGCTGTGTTGTGCCTCTCCCTTAAGGTACGAAGGAAGGAAGAAGAGAAGAGGCCTTTGCCTCTGTTAGAAGAAACTTGGTTCTATTGGTTCCGAAGCTGTTGCTGATTCATTTGAGTTGGTTGAATATTGACTGATAATTACTTTTGATAAATTTGAGATATTTGAGATTAGCATTCAAAGGGTTAACTAGTGATTCAAATCACCATTTTAACTCATTCTTTTTGCATTGAGATGCTTAATTTCATTTATATACCATTTTGACTTGGTCAGAATGAAGTTTTGATTATAATTGCTTACATTTCTGATTAAATTGTGATTGAATTGCTATTATTTGCTCCCTGTGTTCGACCTCAGACTCTTTTTTAATATGAGTTACAAATTTAAATATTTGAATGCATTTGTTCTATACTACAATCCATTTCCTAAACAACGATGAGTTCGCTTAAACAAATAGGCGACTTCTGATTTGGTTCTGCTAGTACTATTGGATTATTTAAGTACCTATGTTAACATTGATTAATTGATTGAAGATACTGTTGGGTTATTTGATTAAATTGAATTTGAGATGCAAGCTTAACTAGAGGGATCTAAATGGAGATCTAAATCACCACTTTTTAGATTTTTGCTATTCTTTTTGTTTCTACATTTTCTGAGATACAATGGATTACATTGAATATCAATCTAATCACTTTTATTCATTGAATATCCATTATTGTATTCAATTTATTGTGCTCATCTATTTTGAATAAAAATTATTGCATGAATTCCACATTTGCTCCCTGCGAACGACCTCGGACTCCACTTTTTGAATCTGAGTGCATAAATTTAAATGTTTTGTTGTGTGATTTAGGAGTCCACTACAATGAACGCATATTAAATCTCGTCTTTTCGCATACAACAAGGACTCATAAAACAAAAGGTAGAAAAAGATACCAAGTACTACCCAACTTTTAACTCAATCCCTAGATTTCCCTAACCTTTTGAGGAATGATCGGCAGCTTAACTCCTACTTGAGTTTTTAAGTCTAAATAGACCCTAGAGTTATAAATTCAGTAGGCCAACTTAGCTTCTAAAGTTAGACACCTAAAGTCAACTTAGTCTAATCTAAAGTCCTCATCTTATACCTAAGAATGCAAGGCCTAATCAGTTAAGCACAACTTTTTTTTTTAGTGCAAATTCATGTTATGCAATTATGTATACATGCTATGTATATCCCCTAAGTACACACCCCATGCCTAAAATGTGCAATGTACCTATTGCATAGAAGGGTATTACCTAGGTCAGAGTTGGGTTGCCATTATTTTGTTCGTAGACTAGTAGCCAAAGAACCTATAAGTCTGGTTCCAAAACCAAAGGAATAGATCCTAAAAATGAGTAAAGTAACACTGGCCTAGAAAATAGGTAACCTAGGATGTTAGCGAGTTGATGATGAATCCCAATAGCAAATGCTCACCCGATCAAGATGGGAATGAAATCTTCCCAAGTCACCGAAGGAGCTTCTAAATGATAGTCAAGAATGAAGGCCTCCCAAGGGATAGGACGAGGATAACAAGGATCCTCCAAAAGAGATGGGAAGGAATGGTGCAAAGATATACCCCCGAGGTAATGGACTGACCATAGAAAATAACTATCCATACCTGGTACCCTAATACAGGAAATGTTGGTCTAATAAGTCCCCTGGTCAAAATAGTAGTGAGCATGCTTTTAAGCCAAGGAATGTCTAGGGTGTCCAAGTTTCGAGGTTGTGGGATGGCCATAAGATCTAGGTTAGGTTTAGTCAGCTCGATGTCCATCCCAAGCAATCTTTCTAATTCTTTAATTGCATCCCTAGCGTCCCTACTAATTTCATGTTTATATTCCTACACTTCATTAGTGATCATTTCAAGGTATGGAGTCAAAATTTTGCCTTCAGACTTGGGCGAATCAGAGGGTGACTCTGAATCAAATGAGGGTAGGTTGGAAGCAACAGATTTAGGGATTACGCTATCAATCTCATACCTGGGTTCTTATTCTTTACTCAAATCCTCCCCAGAGTCTATATATGAATCCACATAAATCTCAGAAGTTGCTTCCACATTTTCCATTATTTCATCATTAGGAGGGATATTATTAATAGGAGCACGAAGGAAACCTAAGTTGATCAAATCTGTGACATCCTTGGGGGTTAATTCTTCAAATAAGACATAATCACCCTTATTGTCACTCCAAATCCTGAATATAGGTTCCTCACATATTTCATCCTCCTCCTCAATTAATTCATCATTCACTCGAGTACTATAGTCATCATATCCCTTAGGGCACTCAATCTGGGGTAATGGGTTTATATTTGTATCATCAAACTCCTCAAATAGGTGAAATGTAGGGTCAGATTCCCTAAGGGTGGGTTTAAGTTCCATTAGTTGACCATCATCAGAAGGGAGGGTAGGATTAACAACTTGACATCTACCCACTTCATCAAATGTCATGAAAATACTATCATCTAGGTTGAGGTCTTCCAATGGTACCATTGATGAACACACATAAATTCATGATAAATTGCTTATTTTTGATAGTTCGTAGGCTTAGCATTGCATATCATGTTATAAATATTGCATAACATCCATTGCATGGTATTCAGGATAGTTGTATATTTTATATATTAATTCCTTCATTTTATATGGCCAGGGGGCAATGCGACATCCATACGAGTTTCAGATGGAAAATCCAACCATACGAATGGATCTGGAGTGATGATCGTAGTTTGGCATCGTGGGAATCATCTCGATCTGAGCACCGTACCACCACCTACAAGAAGAAGAAGATGGATGGCCCAGATGGTGCCACGTGGTGCCATCTAGGCTGCCCAACACTGGCCAGCAGCACCGCTCAACTCCTTCATCCACGCCCTTCAATCCTAGCCGTTGGATCAAGATCCAACAGCTGGGAAGTAGATGCACCAAGCCACTCCACACGACAAAAGGGAAGGTTTGCCGCAATGGTGGGAGCGTTGGTTTGCAAAGGGGGGGCGCGGGTTCGAATCCCTGCAGCCCCTCCATTTACAAATTGGGCGGGCGCATAGAGCGGCAGCGCTAGTGCAAGAGTGTGCTCGCACGCGCACGCCAGTGCATAACAAGTGCGCACGCTAGCACAGAGCAAGCGCACACACAGCTAGGCACGCGCGGTCAGCATGTGTGATGAGCGGGGCAGTGCGACGCGGGTGCAAGGGCGGTTGGTGCTAGCTTTCAGCGACAGCTAGGCTGACCTATAGTGATGCTTACAGCCATCGCTATTTCATTGCAAGCCAGCAGAGCCAGTTGTGGGTGTGGGTGGAGGTGAGCTGTCTGCAGCGACGTTTCTAGCGACGGTTTGGAGGTCGCTAAAGGTCCTTTAATTCATTATTTGCCTTTTCTCCATCACTATAAAAGGACCTACACCCCCTCCCTTCCAACCCATCTCTACCTACTCTACTCCCACCTACTCTCAAGCTCTAGCAAGCCTACCAATGCTCCATTAGTGCTTGTTCTCAAGCTCCCAAGGTGCCTATTAGTGTAGCGAACCTCTGCCCCACCAAATACTCCTCCAACTTCCCATCTCCCTTCATAGGTCACCTTGGAGCTGTCCTCCCACCTCCATTCCAGAGCCACGCCGAAGCATTCCTCAACACGACGTCCTCCTGCGTCTCACCTTCATCGTCCCGCTCCTCACCTCCTTCATCCGAGCTTCCGCCAGGCACCGTCGTCTCATCGAACAGCCAATTCGAGAGATTTCCTCTCTCCTCCATCTCTTTTTATGCTTTCATAGTAGATTGTAATAAACATCGGATTGATATATATACCATTTTCATTCCTCATCTCTATCTTGTGCTTTATTTGCTTGTCTTTTTTTTCAAAAACACAAAAAAAGTAACAAAACCCTAAAATACCAAAAAGAAATGAATCGAAGTGCGATTTTCAATAAAGTAAACGTCGCCTCCCTATGTTCAACCTGGGACTCTCTTGGAGTTTTGATATAAATTTTATTTGATCGACGTGTTTTGCAACTATGGCGACAGGTTACTTATAACCTCGATTTCTAACAAGCGAAACACGCACGACCAACCATCATTCCCTTCTTTTGACTCCAATGTAATTTAAGAGGATACTCAACTTGATCATCATCTTCCTTGGGTTTCCACCTTTCTTCATCCAATGCATAGCTACTTTCATTCATATCCTCCTCCCACTTAAGGAGTGGACCTCTCAAGGAAGTGTCACCTAGCAGGGAAGGTTCAAAATCAATCCTCGAAAAGTAGCTATTCTCCCTTACACAATCCCCAAAATTTTCCTCCAAATTAGGGTGTGGCTCTCCCATGGGAGAAGCACCTAGCGTAGAAGGGTGCAAGTCATCCTCAATGGGGTAAATTGGGTGGCTAATGTCTTCTTTGTTTTGTTGGCTTGCTCCCGAAGACTCTCCTAAGGGTTTCGTCATTTGTATTTGCATTTTCTGTATTTCTATCATCAAGGTGGAGAGGTCATCATTACTTTGAGGAGAGAAGTTAGGCTCAGGCTTATAGTACCTAGGAGTTTCTATCCAACCGCTAAAATCAATCAAGGAGGGTGGATTGGGTATGTACTCGGTATGTGGGATATTGGGCAAGGCAAATCCTGCTCCTAGGTTCTGCTCACTGATTTGGGGCATAATTAAACCAATATTCCTACTGTAAGGGTACAAAGGATCCCAATGATTGTCATTTTGTCCATCAAAGGAAGGATCATCTCGGCATATGGGATTGAAGACTGCAAAGTGGGGTAAGGGTGTGGGCAAGAAGTAAAAGGATGGAGGTTAAGGTGGTCCATTTTAACTCATGCCACAGTCAGATTTCCCCAAGCAAGCACAAATCAAAGGACTTTTTAGGTCTTTAAACAGTTAAGGCTTTTGAGATTTAAGTCCAATTGTAGGTGACAAATCAAGTTATCTAAATAGTTGCGTGCCTTCTTATCGACCTATGATTCACCTAAGAAGACCTAACTAGGACTTAGGTGATGCTCCCTAAAGCCCAAAATGTTTAGTCACCACCAAGCATAGTAAAGAGGGATGCAAGTAGGGTCAAGCCCTTCCTTTGAAGCGTTGCTTTCGTGGTCCTTCTTAACTACCCTCAATCCACAAGGTTTGGAGGCAAGTTCACCTTTAAACTAAAGTTTGGGTCACTTTAAAGCCTAGTAATAGGAGGCTTTAGTCCTAGCGATTCCAAACCTAACGAGTGTTTAACTGTGCGTCGTGGTGCAAGAACATACAAGTGTGCATACACTGCAAAAGGATTTTGAATTTTGAATTGCATGCCAAGTTTGAAAATTAAGTCCTTGGCTTTTAAATGTTCCTCCTTTAATTAGTCCTTTTTCAGAAAAGTGACCACTTGTTAATTCTTTCAAAACAATTTAGGTGGTCTTGTCTTTAAATCCAAATGCATATGTATGAACAATATATAGATGCAGAGTAAAAAAGAGAACGTACCTTGCCTCTCGCAATCTTCAATGAAATGCATGCAAATGCAAGTAAAATAAATCTAGAGGCTACTTATCCACACCTAAATGGTCGCCCTAGGGCATGCAGCTTCTAGTAGGCAATTCAATTTCTTTTTTTTTATGTTTTTATCTATCTTACTTATGTGCAAACAAAGGAAAAAGATAAAATAACAACAAAATAAAATAAAAACCTAAAGCTAAAGAAATGGGAACAGCCACCTGAAAAATTACCCACGTAGGGGCCTAAAAGAAGATTAGGGAACAAACCCCTAAAAAAGTCATGACCCTAGAACAAGGGTCTTCGAATGAATGTGAGAAAAATGTGTGTGAATTTACTAGGCATATTTCCTCCCCAGCAATGACGCCATTTGAAAAGATGATTTTCACTTAATAAGATGATAACTAAAATGATTTGTCACTTGTATTTCTAAGTGCTGGAAATTGACTAATCAAAGTATTGAATTAAAATTAACCACTCAATGGGGAGTAGGTTGTCTCCACATGGAGGAATAGGCCTATCAAAGCTCACACGAGTTAGAAACAAATGTTTACTATTGATTCCCCCCAAAAATCAAGCCAAAAGCCCTTTTAGATTAACAATCAATGGGAGATAATGTTGAAATAGCATTTACAAGAAAGAGGAGGGGATTCTCACAAAATCAACCTCATATAATATTATTTAACCAAAATCTAACCTTTGATAATGGAAATGGAATGTAAAAACTTGTAGCACTTCTCCCGTAGCAAAATAGGGGAATGGCTTCCCCTTAAGCCTGCAGACAGAGGAGAGGAGGGTAGGCTGCAAGGAGCACAACGAAGGTAGAGTAAAGGGAGGGCTACACGATGGTGGTGGCAGTAAGAGCTGGGATTGCTGGAGCTAGCAACGATGAGGAGTGGGTGATGGGTGATGGTAGCTATTGTTATTGTTGGAGCTCGCAGAGAGGAGGTGGCACGAGCTGGTTGTGCATTGGGCATGTGCGGCATCGGTGAGCAGCTGGGTGGGGAGGTGGAGGAGAGAGGGGTGCAGTCGCGTAGTGGAGTGGAGGAGAGCTCGTGGTGGAGGTGTGCTAGGCTGCACACGGCGGTGGGCTGTTGCAGCTTGCCGCTGCTATGCGAGCACTGCAAGTGGTGCGTGAGGACGGTTGCGCATGGTGCAAGTTGAGCACCAACGGAGAGTCTAGGTAGAGGTGGTGGCTAGTGAGGTGGTGGGCTGCAGTTTTCGTGTGTGGCTTGTTGGCTTCTTTTCAGTAGAGAAGAACAGTAGATGGTCGGTGGAGAAGATGAAGAGGAAATGATGAAGATGAGGAATAAAGAAGACAATAGAGGAGAAGAGGAAGTAGCAGGTGATGGAGTGATGAAGCATGGTGGTGACGGTAGCATGCACGCCAGGGTGTTCTAGTGGTGATGCAAGAGAGCTCCGAATGGTAATGTGGCCTGTCATGCCACACACCAACGACGGTGGAGGCTCGCTACCAACATTGAGGCCGATGGTCGTGGAGCAGGAATGTGCTTGATGCACACACAATGATGGAGTCAGGGTGGTGGCCTCCTCAGCATGGCAGACTCCCGCTCTCCTTTATAGCTGCAGCTGCTTGAATTTGAAATGGAGCGTGAGCATTGAAGACTCTAGATTCACTTTTCAGGGAGGATGAATGCTTGCAGCTGGTGGTGTTGTGTCGATCGTAAGAAATTCCCTACATAGAAAAAAAAGGAATAAATAAATTAAATAAAAGATTGGCTTATTTATATACAAAGCCCAGAAGAATGTTTAAATCTTATTTCTTTTTAAAAAATGCATGTAATGTATGCATGCAAACTAAATAATAACTAGCCTAGTTAAATTCTAATGCATGCTAAATAATTTATATATGAATGTAATGCATACAAGAAAATATATATAAACAACAATATTTACATCTTAATGCATGCTATGTATATGTTATTATTAATCTAAAGTCTAGGCATTTAAGTAGCTAATTAGCCCATAAATATGGGCTAGTCTGCTGCATCACCAATTGATTCAACTTTGGGGACACTTCATGCCTGAGTTGCAAGGTTATATCATTTTCACAACTTAATTGTGAGGGAATCATTTTATTAATATCTCTTTACTGAACTATTGGTCTCATTAAATCTTTGATTGTCTTGCTGTAAACGTAAAATTTAGCACTTGTTGGGAAGCAACCCAACGGTTGTAGATGATTCTATTAGTTGCTTTGAAATTTCTCATTCAGGTCTGTAGATAATCGAGCCTTGATTTTTTAGAACTCACGGATTTCAAGGTGATATCCACTCTTCTTTTATGTTTAATACATGCATCGACGACATTGCAGGAAATAGACATGGGAAGGGGGTAGGTAATATTCTTGAGAGTTATTTTTATTTCATTACTAGAGTTGTAGGAATGTGTTGTTTCTCAATTTTTCTCAAATTAGTTGTGCTCCTAGAAAATAGTAATTCTTTTTCCAAATAAAAGGAAGAAAAAAATCATGGCTTTTAGAGTTTGAGCTATAAAAGTATGAACAAAGTCTTTTTTTTAGACTCTTTAGGTCATATGTTTACTTAATTATCTAGAGTATTTACCTAAATCTGTATTTGACTTCTTGAGTCTTTGAAAGGATCTAAAAGGCTAGAAGTATTAAGTCAAAAGGGAGATGAGTGAATGACTTATCTTTCCACCTTGTGGTTTGGATACTCTTTGAATTCCAAGCATCTTCACTTGAACATTGTACTGACTCATCTTCTGGGCGATTTTGTTGAGTCCTTAGTGGTCAATAAGATTGTTCTTATTTGTAAGGGATGCATTTAGAACGGATGAAGGGAGTCGTGCTCACCTAGAAAAATGAGTGTGACAAAGAAGATAACCCAAAATAATGAGTAGTCAGAGGAAGTCATGAAAAAAAATATAATAATAATAATAGAAGAAAAGGAAAAAAAGCAAAGCAAAAAAGTATATATCACTTTTGTCCCTTACCTACTTGAGAGCATCCTAAGCATAGTAAGATAGCCAACAAGAGACCTAAGAGTCCAACTGGGGAGATATACACCTTGTGTGTTGACCTTGGGATAGAAAAGTGGTGAGGAGAAAGCTACAACTCATAGTATGGCCTAATTGAAGACAAGTTATCCGATAGAGAGCATAGAAATATTCTAAGTTTTATCGAATACTTGGAATCAACTTATTTGGCCGGCTGGCGAGTCACATTATTTCACACACAACATGCTTGTTACTTAAATTCAATTTGAATCTTGGGTGGGTTGATTTAGTTAGAGAAAGTTACTCTAGTGACCCAAGTCCGATGGCTAATAAGATTCCTAATTTGATTTGGGTGGTTTGGATTTTAGTTGATACTTTAGAACTACCGAGTCTTCACATTAAGGTTTTGTGTATAATTCCTTTAATTTAGTGAAGAATCAAGATTGATGACTTTGGTTTGACATAGCTCAAAACTTGCAAGTCGGTTTCTCGTATATTTATTATCTTCTTGCCAATTTTTGGTTAGTGTTTTGCTCGAGGACTAGCAAAAGATAGGCATGAGGGTGTGATATTTTCATAATTATTTGTATAATTAATGCCTAACTAATCCTGGTCTATGGGTAATTTGGGTTATATTGCACTTAGTTAGGTCAGATTAGGCATCTTAGGTCACTTTGTAAATAATGCATACTTTTGAACTTTTATGCAATTTTTCTTGTAATTGTATCTGGTACCTTAACGTGTTTATTTCTATATGTGTAGATACAAAATTTCAGGTTGATCGGAGTAAGAATGAATGAACTTTCTTATTTAAGCTCACTTGAAAGAGGACTAAGCCTAATTAGTGGATTTATTTGGAGACCCAATTCACTTAGATGCTAACCCAAATTAGGAACCTAATTACCTAGCCTAGAAACCCTTTAGGACCAACCAAAGCCTTGTCCTAAAACATATTGTGGTTGACCACATAGGATACCAAATCCTGTCCACCTAAAATCCTAATAAAACCAAGGAAAACCTAGAACATATCCTAACCCAACAAACTTTATTTGGCCATCGCTTTTATCCTCCAATAAACAGTATTTTAGATAGTCAAAATACATCATAATTTATCCACCACTAGATCTAAATCCTAGGATCCAAAATTGCCTACCTAAATCCATATCTTTAAACCATAAATCAATCTTATTCTTAATCATATACTTAATCTCGAAATTCGTAATAGTATGATATATTTTTAGTATTTTGGTCATAACTTTTTTATTTTAAATGCAAATTGAGTGATTAAAGTTGCATTGGAAAGCTGGTTTTGAGGAATACAATGTTACTTTTATGTACACCTTAAAATTTAGAATAAGAGGCCAAAAAATTGAGAGAATCATAGCCCTCCATCGTCTTCTCAAAACCATCCTAACCCTCCATCAATTCCAACGACTCCTAACCTATTCTATCCACCTATTCCTTCATCCTACCCCTTGATTCCTAAACTTCTAATCCAAGCCCTTTATTTTGGTGATCCAAGGTAACTTGGATCAACAAATCATAAGATTTATTGGCCTCCATATAAACACCCTAGCCACCCTTCCTTAGGATCATTCCTTTCCACTTCCAAATAGATCCACCAACTAGAACTAGTCCTCTACTTCATCCTTTTCCCCTTGGAGATTATGGGTGCACCTTCACATCCACATGTACGTCGACACTCTGGACTTCGCCTTTGAAGCCCTTCACATTTTTCTAGTCTAGTTCTAGTTGTAGTAATTTAGTTCTAGTTGTACTTTTCTTCCTCTAGAAGCATTCCTCTATTTGTAATACTAGTTTTACTAGTGCCAAACTCTTTTATTCAATAAAGTTCTAGTATTTATTTTTCAAGTTGCACGCTATTAGATTAGTTCTAATTCTAATAATCATCTTAATCTTCGATTCTAGTACAAGGTTGGAAAGTGATTTTAATCTATTTACCTCCCTATGAACGAATCGGACTCTACTTCTAATCTACGATTTTAATATTCTTGAGTTCGATCTGATTTATAAATTCAGGAGTTTCTATACGCATTTACTATATCGAAAAGTGATTTTTCGCAATCACATCCATGCCCAAAACACTTTTTGGTGCCATTGAAGGAGAGGCATGGATTTATTTTTGCCTTTTATTTCCGTATTTTTCTCTAAGTTACTAAACAATCTTGCCTTGTGTTTGTTGATTTATGTGGAGGAATTAGAAAATATAAAGAAAACAGCAAAGCAAGATAAGTAGGATTTAGTGATTTAGAGGTAAATACATCTATCTTAGATTATTTTAGATTTTCTTTCTACATTAAAAAAATCAAAATAAGAATTTAGGTGCTTAGCTTGATCCTTAGCTTAGTAGTTTGCTTTGGTTTGTTTGCTTTCTTATAAAAAAAAAAACTAAAAATATAAAACAAACAAAACTCTTTTTGGTGGACATTGTCCCTTTGAAATAAAAAAAACCACCTCCTAAAAATTTGAAGTACAACCAAATTCATTTTTCAAAAATCATTTTCTAAATTTCTACATGTCAAAAAATTCTAAAATTGCTCCTAGACGTAGGTATTGGAGTCAAGAAGATCATGTCCAAATTTTGCACTCATCTGGTTTATATTGAATTTGTAAAAATTTGTAAATTGCACTGATATCCAATCTGATTTTTCTACCTGATTTGTGGTATTCTAAAAAATCATAGGAATTTTAGTGCTAGTCTATTTGATATGAAATTTATAACATTGGATGCTTGTGATAATTGACAGTCTCGAAAAAATATGAAAAGGATATTTTGAGCACATTTGATTACACTGAAAATCTAAACACTAACTGGGGGTCGAAATAGACTTGAAGACCCCAATGCACTATTAAATCTGAAAAAATATATAATGTGCATTAAAAATTCTGTAAATTTCTTTTCTGATTGCCTTTCTTAGTGGTGCACTAGCACTATTGATTGCTTTGATTGGGTCACACCACATTGGACTTGCTGATCTTAAATTTCATGATTTAGCACTATCTATCTTTAGGGTTTTCACATTAAGGTAGACCACACTTGCATTTCCTTAATTAAGTACAATAATCGTGCTACAACAACACATAAGCCACTTCGATTTTAGCATCTTAAAACACTAATTCGTCATTTTTGGCATCGTTTCTAGAAAGGCGACGAGCCTTTGTTTAGTTTCTTCTAGGGGCTTTTGTATATACTTAGCTCCTAATCACTTTGCCTTTGTTACTTGTGTGTAGGGTCACCAAGATGGGAACTGCGTACGCAACAAGCTGGGGTGAAGAAGCGAAGTAAGTTCTTATCTTTCCCTTTAAAAAAAATCTAAAAGAAATCTTAAAATATTTAAAATATAAAAATTTGAAAAATACAATTTTTTTTTCAAAAAATTGACCTAAAATGGGCCTAGTTTATTTTATCTTGACTCTTAAGTAGTGTAGCCCATTTTCTTTGTTCTGAGTTCGGACAGACCCAAACCTCCAACTTTAAAAATCACCCCAAGCCTGTCTAAGATCTAAAAAATTACGAAATCCAACTGATATATAGAATAATTAGCTTTCATTTTCCACCATTTTTTCTTGAAAAATCACAATGTCAAATTTTTTAAAATTCCTACAGCAGGGGTCTATTAGCATTGAAATAAAGACAGAGTAGTTCTATCTTTGTGAGTTTGTTGCAGATAGCACACAAATTCAAATCTTTTGAAATTAGTGGTGTTGGAAAGATCTTCTAATGCACCATATTGATGAATTTTTGAAGAATTTTTGAGAGTGTGTAGCTAGGATACTTTGCTAAATTTGTCTACCAGGGTCTATTAGCTTATCATATACCCTTCAAAACACAAAATTCCATATAAAATCTTAAAACACCTTCACAAATAAGAAAAAACTAGTTTTTTAGATCCTGATTATGAGAGGAATCAGTACCATTGTTGGGGTTTCGTCTGATATTGTTCCCATCTCAACCAAATAAGAAAATCCACTGATTTAGTTTAACATCAGCATCACAAAAGGGTGTTTCAAATTAGAGATTTAAATTTTTAGACACCCTAGTCATCTCTATGCTTGAGTGTGCCCCTTAGTTGAACTAATTGTAATAGGTGTAGGTTTGAGAAGCCAACCTTGCTTTGCTTGGGTTGCCCTACCTATCTAAATTAAACTTGATTCACAAGTGTACCTACTAGCAACATCCTTAGGACCACTAGACAATTAGGGGCACGTTAATCAAAAGGAAAAACACAACACACCTGTGTTTGTATTCATCAAGCTCCTTTTAAGAGATAAACATGTGCAACTCAAAGGAAACACATTAACTTTGGTCGAATCCGTAAAATCCAAGGATTAGATTCTCACTATTATTTTTTATAATTAATTTCTTGGCTTAAATTTCCTAAACCAAATCGGGTGTTTAAGATTGAAGGGTAGCACCAAATGGTCGTGGTAAGGGAGTACAAAACAGCCCTGCCACTGTGGGGAAGAACTTTCTTCCTTATATATCCCCCCTTAATCAATCTGGCCCGATTAATTTGGGAAAGATAAGTTAAGTCCATGAGTCTTGTGAGTGGTAAGTTGAAACCCTAATCCTGAATCATTTCATTAAGCCGAGGTTAACTAGTGTTGCACATCAACACTCTTTAATTACCTTGCCCCTTGTATGAAAGGTTGGAGGTCATTATGACCTTAGCTATCTGGTCCCCTGCAGCATCATTGTAGGAGACCCACTTTTGCCCCTCCAACTATTTCTCTCTTCATCTTTTTCTCCAATCATGGAGGAAGAAAACTTTTAGATCAAGAATGATCTCATTACTCTACTTAGAGTGGAACTTGCTGCATCTGAGTGAGATCACAAGGAATAAATGGATAGGATCATGAAGACCCTAGGGGATTTGCAGAGCCCACCACAAGGGGAACAACCAAGAAAATTGACAGACTTTTATATCCCAGTTGCACTATAGTTGCAGCCATTGGTAAGATTGCCTGTAGAAGGTGATGTTTTTGAGCTAAAACCCAATGTTATAAGTTTGATACAAACTTATTTTCATGGGAACTCCCATGAGGACTCATTCCAACATCTTGAAGACTTGGGATGTATTGCTAGGTGGTCCATCCTAAAATGTGGATCTCTGTGTAGTAATGATGATGCTCTTTCCCTTTTCCTTAAGGGATAAGGCTTCCTATTGGTTTAAATCCATAGGACGACCAATTAACACCTACGAGGAGCTCCAATCTGAGTTCTTGCAAAAATTCTTCCCATTAGGTCAAATCAATGCCATGAGGCGTGCCATCACAACCTTTACCCAAACACCTGGAGAGAGATTGCATGATGCGTAGGTGTAATTTCAAGATCTTCTAAGGAAATGTCCTTATCATGATGTGCCCAAACGACACTTAGCTCAACTCTTCTACCATGGGTATGATGGCACCCATAGGTATCTTGTAGATGCCTCAAGTGGTAGGAATTTCCCTACCAAAGATGAGGAGAGTGAATTCAAAATTTTTTAGACAACGGCGGAGAACTCCCTTGAATGCTGCATCTATGAGTCAATTCAACAAGTCCCCCCACCCTAAGGCCACCTCTCATGAGGTTCACCTGGAGTCTGTGAAAGCTGATATGAACCGCATCAACAAGAAATTGGACAAAGTGGATCTCCTTAACAAAAAAATGTACCAATTGATTCAGACCTAGTCCACCACATCTAAAGGAGTCACACCTTCATCCTCATCTCTCCCTCGAGCCCCACCACCTAGACCTATGGTCTTCACTTGAGATTCCACTAGACCATCTTCATCCACCTCTACAAGAGCAACAACTTTTGAAGAGCCGGTAAACAATCTAGAATTAGTCCCAATCGAACAGGGTTATGCACACAACACTGATTTCAATGTTCATTCAATTGATGACACTACATGAATTGCATCATCAGCTTATGAAGATGTAAATATTGTGTAGGGATATGGATGCAACAACTCATATGCCATGACATATAATCCTGGATGGGCCCAACACTCGAACTTGTCGTAGGCAAGGAACAACACCAAACCAGCTTATGTTATCCAACCTCAGCAACAACCCAAGTTCTATGGATCACAGGCTCCTATATTGTCTACAAAACCATATGAACAACATTTCCAACAGCAAACTAGACCACCTCATGTTCAAAACTATAGAGAGAACGCACAAAACCCTTCACAGAGATTGAACCCTGCGGAAAACTTACACAAGGCCGTACTTCAAACGGACAACTAATATATGGCAATAATAGAGACCTTGGCGACACAGCTTAATCCATTATGCCAGGAAAATCGAGCACACGGAACACTACCATCCTAATCGATACCGCATCCTAGAAACATTCCTTGTGCCCAGCCTAAACCCAATGCACCTCAAGGATAGGCTCACACCATGTTGTAAGCACCTCCCGACCCACCTGGATTCCCAGTTCCACAAGGATCATCTATACTTAACCCTTATGCTCCTCCCCCACCTTATGAGCCATAAGCTAATGCCAGTGCAGTAACATTGAGGAGTGGAAAGACCACAAAGGAGCCCATTCCATGGAAAGACCTTGGTCCATCAGATCCACCAAAGAAGGAATCTAAATACTTGGATGATGAACAAATTAAAAGGAGAAAAGTAAAAATTTTGATGGCAGATTTAGCAGAGTAAATTCCCGTGCCCTTTCTTGTGGCTTTAACTAGAAAAATCAAGAAAAGAAGGGCACTAAGAATATTAATGAATTAATGACCATGTTCAAAGATGTTCAAATACAAGTTCCTTTGTTGGATGCAATTGATTACATACCAACTATTTCTAGATTTTTCAAGGAGTACCGAACCCCTAGGCACTAGTCTAAGTTGGTTGGCAAGGCGATGTCGTCTTAATAGGAAAGTGCGGCTATATTGAGTGATTTACTACCTAAATAAAAGGACTTGCGAGCCCCATTAATCTCTTGCAAATTAGATGACACTCCATTTGATAGGGCCTTTTCACACCTAGGGCCATCAATCAATTTGACCCACATAATGATTTTGTGAGAGATTTTTTATTTGAGGAACTAAAACCAACTTCTATTATAATCCAATTAGCTGATCGGATAGTGAAAGTACCTTGAGGAATAGTGGAAAACGTAATTGTGAAGGTCAATGGATTTTGTTTTCCAGCAAATTTATTTTTGTTAGACATGGAAGTCTCAACTAATTTGAGGGAAGCACCTATCATTTTAGGTTGCCCATTTTTAGTGATTGCTAGGGAAAACATTGATTACGCATCAGGATATATGGAAATTGCCCTGGGTGAGCAGAAATTGAGGATTGATATTTTCCAGGCAGCAAAGAATTTTAATTTTGACAAAATCAATGATGAATTTAAGGAAGATGATTAAGAATTTTGCGGTAACATTAGGATGATCTATACTGATCCAATTGGTCACTCATCTGTAAGTAGGATGCCCAATTTTATGACAGTTAAAGGAATTTCATCGAATATCTTAGGCATACCCAGATAAACAATTTTGATTCGAATTACCTTACACATGTCACCTCTGATAGTCTAATGGACCTAGACTGAACCTCTCATATGGAATTACCATTATCAACCTTGGATGATAACACAACACCTTACTTTGTCATAGAGGTAGATGACATGGATTCAAGTTTAGAACAATATCATCTCGCAAGGGTAGCCTTTGTAGGACCTTTAGCGACTATCAACTTAGTGACCCCAATTGATTAAAATGAGTATCAAGATAATATCTCACAACCCCTATATCAAGAAAAATTCCCTTAGAGTATCACTAAATCCTATCCATCAGTATTGGAGCTTAGGCTGTTACCAGACTCATTAAAGTATGTATTTTTGGGTACACAAGAAACCTTTCCTATGATCATGAGCTCATGACTCACCAAAGAATAGGAGCAACAACTAATAACAGTCTTGAAAGATCATAAGGTTGTTATTGGGTGGAGTATTTCAGGCATAAAGAGAATTTGCCCATCATATTACACACATCATATTTATACTAATGAAGGGGAAAAATTGTCTAGACAACCCCAAAGAACATGTTAGAGGTTATCAAGAAGGAGATTCTTAAGTGGGTAGACATTGACATTATTTACCCAATTTCACATAGCAAATGGGTAAGCCCTATCTAAATTGTGTCAAAGAAGGTGGGACTTACAGTCATATAAATAGAAGACGGTGAAGCCATCCCCACCCACACCACCTCTTCTTGGTGAGTCTGCATAAACAATAGAAAACTTAACTCGGCAATAAAGAAAGATCACTTCCCATTACCCTTGATTGACCAAATTTTAAAAAGTCTTGCTAATCAAAAGTATTTCTGGTTTTTGGATGGATACTCAGGATATAACCAAGTAGCATCAGTCTTGACGACCAAGATAAAATCACATTTACATGCCCCTTTGGTACTTTTGCATTTAAGCATATGCCACTTGGTTTATGCAATGCCCCAGGAACATTTCAACATTGCATGATGGCTATATTTTTTGATATGATAGGGGATTACATTGAGACTTTCATGGATGATTTCTCTATATTGGGAGATGATTTTTCAACCTGTCTTGCAAACCTAGACAAAAGCTTGAGGAGATGTATGGAAGTAAACCTAGTACTATCTTGGCGAAAAAGTCATTTTATGGTCCAAGATGGAATAGTACTAGAACATGGGATTTCAGAAAAAGGAATGGAAGTTGATCGAGCTAAATCTGATGTGATTTCCAAATTAGCCCCACCAGCCTCGGTTTGTCAAATTAGATAATTTTTGGGGCACATCAAGTTCTACTGACGATTCATAAAGGATTTTTCCAAAATATCTCAACCTATGACAAAACTCCTTTCAAATGATGTCCCATTTTATTTTAACAAGATTGTCTTGAGGCCTTTACTATTTTAAGAAAAGCTGTCGCTAATTCTCCAATCTTGCAAACCCCAGACTATTCCCTTGATTTTGAAATCATGTGTGACGCCTTTAATTATGCAATTGGAGTAGTTTTGGGACAAAGAAGAGACAAATGACCTTATGTTATTTATTACACCAGTAAGATACTGAATGAAGCTCAATGTAATTACACGATTACTGAGTAGAAATAGATGGAATAGAGACAGTGTATGGAAGAGAGGCAACAGGTCTAGGAGTACTTGTCAAAGGAAGAAGGAGAGATGGCCTCAGAGATCATCTATCATGCATAAATTGCAAAAATGTGCAAAGGTACATTTACACCGAAAAGCTAAAACTGTGACAAGCTGATTGCATGTCAATCATGGGACCTAAATTGACTAAATTAAGCTAATAACCTAGCTTGAATTATGTAAATAAAGTATCTATTTCATGAATTGAATCCATCACTGCATTTGTACATCTTTGATGTAAATTCTATCATTTTATGGTTCGATTAGTAATATTGAGTTTTTATTTATGTAGAGCCATATTGGAAAGCTACATTATAATTAAAATGATGCAAAGAAGTCATTCTTGCATTCAAAAGAAAAAAAGAAGCCAACAATGAAAGAGAAGGAGAAGGAGATAGGAGCATGCAAAGCTAGGTCAAGCTTGGTCCCGTCAGGACAAGCCCACGCAAACCGTCCCAATGTACATTTAAGACATCCTCATAATCCCATGCACAGTTATGCAATTATAACACACATACCCCTATGTGCACTTACAATTCAGTTACACAAACACATGTGTACACTTCACTATCCACACACTAAAACACATGTACACCTAATGTGCACATTTGAATTATCACATACATTTCCATTATTTTATTTATAATAATATGGGCTTAGTAGAAATTACTATATTATATTTTATATATTTATTCCCTTGGTGATGAGCGACTCATCATGGTTCCTAATTCATCAATAGTATCTAGTTTTCCTAGTTAAATTACAAGTGAATAGCATTACAACAGGGTTAATTATATAATTAAAGTAGTAACAGAAGGACCTTAATTATAAGTTAAAATATAAAAATTAAGGAGTAATTGTAACGAGCGCGTGCCCCAGACGCCTTTTAAGACGTCTGGGAGGTGGCCCAGACGTCTGTAAAGACGTCTAGGATCACATCCAGACGTCTGACTAGACGTCCGGGATAGTTTACAGACGTCTGGCGAACAGTTATGATCGCACGGGATATTCGTCTGCGCGCCTGTGCGCGCAGACCTGCGATTCTGCCCTTTTTCTCTGCGGCTGCAGGCGGCTGCGACCGCCTTCTCTCTCCTCTCCACGCGGCGTTAAAAGGGGGGCGCGCCTCCCCTCCCATCTCCACCATCTTCCTCCTTCTTCTCCTGCCTGTGCGCGAGAGCGAGCAGACGTGAGGGCGCAGCGGCAGCGGCAGCCGCAGTGAGCGCGGAGGAGCTGCGGCATGCGAGGGCGGCGCTCTGCCGTGAGGGCGAGCTCGCCAGGAGCGGCTTGGCCGGCTGGGGGAGGGCGCAGGGGGTGCAGAGCGTCGCGGAGAGGGACCTGCTGCGGGCGGAGCAGCGTACGCGTGAGGTGCGACGCGGGCGGCGTCGCGAGCGGAGGCCGAGCAGGGCTCTGATTCTGGAAAAATTTCCAGAATCAGACGTCTGGATTGATATCCAGAAGGCAAGGTCGACGTCTGTGAGATCATACAGACGTCTGAAAGGTGAGTTTCCGCTTTCTTCTTCGTTTTTGTCGACTGACCGTACTGAGGGAGGGGGGTTGGCTGTGCGCAGGTTCTCTGATTCGTCATCTTTGCGAATCAGACGTCTGGAAGTTGTACCAGACGGTGGGAGTGACCTCCAGACGTCCGGAGTGACCATCGGACGTCTGGGATCTAGGAAAGACGTCCCTGCAGACTTCTGGACGTCCGGGGAACCAAGCCGAACAGGTAATTCTCTGATCCACCGTTTAAGACGTCTGGAAGGAGTTCCAGATGTCTGATTTTGCACAGTATCGTCTTTCTCGACCCGTTTAGGGCCCGTTTGGGCTCCGTTTTCCGTGATTCGAGTTGCGTTCGTTTCAGAATTAATTCCTCTACCCGCCTACAGTAGCTATACCCTGTTTTGAGACTCTCCTTGTGTTTGATCCTTGTGATAGGACCTCGTTCGGTTGCAGTCTTGAGAGTCGCGGAGGCGCGCGGGATTCCTGATCACGCCCCCATTACTCCCGTTGTACCTGGTAGAGTGGCTTTAAGTATTAATAAAATCTGTTAAAGTATGGAACCATAACTAGAACCTAGGGCATTGCATGAATCCTAGGAATGAGAAATATATGGAATGATAGCTCCTAGGTGTTGCATGAATCCTAGGGCCGGAAAACTAGATTGTATGATAGATCCTAGGATATGGCATGAATCCTAGGATGGAAAAACTAGTGGAATGTATATTACTGCAGTCTTGGAAAAATGGAAAGGAATATATAAAGCTGCCTGTAAATTTAATTAACAGCTGCCTGTTATGCATAAAGAAACATGTTTGAGATCATGGAATTTGAGAACGTGAATCTGGAAAGTGAAACATATGATGTTCTGAGATAAAGAGCTGGAACCCTATGGGGAATTAGGAGTGGAACTCCTGGAAAGAAAAGGAATAGAACTGAGATGTAGTTTGTACTGTCTCTTGGGTACGCAGTACCAAGGGAAGTACCTGTACCTATTTTAGTGCAGAGTGGGGCCAGCCGCCCCAGGGACCCAGGGTTAGGATTGGCCGCTCTGTACCGACTTGTTGGCCCTCGTGTACGTAGTACCGAGGAGAGCTAGTAGTGTTAGGAGAGTAGTAGCTACCCCACGGGCCCCGGGGTTCTGCTAGCCTCCTTCACCGACTTGTTAGGCCCACTAGGGCAAACCAGGGTAGTCAGGAGAGGGTGCGCGAACTGTGGAGGGGCAAGGCCCCGGTTTGGTTACTGTGGAGGGGTTGGACCCCTGTTACTGAGAGGGCTCTGCCCTGGTTCCGTGCTGTGCTTTGGGCGCACCCGTTAACGGAAACGACTGACCGCGTGCCAGTACGGGCTAGCTACCTGTGCGTTTATCGCGCGTGCCATAGTCACCGTTACGTCTGTCAGTGACCTTGGGGTGGTTGACTGAGGGTACGATCACCACGGGGGACTCTCCCGGCCAGGAGAGCACCACGTGCTACTTCTACTTTTGGAAAAGACTGCAATCAAGATCGTCCCACGAGGACATCCGAGATCAAGTAAAGGATCTGAGAAGTAAATGAAATAGTGAGAAAAATTGAAAGATGTAAATAAAGGAAGTAATAGAACATAACAGCTACTATACACTCTACTGTTGCCTTTAGTTAGTTTGCCACTCTACTCAGCGTTTTGCTGACGTGTTACACTCGTTACCTTTTTCAGGACCAGGTGTTGAGCAGCCAGGGTCGGCGGCTGCAGAGGACGCTGGGCCGAGTAGGGTCCAGTAGAGTTACCACAGCTTTGTACCCCTTTTTGTTTCTGTTCTAGTGAGTAGTTTCTGTTTCCGCTGTACCTTCTTTACCTGCAGTTTTGTTATATGATAAATGTTGTTTTACTGTTGTGGTGGTGCCTACTGTAGTAGTTTCTTTCCTTACTGCTGTACTTTCTTACTGTTAGTTATATTCATGCTGAATGTGGTTTATTTTACTGTCTTTTGGTTACTTCCTCGTTGGACGACTGGGTCTTGGGATTAGTCGAGTCGGTCCGGTTCTCGTGTCTCGCAGGGACTCGGGAATCGGGTCGTTACAAGATGGTATCAGAGCAAGGTCGTCCCGAGAAGTGAATCAACTGACTGGAAAATAACCAATTCACATGTTTATAGCTAGAGTAGCCACCACAACATATCTCTTGACATGAGCTCTTAGAAGTGTTGTTAGGTACCGTCTGTTTTGACGTTTCCGTTTTGTTTCGCCTCTCCTTGCAGGAGATGCCTCGTCGTGGGACTGGCGAGACTGGCCGCGGGCGCGGCCGAGGGCGAGGTCGGCGAGGTGGACGTGCTGTCGTTGACGTCTCGGTGGACCAGCCACCACTCCCTGGCATCCAGGCCCAGGACCTCGCCAGACTGATACGAGATATTGTACGAGAGGAGCTCCAGCCACCGCCCCGAGCACCTCCTCCTGGGGTTGCAGAGGGGGAGTCCTCTGTGGGACCACGCGACGGACGCGGCGCTGGACACGAGGGAGGGGATGGGCCCCTGCCGCCCCCACCTTCCTCCGACACTTCTGTACACGAGGCACCTTCGCCTGGAGGTGCACCAGCACCTCCCCTACAGCACCACTTCGAGCTTTTCGGACAGTTCCGGAAGCTGAAGCCCCCCTCCTTCAAGGGGGATGAGGACCCGACCGAGGCAGAGGACTGGCTTGAGCAGCTGGAGAAGATCTTCGACACCCTTCGCCCCCCGGTGGAGTGCCGCGTGGCCTTTGCCACGTACCAGCTGGAGAGTGCGGCACACCGGTGGTGGAGGGCGGTCCGGGGACAGGAGAGGGACAAGCCGACGTGGGACCAGTTCGTCACCCTCTTCTGCGAGCAGTACTTTCCCCAGACGTGGCAGGACCAGAGGAGGCGGGAGTTCCACACTCTCCGCCAAGGGACGATGACCGTGAGCGCGTACCGCACGCGTTTCTTGGAGCTGTCCCGCTTTGCAGCGACAGCGGTAGCCACTGAGGAGGAGCGCCTTTGGAGGTTCACCGAGGGGCTCCGGCCTGCGATCCGGGGGTATGTCAAACCCCTGAAGCTGCCGACGTTTTCGAGGGTGGTAGAGGCAGCTATGACTTACGAGGAGACCAACCCATCCGCGCGAGAGACCGACGGCGGGCGGAAGAGGCCCTTTCAGCCAGACTTCTCACAGGGCCGGCGAGAACGGAGACACGTGGCGTCCGCAGGAGAGCCGTCACGTTGTGCAGGGCCATCAGTGGCCTTTGGGGGCCCTCGACAGGGGCCAGTCGCCAGCACCGGACCCCCGCCTAGCCGACAGCAGGGACTCACTGAGGGCGGGAGTCGGGTTCCCCTCTGCTACCAGTGTGGCCAGCCGGGCCACGTCAGGAGGGACTGCCCATCTAGGGCAGGAGGTCAGCAGATACTTCCCACGCAGAGCACTGGAGGGCGCGCAGGAGGCCGCGGTTTCCAGGCGCGAGGAGGAGGACCGCAGTCGCGAGGAGGGTACCGGCCAGCACCTACCCGTCCGACGCAGAGTGTGGCTGCTTCGTCCGCACCTAGAGCTGAGGGGCGTATCAACGCCCTAACACACAGGGACGCCAGAGCTTCGGGATCCGTGGTAGCAGGTATGGTTTCAGTTTCTGGCAGACTCGTTTACACGCTTTTCGATTCCAGCGCTACGCACTCGTTTGTCGCAGCCAGTTTCGCAGTTAGTTTGGACTAGGATTATACATTGTTAGAGAATCCGTTCGTAATCAGAGGTCCGAGTGGTCAGCTGTTTGTAGCTGAGGAGGTGTACACGGGTTGCGGGGTCAGCATCGGGGGACACAGCCTGCCAGCTGACCTGATTATGATACAGATGGAGGACTTTGGAGTGATTCTGGGGATGGATTGGCTGTCCGCTTACCATGCCTTGGTAGACTATTTTGAGAGGAAGATTGTCTTCTCCATTCCGGAGTTGCCTTCCTTCGAGTTTCACGGGCAGCCAGTGGACGGAGGTTTCAGGTGCATTTCGGCACTTCGGACGGCGAGACGTTTGAGCCAGGGGTGTGAGGGCTTCTTAGCTTGTGTGGTGGCAGAGCACAGCCCCGTGGCAGACTTCCAGAGCATCCCGGTGGTCAGAGAGTACCCCGACGTGTTTCCAGACGAGTTACCAGGACTACCGCCCGAGCGTGAGATCGAGTTTGAGATCTCACTAGTACCAGGGACCGGCCCCATCTCCACCGCGCCATACAGGATGGCACCGCTTGAGCTGCGAGAGCTCAAGTCTCAGTTGCAGGACCTTTTGGAGAAGGGTTTCGTGAGGCCCAGTGCGTCTCCCTGGGGAGCCCCGGTACTGTTTGTGAAGAAGAAGGATGGGACCCTACGCCTTTGTGTGGACTACCGACAGCTAAATAGGGTCACCATCAAGAACAGATATCCGCTGCCGAGGATTGACGATTTGTTTGACCAGTTGCGGGGTGCCACGGTGTTTTCCAAGATCGACTTGAGGTCTGGATACCACCAGTTGAGGATCAGGGAGACCGACGTCTCCAAGACAGCTTTCCGCACCCGGTACGGACACTACGAGTTTTTGGTCATGCTGTTTGAGCTGACCAATGCCCCCGCTGCTTTCATGGACCTGATGAACCGGGTGTTCAGACCGTACTTGGACCAGTTTGTGGTGGTTTTCATAGATGATGTACTCATCTATTCTAGAGATCGGACGCAGCACGGACAGCACTTGCGGATGGTTCTGGACACTCTGAGACGACGCAGGCTGTACGCCAAATACAGCAAGTGCGAGTTCTGGTTGAGGTTTAGCACGGCTTACCACCCCCAGACGGACGGACAGTCGGAACGCACGATACAGACACTTGAGGACCTTTTGCGTGCCTGTGTACTAGACTGGAGGGGCTCTTGGGAGGAGCACCTGCCCCTGGCGGAGTTTGCATACAACAACAGCTATCACTCGAGCATCGGCATGGCTCCCTACGAGGCTCTGTACGGACGGAAATGCACGGCACCCTTGAGTTGGGTTGAGGTGGGGACCAAGTGGGAGGTTGGCCCCAGGTTGATCCGGCAGAGTCAGGAGGTAGTTGAGCAGATCCATAGACGACTCCGCACTGTCAGGAGCAGACAGAAGAGCTACGCAGATCGCAGATGCAGAGAGGTGCAGTTCGAGGTTGGGGACCACGTCTTTCTTCGTGTTTCGCCCATGAAGGGCTTACAGCGGTTTGGGGTGAGAGGGAAGCTCGCGCCAAGGTTCGTGGGGCCCTTTGAGGTCCTGGAGCGGGTTGGACCCGTTGCTTACAGACTTGCCCTTCCCCCGCAGCTTTCTGGTGTGCACGACGTGTTCCACGTGTCCAACCTCAGGAAGTACATAGCCGATCCCAGCCACGTACTGAGTCACGGGAGCGTCGAGGTGAGCGACGACCTGACCTACCCCGAGCGGCCAGTACAGATCCTAGACCGAGCAGTCCGCAGGTTGAGACGAAAGCAAGTACCCCTGGTAATGGTTTTGTGGAGGAGCCAGTGGTACGAGGAGGCTACCTGGGAGCCTGAGGCGGCAATGAGGGAGCGGTACCCAGAGCTTTTCGCGGGTACGTCTTTTCGGACCGGCTTCGGTCCTCTTTGAGTTTGTTATGGTTATTTAGACATCCTTTTCCCGCACCCTAGTTGGCGCAAGATTCGAGGACGAAACTTCCTTTGAGTTTGTTATATTGTAACGAGCGCGTGCCCCAGACGCCTTTTAAGACGTCTGGGAGGTGGCCCAGACGTCTGTAAAGACGTCTGGGATCACATCCAGACGTCTGACCAGACGTCCGGGATAGTTTACAGACGTCTGGCGAACAGTTATGCTCGCACGGGATATTCGTCTGCGCGCCTGTGCGCGCAGACCTGCGATTCTGCCCTTTTTCTCTACGGCTGCAGGCAGCTGCGACCGCCTTCTCTCTCCTCTCCGCGCGGCGTTAAAAGGGGGGCGCGCCTCCCCTCCCGTCTCCACCATCTTCCTCCTTCTTCTCTTGCCTGTGCGCGAGAGCGAGCGGACGCGAGGGCGCAGCGGCAGCGGCAGCCGCAGTGAGCGCGGAGGAGCTGCGGCGTGCGAGGGCGGGGCTCTGCCGTGAGGGCGAGCTCGCCAGGAGCGGCTTGGCCGGCCGGGGGAGGGCGCAGGGGGCGCAGAGTGTCGCGGAGAGGGACCTGCTGCGGGCGGAGCAGCGTACGCGCGAGGTGCGACGCGGGCGGCGTCGCGAGCGGAGGCCGAGCAGGGCTCTGATTCTGGAAAAATTTCCAGAATCAGACGTCTGGATTGATATCCAGACGGCAAGGTCGACGTCTGTGAGATCATACAGACGTCTGAAAGGTGAGTTTCTGCTTTCTTCTTCGTTTTTGTCGACTGACCGTACTGAGGGAGGGGGGTTGGCTGTGCGCATGTTCTCTGATTCGTCATCTTTGCGAATCAGACGTCTGGAAGTTGTACCAGACGGCGGGAGTGACCTCCAGACGTCCGGAGTGACCATCGGGGAAAGATGTCCCTGCAGACTTCTGGACGTCCGGGGAACCAGGCCGAACAGGTAATTCTCTGATCCACCGTTTAAGACGTCTGATTTTGCATAGTATCGTCTTTCTCGACCCGTTTAGGGCCCGTTTGGGCTCCGTTTTCCGCGATTCGAGTTGCATTCGTTTCAGAATTAATTCCTCTACCCGCCTACAGTAGCTATACCCTGTTTTGAGACTCTCCTTGTGTTTGATCCTTGTGATAGGACCTCGTTCGGTTGCAGTCTTGAGAGTCGCGGAGGCGCGCGGGATTCCCGATCACGCCCCCATTACTCCCGTTGTACCTGGTAGAGTGGCTTTAAGTATTAATAAATCTGTTAAAGTATGGAACCATAACTAGAACCTAGGGCATTGCATGAGTCCTAGGAATGAGAAATATATGGAATGATAGCTCCTAGGTGTTGCATGAATCCTAGGGCTGGAAAACTAGATTGTATGATAGATCCTAGGATATGGCATGAATCCTAGGATGGAAAAACTAGTGGAATGTATATTACTGCAGTCTTGGAAAAATGGAAAGGAATATATAAAGCTGCCTGTAAATTTAATTAACAGCTGCCTGTTATGCATAAAGAAACATGTTTGAGATCATGGAATTTGAGAACGTGAATCTGGAAAGTGAAACATATGATGTTCTGAGATAAAGAGCTGGAACCCTACGGGGAATTAGGAGTGGAACTCCTGGAAAGAAAAGGAATGGAACTGAGATGTAGTTTGTACTGTCTCTTGGGTACGCAGAACCAAGGGAAGTACCTGTACCTGTTTTAGTGCAGAGTGGGGCCAGCCACCCCAGGGACCCGGGGTTAGGATTGGCCGCTCTGTACCGACTTGTTGGCCCTCGTGTACGCAGTACCGAGGAGAGCTAGTAGTGTTAGGAGAGTACTAGCTACCCCACGGGCCCCGGGGTTCTGCTAGCCTCCTTCACCAACTTGTTAGGCCCACTAGGGCAAACCAGGGTAGTCAGGTGAGGGTGCGCGGACTGTGGAGGGGCAAGGCCCCGGTTTGGTTACTGTGGAGGGGTTGGACCCCTGTTACTGAGAGGGCTCTGCCCTGGTTCCGTGCTGTGCTTTGGGCGCACCCGTTAACGGAAACGACTGACCGCGTGCCAGTACGGGCTAGCTACCTGTGCTTTTATCGCGCGTGCCGTAGTCACCGTTACGTCTGTCAGTGACCTTGGGGTGGTTGACTGAGGGTAGGATCACCACGGGGGACTCTCCTGGCCAGGAGAGCACCACGTGCTACTTTTACTTTTGGAAAAGACTGCAATCAAGATCGTCCCACGAGGACATCCGAGATCAAGTAAAGGATCTGAGAAGTAAATGAAATAGTGAGAAAAATTGAAAGATGTAAATAAAGGAAGTAATAGAACATAACAGCTACTGTACACTCTACTGTTGCCTTTAGTTAGTTTGCCACTCTACTCAGCGTTTTGCTGACGTGTTACACTCGTTACCTTTTTCAGGACCAGGTGTTGAGCAGCCAGGGTCGGCGGCTGCAGAGGACGCTGGGCCGAGTAGGGTCCAGTAGAGTTACCACAGCTTTGTACCCCTTTTTGTTTCTGTTCTAGTGAGTAGTTTCTGTTTCCGCTGTACCTTCTTTACCTGCAGTTTTCTTATATGAGAAATGTTGTTTCACTGTTGTGGTGGTGCCTACTGTAGTAGTTTCTTTCGTTACTGCTGTACTTTCTTACTGTTAGTTATATTCATGCTGAATGTGGTTTATTTTACTGTCTTTTGGTTAGTTCCTCGTTGGACGACTGGGTCTTGGGATTAGTCGAGTCGGTCCGGTTCTCGTGTCTCACAGGGACTCGAGAATCGGGTCGTTACAGTAATAAACATTTATTTATGATTAATTAGTAATTAGGACTCAAACCCAAGCATTTCAAAATATATAAGTATTATACCTAATTTATAGTATTTATATTACTTAAGTTGTTAATTAGCTTAATAATTCTAAGTACATAAATAAATATAGCTAAAAGGGGTAAAACTGTAATTTCTTGTCATAGATATATTATCTACAGTATTTATAATTATATAAAAAGGTGAAAAATAGATAATTTAAATTAAGCTTTAAAACTCACAATTTGCATTTAAGTCCCTAACTTCCATTGCAATTGGATCCTTAAAACATTTAGGTCCCTACTTTTCTACACATAGGTCCCTATGTATAACCTTTTCTTCACCCTCTTCTCCACAAATAGCCAGTGACCGTCGGAGACAAGAGCATTGGATCACCTCTGTAGCGACGTCTCACGCCACTGCCATTGCCATTTGAGTTGAGCTCACCATTTCACTTTCATCCAATAGTGTTGATCTTTCTTAACCTAACTAACTTCGATGAGGAGAGTTCATCGTCATTGGAGACGAAGGTGCTTATACTGATGAATCTGGATGTAATTGCATCCATGTACCTTAAACTTGGGACCTCTCCACCTATAAATACCCCTCTAACCTTCGATTAGAGTCAGCAACTCCCTTCCTTCTTCTTAAATAGATGTTGTTCAAGTAGGATTCTTCCATACTCCAGCATCTCTTTGTCCCTTCTTCGAATGCTTTCAGTTGAGGAGAGCTGCCTCTCTCACCTCCTCTTCTTCTCCTCCACCCTACCAACGACATTGGAGCATGCCTGATTAGCGAGAAATCGTGAGAAGAAAAGTCAGAATTTGGAAAACTCGAGTCGTTGCAACTTTGCAAGAAAATCTGATCATTAGTTAATATTTATAATCGAAACTAGAGGTGATTCTTGAGTTAAACATCAGGAGGTGAACATTTGCTTAAAAATCCATGTTTGAATTCATTTTTGCAAGCAGATTAGTTGGTTGAATCAATCTATGCAAGCTACTCTACTTAAAGAATAAATAATACAAGAGAGAGAAAGAGAGAGTAAGAATAATTATTTCATAAAATGGAGCAGTGTCTATTACAACTAATCTCAAAATATAACACTACAATAGAAAGCGATAAAAGATGGAATGAGATGAGAAATCCCTGTCGACAGCTGCTTGGAGGATGACTCGCTTTGACAGTGCCATGGATGGGGATGGTGAGAGGCTGGACGAAGAAGAATGGAGCTAAAGGAAGGAGGATAGGACAGCATGGCATTGCGGCGAGGATCTACTTCCTAGAATGGGGATGATCAGACGACCACAGGATGCTCCATGAAGGGGCTGAGAATGCATGAAAAATTATTACTTTCTACTATAGAGGAGCATCTTGGGCTTGGGACAAGCTCCTTAGAGCTTTGGAGGAGGTCTGGAGAGAATAGGAAGAGATGAAGAATGAGGGGATGTAGGGCCTTTACATAGGTGAAAATTGAGGGCAAAATAAATATTCCAAGCCCTCAACTCGTGCCACATCACTCCACGAATCGTGGGCCCTCTGATCCCAACCGTACGACTCAGATTACGCCTCCAAAGCCCACAGACCGTGGCCTCAATGTGCGATTTCTCCTCGTGCTGACATGTGGTAGCATGGAGACCATTGTTCGCTGATCCAATAGTCGACATGAGCACAATCATTGTGTAAGCAACTGGCACTCAGGCTGGCGCTGTGTTGCAGCTACACTAGCGCACTCCCGACTGTCAGATTCCCCTCCACCACACAAGATAGCACGAAGATCGTGCTTCACATTTTGAATGGGAGTAGCGAGGATTGATGGCAACCATTTGATGAAGATCGTAAGGCTAGAAGCCACTCCTCATCATGCCTCAAGTCCACATTAGATGGCACGTGTAATAGCATGTCATATTGCACATCCATGGTATTGGCGACGTGGCACGTTTGCAACTGCACAGTTGCGATCATGTGGTTCAATTTTTTCCTTACCTGTGCTGAGAGGGGACGTGACTGGTGATGAAGAGTTTATCTCGGTCGTTGGATGAAGATCTAACGACTAAGATTAGGGCTTCCTTGATGAGAAGGGGGAGGTCAACGATGCAGGGAGATTAGGGTCATTGGATGTCAATCCAATGGTCCTGATCATGCAATGGATGCACTTTAGGAATTGAGCGAGGGTCTTGGCCAACTTTGAGTGGCCTAGATGGTGCCATGTGGTGCCATCTGAATCATCCATCTTCTATTGCTCATAGATGATGCCACAGATGTCGGCTTAGACTAATTTTCATGTCGTTGGGCTATGATTGTCAATCCGAACCCATCAATGCAGTCGGATTTGTCATTTCAGGTTAGGATTTATGCCACCTTACCTCTTGGCCTTTGATCTTCCTCGGAATGCATATGATGCTACGAAGGTTTGATCAAGGCGATTTCAGAGGGCTCTGTACATTGTCCTAATCAAATCCGTATGGTTGGATCTTCAATCCAAGGCCCTAAAATGAATCGCCCTATTCTCGTAGCCACAAAAAGAAGCGAATTAACCTATAAGTTATATAGGCTATTCTAAATGCAGAATGATGCATGCTATGCAATATTTATAATGCTAAATGCATCTATGATCTTAGGAAGTTGCATAATTAGGCATTTTATCCTAAATAGATGTGTATACATCAATCCCATAGATTTCTCCTGACTCGTTTCTATTAGCTGGAGCTACTATTCTTCCACAACTATTTCCTCCTGTCTCCAGCATGCCAAACCTAGAGTCCCTCGCCACTTTTGTCCAGGTAATACATAGTGTAACAGTAGGTGTAGTCTTCAAATTAATTCTAGCCACTTGGATAGATAGGAGTAGGCATAATGTAGCTTGAATTCAATTCACCTTCTCTGACTCTGGAGAGTCAATTTCAATTCACTAAACTCCCTTACACCTACTTAACCACAGATAACGAGACTTTGCACGAGAAAAATCGCTGTTGGGAAAACTCGGTCACCAGAGTCGTGAAAATCCTCTTATCAAATAAAATAACTGAAACTCAAGTGAATCCTGGGTCGAACACAGGGAGGCAAACGTTTGATTTAGAAAATACGTGTTTGTTTTATTTCTTTTTGGTGTTTGATGCTGTTCTAATTTTTCAATAATTTAAAATAAGATAGAAATCCGGTTGGAAATATTATTTAGCTAATGCTACTCTACTTGCAACATAAAATAGAGAGGAAAAGAGAGAGAGAGAATAATTATTTCATAAAAATGGAGCAATGTTCATTACATCTAATTGCATAATATAAACTATTCCAGGAAGTGATAAAAAGAAAAGAGAGAGAAGAATCCCCCTCATCGGCTACTTGGGGGATTAGCCAAATTGATGAAATGCCTGGAAGATGGTGGTGAGGAGTTGGTGGAGGGAGGACAAAGTTGGAAGAAGGGAGGACATAGTACGGTGATGTTGCAGTGGGATCCACTTCTCGAATGGAGGTGAGAGGAGGGCCGGTGGGTGCTCCATTAATGAGAGTGAGAAGTAATAATAATTATTTTAATTTTCTCTAGTGGAGCATCCCGGGGCTTGCGAAATAAACAAAAGAGAGTTCTTGAGCTCTAGAGAGGGTGAGAATGAAATAGGAAAGGATGGTTTAGATGGGGAATGGATGTAGGGGTTTATGTAGGCCGTGCCAAGTGCACCAAGCAGACTACCGCATGCGACGTGTGAGCGAACAATGCGCAGCCACCCAGCTACCATGCACGCTCGTGCTCACGCACAGCTGCCATCATAGAGGAGAGCTCCGAGCTGTTTGATGGGGATTGTAGAGCCTTGATCGCGTGGCCATCTCTCCTTAGGAATGCACCCCAAGCAAGTCAGATCGTGTGTGCATCGCATGATCACCATCTGCACTACCACACGAATCAATCTCCTCTACTCATCTTGCATCAGACGGTCTTGGTCGCACTTCCCTCACGCTTCTTCAACTGATGGGGATGATGCGGCTTCATTTGAGTTCGCTAGCGATCCAATGCTCCAATTTGAAGTTGGAGTGCACTAAGAAATGCACCCCCGTAGGTCATAGACGTGTGTCCCTTTGGTGAGAGGGAAACACCTCCATCATTGTGTTGCGAGCACTCTTGCACCATTGGATGATGATCAAAAGGCCACGAGTGCTCAGGATCTTAACCTTTGGATGTGAATCCAACGGTCAAGATCACTTGAGCCAACTCCCTTAAGAAAACATATGATGCAAATTAAGCTCCTCTCATCCATTGGATGAAGATCCAACGGCCTAGAATCAATGGCATAAATGAGGAGGGAGGTAGTAGTGGCCCTTGAGCAACTTTGGGTGGCCTAGATGGCGCCACATGATGCCATGTGGGTCATCCATCTTCTTTCCTTCATAGGTGGTGCTATGGATGTTGGATCGAGTTGATTTTCATGCTATTGGGATGTGATCGACAACCTGAATCCATCTGTATGGTTGAATTCTTGATTTGAGGCCCAAATTTGCACCATCCTATCCCCTGGCCATCAACCTTCTATGGCTTGTAAAAGATGCTACGGATGTCCAATCGATGTGAATTCAAAGGTGTTGGACTCTGATAATCACCCTTTACAATCTGAAGTCTAGAAATATGTCACATTCTTCCTTAGATGTTAAAATGTTCAAATTAATATACAAATTATACTATCTAATCTAAATGCATGATGATCTATGTTATTCAATATTTATAATGTTGAATGCATCTATTAGTTTAGGAACACACATAAATATGCATTTTAGGCTAAATAAATGTGTCTACATCATGCCCCCATGCTTATCTTTTGCTAGCCCTAGCAAAACTAAAGTAAATACTATTTATAAAACAGAATTAGGATCTAATTACTTAGCAATAATTATTCATCAACAGTAAAATATTTCAGCTAAGGACATAAACTACAAAGACTCAATAGCACCCAGATGTTTGCCGTAATGTAAAACGCCCAAGTCCTCACTTTATTCAATAAAAAAGAGAAAAAATACTTTTTTGTTTTTCCTTTTCTATTTTTTTTGGACATTTTGTAGTTTAGAGTTTCGAGGTAGCTTTCTTCAGCAACGCAACCCACCCAAGACTTGAAAGAACTCTAAGTGCTAAGCATCTTACTATGAAAATGTGATTGACTCTCCTAATGACAAGCAGGATGAATCTTAAGTTTCTACAAACCCTAGTTGACCTTTAATGAAAAATTATGCCTAAAGTTTTATTGTTCTGGTAGATAGATTTCTCCGTACTTTTATTTTTATAGGGATAACACAAGAGCAAAGCCAAAGTATATCGCTCTGATTTATTCCACCTTCCCACTTCTCGCTAAGTTTTGGGATTATTTAGGCATTTTGTGAGATGGGCTCTAGACAAATGGCAATGGGGGTTACTCACGACAACTTGCTAGCCATGCTCGTGAAGTAAAGTGTGGCTTATTTATTTTTTTTCTGTTGTTTCTATTTTTCATTTTTTATTTTCTTTTTGGGTATTTTTGTATTTTTTTTTTCTTGAGCAGGTGGCTTCCCAAATCTAAGATTTATCTATAGGCAATGGACAAAGCGATTGAGTCGTGTGGCTAGGCTCTAGACACCCAGCTATTAGATGTTACTCACAGCAATGTGCTAGCCATACCACCTTAGTATGTTTATTAGCTACCTCATTTCCATTAAGATCGCCTAAGTAGTTAGTCAATGCGAGATGTGTGTAGATGCTTAGACTATAAGTCCCCTAAAAACAAAGCGTGGGTTGATAAGTCGTGTATTTATCACCCCAACTTATTTAACCAATTAAAATTGAATTAAAGATGGTGAGGACTTGAGCAACATATCCACATTTTGGTACACACCCGAGCTAATTAAGCCTATAGGCCTAAAGAGTCTAAGTATTTAGGCCCTAAAGTATCATTTCCTAAACACAAAAATTTCTAATGCATAAGTTATCCTTTCCTAATTCTCTATTTTTTTTGTATTTTTGAAAGTTTTTTATATTTTTATAAGGAAAACAAAAATAAATAAATTCTACAAAATATGGAGCTGATAAAATAATTCAGAGCTAACAAAATAATTCAAAGTGCTAAATTTAGTGCCTTCAACTAGGCATAGTGATGTAAACATGTTTATATCACATAAACCATCTATTTATGCATGTTCTTTGGCATATAGTTGCATTATACATTATAAATATTGCATAACATGCATCATCTTGCTTTTAGGTTAGATTGTATAAAGTTTAGGTTAATTCTCTCTTTTTGTGGTTAGGTAATAGGGCAATATCATATTGGGGCTCAGATTGATGATCCAACCATACGAATTTGATCAAGGCAACGATCAGATTTCAATGACTCCAACATCGCCTCGATCGGACTTCCGTAGCATCAGCTGCGGTCCAAGAAAGATCAGAGGTCAAGAGGCTAAGTGGTGTAAATCCATACTTGAAATGACAAATCCAACCACAATGATGGGTTTCGATAGACGATCGTAGCCCAACACGAAAATCAGTCCAATCCGACATCCGTGGCACCATCTAGAAGCATTGGAAAATGAATGTCCTAGATGGCACCACGTGGCACCATCTTAGCCGCTTACACCGGCCTAAGAATGCCCACTACTCTCTTTCTCATGCACTCATATCATCTAGGCCATTGGATCTTGATGCAACAGCCATGGATGCGCACACCTTAAACCAAAGCTTGCCTCAAAGGTCATCTTGGCACAATGGGTGAGCACCCTTCCATGGAGCTGAGGTCCTAGGTTCGAGCCCCACGCACCTCAAATCAGGAGCGTGGGTGTGGAGCAACCAAATTACATCGTTGGGTGAAGTGTGAGCAGCTCAAATCGGTAGACGTGGTGCGAGGAGATGCGCTGGTGGGTGCACGAGAAATCAGACACCCAAGCCCACCGCAATCTTACACGTGGGTGTTGGGGGCATTGTAGAGGAGCAGGTGCATGCATCTTAAGCCGTCCGATCTCTTAATGGGATGGCTAAGAACGCTTGATCAAGATGAAGCGTTAAGAGAGCAGAAGAAGAAGAGGCGTGTGTGCACACGTTCTTCAGCGACGTGGTGTCTTTAATGACACTTAAATCAATCACTAAAGATGCCCTCATTTAATGTTTTAAGATGAGATGACCTTTGTGCCCCCTCCAATCTTCACCTATAAAAGGCCCTACGACCCCCATACTTTCTTCATCCCTTTCTCTCTTCTCTCACCCTCTCAAAGGCTCTGCGAGCTGGTCCCAAACCCAAGATGCTCCATTAGAGTTACAAAAATAATTTTCTATCTTCTCACCTCCATGGAGAATCCCACTGTTGTCCTCTCACCGCCATTCGGGAAGCGAATCTCGCTGCAACATCACCCTGCCCAATCCTCCATCATCTGTTGTCATTCTCCTTCGTCTAGCATCTCACCACGTTCTTCCTATTGCTTTGTCAATGTGGCTCGTCCTCCAAGCAGCTGTTGAGGAGGATAATTTCTCACCTCCCTTCCCTTTACTGCTTTCTAGAGTAGATTTACCGCTTTCTAGTTGTAAGATTTCCTACTTTCTATTGTAACGAGAAGTTGTAGTGAATTTGATTCAATGATTATGAAATGCCTATTCATTCTCTCTCTATTTCATCTTTATTTGTATTATTCTCTCTCTTCGATTCTTTATTCTTTAAGTAGATAGCTAATGTAGACTCAATTCAACAAGCTAATCTGCTTTGTGACAACAAAACAAATGCTATTTTTAAACAAACATCCTCCTCCCTGTGTTCGACCCAGAATCCCATTTGAGTTTCGGTTAAAACAATCTGTTGATGAATTTTTTTCGGAAATTACGCTACAATGATGGGTTTTCAAAACTCAACTCTTTTTGCCGGGGACTTTTCCACATCAACATTTTTGGTGCCGTTGCTTTGGAATTTTCGATACAACATTTTGCCACCGTTTCCAGGGAGGCGATGCTCTTTGATTTTTCACATTTTCTGAGTTACTAATCATTAACCTCACTTCTCTCCTTCCTTATTATGATTGCAGGTACACTCATGAGGCGGGCAAAAGTAGTAGATTGAAGTAAAGTGCTGTTGGTGGGTCGGTAACTAATCCCACCTCCCATCCACTAGATTTCATTTCACCACCTAATAACACAAATCCTAATTAACCTAAGAGCTTGCATAAACTCTAAGGTTAGTTTTGATTGTTTGTTTGACACTTCCACTTGCCTTACCCTCCACATATAAAAGAAAAAGTTTAAAAATCTCACAGATGTATACAACCTCTTTTGATTCTTCATACTTAACTGAAAACCCGATCTTTGGGTTCGATATACTCAGCAACACATAATTTAGTAGAAATCAGATTAGCTAGTCACTTGTGCACCTAATTAAGTGGTGTATCAAGCCAATTGTTTGAGTTGTTTGGGCTGCACCATTTCAACTAGAAACAACTCATCAAGTAGCTGCCAAATAGGTTCAACATTTAGGATTAACCAGTCACTCCACATTCTTTTAAGTTTTAACGAAACACATCTTCACTTGTACTTTAAAAACCTAGTGTGCTTCCAAATGAACTTGATTGAATATACCTAAAGTTGAATCCCAAAAGCTACTAAGTAAGATTTAAACCCTAAAATTCACCACATCCAAAAATAATCTTGTTTGAAACCCACTAGTTATGCACACACACACATATCAATCAATCATTAAAGGCACAACCCAGATAAATGGGCCCACCACATTCCAAAGAACATTAAAACCTAACCCTAATTAAAACAGAGTAAATGTTGGCCTTAAGGATTGGACTCGCTCTTCAGAGCCTACATTGAGATTATTTTCAATTAGTCTGCTTCTACTATTTAATCTGATGTCTAGCTAGGGGAGCAGAATCAAACAATCACGGTTGGGGGTATCAAAGGAGCCTGAGGCGAAAGCCAAGGGAAGAACCCTCTCCCCAGTCTCTCCCTCTAACTAGTTGGAATGACCGGAAAGAAGTAGATCAATTCATTTCTTCATCTCAAGATGGGTTTTAGGAGTCTATAGGTCTTTGGGCTAGCCCACGTGTGGACAGGTTTGATTGTTTGTATTGCAAGGCACCTTTCTTTCTCCCGTTTTGCCATGGATCCTTCCACATCCTATTTGCACTTCCGCTCCTACCCTCCTACCACTACTTATTCCCAAAATGATTATTATTCCAACCAGACTTATTCTCATCCATCTTCTAGTTGAGATAATCCTAATTGGGGATATAGTTCCAGACCTCCATGTTCAGGGTCTAACCCTAGACACCGTGATCTTGATTCTTATCCTTTTTTTAGCTACATTAATTATAGATCACCATCCCTATATGGACAACCTAATAAGATCTAAAATCAAGAAGGATATGCTGGTTCTTACCCTTCCCTAGATTACACTACATATAGGTCATCACCTCTTTATGGACAACCTGAAATGACCTATTATTAGGGAGGGTATCAAGAACCTCAATTCGTTGACTCCCCTAGATTGAACCCAAACCCGCCCAACCCTGAACCAAACCATTTGGTTTAGGTTAACAAGGCCCAAGATAAGGTGTTGGTAACTTAAGGAATACCATATAATCTTTAGAAGCTTAGCCAACATGTTGCCCTGAACAATTAGAGCCTCTGATTGAAATGATTGATGATCTTAACAAGTATTTGTTGGATTGGCTCCAAGATGTTAAGGATAAGGACTTAGGTGAGTTTTTACTTGGGAAGTTATCGAAATTGAGGATGAGATTTGTGATTTCTCTAGTCCAATCTTGGGAGGATTCCCAGGAAGAACCCCTATTAGGAGAGCTGATGTCAAAACCCACTCTAGCACCTGTAGGGCGAGACATGTTTTATGAGACTAGGGTTGACCAGGTTCTTCTAGAGTAATCAAATAAGGATGAACTAATTTCTTCACCTGGGATCCCTAAACTGGTGTACGAAGAAACATATGTCTCCATGGATCAGAAAGTGATTGATGATTTTAAGACATACATTAATGTGGATTTAGAATTATTTGCTTTTGAAGGTGAAGAATCATTATGCAAAGTCTCACCTAAGTTTATAGCACATGATTTCAGTGAGAAGAGTGGGCCTGAGGAATTCAATGAATCATTTGATGGCCGTAAAATTGAGGAACTTGATTCTGTTGAGGGTTGCATGGTGGACTCAGATCCTCATTTCATGAAGGATTCAATTCAAAGCCCCATTCCTCAATCACACCCTGTTGAGCATACTAAAGATTTTGATTTTGAGATTACTAAACCCAAGTCAATTCTGATTTAGTCACAACTCTTGAACTTGAAAATTTCAAATGGGGTGATTAATATGTAGGAGGTCCCGAAATTTGAAATTTTGATTATGGAGGATAGGAATTCGGAAATGATGATATGGGGAGCTAATTCTGGAGGAAGCAGAAGATCGAATCTAAGGGTTCCACCCAACCTTCTACAAGAACCCTTATGGCATTTTTTATTCTGAGGATGTGCACCTCAAGCATAAATTCCTTGGTTATCCTTTTGAGCTTAATTTCTCTATTATCTGATTTTATGGGACTTGGGTTGCATCCTCACAAATCGTAGGCCCAACCCCTCTTGCTTACTGATATTAGGTTCTAGGTAATTTTTATTCAGAACCTCAGATATACTCGACCATGGGGTAAGGGTCTACAGTACAATCTGGTCCACATCTGTGGACATTTGCTGGCAGGTCCTAAGGTGAATCTTTTTATCCTGATTCTAACCTGCACCTGTGAATTCTTTACTTCTTCTTCTTTGTATAGTGTGCCTAGCTGAAGGCACTAAATTCAGTATGTGTACAGTTTCTTTCCCATCTCGGAGCCAACCTGTTAATCACAAAATTCAGGTGTTGTTTTCTCTACTCCACTCTATTTTATGTCTTTCTAATGAAATGAAGGCATTGCATTAGATAGGCATGGGGGGGCGGATATCATTATCTGAATCATCTTATTAGCTCCATATATTATTTGTATTTGCTCTTTATTTTTGGAAAAGAAATTTAATTAGGAAAAGAGAACTTGGCTCCAGAAATTTGTAAAGCATAGGAATGATACGATATGACTTGAATACGTAGACCCTTCAGTTCTTCAGTCTTGATCAGCTTGGATGTCCACTAAAATGTGGACTTTTTTTTGGAGTCCTCACCATTCTGAATTCAATTTTTAATTGGTTAATAAGTTGGAGTGATAAGTACACGACTTATCAACCTGCCCTCTGATTTGAGGGGACTTTAAGTCTAAGCATCTACACACTATTTGCACTGACTCACTTTTGGGCAATTTTTTACGGAAATTGGGTAGCTAATGAACCTTCTAGGGTGGTATGGCTGGCAAGTTAGCATGGGTAACAGCCCATTGGTCGGTTGCCCAAAGCCCAGCCACACGACCATTCTTTTCATGCTAGCTTTAGTTAAATCTTAGATCAGGGAGGCCACCTACTTAGAAAAAAGAAAAAAGAAAAATATCCAAAAAGAGAAAAAGAAAAATAGAAAAGAAGAAAAGAAAAAAAGGAAATAAGCCACACTTCACCGCACGAGTATGGCTAGCAAGTTATCGTGGATAATAGCGCATTGGTCTATTAATCAGAATCTAGCTCACAAAAATGCACGTATAATTCCTAAATACTTAGGAAGAAGTGGAGAAGTAGAATAATCTGGGGAGATATACACTGGGTTCGCTCTCATGTTGACCCCATAAAAATAAAAGTAGGGAGAAAGCTACCGGTCGAATAGATACACCTTTATGTAGAATTCTTTTTAAGGTCACCTAGGGGCATAGAAACCCAAAGTCTGTTTTGATTACCGATAAGTAAGTCTAACACTTCACACAAAGAGATGCTTATAACTTAGACTTCTCATCGACTCATGGGTGGGTTGAATAGCCATAGAAAACTACTCTAAAAACCTAAACTCAAAAATTCAAAAAAAAAAAAGAAAAGAAGAAAAAGAAAAATGCTTCTGCTTTTAAATAAGGCGAGGGCTTGAGGTGGTCTGCATTTTGGCAGATACCAGGGCACTGTTGGGTCTCTATAGTTCATGTTTTAGTTGAAATTCCCTGGAGTAGAAAAATAACTTTTGCCTAAGAAATCTGGTTCTAATTCTCTTATAAATATCATGTAGTTTTGCTTGTGACTAGTAAAAGAAAGGCATGGGGGTGTGATGTAAACATGTTTACATCACATAAACTGTCTATTTATGCATGTTCTTAGGTGTATAGTTTCATCATACATTATAAATATTGCATAACATGCATCATCTTGCATTAGGTTAGATTGTATAAAGTTTAGGTTAATTCTCCCTTTCTGTGGTCAGGTAATAGGGTAATATTATATTGGGCCTCGGATTAAAGATCAAACCATATGGATCTAATCAAGGAAACTATGGAATTCAACGACTCCAAGATCGCCCCGATTGGACTTTCATAGCATCAGATGCGATCCCTGAAAGATCAGAGGTCAAGAGGCCAGGTGGTTAAATCCATACTTCAGATGACAAATCCGACCGCACTGATAGGTTTGGATCGTCGATCGTAGCCCAACAGCATGAAAATCCGTCCAATCTGACATTCGTGGCACCATCTACAAGCATTGGAAAATGAATGGCCTAGGTGGTGCCACGTTGAGCCATCTTAGCCGCTCACACCGGCCCAAGAATGCCTGCTGCTCTCTTTCTCCTCATGCGCTTGTCAGATTTGGGCCTTTAGCTCTTGATCCAATGGCCATGGATGTGTGCACCTTAAACCAAAGGTCGCCACAAAAGGCTGCTTGACACAGTGGATGAGCACCCTTCCCAGGAGCTGAGGTCACGGGTTCTAGCCCCGTGCACCTCAAATCAAGAACGTGGGCATGGCATAGCCAAATTGGGCCATTGGATGAAGCCTGAATGGCTTAGATGGGAGAGACGTAGTGCGAGGAGATGGCTAGGCTAGCACACACAAAATCAGATGCCCATGCCCACGCGCAATCGCATGTGTGGGCATTGGGTGCATTGAAATGGAGCAGTCGCATGGATCTTAAGCCATCCGTTCTCCCGATCGAATGGTTAAGAACACTTGATCAAGATGAAATGTTATGTGCATAGAACAAGAAGAGGAAGGTGTGCGTACGTTCTTCAGCAATGTGAGGTCTTTAGTGACACTTAAATCCATCATTAAAGACACCCTCATTTAATGTTTTAAGATGAAATGACCTCTATGCCCCCACCAATCTTAACCTATAAATGGCCCTATGACCCCACACTTTCTTTATCCCTTTCTCTCTTTTCTTACCGTCTCAAAGGTTCTACGAGCTAGTCCTAAACTCGATATGCTCCATTAGATTTACAAGAATAATTTTCCATCTTCTCACCTCCTTCGTGGAGCATCCCATAGTTGTCCTTTCACCACCATTCGGGAAGTGGATCCTGCTATGACATCACCTTGCCCCATCCTCCATCGTCCGTCATCGTTCTCCTTCGTCCAGCATCTCACAACGTTCTTCTGAGCGCTCTGTCAATGCTGCTTGTCCTCTAAGCAGCCATCGAGGAGGATAATTTCTTGCCTCCCTTCTCTTTACTACTTTCTGGAGTAGATTTACTGCTTTCTAGTTGTAGGATTTCCTACTTTCTAGTGTAACGAGTAGTTGTAATGAACTTGATTCAATGATTATGAAATACATGTTCATTCTCTCTCTATTTGGTCTTTATTTGTATTATTCTCCCTCTCTTCTATTCTTTGTTCTTTAAGTAGATAACTAATGTAGATTCAATTCAACTAGCTAATCTGCTTCGTGACAACAAAACAAATGTGATTTTTAATCAAACATTCACCTCCCTATATTCGACTAGGAATTCTTTTTGAGTTTCGGTTAAAATTATCCGTTGACGGATTTTTCTCTCAAAATACGCTACGACAGGTTCTCAAAACTCAACTCTTTTGGTCCAGATTTTCCACAACACATAGTATACAAACAAAGAAGAAATTAAAAGATTAGATTGGTGTGTCAAAATCAGAATGAAAAGATTCATCTTCAGACCTTCTAGCATAATGTATCTGCATATGTTGACTAGAGTGTGATGTAGGCCCATGCCCGAAGGTTGAGTTGTCCTAAGGCTTTGAATGATGAAAATACAAAATTGAAGACCTTCAGGCTTATGGATCCGGCTCTACGATTTATGCTCGTGTAACCCAGGTCTAAACTGCTGGGTAATAGGTAGGTTTGGATCAATAGGTGTGGTTGTTCATTTAGCATTTGGATCAAAAAGATAATCCATTATTCTATACTTGGGTTGCACTTACTCAAAATCAACAATATCATAAGGGTCCTGGTAAAAGATTAGTGGTTTTAGGCATATAGGAATTCTCAGATCCAAACTTTTGTTTCCCTGGAATTAGCTTCCCATAATTTCACTTCCAGATTTCTATCCTATAAAATGAAAGTTTCTAGGACCTTCATATTGGTACGCACCCCATCTAAATCATCCATGTTTGAAAATTGTGGTTGAATTAGAATTGGCTTAGGTATGGTGTTTTCAAAAACAAAATCATTATACTCTTCAGGTCTGAGTGAGAAATACAGCTATTGATTAAATCATCCATTAAGTCAGGATTTGGATCCTCTAGGTTTGCCCCATTATAATCCTTAATTATAAGGCCCTCAAATGATTCATCACATTCCTTAGGCCTATTTGTCTCACTAAAATCATTTTCCGTAAACTCTTATACCTCAAGTGAGACTACACTTAGAGATTCTTCACCCTCAGTATCAAAGATTTCTTGATCCTCATTTGTATATGTTTCGTAATCATATATTATTCCTTGGTCCACAAAGATATTTTCTTCATTTCCTGGTTTAGGGATTTCAAGTGAAGAAATCAATTCATCCTCAATTAGTTGCCCTAAATCAACCTTGTCATCCTACGACTCATAAAATGTGTCACCCCTATAGGTGCCTGAGTGGACTCTGACATTGGCTCTCCTAGAGGGGGTTCATCATGAGAATTATCCCAAGATTAGACTAGTGCAACCACATATTTCATCCTCAATCTTGACAACCTCCCAAGTAAAACCTCACTTGGGCCTTTATCCTCTATGTCATGGAGCAAATCCAATAAAGAGCTACTAAGATCGTCAATCATTTTAACCAGGGCTCCAATGCTCAAGTATTGGGTGTTGGCTGAGCTTCTAAAGATTGTATGGTTGTCCTTAAGTTAGCTAGCACACTATCTTGGACCTGGTTTACCTAAGACAAATGGCTTGGTTCAGGGTTGGGTGGGTTTGGGTTCAATCTATGAGGGTCAAGGAATTGAGGTTCTTGAGGTCCTCCCTAATAATAGGTCATTTCAAGTTGTTCATTGTGATGGTTTGCCTGTGGATCGTAATGTATACTAGAGGGGAGGGTTGAATAGTATTGCCTTTTTGAAATTGTAAAAAGAAAAATGAATTCACAACAAAATCAAGCACAAGTTACACGTGGATTTAGAGTGGAAAACTAAACTGGGTGAAAACCACTACCTAAGCCTCTCAGCTTAGGATTTTCTCAACTAGTCAAGGCTAGTCAATCCACTATCATACCACTTGAACAAGGGTGGCACAACCTCTTTATAACCACTTCTCTTTGTACCCTGAAGAGAAGCACAATAACAACAACAACAGATCTTCCCATCAACTTGGGATCCATTAATCAAAACAACAATGTAAAAGAATAATAAATATATCTATGGAACATCAATAAAAATCAAATCAGAAATTCAACAGAGGTTTGAAATGACATGCTTTGAATGACGAGAATAGCAAAGCGTAGAAACACTTGAAAAAAGAATGAGAAGCTCTAATCTTTTAGAGGCTTTTCCTATTGAAAGTTCATATGAAAAAGAGCTACGTACGACCTTTATTTATACTAAAAACTTGGCCTAAAAGGGAAATCAAATTGGTTGATCAATTAAGGTATATTGGTCGATCAAAATGTTGTTTGGTAGATCAACATAGTTATTCGATTGATCATTAATTGGTTGATCGATCAAAAGGGCTTTAATCAACTTCCTAAAATAGCCAGGTTTGATTGATTATCTAAGTTGGTTGGTCAATCAATCAAATTTGGTCGATCAATAACCCTAAAAACTAATTTTAAAAGGAGGCATGAAAATCCATTTGAGTTTTATTTTGAGGTTTCTTACAATAATATCTTAGATTCAAAAGTAAAAGACACTGATCAGCAACCATCTGAACTTGATCCAAGAGAGAAGCTCTGATCCGAGATAGTCCAGAAATATTAGTCTAGTAGTAAACATAATATTGTTGCATCAAAACAGAGGTGCTTACATTCTCCCCTTTTTGTGGACAACAAAATTTTAATTATGAAATTGAAATGGTTATGCATAATATCTCCCCCTTTTGGATTCATCAAAAAGTAAAACATGCTGGTATGTTTTTCAATTAACTCCCCCTTAAGCATGTAAATAAAGCGACAATAATTTCAACATGCAATTACAAAGAGAGTAAAATATATTTGAGAGAGATAATATGCATGCATATAACAATGATATAAAATAGTCTAGATAAGCAAAGAAAAAAATGAAATAGTTCAAAGAATATTAAGTTTTACAATCCGATAAAAATTAATTAAAACAAAAACTATAGCTAGTCATCCAGTGATGCCATGAAGGCATCCATCGTGCTCTGGAGGTCTATATCCAACTCAAGATCCATCAAATTTGATCTCTCTGAGAAGGCAAGTTGACCAAGACATAGGTGGCGTTGAGCTGATGATCTCGGTGTCAGCTACCTAGATGTCCTGCAAGGTGGTGTAACCTGCTGGTCTACTGGTGCTGCTATAGTGGTAGGAGGAGGTGCTGCTGATGGAGGCATGGTAGTAGATCTGTGAGGTCGAGGAGGCCGGCAAGGTTGCTGCTGAATGTCATGAATAGACTCTCCAAGTCTACCCAAGAATTGGCTTTGAGCATTCAGGTAGTCTGATACCTAATGCCCATGTCTCATCATCACTAAGTCTGTCTCTCTCTGCCGATGCATCAACAAAGATATACCATTCAACACATCCTAGATACTGACAAAATCCCTGCTTGAAAGATGTCAGTCCAAAAGGCCCCACTCCTGCTCGTAGAAGGATGAAGAGGGTTGCACTAGAGGAGGATTGGCTGCAATAAAGTGCTCATAAGGCTGGAAAGGAGGGACTGCTGATGGTTCCAATTGCTGCTACTTCTACTCCTGGGCTGCATCCTCACCATGGGCTCTCTGAGCTTGCTCCATCTTCATATAAGTGAGCTTATCAAATATGGAGACTCTAGTGTTAAACTATTTACGATTAATATCCATGGGAACAATGAAATGTAGGAAGATGTAGGAAAGAAGTGTCCCAAACTAGAAGGAGCTGGTGGGTTGCTTGCTCATTAAATAAAGAATCAAATGGTTCCAATTGAATCGCTTATTCTTAAGAAAGGCATAAAGAGTAATGAGCATAATGACAGGGCAGTTCTCAAAAGACGTGGATTTGGACATAAAATTCCATAAAAGGACACGATTAAGAAATCTCGATAGATGATGAAAATTGGAGGACTTGGGTGGACGACCCAAGTCAAAATGAGAGTGAGTGAGTAGGGTCTCCCTAATGGTATCTGTCTGTGTCTGCTGGTGGAGCTCAAGAATGGAAGGACTAACAGACGGACAACCAAGAATCTCTAAAAGAACATCTGCATTGACCAGAACTTCTATGCCATAGATGTTCGAGGTCAAATGGATGTTGAAGGCCTCACATATGTTCTTCAAATTGGCATAAAATAGGTGACAGGCTATTGGGTCAGCACCGGGTATGCGACTATTTTCAGAACCCGCATAAAAGTTCTGCTAAAAAAGACATAAAATCTAGTGATATGCAAATTTTTCACGGATTCTGGGAAAGATAGACTCAAAGTAGGCAAAATCAACAGATCTACCAATGTGTGGTGAAAATTTGGCGAATAGAGAAAAATGGTCGCGAGCGGCCTCAGAAATGAAAAATCGGCCAAACGTCATCACGATGAGCAGAAGAGGAGGCACGTGCGCATTTTGGAGCCATTTTAGAATATTTGAAAACACTTTGGTCGATCAAAAACTCAGACTGTTTGATAAAAAATTATCTCGACAGAGTTCTAGAAAAACAGACTTTTGGTTGATCAACCAAGTAATTTGGTTGATCAAAAAAGTGATTAGACGTGACAAAAATGAGATGTACACAGATGATTTGCTCACTTATACTACAAGATTTCACACATAACCAACAATAACATCATATCAATTCCTATCACATTTCATACTCAAAGAAAATCCTAAAATAAATGGAACTAATTCAAGTTAGAATGTACCATGATCGATCAAGTTATGATCGATCAAGTTATGGTCGATCAAAGGGAGGTCGGCGAGGATGTGGAGGACGGATAGTGAGAGGTGTGCATGGCTCGATGAAGTTCATTCAAAGGGGCTCGAGGTTGTGTAGAGATGGTGTGGAGGAGCAGTCAAGTGAGGTGTTGTAATGCATGGAGGATGCACGAAGGTGGCAATGGTTGGAGGTGGCATGAGGATTGGTTGATCACTGTTGCCAGAGGAGGAGAGGTAGTCTCAGATGAGGATTTTTGTTTGGTGGTGGAGAAAGTGTGGGGACCAAATGCTGGGGTATAGGTTGAAAAAAAATAGCTTTGATGGTAAAAACATGTGCTTTTTATAAAAAAGATGATTAGAAAAATATCTAAAAACATTTTAGGTAGCTAATATTGGTTATTAAGGTCAGTTAGGTAGATTAGGAGTGATATTCGAGGTAAAAAGATCACAATATCGAAAAGTGAAACCACCCAGTTTGGTCAATCAGATGTATTTTCTGGTCGATCAAAACAAGAAATGATTGATCAAGTTAATTGGTAGATTAGAGTTTTAACGATTGAAGGGAAAATTCTCACCCAATCTGATTGGTCAATCAAATAACTAAGTTGATCGATCAAAACTCAAATTTTTGGAGGAAAATTTTCCGCCAAAGAATTTGGTCGATCAAACAAGGACTTTGATCTGTCAAAAGATTTTGGTCGATCAATTTAAAATATTGATTGATCGATAGTGTGAAACAGATCAATCAAACATATTAATTAAGTTCTTTTAGTCTTGATAAACCTAGTGAATGGCAAATTAGGTTAAACCTTTCTTTTGGCAATGGTTTTGTGAACATATCAGCTAATTGATTTTCAGTTTTAGCAAACTCTAGGTTAATTTCTACTTTTAAGACATAGTCTCCTAGAAAGTGGTGTCTAACATCAATATGTTTAGTCCTAGAGTGTTGTACTGGATTCTTAGACAAGTTAATGGCACTAGTGTTGTCACACAGTATTTTTCTTTTCTTGTAGGATATGCCAAAATCTTGTAAGGTTTGTTTCATCCACAATAGTTGTGAACAAGCTGAAGATGTTGCTACATATTCTGCTTCAGTTGTTGAAAGTAAAATAGTGTTTTGTTTTCTAGAGAACTAAGAGACTAGGGAATTTTCGAGAAATTGACATGTTCAACTAGTATTCTTTCTGTCTGTAAAGCTACCCACATAATCAGCATCACAAAAGGAATATAATTCCAATGTATCTAATGTCGGATAGAAAAGTCCTAGCTCTTGTATGGTGCTTAAGTATTTAATTATTCTTTTAACAACATATAAATGTGTTTCTTTAGGGTTTACTTGAAAGCGACCACATAAACAAGTGCAAAAGAAAATATCAGGTCTACTAGTAGTCAAGTATAACAATGATCCTATCATGCTTGTATATAATTTCTGATCTATAGATTGACCTGTGTCGTTAGATTTTAATTATGTAGAGGCTACCATATTTGTTTCTTTACCCTTCACTTTGTCCATAGAGAATTTCTTCAAGATTTCCATCATGTATTTGGTTTGAGATATGAGGATTCCTTTGGGCAGCTAATCAATTTGAAGTCCAAGAAAGAACCAAAGTTTTCCCATCATGCTCATTTCAATCTTATCCTGCATTACCTTTGCAAATTCTTGGCATAACAGATCATTAGTAGCATCGACATATATTTGTATTATTAAGAGATCATGTTCTTTTCTTTTAGTAGATAAAGTTGGATCTATTTTACCGATTTTAAACTCATTTTCAATTAGATAAGTTTTTAATCTGTCGTACCAAGCTTGTGGAGCTTGTTTTAGGCCATATAATGCTTTGTTAAGTTTGTATACATAGTCTGGATATTTAGCTTCTTAAAAACCTGGGGGTTGTCTAACATTCAATTTTTCCTTGATGAATTTGTTTAGAAAGGCACTTTTGACGTCCATCTGAAAATGTTTGAACTTCATATAGGCGGCAAAGGATAGCAGTATTCTAATGGATTCTAGGTGAGCTATAGACGCATATGTTTCATCAAAATCTATTCCTTTTTCTTGATTATATTCTTGGGCCACAAATCGAACTTTATTTCAAACTACTCTTGATTCATTAAGTTTACTCCTAAAGACCCACTTGATTCCTATAATGGTCTGAGAGTCAAGCTTTGGAACAAGTTCCCATACATGATTTCTTTTGAATTGATTCAACTCATCTTCCATTGCAATAATCCAGTAATTTTCAGAAAAGGCTTCCTTAGCATTTTTGGGTTCTAATTGAGAAACAAATGCAGTGAAAGCTAAAGTATTAAAGGATGATCTAGTTTGAACTCCTTTAGACAATTCTCCTATCACCAATTCTTTTGGATGATCTTCCACATAGGAAATATCTTTGAGTAGTTCATCAGAAGCATTTTCTTCTAGAATGTTTGACGGGTCATCTATTAGATCATCATCATCATTGTTTGCAAAAGATTTAGGTTACGCTATTGTTTCATCAAATGAAGCATGCATAGTTTCCTCAACAATTGAATTCTTCTTGTTAAAAACTCTATAGGCTTTACTTATGGTTGAGTACCCTAAGAAAATTCCTTCTAAGCTTTTAGCATCAAACTTATCAAGATTGTCCTTTGTGCTAAGTATAAAACACTGACAACCAAATATCTTGAAGTGGGAAATTCTAGGTGTTCTTCCATGATAGAGTTCAAATGGCCTTTTGTTCAGGATTGATCAAATTAGGGATCTATTTTGGATTTAGCAAGCAGTGTTTACAGCCTCTGCCCAAAAATATCGAGGCAGCTTTGGCTCGAACGGCATTATGCTAGCACACTCTTGCAAGGTCATATTTTTCCTTTCAACTACACCATTTTGAGGTGAAGCTCTACTGAAAGCAAATTCATGTTTTATCCTATATTGATCACAAAAATTAGAAAAAGATTCCTTCTCAAATTCTCCGCCATGATCACTTCTAATCCTAATCACTTCAGGTCCTTTTCCATTTTGTAGTCTTCTAACTAGTTTGCTAAAGGCATCAATGGTGAAGTCCTTACTTCTTAAGAAGGATACCCAAGTAAATCTAGAGAAGCAATCAATTATGACTAGACAATATCTGCACCCACTTAGGCTTTTGGATTTGGTTGGTCCGAAGAAGTTTAAGTGAAGTAGCTCCAAAGGTTGTTTGGTGCTAACCATCCTTTTTGGTTTAAAAGGATTTTTGGTTTGTTTACCAACTTAACAAGAATCGCATACTTTTCTTTTCTTGAATTTGATCTTTGGTAGACCATTAACAAGATCATGCTTCACATGTCTACTAATGTTTCCCATGTGAACGTGACCTAGTCGTCTGTGCCAAAGTGTTGCCTCCTCATCAGATACGACAAGGCATTCAAGAATATCGCATTTTTTGAAGTTGACAGTATATACATCTTTATGCCTATTTCCTTTGAGAAGAGTTTCTTTTGTTTCCTTATTTGGTATTTTAGATCCATTTGATGTGAAAGTGAATTTATATCCTTTATCACATATTTGGCTTACACTTAAAAGATTATGTTTTAATCTACTAACAAAATGTACATTATCAAAAGAAGTGGAAGAGTTACCAATTTGGCCAGTACCAATAATACAACCCTTGTGGTTGTTCCCAAAAGTGACCGTACAACCTTCCTAGCGGTGAAGTTGCAGGAATAGCTCTTCCTCTCCAATCTTGTGCTTTGAACATCCATTGTCCATGATCCATCTGCTTTCTTCTCATTCCAATCATTGGTTTGCATTTGTGATGTCTTGGTTTGGCTGATCTATAGAGTGGCTTCATTGTTCCATTGATTTGTTGATATGTCAACTTCTTATAGTCTACTTGACTGATGTACGTGTTTCACGTGTTTGAAATCGGGTTAATAGTAACCCATCATTGTAGTTGAAAAACTTGTTATCAAATAAAATTTTACTGAAACTCCAAGGGAGTCCCGGGTCGAGCACAGGGAGGCGACGTTCACATTGTTTGAAAACTGCACTTCATTTCGTTAGTTTCTGGTGTTTTGGGGTTTTATTATTTTTTTCGTTTGTTTTTATAAAGCAAGAAAATAATAAGGATCACAATGGAGATAGAAACAAATATGATATATATTGCACAATTGTGTATTACAATAATCTACGAAAGTATAAAAAAAGAGGGAGGTGAGAAAGGAATCTCCCGAATCGGCTGTTCAACGAGACAACGGTGCCTAGAGGAAGCTTGGATGAAGGAGGTGTGGAGTGGGACAACGGAGGTAAGATACAAGAGGATGTCGGGTAGATGAAAGATTTAGTGTGGCTCTGGAATGGAGGTAAGGAGGCAGAGATGATCAGCTACCGGAATGGAGGTGGGAGGACAACTCTGATAAATGCCAGTTTATCATCATTCTTATGCATTGAAACAAACCTAGCTCTTAGGATTTTGCTCTGCAAACAGGCTTTTGGGTTGCATTTAGGCATAAATTAGGACAGGCATGAATTCTACCTTTTATTGTCTTTTTGGATATGTTTTTGTGAGTGTTAGGAATAAATAGAGTGTCAGATCCCTAGAACACTAGCACCCAGGAAGGTAACTGCTAAAGGAGAAGCTTAAACCAGCTGGAACTCAGCTTGATCTCGCTCACCCTAGCTGGATTTCATCTCACTTGGACTAGGGTTAGCACATCCTAGCTCCATTTAGCTCATCTTAGCTGAATGGCAACTCAAGAGTGCTCTTCTTAGCTTACCCTAGCTCAGGTAAGCTCAGATCCAGCTCAACATAGTTGAATCTAGCTCATCTCAGCTCCCATTAGTTCACAGGGAGCTCTAGCTAGCTCAACTAAGTTGACTGGAGTTCACCCCAGCTCAGGTCTAGCTACATCCAGCTCCACTCAACTCCAGCCAGCTGAAGATGACTTCATTTCAGCTTAGGAAGCTCAAGTCCAGCTCCTGCGGACTTAGCTTAGCTCAACTTAGCTGAGCTATGCTACCTTAGCTACCTCAACTAGCCTGATCCTCCCCAGGAGCACTAGACCCAGCTCACCTTAGCTCCTTGTGGCAGAAGCTAGCTTACTTTAGCTTGGCTTAGCAGTTAGCAAAGAACTAGCAAGCTAATCCAGCTAAAGTATCTCCATGCCATCCTCTTCAGCAGCTGCCAGCTCCATTTCAGCTCCAGACTTCCTCTATCCATCTCCTCTCCTCAAACCCTAGCTCCCATTGCCGACTCCTCTACTCCATTAATAGCTAAGCTAGCTTCTCTTAGCTTAGCTTAGATTAGCTAAACTCCAGCTCCCTCGGCCATTGACCACCCTAAAACCCTACCAAACTTGCTCCACCAACTAAGCCCTACCAAAGCTCACCTTAGCTAGCTCTACCCTACTCCCTTTGCCGCCACCACCTTCACCACCTTTCACCGCTCAACCAATCACCAAAAGACACCAAAAGTTGGTGCCAAAACTAACCCTAACCACCTCCCTTTGGTGGCAACTTTCTGCCCCCTTATCCACCCTACACCTACCCATATAACCCATCCTAGCCATCCACATACCCCCTTCTAGAACCCTAAGATGGCACCACCAAATAGCCTTCTAGAAGGCCCATTTTGGCGCCAACCTTAAGGGGCACCAAAGCCATAACTACCCCCCTTTTGTGCCCCCTCATTTGGCACCATTTAACCCTATCCCTAGGATAAACCTAACCACCCATAACCACCCCTAGAATCAATCTTAGCCCTCCACCTATTCACGCCAATCCTACCCCCTTCCACCTCTATAAAAACCCATCACGTTCCTCCAAAAAAATCATCCTCCATTTTAGTTTAGTTTACCCTATACCCACCATAATTCAAGGCCAAGGAAGAAGAAGAAGAGAAGTAGATTATGAGGGCATCCTACCTACCCCCTTGGTGCCTTCTTCCCCTTCTCTCTTCACCCTTGTGCCACGCCAAGGAGGAGGAGCACCCCACCACTAGGAGGATGGACAGGTAAGGAGGAGCAAGGGTGGTGCATGCCCACCCTTGAAGGAGATCATTGAAGGTGGTAGCTTCCACCTTGGAGGAGCCAAGGCACACCCACCCTAGGGCTTGCCAAAAGGAGGAGTCCTCAACTTAAAGGAGCTTTCAATGAGGAGTTAGAGAAGTTCTTTTCAAGCCCGGGAGCTACTAGGCTTGGAGCAAGGGCTTCACCTTCTTCATTATCTTCATCAACTAGGACTTTTGTTCTGCTTGTTTTATATTTTCATTGTTGTAGAAGAAAAGTCTGATTTTTTTATAAAGTTGTTTTCCTAATTTAGTGCATTTTATTCTCTACGTTGGATTGTTTTAGGACTTTCACACCCTCTTCCCAATTATCCTAGGCCTTCACTTTCTTAGGGTGACCTTGGGAAGAGGTTACTTTGCCACCTAGTTGCAAAAGTAGGTTTTGTCTTTCCCTCCACGAACTTTGTATTTCCTTGTTAAATCAAAAACCCCAAAAATTATATATTTGAAAAAGAACAAAAAGAAAGTTGAGTTGCATTTTCGAGCAGGAGATTGATTTTTGCAAAACATCGCCTCCTTGGATGACCCTAGATACTCCACTATCTAGGTTAGAAATTTAAAAGCGAGTCCATTGTTGTGCGTTGCAACAACCTTAAACCCAAAATTAACAAATCGTGCAAAAACACGATCAGGCTCCAAGGTGACATATGAATGGTGATGGGAAGAGGGAGGAATATTTGGTGGGGTAGAGATTCGTTACAATAATAGGAGCCTTGGGAGCTTGAGAGTAAGCTCTAACGGAGTGTTGGTAGGCTTACTAAAGCTTAGGAGTAGGTGGGAGTAGAGTAGGTAGAGATGAAGAGGAATGGGGGGTGTAGGGGTGTTTATATGGTGATGGGAGGAAGAGCATCCCGTGAACAGACATTCAGCGACAGCTACAAGTGTCACTAAAGGTCACTCAAGTTGTTGCCAAAAGATCTGCACTTCTTCATTGCCTTGGCTAGAGCAAGCACTGCACAGTCCATTTAGTGATAGCTGCAAGCATCACTAAAGGCTCGCATTGCTGAAGATCCGCCCTCCCCCGCTAGCACGCCCCGCTGGTGCTGTGCTCGTATGCTAGCCGTTCTATCTTTAATTAACGGTCAAGATTGTATGAAGGCAACGCGATCAGATCGCACCCTCGATCCGTATCAAATCAGGCATCGGTCGGCGCATGATCGTGCGCGTGCAGATCCGCTCGCTGCTGCTGCATCGTGTGGCGAGATCTATGCCGCTCAATGAAGACCGCGTGACCCAATTTGCTACTCGCCCTCACACTGTTGATTGCACGTGCCCACGGGGATTTGATCTTACATCCGTGGCTTGAGAATGCCTATCACGACCACTACGCCATCGCATTGGATTGTCGAGCAGAGCGATTAGATGGCTCGAGTTGTCGACCATTGGATGGAAATCCAATGGCTGGGATTCAAAGTTAGTGTTGTCGTTAGATGAAGCAGGTGACGTGGAGCTTTTATGACCATTGCATTTGAATCCAATGGTTGGATCCAATGGTTGAGACTTTGCAGATGTAGCTTCGGAGGAGGGGCTGTGGTTGGGCTGGAGGGCTACGATGACACCACGTGGCACCATCGTGGCTGTCCACATTCTTCTTCTTGTAGTTGGTGCAATGGTGCTTGGATCGAGTTGATTTTCACGTTGTCGGAATATGATCGTTGCTCCAGAACCATCCTGTTTATGCAGCTAGATCGTGTTTTAACAGATATCTCGTTGTAATATAGATAAACTTTCCACAAAACCAAATAAAAATTTATAACTCGAAAATCAAAGTATCCGAGGTCGAACATAGGGAGCAATTTGGGTATTCCACAACTTAAGAACACAACTTTTAATAAGAAGCAATAATTAGTTCAACAAAAATGACAGGATAATGTTATGGAAAAAATGCTCAAAAAGAATTGGACGTCTGATATTGTATCAGACGTCTTAAAATTGGCCTTCAGTCTCTTCTCTCCTTTTGTTTACTTTGCTCTGCTGCAGCTATGGTTTCTTGTTCTCCTTTTCTTTTTCTTCCTTAGCTGCCCCTGCTTCTCTTCTCCAATCTCTTCCTACAGCTAAGTCCTAGCCTTGTCTCCTCTTTAGTTTCCTTCTTCTTTTCCTTCCTTTGCTTGGCCACTCTTTCTTGCTGCTTCTCTTTGGCTGCCCCTTGATCTCGCTCTTCTTTTTCTTTCTCTTGCTCTACTGCTCCTATGCTAGAGTGTGTCTCTTCTTCTCCTTCTCTTGCAGCGGCTAAGTCTTGCTTCCTTCTCTTGCTGCGCTTCTTCCTCCCTTAGCTTCCTCTTCCTACACACAATCACCACATAGCAAAACCTATTCCCCTACCCTCCCTACGCATCTCTCTCTCTATGTATCTCTCTCTGGTATGCACTCCCAGAGCAGGGTTATCAGGTCGGTCGCGTGCTCGGGTCCAGGCGCACTGGCATGGGTGTGGTGCGCGAGGAGTACACGGAGGGGTTAATCGGATCTAGGTGCCAAGTCTGTTGGCTTAATGTCACAGACGAGGTGTGATAGGTGAGGCGAGGGACCTCACCCCAGTGATTTCGAGGCAAACAGCAGAGAACACAAAATCCACTTAAACCACTCAGAAAGCTTACGACTTACCGAGGTGGGACTAAAAGTCCCACCAGCTTCTTCTGACACCTGTAGGAGAGTGAATTCACAATAGACATAGCTGCAGGTCTCGCGGCACTTGCTATCAGGCTGGACTCACTCTCGCCCTCAATCCGCATAGTCTGGAAGCCTGGAACTTGATGCTTGTGGCCTGGAGCTAGAGAACAAGCGAGCTCGTGTGCCTGTTAATGGCAGACGGGAGCTCGACCCTACACGACACAAAAGGAGCCTTGCAGCTTTATCAAACCACAGGAGAACCTTCGCCGTGTCATGACGATGGTGAGGCGGGTGGTGGCATGGCTCAGACCCACCTAGGTGTGCGTGCCTTCGTCGGACTGTGACTGTGGTAGTGGGTGTGTTCGGTGGAAGCGTGGAGTACGTGTGGTGGTATGTGAATGGGTGGAAAGTGTTCAGTGGGAGATGGCAGAGGAGTTGAGGGTGGTGGCAAGATGTGTGGAAGCAGGGAGTGATGGATGCATCTCACCGGAGGTTGGCCGGAGATGGGGAAGATGAGGACGGGCAGTGGCTGTCGAGGGGTGTTTCGTGAAATAGATTGAGGGAAAATAGAGAGTAGGAGATGAGGAGCTTATCTAGGGTACTTGGAGTGAAGAGGAGGCAGAGGAGACAAACGGTGCATTTGTGCCGTCGTCGGAGAAGACGGCCCTGAGGGGGAGATAACGACGACGAGGGGGAAGAAAGGAAGGCGTGCGCTGGTGCGGCGCAACACGGAAGAATGAGGGGAAGTGAACCCTGTCGATGATATGGCAGCAGAGCGATGAGAGGGGGAAGGAAGAATCGCCGGAGCTTGCGGGCTACTTGACCGGAGAGAGGGGAGATGAATTCTGAGGGAGTCTGCGGCCAAATCAATCTTGAGGGATTCGCAGAGGACCAGGGATCCTTTTATAGATGCTGCCTGAGCTTCTGGTGTGTGGAGGGCAAGCCCTCTACCACCGACAACTATGCCGGAGAAGGAAGGTAGTTGGAGATCCAAATCTCTCATGCATTCGCATGAGAGATTTGATGCAAATCAAAGATTGTAATTGAGCTCAGATGGAAGGGAATTCCTCAGAGTATCTCCCTTCTAAATCTGGGAGGAGATCGCTGAGGAATCAAGGAGTATTCCCCTTCCATTCCTCGTAGGAGAAGGATTTCTCCCCATTAATGGTGGAGGGACCTATTTGTAAGAGTGGCGAGGAAGTTAGGGGGGTTTGTGTAATGGTTCTCAAAAGATAGGGGTAAAAATGTAATTGGGTGTACTGTTTTGCAAAGTAGGTCAAGATGACCTCCCCTTAGGTCCAAATTTTGGTATATACCTAATTTGGACCTAGAGAATCCAATGGTGGAGATGGATTTTAGGTTTGACCACGTTTGACTAGATATCTTGCACACAAACCCAAATTAGGTTAATTTATGAGCCAGTATACTAATGTAGGTCAAAATAGGTTCCAAATGCCAATTTGAAGGTTCTAAACCCTAGGGGATATTTTTCCATGAATTTTAGAGGGTTTAGTTGATTTTTAACCTGACCAGAATCTTGTTGAATTAAGCAAGTCTGTTTTAGGATTATAGAATGCCATTTAATTCCTAGACTGCACATTAACCCATTTCTGATTAAACTAACCAACTTTTTATCTTATTTAGATCATTTGACCTATGTTTTGCCTCTGAAAAATTCCATTTACATATTGCAATGGTAAAATTGCAGTTTTAACCTTTATTTCATGTTTTCTCCTCAGAACACTTATTCCTTCAATTAAGCCCTTCTCTAGGTTATGTAGGAGCTTTTATCCTCTTTCTTAGGTCAAAATGAGCTAGTTAGGGCTCATGATGAGGCTCTCATCATACCCTCATGCCTAGCTTTTGCTAGTCCCTTAGTAAAATTTCAAGGTTTTAACTTTTGTTCTAGACCCTTAGTGTCTGTCATTAGTTGTGATAAGTGCTTTTCTTTTTTTCTTGTTATTAGTTCAGAATGCTGACAATAGGCCTAGAGGTACTCAAGTGCCAACCAAAATCCAGACCTAACCCGCTTTAGTCTCAGTCCTCCATAAAGGTTTTTAAGGCCCGCAGAAACTAACCTAGGGTTTGTTGGATTTCGCTGTTAATGCACTCGTGCTTGAGACATTTTTAGCCTAGGTTCTGTTTGTAGTGCATTTTTGTAAGAGAGAGATAGAGGATTTATTTGTTTGGAGAGCTTTCTCTCTCTTTTCTTTTTATTTCTAACTTCGGATTGGCTTCTCAACACGGTCAGTATCGGATTCCTCATCCCTATCATCAATCCTCAAGGGTCTTTGGCAATCGATGCTTCGAGATAGCACCGCCCATGGCAACCCCCAGAACCCTGGGTTTCGAGATTTCGAGTTAATCCCACCCATGGCATTCCATGGCTGAATTTAGACCCTGGCAATCGACATTTCGTGATAATGCCTCCCATGGTATCTGAACCAACAGAGTGCTTACATGCCCCCAGTAGGATATTTAAATATCCTAAGAGACAAGCACCGAGGAGATGATATGTTGTTACGCATCTTCGAGGGGAATTTCTTGCCTCTCTGCACCGGGAACTCGTCCAAATCAACTTGTGTTGATCAGCCGCTCCTAATCTAGGTGACTTTTTTCGGAATATTGAAACGCTTTTTGCGTGATTTTGATAGTTATGCACACTGAATTAGACTGTGTGTGGATTGGAGTGCTTAGGTTGCCAAATCCTACAAACCAAAGGTCAGTTAACGAGGTCGAATACTTCCTAAGCCTTAGACCTAATACTTAAGCTTCGCATTTTCCCCAACCTCTTGAGGATTATCCAGATCTTAGTGGATACGTGAATTTTTAAGCCTAAGAATCTAGCCCAAGAGGCCTAAGATCAGCGTTCCTAATAATCTCTTTTTATGTCTCCTTATCACTTTTCTTTTATTTTTCTCTTTTCTTGATCTGGTCTAGAACTTCAGTTAATCCCTTAATCTTTTACTAATGACCACTTTTTTTCATTTTCATTTTGTGCTCCTTTTTTGACATTTTGCTCTTTTCCTCCCCCCATTTTGTATAGCCCAAAAACTTTCCCTCCCCCCTTAATTTTTCAAGATTTTTTTTTTGGTTGAAACCTTTTCTTGATATGAGTTTTTCTTGACATTTTGCACTTTCATACCCCCCTACGCCTATGATTTGCAATGTCCCCATTGTAAATTAGGTGGGTTGGATTTCAGCTTAGTTCATGCATTAGGATAGGTGTTGGGTGGGTGAACGGGTCGAAGTGACTGTTGCGAACGATTTCTAATCTCAGGTAGGGGTACCTAAGGTGGAGTTAGTTGTTCTAATGGATGAACCCTAAAGTGTAATATGAATTCTGCGTAGAAATGTCAGAAATGGTTCCAGGTTTTTTCAAAGAATGACGGGTTGCCTACCATTGAGTGCTGAGTTTTACGCCATTGGCTAGGAGCAATGAGCTCAAGGAGAATGGAGGGTAAAGGATGACTCAGCCAAATTTGTATTGGTCATGTCATTGAACGGTTTGAGTCTCTGACCGTTCACAACAAAGGATCCAGAATCGTGGCTAAGTGGGTTGATTTCAATGGCTCCATTTCCAAAGATTTTTCAAACTAGGTATGGTCCAACCCACATAGATCATAGCTTTCCTGGGAATAATTTGAGTCGGGCATCAAAGAGTAGAACCTTTTGACCAGGATGAAAGATCTTTCTAGAAATGTGTTTATCATGAAAAGCTTTAACCCGCTCTTTGTAACTTCACAAGTTCTCATACGCGTCGTGGCGTAATTCATCGATCTCGCTTATTTGAAGCCTTCTATGGGTTCCAGCCTTAGAAAGATCTAAGTTGCAATTCCATATTGCCCAATAGGCTTTATGCTCCAATTCAATGGGGAGGTGACATGCCTTCCTGTACACTAGTTTGAAGGGAGACAAACCTAATTGGGTCTTGTGGGGGATCCTATAGGCCCACAATGCTTCAGGAAGTCGAGAAGACCAATCCTTCCTATCAGGTCGAATAGTAACCTGGAGGATTTTCTTGATCCCTCGATTTGATAGCTCAGCTAGACCATTGGTTTGGGGGTGGTAAGGAGTAGAGATTCGATGTGACACCTCGTATTTGGTCATTAGTGACCTGAACTGAGCATTTGTAAAATGGGTCCCTTCGTTAGAAATTATTGCTCATGGAATCCCAAACCTTGAGAAGATGTTTTGATGAATGAATTTGATAACAACCTTATGATTATTGGTTTGGGTTGGAATGGCTTCTATCCACTTGGATACATAGTCACGGCGAGTAAGATGTATTCGAAGTCATTCGAGATACGGAAAGGTCCCATAAAATCGATCCCCCAAATGTCAAAATTTTTGCATACCAGGATAGGCTATAGAGGAATCATGTCTCAATGGCTCATGTTGCCTAAGGTCTGGCAATGGGTACATGCCTTACAGTGATCGTATGCGTCCTTGAAAATTGTGGGCCAGTAAAAGCCACACTGGAGGACTTTTGATGTGGTTTTATGTTCTGAGAAATGTCAACCGCATGCCTGGTCAAGGCAAAAGGAGAGCATGTCTTTGATTTCTACTTCCGGGACACACCGTCAAATTATCTGATCAATACCAATGCGGAATAAATACAGGTCTTCCCACAGGTAATACTTGGCATCGGAATGCAATTTGTCCTTCTTGGCCTTTGGCCAATCTGACGGGATCTGATGTGATGCCAAGTAGTTCACTATATCTGTGAACCATGGAAGCCCTATATTGATAGTCAGGATGTGCTCAGTAGGAAAGTGTTCTGTGATGGGTCCGGAAGGGTCTATTATTTCAGAAGGAAGGCGGGACAAGTGATCAGCTACCACATTTTGCTTTCCCACTTTGTCACGAATCTCGAGGTTAAATTCTTGCAACAACAAGATCCATCATATTAATCAAGGTTTCGCATCCTTCTTTGAAAGGAGATGCCTCACAGTTGTGTGATCCGAGTATATGATAACACGGGAACCCAGGAGGTATGATCTGAATTTTTCTAGGGCAAATACTATAGCTAGCAGCTCTTTCTCAATAATCGTGTAGTTACGCTGAGCCTCGTCTAGTGTTTTGCTAGCGTAGTAAATGACGATGGGTTTCCTGTCAATTTTCTGCCCCAAAACCACACCTACAGCAAAATTAGATGCATCACACATGATCTCAAAGGGTTGAGACCAATCAGGGGACTGTAGGATCGGGCCTTGGGTGACTTGATCACGAAGGGTCTCAAATGCTTGAGTGCATTCCTTGGAGATTTTGAAAGGCACATCCTTGGAGAGAAGAGTAGTTAGGGGGAGCGCGATTTTTGAAAAATCAGGGATAAATCGATGGTAAAAATTGAAATGCCCCAAAAAAGATCGGATGTCCTTAATCGAGCTAGGCATAGGGAGATTGGAAATCAGGTTAGCCTTAGCTCGATCGACTTGGATGCCTTTCTCCGAGATTAGATGTCCCAGGATGATTCACTCAGGCACCATGAAATTGCTCTTTTCCCAGGAAAGAACCAAATTCACATTGAAGCACTGCCTGAGTATTTGGACCAAATGCTGGAGGCAATCGTCAAATGATGCTCCAAAAACTAAAAAGTCATCCATGAAGACTTTCAGACAATCACCTACCATATTTGAGAATATGGCAAGCATGCACCGCTGAAAGGTCGCGGGTGCATTGCAGAGATCGAAAGGCATCTTTTGAAATGCGTATGTCCCTAAGGGGCAGGTGAACGTGGTCTTTTCTTGGTCTTCTGGATGGATTGCCACGTAGTTATAACCAGAATACCCATCAAGAAAGCAGAAGAACCTATTTCCCGCTAGTTTCTCGAGGATCTAATCAATAAAGGGTAGTGGGAAATGGTCCTTCTTCGTGGAGGAATTTAGTCTTCTGTAATCAATGCAGACTCTCCATGAGTTAGCTATTCGGGTAGGAATGACCTCTCTGGTTTCAGTCATGATGATGGTGAGTCTGGCCTTCTTAGCCACAACCTAGATTGGACTCACCCAACGACTGTCAGAGATCGGGTAGATGATCCCTGCATCTAACCACTTGATGAGCTCCTTTTTCACGACCTCCTGTAGGTTAGGGTTTAAACATCTCTGCATCTCTCGTGAAGGTCATGCACCCTCTTCTGTGTAGGTTCGATGTGCGTAGTACGAGGGGCTTATGCCAGTCAAGTCATCGAGAGTCCATCCAATGGCTCTATGATGTTGCTGGAGAACAGCAATCAGACGGGATTCCTAGTCAGGTGTGAGTTGAGAGTTGATAATCACAGGAACGTCTGATTGGAACCAGAAAAGATGTACTTCAGATGCTCAGGAAGGGGCTTGAGTTCCATGATAGGATTATCAGTAGCAGTAGGTGGTTCGGGGTCTATATCAGGAACAAGGGTCAGAGTCATGGGTGTGTCTAGATCAGGTTCATACTCCTCTGTTTGTGGGTTTTGATCTTCTAGTGGTTGATTAGGGATAATCAAGTTGTCCTCTGTATGCGATTCATCAACCACGGCTCTGATATCACATATTTGCTCTATAACCCCGCAATTAATCCCTTGTTGGGCCTTAAAGATGTCAATCTTCATAGTTTGATTCCTGAATTTTAATTCTATTTGGCCCTCTTCACAGTTTATGTTGGCCCTAGCAGTGGCCATAAAAGGCCCTATCAAGTGCATCCATATCCAGAACTATGAAATCCATCGGGAAGTAGAAATCCCGTACCCTAGCAATGACATCCTCGAGTATTCCTTTAGGTGACTTGATGGATCGATCAGCTAACTACAACATCACCTTAGTCGGTTTAAGTTCGGACTATTCAAGGTGATCAAGGAGGGATGTAGGTATTAGATTTATGGAGGCACCTAGGTCTAGAAAGGCTCTATCAAATTGAGTTTCACCAATTTTACAAGAAATCAGGGGGGTTCCTAGGTCTTTACCCTTAGGTGGGACTTTACTCAAGATGACAGAGCTGGCTTGCTCTGACAGTACGATCGGATTCCCACTCTTGGTTCATGGCTTACGTTTAGGTGTACATACGTCTTTCAGGAATCTTGCATAAGCTGGTATGTGACGAATTGCATCCATCAAGGGCATGTTTTTCTGGACCTGTTCAAAGAGCTTGACCAGATCCTCCTTGGGAGTCACGGGTTTGGTTACCCTTCTTCGTTTGGTCAAGGCCTCAGAAAATGGAATCCTAGTTGGTTCCTCTAGAATAGGTCCAGGTTCTTGATCTGGGACAGGGGTATCCTAGATAACTATCCTAGGGTTTTGGCTACTACCAGGCTTGGAGTGGTTCGGAAAATGTGGGTCTTGGGTTGCTTTACCACTACGAGTTGTTACAGAGTTTAATCCTGCCTGGTTTTGGTTTGGGTTTGGTAAGAGGGGTGGCTGCTGCTGAAATCCCGCATAAGATGTCAAAGCTTCCATCCCGTCTAGTGATGGAGCAACAGGGGCCTGATAAATCAAATGTGCGTGGCCTAAATTTGGGTTCATAACATGCTTCTGAGTCGGCACATTATTTGGGTTTGGCAGAGGTTGTGAAGGAAGGGTGCCCGATTGGCGGGAATTTGCCATTTGGGCTAGTTGATTGTGAACCTCTATGATCTCATCCTTGTGCTGTTTTTGCATTGCCTCATTTGTCTTTTGAATGTTTGCAGTGCTTGAAGGATAAGAGTCATTTGATCCTGGTTTGGCCCAGATTGATAGGTGGCATTGGGCCGAGGCTGAGGTGACTGATATGGACAAGGAGCTTGTGGATGGGGCTGATAAGGTGGTCTTTGAGTCTGAGAATTTCCCGTCCACTGAAAGTTGGAATGATTTCGCCATCCAGGGTTGTAGGTATTGGAGAATGGGTCATTCTGGATGGCATTGAGGTCCTCGCAAGTCTGAGGAACCTCAGGAAAGTTAGAATACAAGGGTTCAGAGTTCCCTCAACTCGAATAGAATGGATCGGAGGTCACTCCAGTCCGAGAGTTAGATGGGGGTGGATACAGGCCCATTGCATAGTTTCCCTCGCCAGAGGTGGCTGTGCAAAAGAGTTTTGCACAGAGGTGGCTCACTGCAGATGGAAAGTTAGCGCATCCACCTTCTTCTCTATGATAGAAACCTTGTCCAACCCACTGGCCATCAGGTCCAAGTTGACGGATGTGGACAGGTCCTATGTCTCCTGTGCCCCCCTCAGATTCATTGATGCGCGGCCATTCGTCCTGTCGAATAAGCCCATGGAGTCATTATTGATTGAGTTCTCGCACATGTTTTAGAGAATCTCCCATACCGTGTCCTCATGTTGACCCATGATGTTTCCTCCACACGTTGCATTGACAAATAATCGAATGTCTTCACGGAGTCCCTGGTAAAAAGACTGGACTTGTTCCCATTTAGGAACTCCGTGGTGTGGGCACTTTCGCATGAGATCTAAGAATTGATCCCATGATTCGTGAAGAGGTTCTCCCATTTGTTGAGTGAAATGGGTGATCTGGTGGCACAAGGCATTCGTCCAGCCAACAGGAAAGAACTTTTTCAAAAATTCGGACTGAAGTTCATCCCATGTGTTGATCGAACAATTCTGAATTTGATACCAATGGGCTGCCTTATCCAGGAGGGAGAAAGAAAACATTTTCATGAGCAAAATATCCCGATTTTGTGGATCTGACCTGAAGGTCTGGGCCAGATGCTTGATTTGTTTAATGTGCTGGAATGGATCCATGGAGTTAAGCCCATGAAACTTTGGTATGGCATGAATCATATTGGGCTTGAGTTCAGAATCAGGACCTCCAACTAGGATTCGGACTCGAGGCTCGATCGCCACCGCAGTGGGATTATAGTGATCTCGCATCACTGGTCATTGTAGTGGGTTTACAAAGTTTTGGAAGAGATCAATTAGGTGTTAAAGCTGGTGCTCAAGGTTGTTCTCTTCTTCAATGGGTTGTGCCACTATGGAAGAAGAAGGAGAACTTGGTTCTGAATCAGATGAAAGGTTTATGTGGTGAGGTTGCTGCATAAACAAGGGCATCGAGGCTTGGCCTCAGTGAGAATGAATTTCTAAAGGAGGTCTTAAGGATGGTCTTAAGGACCTCCTACCGAACATGCACCGAAGGATGTGATGAGATTAGAAGGTGCTGGACCCAATCAAGACACCAAAAAAATTATTGGGTGACTATAGAGGTTCGGGGCGGATGGTACCCCTTAGTCAGAAAGGTCATCCACTTTAGAAGTACCTGGGCAGCCAAAGAGGGAGAGTCCCGCAAAGACCCTTACACGGTAGAGCGTCCCCACGAGTTACAAGGTTTCCCCCACCCGTCCTCTCATGTCACTGAGATTCCAGGTGGACCAGATTGGGGACCTTGACCTCTTAAGTCTACCTTTTTTTAGTTAAGATCAAGGTGCTTAGGGTTCCAATTGAACTTTTAGGTCTTTTGAGTGAAAAAAGTGACCAAATTTTAAGGTTGGCTGACCCAAAGGATCAACTTCACCTCTTGTTCCTTTGAGAGCTTTTAGGTCCTTTCTTTTAGGGTTCAAATGGATTAAGAGCCAGATTTGCTTAGGGTTTCTCTTGTACAGATCTTTTCAAACAAGGCTTAGGCACACCTCTTTTTGAAATTTTTTTGCTTCTTTGTTTAGGAGAAGATGTGTCTCTAAAAACCCAAGCTTTGCAATCCTTAGGTTGGCTCTAGTTGGTCCAATTTAATTGCCTCAAAAATTGGTATCTAGGGCTCAATCAAGAAAGTTTTAGCCCTAGTTACCTTAGTTGAATGTGCACTTGAAGATGTGTTGAAATAAAAATCAGGCAAATTTGATTGATTACTAAGTATGAAACAGGTAGCCCTAGGTTGATTTTTCTTTGTTTTCTTCTTTTTCAGACTTTGAGGGGATTAAGAGAGAGGGCTAATGAAAGTTACCTGTTCCTTGGTGTGCTTGTTGTGCGGCTGCTCTCTTTTTTTTTTCTCTGCTTTCCCTGAAACAAGCATAACAAAGGAGAGGAATGAAGTCAGTATAGGATCAAAAGTTGTGATCAAAAGCTTCAGAAGTGCCCGTTGCTCCCTAGCAATGGCGCCAAAATGTTCACATGGCTAGATTGTGTTTTAACAGATATCTCGTTGTATTATAGATAAACTCATCACGAAAGCAAATAAAAATTTATAACTCGAAAATCAAAGTATCCAAGGTTGAACACAGGGAGCAATTTGGGTATTCCAAAACTTGAGAACACAACTTTTAATAAGAAGCAATAATTAGTTCAACAAAAATGACAGGATAATGTAATGGAAAAAATGCTAAAAAAGAATTGGACTTCTGATATTGTATCAGACGTCTTAAAATTGGCCTTCAATCTCTTCTCTTCTTTTGTTTGCTTTGCTCTGCTGCAGCTATGGTTTCTTATTCTCCTTTTCTTTTTCTTCCTTAGCTACCCCTGCTTCTCTTCTTTTTTCTTCCTTTGCTTTCTCTCTTCTCGAATCTCTTCTTGCAGCTAAGTCCTGGCCTTGTCTCCTCTTTAGTTTCCTTCTTCTTTTCCTTCCTTCGCTTGGTCGCTCTTTCTTGCTACTTTTCTTCGGCTGCCCCTTGATCTCTCTCTTCTTTTTCTTTCTCTTGGTTAGCCGCTCCTCTGCTACAGTGTGTCTTCTTTTTATCCTTCTCTTGCGACGGCTAAGTCCTACTTCCTTCTCTTGTAGCACTTCTTCCTCCCTTAGCTTCCTCTTCCTACACACAATCACCACACAGCAAGACCTATTCCCCTACCCTCCCCGCGCGTCTCTCTCTCTCTATGTGTCACTCTTTGGTACGCACTCCCAGAGCCGGGCTATCGGGTTGGTCACACGCTTGGGTCCAGGCACACTGGCATGGGTGTGGTGCGTGAGGAGTGCACGGAGGGGTTAATCGGATCCGGGTGCCAAGTCCGCGGGTTTAATGTCAAGGACAAGGCATGATAGGTGAGACGAGGGACCTCACCCCAGTGATTTCGATGCAAACAGCAGAGAACACAAAATCCACTTAAACCAGTCAGAAAGCTTACGACTTACCGAGGTGGGGCTAAAAGTCCCACCTGCTTCTTCTAAAACCTACTGGAGAGTGACTTCACAATCGATGCAGTTGCAGGTCTCGTGGCACTTGCTATCAGGCTGGACTCACTCTCGTCCTCAACCAACGCAGTCTGGAATCTTGGAACCTGATGCTTGTGGCCTGGAGCTGGAGAACAAGCGAGCTCATGTGCTTGTTAATGGCAGATGGGAGCTCGACCCTACACGACACAAAAGGAGCCTTGCAGCTTTATCAAACCATAGGAGAACCTTCTCCGTGCCAAGGCAAAGGTGGGCCAGGTGGTGGCGTGGCTCAGACCGGCCTAGGCATGCGTGCCTAAGTCGGACTATGACCATGGGAGTGGGTGTTGATGGCAGCGTGGAGTGCGTGTGACGGTCTGTGAATGGGTGGAAAGTGTTCAGTGGGCGATGGCGGAGGTGTTGAGGGTGGTGGCGAAACGTGTGGAGGTGGGGAGCGATGGATGCATCTCACCGGAGGTTGGCCGGAGATGGGGAAGATGAGGATGGGCAATGGTTGTCGAGGGGTGTTTCATGAAATAGATTGAGGGAAAATAGAAACTAGGAGATAAGGAGCTTATCTAGGGTACTTGGAGAGAAGGGGAGGCAGAGGAGATGGACGGCGCATTTGTTCCATCGTCAGAGAAGACGACCCTAAGGGGGAGATAACGGCGACGAGGAGGAAGATAGGAAGGCGTGCGCTGGTGCGGCGCAACGTGGAAGAATAAGGCGAAGAGAACCCTGCCAATGATATGGCAGCAGAGCAATGAGAGGGGGAAGGAAGAATCACCGGAGCTTGCGGGCTACTTGACCGGAGAGAGGGGAGATGAATTCTGAGGGAGTCTACGGCCAAATCAAGCTTGAGGGATTCAAAAAGGACCGGGGATCCTTTTATAGATGTTGGCCGAGCTTCTGGTGTATGGAGGGCAAGCCTTCTACCACCAACTTCTTCATTGGGGAAGGAAGGTAGTTGGAGATCAACATCTCACGTGCATTCGCACGAGAGATTGGATGCAAATCAAAGATTGTAATTGAGCTCAGATGGAAGGGAATTCCTCAGAGAATCTCCCTTGCAAATCTGAGAGGAGATCTCTGAGGAATCAGGGAGTATTCCCCTTCCATTCCTCATCGGAGAAGGATTTCTCCCCATTAATGGTGGAGGGACCTGTTTGTAAGAGTGGCGAGGAAGTTAGGGGGTTTATGTGACGGTTTTCAAAAGAGAGGGGACAAAATCTAATTGGGTGTACTATTTTGCAAAGTAGGTCAAGATGACCTCCCATTGGGTCTAAATTTTGGTACAAACCTAATTTGGACCTAGAGAATCAAATGGTGGAGTTGGATTTTAGGTTTGACCACGTTTGATTAGACATTTTGCACACAAACCCAATTAGGTTAATTTATGAGCTAGTACCCTAATGTAGGTCAAAATAGGTTCCAAAGGCCAATTTGAAGGTTCTAAACCCTAGGGGATATTTTTCCATGAATTTTATAGGGTTTAGTTGATTTTTAACCTGACCAAAATCTTGTTGAATTAAGTAGGTCTGTTTTAGGGTTACAGAATGCCATTTAATTCCTTTACTGCACATTAAGCCATTTCTGATTGAACCAACCCACTTTTTATCTTATTCAGATCATTTTACCTATGTTTTGCCTTCGATAAATCTCGTTTACATGCTGTAATGGTAAAATTACTATTTTAACCTTTATTTCATGTTTTCTCCTCAGAACAATTATTCCTTCAATTAAGCCCTTCTCTAGGTTATGTAGGAGCTTTTATTCTCTTTCTTAGGTCAAAATAAGCTAGTCAGGGCTCATGATGAGGCTCTCATCACATCCATATGGTCATATTTTTCATCCAAAGCCCGTATAGATGTTGCACTACCTCCTGCCCATGTAAAAAGATGGAATTAATGTACATAATATACAACTATCCTAAATGCAATGTAGTAGATGTTTATGCAATATTTATATCATGCTATGCAATGCTAGGCCTAGGAACTATCGTAAATAAGTATTTTACGATGAATTTATGCGTGTTTATCATACCCCCATGCATACTTTTTGCTAGTCCCTAGCAAAATTAACCTAAATGCTATGTATAAAAGTAGAATTAGGATTCAATTTCTTGGGCATGATTTGTTGGTTATTTTAGGAACTTTGAACCCAAGACCTGGTTACAAAGATTTGACAGTGCCTAGGTGTCTACCAGAATGCAGGCCACCCAAGTTGTCGCTTTATTTGCGAAGGGAAGATACATTTTTTCTATTTTTCTTCTTTTCTAATTTTTTTCGGATTTTTAGAGTTTGAGAGTGTCAAGATAACTTTTTACAGCTACCTGACCCACCCAAGATTCGAAAAAGACTCTAAGTGCTAAGAATCTTGTGAAAATAGTTAAAGGCTCACTAGGTAGACATTGAAATGGACTTCAGGTTTCTACAACCCTAAATGACCTTGCCTAAGGTTTATCTTTTCGAACGGTAGCTTTCTCCCTACTTTTATTTATGGGGTCAACACAAGGGTGAACCGAGTGTATATCTCCCCAGTTTATTCTACTTCCCCACTTCTTCCCTATGTGTTTTGGGAATTACTGTGCATTTTTGTGAGCTGGTCTCTGGACAACTGGCCACTGGGCTGTTACCCATGGTAACTTAGCAGCCATACTCGAGCGGTGAAGTACGACTTTATTTTTTTCTCTCTCTCTCTGTTTTTTTTTTTAAGTAGATGGCTTCCCTGATCTAAGATTTACCTAAAGGCAGAATGAAGAAAATGGTCTTGTAGTTAGGCTCTGGACAATCGGCCGATGAGCTGTTACCACCAACTTGCCAGCCATATCACCCTAGATGGTTCATTAGCTACCCAATTTCCGAAGAAACTGCCCAAAAAGTGAGTCAGTGACAAAAAGTGTGTAGATGCTTAGGCTTAAAGTCCCCTCAAATCAGAGGACGGGTTGATAAGTCGCATACTTATCACCCTATATTATTTACCGAATTAAAATAAGATTGACATAGCGAGGACTCAAGACTAAGTCCACATTCGAGTAGACACTCGAGGTAGTTAAGCCCGAAGACTTGAAGAGTCTAAGTATTCAGGCCTCAAAGTATCAATTCCTAAAGTTTGTAACTCCTAATGCCTAAGTTCTCGTCTCCTAATTCTAATTTTTTTTAACTAAAATAGTAGGAAATTACTGTTACAATTGACAAAAGGATTATAAAATATATCCACCCCCTCATGCTTAGCTAATGCAATGTCCACATTATTAAAAATGAAAGCATGCAAGAGAGTAGAAGTGGAGAAATTGCACCTGGATTCCATGTGATTCTGCTCAGCTTGGAACAGTCTTACACATGCTGAGTTTAGTGCTTTAGCTAGGCGAGGTCCTCAATCAAATATAACTAACATTGACACTGTAATAACATAGTTTCTGGGCCCCAAGATTTGAGTCCCAGAGAGTAAAAATGGGCATGCCAAAGAGATGATCAATGAAACTGGCAAGCTGGTGGTGCAGGGAGAGTTGAAATGGTCTCCAATAGGATTTTTGTTGATTCATTATAGAGGAGGTATGGGTGGATATAGAAATTGTGCAATGGTTGGGAGAACAAGGACGATGAGGGTTTTGTGATGTGTCAATGGTTTGTGGGTACTCTAACCTTTCAAAAGTTTCTCCCCAAAGATCAATTTTCTCCTCACAATCAAGGTGCTTAATCCAACCTTTCTGATCCTCATGATTCCCACACAAAAGCTGAACCTTAAACTCTAAATATTCAGGATGAGGACATTGTTGGGTTATAACTTGATCTTGTGAATCATCCAACAGATTTCCGATTTCATGAATATCTTCTTCATCCCATGTTGCTACAGTTGGTTGCATGTTTCCATTGTCCTCAATTATACCGACAACTGTGTGATTTTCTTCCTAAGTTTGGGTTGAGTTGGTCCTTAAAAGGTTGTCTAAGTTATGTATGGCCATTACCTCCTCTATTCTACCAAGCTCCTCCATCAAACCACACTTAATTTTATCCTTTGAGACCTCAAAAATAATAAATAGATTTTCTTTATTCCCAGAGGTCATTTCTATATTTCCAGAATTCACAATCAATCCTTACCTTGGCGGTAGCCAAGAAATGTCTTCCCAAAATAATCGAGGTGTGGTTGAGCTGTTTCGATGCTTCCATGTCCAGGACCATAAAATTAGCAAGGTAACCTTGACTAAAACATCCTCCAAAATACCCCTTGCTTTTGTAATCGATCTATCGGCTATCTGCAAGGTTATGTCAGTGTGTTTTAGGTAGCCTATACCCAATTCCATTTGTAGTGAGGTGGGGATCACATTAATGGAAGTGCCCAAGTCAAGAAAGGCCCGATCAGAAGAGATGTTTCTTATTGTGCAAGAAATCAGCGAGGCTCCCGAGTCCTGCTTCCTAGGAGGTAGCTTGTTCAAGATTAATGTGCTTGTGTTATCAGATAAGACTACTCTCCTAATGTTTTCAGATTTCGCTCTATGCTTTGCTTTATATGAATTCAATAAACCTATGGCATAGGCAAGGATTGATCCGATAGTCGCAACGAGTAAAATGATTGTCATCAACATGAAAGCCTGAAGTAAAGACATCCTTTCCTCCAATTTCTCTTCCGACTTTTTCTATTTGTCCATATAATAACTCCCAAATCAGACTCTGATGTTTTGTTGATCACATTCCTAGTTTGGAGTCTAGAATTCTTGCTACGAGGCCTAGTAGTGTTGACATGGGGTTGGGTAGGTCCCTTGTGTCTACTACCACTCCTCAAAATGATGGTGTTTGTCATGGCAAAATGCTATTGGTTAGTGCCTTGGGGAGGGTTGGGCAAAACATGAGGCTCCCAGTTGATTATGGCAGGAATTTAGTTCACTCCGGGAGGGGCTGGGGCAGCCCGATAGATAGCATGAACTTGAGGATACGATTCCCCATTATTACCAAACCTTTGAGGCCTAGTGCCTTGGTTCTGTACATTCCTTGGGTTTGGTATAGGTTGTCATGGCAGAGATCCCAACTGTCGGCTGTTTGCACCAAGTCTGGATTGCTTGGTATCTAGCAAAGTTTTCATTTGTTGCATGAGCTGTAGCATTGACCCTTGCATTTCTACCATTTCTAGGTTTAAATCAGCCTGCTCGGCAGGTTGGTGAGCATTCCACATGGACTGATTAACCCGATTCAAGGGCAACTGAGTATATACATGACCCTAACCCATTGCTTTTTGTGGTACATAGTTGTTGGGTCGATATTGGGTCTGTTGCCCCTGATCTTTCCAAGAGGATTTAGGATGATATTTCCAACCAGTGCTATAGGAATTCGAGTAAGGGTTGGACCTAACTTTCTCCAGCATAGCCTAAACATCCTCATAGGATGATGATGAAGAAGGATTAGAAAAACTAGGATCAAAGGCCCCAGTTTAGAACCAATAAGGTTCCGAGAAGAGTTGGCCCAAAGGTCAAGACGACTCCAGTTAGTTCACAAACTCCCGTCCCGTAGAAGCTTGCGAAGAATGGAATCTCGATCCCTGGGATTTAGTGAATCTAGAAAAATTAGAGTTTCCGGACATCCACTCTTCCATTCGTTTAGCAACCAGATCCATCGTATCCAATCTATTGTAGATCAATTCCATATTAGATGTATGAGAATCTTGCACCTCATTGGCATTTGATCTAGTTTGTTGGGATTGGATGAAGGTTTCCGTGGAGGCATGGTTTAAAGAATCTTCACTCATTCCCTCAAACAAATCATACGCGCTATCTGTGTCTTTATTGAGGAAATTTCCTCCTCAAGAAGCATCCACATGATTATGAAGTTGATCATTCAACCCATGACAAAAAATCTGCACAAGTTGCCATTTAGGCACCTCATGATGTGGACACTTCCTCAACAGATCTAAAATCTCGCATAGGCCCCATGAAACAGTTCCTCCTGTTGCTGAGAAAAAGTGGCAATTGCTCGTCGTAGTGCATTGGTTCACCCAATTGGGAGGAATTTCTTCAGGAAGGGCGATTTCAAAGCTTTCCAGGTAGAAATTGGCCTTCCAGTGGTACGATACCAGTGTGCAGCCTTATCCCTAAGTGAATGGGGAAAAAGCCTCATGAGCATCTATTCTTCATCCACATTCCACGATTTGGCAGTTTGAACAAGAGTGATTAGGTCCTCTGAGCCAATCCCGTGAAAGTGTTTAATTAGACTCAAAACTTGGGGCTTGATCTCAACATCTCTAGTGAGGATCACAATGCCTGGACTATCCTCATAATTTGGAGGATCATAAAAATCCTTCAAGGGTCGAGCGCCCTGACCATTCATTTGTTGGACCATTGCTACATCTATTGCAATTCTTCCAACTACCTTTGAATCAGTTCTTGTTGGTTCGGGGGTGGGGGAGGTGGTTGTTGATCAGCCATGGGATCTACTTGGCTAAAACTCAACCACTACCTCTGAGAATGGTCAATAGGTCCTTCCAAATGAGGGTTCAATGACCACCTTCCAAGCATACACTAGAAGGAAGTCGGAAGGATGGGGAAGAGAAGGGATCCTACAGCACAAAAAATACAAGCCTATCCTTAGGTTGGATAGCCTAAAGTTCTACAGACTCTTAGAATTCGTCCTAAGATTATGGACGATTTACTCTACTTGTATCCAGTCAATCCAACTAGTTAGAAGGAGGGACAAGGGAGAATGTTCTTCCTTTGGCTTACGCCTCCAGTTCTTAGTGAACCCCCTAGCCATAGTCATTTGACGCTACTCCCCTAGTTAGACATCAGATTTACTAGTATAAGTAGGTTAATCATGAACAATTTCAATCTGGGCCCCAAAGAGTGAATCAGTCCTTATCGCCAATGTCTAATCAATTTTAGTTAGGCTTGGGATATTTAGTGTGTTCAGAATGTGATGGGACCTTAATGGGTTGTGCCCTTAATGATTTGTTTGAGAATGTGTGTATGTGCACAACCAAAATGTTTTCAAGCAAGATTATTGAGGATGAGGTGAATTTTAGGGGTTGAATCTTGCTTAGTAGCTTTTAGGATTCAAATATTAGGTATATTCAACCAAATTTCCAGGAGGCAAGCCATGTTTGAAATCACAAATTCAAGTATTTTCATTTACAAATCAAGAAAAATATGGAGTGCCTGGATTGACCAAATTATTGAATCCTATGGAGCAGCTACAAAATGAATCAGCTTTAAATTGGGTGGTGTGGCCCAAACAATTCAATCAATCAGCTCAAATGCACAGCTGATTAAGGCACATGGAAAGGTGATTAACTTAATATGATTTCTACTCCTTTATATTTTAAATTGGTGTACTAGTTCCACAGGTCAGAATCTTGGTTGAGTAGATGAAAATCAAGTCAGGTTATGTGCCTCAAATGTGGGTGTATAAAATGTGTATATTGATTCATCCCACAGAAAGTATCTTTTTGTCTTTTTTATAGAATGCGGGGGTGAGATGAGTGGAGGTGGCAAACAAGACAAATAGTTCTATCCTAGGGTTTATGCAAGCACCTAAGTAGATTTGGCCTTGGCTATGAGTGTGGTGAAATGAAACTAGTGGAGGGGGAATGTGGGGGACACTTAGAAAGTACTCTACCAACACTTTACCCCAGCCTACTGCACTTGGATCTCCATGCTAGGGTACCTACAAGACAATAGATCAGAGATAAGTAGGGTTAGTAAATATGTAAATGCAAAGAAGTGCAAAAAACAAGTAAATTCCGTTGCCTTCTCGGCAACGGTGCCAAAACGATGCACATGTTTCACGTGTTTGATTAGGGTTAGTAGTAACCCATCATTGTAGTCTCAAAACTTGTTATCAAAAAAGATTTTACCGAAGCTGCAAGGGAGTCTCAAGTTGTACACAGGGAGAAGACTTTCACTTTGTTTGAAAACCATGCTTCGTTTTGTTTGTTTTTGGTCTTTTGGGGTTTTATTATTTTTTTTCATTTCTTTTTATAAAGTAAGAAAATAACATGGATCACAATGGAGATAGAAACAAATATGATATATATTGCACAATTATCTATTACAATAATCTATGAAAGCATAAAAAGAGAGGGAGGTGAGAAGGAATCTCCTGAATTGGCTATTCTGCGAGACGACGACACGTGGCAAAAGCTTGGATGAAGGAGGTGATGAGCGGGATGATGAAGGTGTGATCAGGAGGACGTCGAGTAGAGGAAAGCTTTAGCATGGCTCCAGAGTGGAGGTGAGGAGGCGAAGATGATCTGCTACTGGAATGGAGGTGGGAGGATAGCTCCAAGGCAACCTATGAATGGTGATGGGAAGAACGAGGAATATTTGGTGGGGTAGAGATTCGTTACACTAATAGGAGCCTTGGGAGCTTGAGAGTAAGCTCTAACAGAGCATTGGTAGGCTTGCTAGCGCTTAGCAGTAGGTGGGAGTAGAGTAGGTAGAGATGAAGAGGAATGGGGGGGTGTAGGGGTGTTTGTATAGTGATGGGAGGAAGAGCATCTCGCGAACAGACGTTCAGCGATAGCTACAAGAATCACTAAAGGCTACTCAAGTTATCGCCAAAAGATCCATGCCTCTTCATTACCTTGGCTGGAATTCGTACTACGCAGGCCATTTAGTGACAACTGCAAGCATCACTAGAGGCCTGTGTCACTGAAGATTCGGCCTACCCCGGTGGCACACCCAGTTAGCATTGTGCTCGCACGCCCACCATTCAATCTTTGATCAACGGTCAAGATCGCATGAAGGCAATGCACTCAGATCGCATGCTCGATCCGTGTCAGATTGGGCGTCAGCAAACGCGTGATCGGGTTTGTGCAGATTCGCTTGCTACCGCTGCACCGCGTGGCGAGGTTTGTGCCACTTGATGAAGATCTCATGGCCCAATTTGGTGCTCGCACTTACACTGTTGATTACACATGCCCATGGGGATTCGACCATGCATCCGTGGCTTGAGAATGCCTGTCGCGATCGCTGAGCCATCGTGTTGGATTGTCAAGCAGAGCGATCAGATGGCTCGAGCTTTCGACCATTGGATGGAAATCCGATGGTCTGGATTCAAAGTTGGTGGTCTCGTTAAATGAAACAGGCAACGTCAAGCTTTTACGACCGTTGGATTTGAATCCAATGGTGGAGACTTCGTAGATGCAACTTCAAAGGAGGGGCAGTAGCCGGGCTGGAGGGTTGCGATGGTGCCACATGGCACCATCATGGCCGTCGACATTCTTCTTCTTGTAGAGGGTGCTGCGGTGCTTGGATCGAGTTTATTTTTGCATTGCCTGACTGCGATCGTCGCTCTAGATCCATCCATACAGTCGGATTTTTCATCCGAAGCCCATATAGATATCAAACTGCCTCCTAGCCATGTAAAAAGATGGAATTAGTGTACATAATATACAACTATCCTAAATGCAATGCAATGGATGTTTATTCAATATTTTTATCATGCTATGTAATGCTGGGCCTAGGAACTATCGTAAATTGGCATTTTACAATGAATTTATGTGTGTTTACCATTGGCCTACAAAGCAAAATTTGCAATTGTGCTTTTGGTACCCATTTTTGTTTGGGTCCACGATTGTTTGCTTGTGTTGCTTATTTAGGTGAGCTACCTTTCTTTTTATTTTGGCTAGAATTAGATACTTCGTGATCGTTTTTAGGTATGTAGCCTAACCCAAATTTTGTATTGCTCTAGGTTTATGTTCCTAATAGCTTATGCAAGTTTCTACTTCCCTTAGTGAGATTTAGCTAGATCATTTAAGAGAATAGTAGAATTTTCTTTTAATTTATCTATATCTACCTTTAAATTATCTATTTGTGATTTTAATGAGGTGATTTCATCAGATAACTCTTTATTTTGTTGAGTAAGCATATCTTTTTGTGCTCTTTCTTCCCCTAATGCTTTTGCTAGGTTTTTATTTTGTAATTTTAGTGACTTATCTATGTCATGCATCTCAAAAAAAGCTTATAATAACTCATCTTGTGGGAGAGAGGTTACTTCATCTTCGAGAGCCATTAGTGCTAGAAGAGCTTCCTCTCCAGAGGTTTCTTCCTCTTCTGAACTCAAGTCTAATTCATCCCATGTTGCTGTGGAGGCCTTCTTCTTTCCTTCCTTTCTGGGAAATCTCTTTTCCTTTTCTGATTCCTTCTTGAGAAGTTGACAATCCTTCCTGATGTGTCCTTTTCTCTTGTAGTTGTAGAAGATAATGGCATCTACTTTGGCCTCTTCTTTCTTCTTTCTCCAGCACCTCCTGCTTTTGAGGAACTTTCTGAACTTTTTGGAAAGGAGGGCTATGTCTTCCTCTTCGTCTTCGCTTGAGGAATCTTCAAATTGTTGATTGGCTTCAAGGGCTACGGTCTTCTTCTTGACTCCATCTTCATGCTCCTTCATGTGTTGGAGCTGAACCTTGTAGGCCATTAGGCTTCCAATAAGATCATCTAGTTTCAAAGCTGACAAATCTTTTGACACTTGTAGGTTGTAGTCTTAATCCCCCAATCACTGTTGAGAGATTGGAGGATCTTCCTCACCAAGGCTTCATTCTTGATTTCCTGGTCTAGATTCCTTAGGGAGTTTATGATGTCCATAAATCTCGTGAATATTTCTTTGATTGATTCTCCCTTTCTCATCTTGAAAAGCTCATAATGTTGCATCAGTAGATTGACTCTAGTTTCTTTTACCTTAGACATCCCCTCATGGGTGACTTCATGGATGCTTCAGATCTAGTAGGCTATCTTGGAAGTAGAGACGCGATTGAATTATGCTTTAGAAAGCTCATAGAAGATTACATTCATGGCTTTTGCATTATGCGTTGCCATCTTCTTATCTGGATTTGTTGCCACTCCCTCCTTAATCTCGGGGCATGTGTAGTTGGAGCAATGACATCCCACACCTCGAAATCCATCGACTCTAGGAAGATTTGCAGCCTGATCTTCCAGTAGTCGTAGTTCATTCCATTGAATAATGGTGGGCGAACAGCCGCTTGTCCCTCTGCATATGTGTCAACAGTTGACTTGGACATCTTCTGGACAACCAAGCTCTAATACCAAATGAGAGGGGGTCTACGGATCTTACTTGGCTACAAACACAAGATCAAGTGTGATATCGATTGTACTAAAAATATAGCACACAATGACAATCCCACAATATACACAAAGATTTATAGTGGAAACCCTTCCCGGGTGAAAACCACTACCTAAGCCTCCTAGCTTAGGATTTTCTCGACTAGTTGAGGCTAGTCAATCCACTAACATACCACGTGAATGAGGGTGACACAACCTCTTACAATGATCCCTTCTCTTACTAACCTGAAGAGAAGCACAACAACGACAACAATGGATTTCTCCCAACAGCTTGGGATCCGTAATCAAAGCAACAAGTAAAATAAAATAATATAATCCTACAGAACCTCAAGGAAAGTCAAACTAGATTTTTGCAGAGGTTTGAATCAACGTGCTTTGGATAGCGTGAAAATAGAAGTGCAGAAGCACTTTGAGAGAAAGCACGAGAGTGCTTTTTCTATATGGATTTCTCTTTGAAAGTGTGTTTTGAAATGAGGGATGTGGAGCCCTATTTATAGGAGAAAAAGGAGCATATTTGGAATGTTGAGAAAAATCATTCGAACCAAATTGGTCGATTAATTTGATTAATTGGTCGATCAATTTTCATTTTGATCGATCAATTAACTTAATTGGTCAATCAATTGTTGATTGACCAAATATTTAATTGGTCGATACACTACGCAAAAATTGAATTTGACCATTAGGCTAATTTGGTCGATTAATATTCCTATTTTGATCGATCAATTGATTTGATTGATCACTTCTAATATTTTGGTTGATTAATACTGTCTAAATGTTTATTTTATGATTTAGAATGGTTTGTCTTCAATCCTGAGGTTCCTTACAGTAACTCTAGACTCAAAAAATATAGAAGAATTACATTGACTAAAGATAATCTTGACTTTGATCCACACAGAGAATAATTGACTTAATTTGTGCAGGTGTGATCCAGCAAAATTAGTTCACAATAAAACATAATTTTGTTTCATCGAAATAGAGGGACTTGCATTCTCCCCCTTTTTGTTGATAACAAAATTACAATTATGCATGCAAGAATAATAAATAATTACTTTAGAATTACTCCTATCAACATGCATATTTTACTCCCCGAGTTTGTTATTGGTCGGGCTCGTTTCGCAAGATTGAAATTAGGGTTGCAACTAACCCACCGTCGTAGTTGCAAGACATGTCGATCAGATAAAATTTATGCCAAAACTCCAAGGGAGTCCCTGGTCGAACATTAAAAGGCGACGTTTACCTTAAGTGAAAATAGTGCTTCGATTCATTTCTTTTTGGTATTTTACGGTTTTGTTATTTTTTTGTATTTTTGTAAGAAAACAAGAAAACAAATCACATGATAGAGATGTGGAACAAATCTGATATATATTACTTCCAATGTCAATTATAATAAACTATGAAAGCATAAAAAGAGATGGGGTGAGAGTAAATTTGCCTAATTGGCTGCTCAGCAAGACGACGGCGCCTGGCAGAAGCTCGTACGAAGGAGGTGAGGAGCGGGACGACAGAGGTGAGATGTAGGAGGATGTCAGGTTGAGGAAAGCTTCGACGTGCCTCCAGAATGGAGGTGAGAAGACGGAGGCGATCTGCTACTGGAATGGAGGTGGGAGGACAGCTCCAAGGCAACCTATGATAAGGGATGGGAAGTTAGAGGAGTATTTGGTGGGGCAGAGGTCCGCTACACTAATAGGCACCTTGGGAGCTTGAGAACAAGCTCTAATGGAGCATTGGTAGGCTTGCTAGAGTTGAGGAGTAGGTAGGAGTAGAGTAGGTAGAGATGGCTTGCAAGAGAGGGGGTGTAGGTCCTTTTATAGTGGAGAAGAGGCTAAAAATAAGTAAAGGACCTTTAGCGACTTCCAGACCATCACTAGAAACGTTGCTGTAGATAGCTCGCATCCGCTCACGCTCGTAGCTGGCTCTACCAGCTTGCAATGAAGTAGCGACGACTGTAAGCATTGCTATAGGTTAGCCTAGATGTCACTGAAAGTTGGCACCAACCGTGCTTGCGCCCGCATGTTGTCCAGCCATCACGCGCGCTGATCGCGCGGTGCCCTGCTGTGTGCGCCCTGTCATGCACTGGCGAGCGCATGCACGCGTGCACTACGCTACCACTACTGCTTTGCATGCACTTCCGCTGCAGCTACTACGCATGCGTCGTTGATTTGAGGATTGGATGGGGCTGCGGGGATTCGAACCCGTGCCCCTACCTTGAGAACTGCCACTCCCACCATTGCGCTAGGCTGCCCTTTGTGTCGCGTGGAGGAGCTTGGTGTAGACTCTCCCCAGCTGTTGGATCTTGATCTAATGGCTAGGATTCAAGGGTGCGGATGATGAAGGGAGTGGGTGGTGGCTGCTAGCCGGTGGTGGGCGGTCTAGATGGCGCCATCTGGGCCGTCCATCTTCTTCTTCTTGTAGAGGGTGCAACGATGCTCAAATCGAGATTATTTTCGCGATGCCGAACTGCGATCGTTGCTTTGTATCCATCCGAAACCTGTATGGATGTCGCATTGCCCCCTAGCCATATAAAATGAAGGAATTAATAAACAAAACATACAACTATCCAAAATGCCATGCAATGGATGTTATACAATATTTATAACATGATATGCAATGCTAAGCCTAGGAACTATCATAAATAAGAAATTTATCATGAATTTATGTGTGTTCATCATACCCCCATGCTTACTTTTTGCTAATCCCTAACAAAATTAACCTAAATGCTATGTATAAATGTAGAATCAGGGTTCGTGTATTTAGGCAAAATTCATTTATTACTTTAGAAAATCTCAACCCCAAGACCAAATTACAAAAACTAAACAGTGCCCTGGTGCCTACCAAAATGCAGACTGTCCAAGCCCTCACCTTATTTGAGAAGAGAAAAATTTTTTTTCTTATTTTTCTTATTTTCTATTTTTTTTTTCACTTTTGGAGTTTGAGAGTTCCAGGATAACTTTTTATGGCTACCCACCCCCCCCACGCCCAAGACTTGGAAAGGACTCTAAGTACTAAGCATCTTGTGAAAATAGTGAAAGACTCACTAGACGGCCGTTAAAACGAACTTCGGGTTTCTACAACTCTAGGTGACTATGCCTAGAGGTCTATCTTTTCGATCGGTAGCTTTCTTCGTACTTTTTTTATATGGAGTCAACAAAGGGGCAAACCCAGTGTATATCTTCCCAGTTTATTCTACTTCCCCGCTTCTTCCCTAAGTGTTTTAGGAATTATTGTGCATTTTTTTTTGTGTGAGCTGAGTTCTGGACAACCGACCGATGAGCCATTACCACTAACAACTTGCCAGCCATACTCGTGTGAAGTGTGGTTTTATTTGTTTTCTTATTTTCTCCTTTTTTTCTTTCTTTTTTCTTTCTTTTTTAAGTAGGCGGCTTTCCTGAACTATGATTTACCTAAAGGCAGTATAATGAAAATGGTCTTATGGCTGGGCTCTAGACAACCAGCCGATGAGCTGTTACCACCGACAACTTGCTACCCATGCCACCCAAGTCAATCCATTAGCTACCCAATTTCCATAAAAATCGCTGGAAAGTGAGTCAATGCAAAAAAAATGTGTGTAGATGCTTAGGCTTAAAATCCCCTAAAATCAGAGGGTGGGTTGAAAGTCATATACTTATCATCCCAAATTATTTACCAAATGAAAATAAATTTTAATTGGTGAGGACTCGAGACTAAGTCCACATTCAAGTGGACACCTAGGCTAATTAAGCCCGACGACCTGAAGAGTCTATGTATTCAAGTCTTAAAGTATCAATTCCGAAAGTTTACAACTCCTAATGCCTAAGTTCTTGTCTCCTAATTCTAAATTCTTTTTTTTAACAAGAATTAGATAATAGGAAATTACTGTTACAGCTGACAGAAATGTTATAAAATATGTCCACCCCCCCATGCTTAGCTATTGCAATGTCCTCATTGTGAAAAAATGAAAGCATGGAGGAGAGTAGAAGTGGAAGAATAGCACCTAGTTTCCATGAGACAGGTCAGCTTAGAACAATCTTTACATGTGTTGAGTTTAGTGCCTTCAGCTGAGCGATGATTAGCCTGCGGTGGTTACGGCAAGGTAAGAGCAACCTTGTTCGAGACAGGTTCAAGGAGCACATGGTCAACAAAGGGCTTGAGACACTGTCCATTGACCTTGAAAAAAATACCCATCTTTAGGTCAGAGATTTCGACGGCCCCGTTAGCGAAAATCCACTTAATAACGAATGGGCCGCCCCACTTAGACCTGAGTTTACTGGGGAAAAGCTTCAATCAAGAATCGAAAAGGCAGACCTTCTGGTTCGACTCAAAGCTCTTACGTGAAATCATCTGGTCATGGAGAGCTTTGGTCCTTGCCTTATAAATTCTGGCATTTTCATAAGCATCATTACGAAGCTCCTCCAGCTCAGATAATTGGAGTTTCCAGGTTTTCTCGACCAACTCAAGATCCACATTACATTTCTTGATGGCCCAAAATGCCCAGTGTTCAAGTTCTATGGATAAGTGACACACCTTACCAAACACCAGACGGAACGAAGACATACCGATAGGCATTTTGTACGCCGTAGGATAAGCCCAAAGAGCATCATCTAGCTTTTCGGTCCAGTCCTTCCTATCAAACCTAACGGTTTTTTGCAAAATGTTCTTGATCTCCCAATTGGAGAACTTCACCTGTACGTTCGTCTGAGGGTGGTAAGGTGTGGAAATTCGATGGCTCACCCCGTATTTCCCCAGTAAATTCCAAAACTGGGCAAGACTGAAATGTATGCCACCATCACTGATAATTACCCTAGGAACCCCGAACCAACTGAAGATATTTCTCTTCACAAAATTGATGACCACCTTGTGGTCACTGGTTCAGGTGGGAATTGCCTCAATCTACTTGGACACATAATTAATAGCGACCAGAATATACTAGTGTGCAAATGAAGGAGGGAAGGGTCCCATAAAGTCGATGCCCCAAATGTTGAAAATTTCGATGGAAAGAATTGGATTCAGGGGCATCATATCTCTCTTAGCCATGTTCCCAAGTGTCTGGAATTGGGTGCATGACTTAGAGAATTCTTGGGCATCCTTGAATAATGATGGCCAATAGAATCCGGATTGTAAAATTTTTGTGACCATCTTTTTCCCAGAAAAGTGTCCACCATAAGAAGATGTGTGGCAGAACTAAAGTATGCTATGGAACTTAACTTCCGGGATGCATCGACAAATAATCTTGTCTACGCCGATGCAGACCAAAAATAATATTTGGCCTCAAACACAAGTCCATCCCATTGTTGTTTGGTCCAATCCTGGGGGATTTGCCCAATGGCCAAATAATTGACAATATCTGCAAACCAGGGGGTTCGGATACCTGAGACTGTAAGGATAGTCCCATCCGGAAAAGTATCAGAGATCGGAACATCCGAATGAGGAGAATCAACTAAGATTCTCGAGAGGTGGTCTGCCATTACAATTTGTGCCCAGACTTTATCCCTGATTTCAAGATTGAACTCTTGAAGTAGCATACTCCAGTGAATAAGCCGGGGTTTGGCATCCTTTTTGGCCAAGAGATGTTTCAAGGCCAAGTGGTCGGTATAGATGATCACATGAGAACCTAACAGATGGGCATTGAATTTTTCTAAAGCAAAAACTACGGTAGTAATTCTTTTTTAATAATGGTGTAGTTCCTCTGGGCCTCATGTAGAGTTTTGCTAGAGTAGTAAATCATAGAGGGCTTTTTCTCAATCTTTTGACCCAAGATAGCCCCGACAACATAATCAGATGCATCAGCCATAATCTCAAATGGGGTTGTCCAGACCAGTGGTTGTAATATCGAGGCACTGGTGACTGTTGTTTTAAATAAATCAAATGCCTTACGACATGATTCATCAAATTCAAACCGCGTGTCTTTGGCCAGAAGGTTACTCAAGGGCCGAGCAACCTTTGAAAAATCCTTAATGAATCTTCTGTAAAAACCCACATGCCCAAGGAACGAGTGAATCTATTTTATGAATGTGGGTAGAGGAAGTCTAGAGATAGCATCCACCGTAGCTCTATCAACTTTAATTCCCCGACTAGAGACCACATGACCCAGGACGATGCCTTCCTAAGTCATAAAGTGGCTCTTTTCCCAACTAAGGACCGGCCGTGTTTTGATGCATCTCTGAAGGATCAATTCTAGGTTAGCCAGGCAAGACTCAAAAGAATCTCTGAAAATGGAGAAATCATCCATGAACACCTCAAGACAACCTCCCACCATGTCAGAAAAGATGGCCAGCATGCACCTTTGAAAAGTTGTAGGCGCATTGCAAGGCTTGAACGACATTCTACGGAATGCAAAGGTTTCGTAGGGACATGTCAAAGTTGTCTTTTCCTAGTCTTCGAGATGGATAGGGACTTGGTTATATCCCGAATAACTGTCCATGAAGCGAAAATATTTTTAGCAAAAATATTTTTGCCAGCTAACCTTTCGAGGATTTGATCGATGAATGGCAAGGGAAAGTGATCCTTTCTAGTGGCTGTGTTCAGCTTCCTATAGTCAATACAGACACTCCAAGCAGAAATTGAATGAGTGGTGAAGGTTTCCTCTTTCTCATTAGTCATAATGGTTATTCCTGCCTTCTTGGGTACAATCTGGAAGGGCTTAACCCATGGACTATTTGAGATTGGGTAAATAATCCTAGCATCGAGCCACTTGATTATCTCCTTCTTGACCACTTCTCACATATTCGGGTTTAGTCTCCTTTGCATTTCGTGAGAAGGGTGGGATCAATCTTCCATGAAAATACGATGATGACAATAAGATGGCTCGATCCACCTAAGGTCATGGATGGTCTAACCAATTGCCTCCCTGTTGTTCTTAAGGACCTTAATTAACCTCAATTTTTGCTCCTTAGTCAAATCAGCAGTAATAATCATAAGGAGCATGTTTTTAGGTCCTAGGAACTCATATTTCAAATTTTTAGGCAATGGTTTTAATTCCAACTAAGGTGGGTTTAGAATAGAAGGAAGGGAGGATGCTAATGAAGATTCATCAGGATGATCCAATGGAAGAGGCTGGGAATGAACAAAATCAACAGCCTCTTCAGAATGTGGTAGGTCTACGACGGAGGAGGTTCGTGGGTTGGGTTCGCTAAAGTTAATGGAGTCCTCGAGTGTATTGATTGTCATACACATCTCAAGATCCTGATCCTCGAGTTCCTCAATGAATTCACAATCCTCAAGTCCACTTATCGCCTTAAAAATATCCAGAGTTAATTTCTTATCCCCAAAGGCAATCTCCATACTACCGCTTTCACAGTTTATGTTGGCCTTGGCGGTAGCTGGGAATGGATGCCCTAGAATGATGGGCGTGTTCCTCAAATCATTAGGTACATCCATGTCAAGGACGAGCAAAACTATAGGAAAATAGAAATCCTTGACCTTGACAATTACATCCTCAATAACGCCTCTCGATGTGGTGACCGATCGGTCCACTAATTGTGGCGTTACTGAGGTTGGCTTGAGTTCACCTAACCCAAACCTCTCATAAATAGAAGTTGGGATTAGGTTGATGGATGCACCTCGGTCCAACAGTGCCCTATCAAAAATGTATTCCCCGATAATGCAAGAGATCAAGGGGGCACCTGTATCTTTGTTCTTTTGAGGAAGGTGATGCAGGATCATAGAACTTGCCTGCTCAGAGAGAATCACCTTCCTCGGAGTGGGTTCTCTCGGCTTACACTTTTGGGTTGGCAGTTCTTTCATGAATTTAGCGTAAGCTGAGATGTGCTTAATAGTATCGAGGAGCAGAATATTGATCTCTATGCTCTTGAATAAATTCGGAAGCTCCTCGTTGCTATCTAGGGTTTTCTTCTTCTTAGTTTTCCATAGGGCCTCAAGGAACGGGATATGGGTGGAATTTTCAATTTTTGATCCCTGGGCCTTACTGTCTTCTTCAACCTCCTTCTCTTTCTCCAGCTCCCCAGGATTTTGACTTCTAGATGGTAATTCAGGGTTTTGGGTCTGCTTCCCACTTCTCAAGGTGATAGAGTTTGCACAGGCATAAGGGTTTGGATCTTGAGGTGATTTAGTCAAGTTTGGAGGGCTTTGGTTTGTCATGTAACCATGCTCAACCACCTGAGCATGTGCATGTGGGTCCCTTCGATTCCCGTACCCTTGGGCTCTATTGCCCTAATTGTGGACATTACGCGAGTTGGGTACAGGTTGAAATGGTAGGGATCCGGGTTGTCGGGTGTTTGCAATTAACCCAGATTGCAAGTTATCCAAGGATGTCTTCATTTGTTGCATAAGATGAAGCATGGACCCTTACATTTCCACCATCTGCCGGTTTAAATCAGCCAGCCCTACGGATTGTTGGGCATTCCAAGATGGCTGATTAACCAGTCTCGGGGGCAACTGTGTGTATACTTGACCCTGACCCATAGGTTTTTGAGATGCATAGTTGCTGGGTGGAGATTGGGTCAGTTGCCCCTGATTTTTCCAGGAGAAGTTAGGTGGTTCCTCCATCACGAGTTAAAAGTGTTGGAATACAGGTTGGACCTATCATTCTCCTGCATTGCATACGCATCCTCATAAAATGAGGATGAAGAGAAGTAAGGATCAAAGAAATTGGGATCAAAGGCCCCAGTTTGGAACCAATATGGTTCCAAGAAATCTTGGCTCACAAGTTGAGCCGAATCGACTTGGTTCATGAATTCCAGCCCCGTGGGAGCTCGTAAGGAATGGAATCCCAAATTCTGGGATTGAGTGGGTAAAGAAGTGTTTCCTGAACTCCTAGACATCTATTCTTCCATTTTCTTAGCAACCAAGTCCATTTTATCCAGTTTATTACAAATTAATTCCATGTCAAATGAGTGAGAATCCTGGATCTCATTAGCACTCGACCTAGGTTGTTGGGACCAGTTGAATGCATCCATGGAGGCATGATTAATTGAGTTCATGCTCATTTCCTCAAGCAGGTTGTATGTGCTATCTGCATGCCTATTGAGGAAATTGCCTCTGCAAGAAGCATCCACATGATTACGAAGTTGCTCAACCAACCCATGATAGAAAATTTGCGCGAGTTGCCATTTCAGCAACTCGTGTTGTGGGCACTTCCTCAAAAGTTCCTGGAATCGCCCCCAGGCACCATGAAATGGCTCCCTTGGCCGCTAGGTGAAAGTGGAAATCGGCCGTCGCAAGGCATTGGTCCTTATGATAGGGAAGAATTTCTTCAAGAAAGCTGATTTAAGAGCAGCCCTTGTTTCAATCGACCTTCCTATAGTTCGATACCAATGTGCGGCCTTATCACTGAGAGAGTGGGGGAAAAGCCTCGTGATCATTTGCTCTTCCTTCACATTCCTTGGTCTAGTGGTTTGAACCAAAGTGGTCAGATCCACCAGGTGCTGGAATGGGTTCTCCAAGCCAAGCCCATTGAAATGCTTAATCAAACTTAAGACTTAGGGCTTGATTTCTGTCTCTGACAAGAATCATGATGTCGGGACGTTCCCCATAGTTTGAAGGATCGTAAAAGTCCTTCAAGGATCGAGCACCCTGACCATGCATACATTGGAACCATTGCTGTATCTGCTGCAATTCTTCCAGTTGCCTCTAAATCAGCTCCTGCTAGTTCGGAGGTGGGGGAGGTAGTTGTTGATCAGTCATGGGATCTGCTTGGCTATAGCTCAACCTCTACCTCCTAGAATGGTCTAAAGGTCCATCCAATCTAGGGTTCAATGACCTCCTCCCAAGCATACACTGGAAAGAAGTCGGAAGGATGGGGAAAAGAGGGAACCCTGCAACACAAGAATACAAGCCTGTCCTTAGACGGGGTAGCGTAAGGTCTACTAACTCTCAGAATGCATCCTAAGATTATGGATGATTTATTGTACTTATGTCCAGGCAATCCAACCAGTTAGAAGGAGGGACTAGGGAGAAGGTTCTTCCTTTGGCTTGCACCCCTAGTTCCTAGTGTACCCCCCAGTCGTGGTTGTTCGACGCTACTTCCCTAGCTAGACATTAGGTTGACTAGTATAAGGAGGTTAATCGTGAATAATCTCAATCTGGATCCCGACAAGTGATTGAATCCTTAGGGCCAACGTCTAATTGATTTTAGTTAGGCTTGGGAAATTGGTGCTCTGGAATGTGATGGGCCCTTAATGGGTTGTGCCCTTAATGATTTGTTTGGGAATGTGTCAATGTGCACAACCAAGAGGATTTCAAGCAAGATTATTAATGATGAAGTGAGTTTTAGGGTTCGGATCTTGCTTAATAGCTTTTAGGATTCAAATATTAGGTGTCTTCAACCAAGTTTTGTGAGGCAAACCAAGTTTGTTGCTGAAAGCACGTGTTCAAGTATTTTCCTTTAGAAATCAAGAAAAATTTGGAGTGCCTAGGTTGACCTAATTATTGAATCCTATAGGGCAACTAGAAAATGAACCTCTCTTAGTTTAGGTGGTGCAGCCCAAACAATTCAATCAATTGGCTCAAATGCACCACCGATTAAGGCACTCAAAAAGGTGATTAACCTAATATGATTTCTACTCTTTTATGTGGTGAACTCGTGTACCGGGTCCACAGGTCGGAAGCCCAATTGAGTAGATGAAAATCAAGTCCGATTATGTGCCACAAATGTGGGTGTATAGAGTGTGTATATTGATTCATCCCACAAAAAGTATCTCTTTTTTTTTGTTTTTTTATATGCAGGGCTGAGGTGGATGAAGGTGGCAACCAAGACAAACAATTCTATCCTAGGGTTTATGCAAACACCTAAGTGGATTAGGCCTTGATTATGAGTGTAGCGAACTGAACTAGTGGGGGGGATGTGGGGGACACTTACATTGTACTCTACCGACACTTTACTCTGATCTACTGCACTTGGATCACCATGCTAGGGTACCTGCAAGATTGTAGATCAAAGACAAGTAGGGTTAGTGCTATGTAAATGCAAAGAAACACAATAAACAATAAAGTAAATTCCATTGCCTCCCCAGCAATGACGCCAAAATGGTCGGGCACGTTTCGCGAGTTTGAAATTGGAGTTATGAGTAACTCGTCGTCGTAGTTGCAAAACACATCGATTAGATAAAATTTATACCGAAACTCCAAGGGAGTCTCGGGTCGAACACAGGGAGGCGACGTTTACGTTAAGTGAAAACCACACTTCGATTTGTTCCTTTTGGTTTTTATGGGTTTTGTTATTTCTTTGTATTTTTGTAAGAAGAAAACAAGCAAATGAATCACAAGATAGAGATGTGGAATAAATATGATATATATTACTTCTAATGTCAATTACAATAAACTATGAAATCATAAAGAGAGAGGGGGGTGAGAGGAAATCTCCCGAATCGGCTGTTAGGCGAGACGTCGGCACCTGGCAGAAGCTCGAACGAAGGAGGTGAGGAGGGGGACGATGGAGGTGAGATGCAGGAGGATGTCGGGTTGAGGAAATCTTCGGCGTGGCTCTAGAATGGAGGTGAGAAGGTGGTGGCGATCTACTACCGGAATGGAGGTGGGACGACAGCTCCAAGGTGACTTATGAAGGGGGATGTGAAGTTGGAGGAGTATTTGGTGGGGCAGAGGTTCGCTACACTAATAGGCACCTTGGGAGCTTGAGAACAAGCTCTAATGGAGCGTTGGTAGGCTTGCTAGAGCTTGGGAGTAGGTAGGAGTAGAGTAGGTAGAGATGGCTTGGAAGGGAGGGGGTGTAGGTCCTATTATAGTGAAGGAGAACAAGCTGAAAATGGGTAAAAGACCTTTAGCAACCTACAGACCATCGCTGGAAATGTTGCTGTAGATAGCTTACATCCGATCACGCCCTTAGCTAGCTCTGTTGGCTTGCAATGAAGTAGCGCCGACTGTAAGCATCGCTGTAGGTCAACCCAGTTGTCACTGAAAGCTGGCACCAACTACGCTTGCACCCGTGTGTTGTCCATCCATCACGCACACTGATCGCACGACGCCCTGCTATGTGCGTGCTATCATGTGCTGGCGTGCGCTTGCGCGTGCTCGTTGAGTTATTGCTGCTGCCGTTGCTGGTATGCATGCACCGCTGATTTGAGGATTAAAGGGGGCTGCGGGGATTCGAACCCGCGGCCCTCCCTTTAGAACCGCCACTCCCACCATTGCACTTGGCTGCCCTTTGTGTCGCTCGGAGGAGCTTGGTGCAGACTCTCACCAACCGTTGGATCTTGATCCAACGGCTAGGATTCAAGGGCGCGGATGATGAAGGGAGTGGGCGGTGGCTGCTAGCCGGTGGTGGGCGGTCTGGATGGCGCCATGTGGCGGCATCTGGGCCATCCATCTTCTTCTTCTTGTAGAGGGTGCCATGGTGCTCAGATCGAGATGATTCCAGCAATGCCGAACTGTGATCGTCGCTCCGGATCCATCCGCATGGTTAGATTTTCTGTTCGAAACTCGTATGGATGTCGCATTGCCCCCTGGCCATATAAAATGAAGGAATTAATATACAAAACGTACAACTGTCCTAAATGCCATGCAGTGGATGTTATGCAATATTTATAACATGATATGCAATGCTAAGCCTAGGAACTAACATAAATAAGTAATTTATCATGAATTTATGTGAATTTTACTTGGCTACAAACACAAGATCAAGTGTGATATCGATTGTGCTAAAAATATAGCGCACAAAGACAATCCCACAATATACACAAAGATTTATAGTGGAAACCCTTCCCGGGTGAAAACCACTACCTAAGCCTCCCAGCTTAAGATTTTTTCTACTAGTCGAGGTTAGTCAATCCACTAACATACCACGTGAACGAGGGTGGCACAACCTCTTACAATGATTCCTTCTCTTACTTACCTGAACAGAAGCACAATAACAACAACAGCAGATTTCTCCCAACAGCTTAGGATCCGTAATCAAAGCAACAAGTAAAATAAAATAATATAATCCTATGGAACCTCAAGGAAAGTCAAACTCAATTTTTGCAGAGGTTCGAATCGATGTGCTTTGGATAGCGTGAAAATAGAAGTGCAGAAGCACTTTGAGAGAAAGGATGAGAGTGCTTTTTCTATATGGATTTCTCTTTGAAAGTGTGTTTTGAAGTGAGGGATGTGAGCCCTATTTATCGGTAAAAATGGAGCATATTTGGAATGTTGAGGAAAATCATTCGAACTAAATTGGTCGATCAATTTGCTTAATTGGTCGATAAATTTTCATTTTGATCGATCAATTAACTTAATTGGTCAATCAATTTCTGATTGATCAAATATTGATTGGTTGATCAATAACAGGAAAATCGAATTTGACCGTTAGGCTAATTTGGTCGATCAATATTCTTATTTTGATCGATCAATTGATTTGATTGATCAATTCTAATATTTTTGTCGATTAATACTGTCTAAATGTTTATTTTACGATTTATAATGGCTTGTCTTTAATCCTGAGGCTCACAGTAATTCTAGACTCAAGAAATATAGAAGAATTACAATAACTAAAGATAATCTTGACTTTGATCCACATAGAGGATAATTGACTTAATTTGTGCGAGGGTGATCCTATAAGATTAGTTCACAATAAAACATAATTTCGTTTCATCAAAATAGAGGGACTTACATTCTCCCCCTTTTTAATGATAACAAAATTACATTTATGCATGCGAGAATAATAAATAATTACTTTAGAATTACTCCTCCTATCAACATGCATATTTTACTCCACCTTTTTGTTATCAACGTAAAGATATATCACAAGTGACTTGTTATTAATCATATTTAAACAAGTAAAATTCTAGGAATCAAATTTACATTTTTCACCCCAATTTTTTAAGTAACATTCTATTAAGCATGATTTCAAATTTACCATATGAAAATGATCAAATTCATGATAAGGAGATGATGAAATTCATGATAGTCAAACGCAATGACTCTATCAAAATAAAATGAAGTGTTGAGAAAATGTTGTACAATCCAACATAGGTAAATATGCTATCTAAATGCTAGTAAGAAAGTGATCTTGATTCTCCCCCTCAAACAATGATCCCTTATCAAAGTTTGATTCTCTTTATTCTTCTCCCCCTATCAAGTTGCTATCCCAAATTAATTAATTCAACACTTAGTCAATTTTATATTAAAAACTTATTTATAACTAAGTTGGTAATAAAGATTTAGTTTCGGGAATCATACCTACTAAGGTATAAAGAGTTATACCAAATAGCAATAGCCAGGTGGAGGGGTTCTTCACCAAAAATCTGCCATCCATTGACATTGATGGTTCCACCATCTTTCATAGCCAAATTGATGATTGTTGGCTTGTTGAAGGTTGCCTCTCCAATTGTAATTTCCATGTCAATCTTTTCCATAACCTACAACACAATTTTCTACAAATTTTTTCGGTATCCATATTCTTTTAGGTCCATGGTTGTTAATTCCTTTCAAGTTAGAGGGTCCATTAGACTCTCTTCTGTTGGATTTTTGATATAAAAATGCATGCCTAATCTTCTTTTGATTCTTCTTTTTAATGTCATATTTTTCTACATATGTTCAAGTAGAATATTTGAGGTCATTGTGTCTTTAAAGTGAATATATTGTTCCTTGAGGTCTTCTACTTTATCATGGAACTCTATATTCGCAACTCTTATTTCATCCTATTCCCCTTTATTATTTTTTAAATCTAGGGATAAAGCATCTTTTTCATTTTCTAAACTTGTGCACTTATCCTTAAGTTCCTTATTTTCCTTCTTTAATCTTTTGGCCAATTTGTATAAATCATGATATGCATCTAATAATTCATCTAAGGTAAGGTCAGAATTTACCCCTTCTTCGCTTGGTTCTTTTAGCACCATGAGACATAGATGAGTAATTCCATTTTTGTAGTTTTCTTCCTCGACATCTGATTCCGAACTTTAGTTGTAATCTTCCCATGTTACTTTTTCTTTAGTGGTTTCTTCATGCATGAAAGAGAGCTGGTTCCATATCTCATATGCACTTTTGCATGAAGCAACTTTGTCAAATTCCTCTCTTGTTAATGCACAAAATAGTGCATTCATGGCTTTAGCATTATTTGTCGCTTCTTCTTCTCTTCTTTCATTAACTGTTCTTCTCTTTTCTTTTTTGGAATATATTTAGACTCAATGATTTGCCAAATCTCAACATCTATTACTTCAAAAAGAAATTGTATTCTTCTTTTCCAATAACCATAATATGATCCATTGAATAGTGATGGTTAGAAAAATGATTGTCCCCCCATAAAACTTGTTGCGGCCATGTGAAGGTGAAGTGTGATGTCTCCTTCATAGTTAGGCTCTGATGCCAAATGAGGTTTTTCCTATGGATCGTAACAGATACAAGAGGGGAGGGGTGAATTGTAATGCCTTTTTGAAATAGTAAAAAGAAAAATGAATTCACAACAAAATCAAGCACAAGTTACACCTAGATTTAAAGTAGAAACCCAAAATGTGTGAAAACCATTACCTAAGCCTCTCAGCTTAGGATTTTCCCGACTAGCCAAGGCTAGTCAATCCACTATCATACCATTTGAATGTGGATGGCACAACCTCTTTACAACAACTTCTCTTTGTACCCTGAAAAGAAGCATAAAAACAACAATGGATCTTCCCAACAACTTGGGATCCGTTAATCAAAACAACAATGTGAAAGAATAATAAATATATCTACGGAACGTCAATAAAAATAAAACAAGAAATTTAGCAGAGGTTTGAAACGACGTGCTTTGAATGATGTGAATAGCTAAGCATAGAAGAACATGAAAAAAGCACGTGAAGCTCTAATCATTTAAAGGATTTTTCTATTGAAAGTTGATATGAAAAAGAGCTACATATGACCTTGACGGGTGTAGAACGAGTTTGTTTAATTATGCCATTTTAGTATGCAATCGCGACGTCGATTTTAATTTAGAATGTGGAGTTGGTGAGTCCAAGTGTCGAACACAAGGAGGCCTAAAATTGGATTATTTTGTCGCTTTAGTTATCATAGGAATGGGTGGTTGCTTGCTTGCGAGAAAACGTGAGAGAGAGAGAGTGTGTGTAGGGTTAGAGATTGTATTTGAAACATGACAAACATTAAGAGGATGTGAGCTACAATATATGAAACATATTGAATATATAGCATGCAATTAAAGTTTGTTTACAACTACAACAATAGATGAAAGCTTAAATAAGTGCAAGATAAACTAAAGTAAAGAGAGAGTGTGAGGAGGAGTCAAGGCGACCACGACGGTGGAGGGAGGCTCCATCAGTGGCTTGGCAACTCCAGGGTGGGTATGGAGTATTTGGTGGAGCTAGGAAAAGGCTAGAGTAGAATAGAAGGTGTGTGTGTATTAAATGCTACAAGATGGAGTTGAATGGATGGGTATGTGGAGGTTTATATAGAGAAGAAGGGGTTTCCAAACTAGGTAAGGGTTTTAGCGACATCTGGGACATCGCTAAACCCATCCCAGAAACGTCGATGAAGCCTCTTGACTATCGGTCCAAGCACGTGCACATGCTTCCTTCGCCCATGCAACCCATGTGCTCTCCATGTGGACCGTTCGATCATAGATCGAACGATTGAGATTATGCCCTGAGCACTATTTTAGATCACGCTTGCATGCATTGATAATCACAGGGAAGGTCTGGTCAGGTTCTAGAAAGACATACTTGAGATTATCGGGAAAAGGCTTTAGTTTGGGTGTAGGTGGGACAACATTTGATGGGTAGGGGAAAGGGGGCAGTTGATCAACATCAATCTCCTCGAATGGAGGTTATTGAAAGTAATCAGTTCTATACAGATCAACCTCCACAGGTTGGGGTGGTTCAGGGTAGTATCAACTGGTTGAGTCAGATGGTCTGCTGAAGAGCTAAGGGTGAGGCATTCTTCAACCAAAGGTTCCAAGGGATTGTTCTCCTCAACCTAGCCACAATCAAAAGACTTAGCCACCCTGAAGATATCCAATTACATCTTCTTGTCTCCAAAGGCGATTTCCATGCATCCCGTGTCGCAATCATTGTTCGCCTTAGCCGTAGCTAAGAAGGGTCTGCCCAGGATGATAGGTGTGTTTTGCAGCTATTCGGGGAATCCATGTCCTGGACCAAAAAGTTGAACGGGAAGTAGAAGTCCTTGACCGAACAATCACATCCTCGATGACCCCCTTCGAGGTTTTCACAGATCTATCAGCCAATTGGATGTCACAGGTGTGGGTTTCAATTCCCCAAATCCAAATTGGTAATACAGGGTCGTCAGGATGAGGTTGATCGAAGCACCTAAGTCCAAGAGCACTCTATCAAATGTCATGTCCCTGATATTATAAGAAATCAGGGGCTCTCCTGGATCAGTCCATTTGGGAGGTAGGTTGCTTAATATCACCAAACTAGCTTGTTCTGAGAGCACTACCTTCCTAGGTGCTTGGGTTTCCAGCTTACGCTTTGGCATACAGACATCCTTCAAGAACTTAGCGTAAGCTAGGTTTAATTGCTTTGAGGGGAAAAATATTAATCTGGACTTGTTTGAAACTCTAAAACAGGTCCTCATTCTCAACTACAGCTTTCTTCTTATTCCTTTTCTCCAAGGCCTTAGGGTATGGTGTTTGGGTTTGAATCAGGTCAGTCTCCAGGTCCTTCGGTTCCTCCCACTCATCCTCAGAGTCAAGTATCTCAGGAAGTGAGGTCACGAGAGGGGTCGGCCACTTAGGGTCCTAGATTTTAGTGCTGCTTCTGAAGGTAACCACATTGGCAAAGGTGTTGGGACCATGGGCAGATTCTTGAGAAGAAGAGGAAGAAGAAGCACTAAACCCAGGGGGTGTTTGTAGGGCTTGCTGGACCATGTGGGCATGTCCAAGATTGGATTGGAAACCATGAGAATTGGGGCCTCTATTGGTTGCATTTCTCGAGTTCGATTGTGGCTGAGAAGGAAGGGATCCCTATTGTTTGGAATCCAACAGTTGGCTCAACTGTCCCTTTACTAGTGCCATTTCCTCCTGATGTTTCTGATTCATATCATCCATCATTTTTATCAGCATGTCTATTTGGTTTTGTGGGGGAGGGGCCATCCTATTCTGATTATAGGGTGGTCTAACCGATGGACCTTGCTGATAGTAGGGCGGTTTGGCTTGGGTTGGTTTTGGAATTGGTTCAGTTTTTGGTTCGTCCAAGCAAAATTTGGGTAATTATGCCATCCGACGTTGTAGGTGTTGGAGAAGGGGTCAAGTATGGAGTAACCATGGATGTCCTGGACATCTTCAAAGATAGAAGCTATCGAGGGGGATGGGAAAGAGTAATCAGGGTTTGAGGGAGCAAAGGTCTCTCCCTGGAACATGGTCAAGGGTTGTTCCAAGTGTATTTGGTTCATTGGCTGCACCAAATCTACATTGTGAGCTCCCTTTGCTAGGGAGAGGGTTTGTAGCGAGTTTCTGGTTTGGTTCAATAGTTCATCAATCTTTTTGTCCACCAACTCAACTCGATCTAACTTTTTGGCTATGATGTCCATGTCAACCGTTCTAGAATTAGCTTGCACTTCATAGATCCCACCACAGGGTTGACTGGATCGATTAAATTAGGTCATGGATGCATTGTTGAGCGAGTTCTCACTCATGGACTCAAAGAGTTCAAATGCACTCTCCTCATCTTTATTCAAAAGGTTTCCTCCACCTGAGGCATCAACAAAGTTTTTAAGGTTGTGTCCAGACCATGGTAGAAGATCCGGGCCAATTGCCACCTTGGAACCTCATGGTGTGGGCATTTCCTCAATAATTCATTAAATCTTTCCCACCCCTCATGGAATTATTCTCCACCTTGTAGTGTAAATGTGGTAATGGCTCTTCTAAGGGCATTGGTTTTACCTTTGGAGAAAATTTTCTTCAAGAATGCATGCCTTAGTTCCTCCCAGGTGGAGATGGGTCTCCCTAAGGTTCTAAGACAATGAGATGCTTCGTCTTTTAGGGAGAAAGAGAACATCTTAATCAAAACAATGTCCAAGCTGATGTTCCTGGGTTTCACAGTTCAGGTAATTTGATCTAGGTCCTCAAGGTGTTGGAAGGGGTCCTCATTTGATCTCCCATGAAAGTGGCTCTGAATTAAGCTCAAGACATTATGTTTCAACACAAAATCATCTCCCCCTTCGGGGACCCTAACATGTGGCTCGATCTAGATAGCATACGGATCGTAAAAATCATGGAGAGGCCCAGGTTGGCCCTCAGGAGGTTGTGGTGGGTTACGTGGGTACAATGGGGTTGCCTTTGAGGGTTTTGCAATCGATGTATGGCTTGCATAATGCTTTGGATCTATTTTTGTTGAAGCTAGTGGTTAGCAGAGATCTAGGGGTGAATGATGGCCATAGCATTGGGTCGAGGTTGGTCCCCAACCTCATCAATTCTTAGTTCAGCCATCTCCCATGTAAAATCAAGTCTCCACCTGATTTTCCTATCTAAAAAAAATAGCTCGAGATGCAGTGATCGTCTCCCGTGCATACACTATAGAAGAATGGGGAGGGATGCAGAGAGAGACAGGTGCGAGAAGTGTGTGCATAAACAAGCAAGCAATTCTAGTCCTTATAGTGTATACCTTAGGTGACCTAGAAGCCTCAAAGGGAATGATAAGATCTGTAAGCACTTAACCACCCTTCCCAAAGTTAATCTGGCCAGTTTGATTGCGAGGGCCTTGAAGGGAAGGTTCTTCCTTTGCCTTTCACTGCCGGTTCTGTAGACCCCACAACTACGATCGTTTGACACTTTCTCGTAGCCTAGACACCAGATTCTACAAAGGGAATGAAGACCAAGTGCCTAGCAAACCTAACCACAACTTCAAGACATAGACTAGTCTTGCCTAAGGCACGTCTACTCCATTTTAATGAGGGCAAGATTAGTGCTTGTGCTCAGGGTATGTGATGAGGCATTGTTTGGGGTTATGCCTCTTAGTTAACCAATTTGAGCGTGTGTGTGCACTTAATAAAACATGGTTTCCAGGCAAGGATTTTAGGATGTGGCATCTTTTAATGATTTGTCCTTGCTTTAATGCTCCTTAGGGTTGAGGTTCCTTAATGTTTTCAAACAAGTTTTAAATGGGCACACGAGGTTTTGCTCACGAGTGAAAGTTAATTCCCTTTAGAATGATGTGGCCTAGAAAAACAACCCTAGTGTATTCACCCTAGTGTTCATGCAATTCTACCAAGGGAGTTGATTTTAATTATGGTGAGTGGTGCGGCCCAAGTCAAGTCATGGTGGCTTCACAAACACAACTCAGAAGAATGCTCCAAAAATATTATCTCTTCCAGAACGTTGAGTGTATTTTTTTTGTTGGGTGATGAGTTTGGAATGTGGGTCAAGTAGCCATTCACCATGCCAATTTTAGATTTTTATATTTTTTGTATATTTTTTTTAGGCAAGCAAACAATCAATGGGGGAAGTGGTACTCACAATCGTCTCCACAGCACTTCATTCTCGGTCCACTGTCTTGGATCGCGCTCCTTCGTCACCAAAGCGTCGAGTTCCTGCAACCAATCAGGTAGAGAGAGCAAAATGAGTTAGAAGATGTGAAAAGAAATGTGGGATAAAAGCAACAAAAGAAATTTGTTGCCTCACCGGCAACGACACCAAAAACTGATGGGCACGGAATGCATTTGTTTAATTATGCCATGATAATATGCATTTGCGACGTCGATTTTTAGTTAGAATGTGGAGTTGGTGAGTCCAAGTGTCGAACACAAGGAGGTGTAAAATCGGATTAATTTGTCTCTTTAATTGTCACAGGAATGGGTAGTTTGCTTGCTTGCAAGAAAATGTGAGAGAGAGAGAGAGTAGGGTTAGAGATCATGCTTAAACCATGACAAGCATTAAGAGGATGTTAGATACAATATATGAAACATCAACAATATATAGCATGCAATTAAAGTTTGTTTACAACTACAACAATAGATGAAAGCTTAAACAAGTGCAAGATATACTAAAGTAAAGAGACAGTGTGAGGATGAGTAAAGGTAGCCATGGTGGTGGAGGGAGGCTCTGTCGGTGGCTTGACAACTCTGGGGTGAGCATAGAGTATTTGGTGGAGCTAGGATAAGGCTAGAGTAGCAAGGAAGGTGTGTGTATTGAATGCTAAGAGATGGAGATGAATGGAAAGGTATGAGGAGGTTTATATAGAGAAGAAGGGGCTTCCATACTGGGTAAGGGTTTTAGCGATGTCTGGAACATCGGTAAACCCATTATAGAAATGTCGGTGAAGCCCCTCGCCTGTTGGTTCAAGCACGCGTGTGTGCTTCCTTCGCCCGCACGATATGTGTGCTCACCATGTGGAATGTCCGATTAAAGATCAGACGGCTGAGATTGCACCCTGAGTGTTGGTTCAAATTGTGCTTGCATGCGCGGAGCACGTGCGTTCTCATATGTGTGAGAGCGTGTTGTGTTGCTTACATATGTGTTGTTCAACGTTGATCGAACAGGCTGATTTACCCGTGGTGCATGCTTGGGCAAGATTTGGGGTGCAGCGGAAGTCGAACGCTCGCCTCTCGCTTGTTAGGGCAAGGTGCTACCACTGCACTGCCTTCGTAAGTTGTTATGGAGGTGTGATCTGGTCTGGGTGCAGTTGACTGTTGGATGGAAATCAATGGTCAGGATTCCATGTTGAAGGCTTCTTTAGGTGCGATGGAGAGCACGCCTTCGTGGATCCTCAGCTATCTGATCGAAGGATCAGACGGCTTAAAATGCACCTGATGAAGCGAGGTCGGGTGCGGGCTTAGCGGCTGATGGCGCAAATGCCCGACATGTGGCGGCCTCGTGGTCGTTGATCCTCATATCAACAGTTCGGACTTCTTGGGAATGTCGTGAGAGCTTTGGATGTCAAATTTAGGCGATTTTGTGTCTGTTGGACTCCGTTCGTTAAACTAGATCCATCCCTGGGGTTTGATTGCTCATCTGAGGTCTGTTTCAACATGAACTTATACACATGGACATTAAACATTGATTTACAAGTAATCTTAATTTACAATGCATGTAGTGCTCCCATGCCCACTATGGTGTGTTATTATTGCACATATATCCTCAAGATGATCCCTTGTTGATGGAATTATGATCATCGAATCCATAGTTATCGGACCTCTATTTACATTGAAAAGATGGCCAGAAGAAGAAGTCAAATTGGTCGATCAAAATGTTGTTTAGTCGATCAATATAGTTATTTGATCAATCACTAATTGGTCGATTAATTAGCTTGGTTGATCGATCAAAAGGGTTTTAATCAACTTCCTAAAATAGGCTAGTTTGATCGGTTATCTAAGTTGGTTGGTCGATCAATCAAATTTAATCGATCAAGTAGTAAAATTGGTCAATCAATAACACTAAAAACTTCTTTTAGAAGGAAGCACAAAAATCCATTTGAGTTTTATTTTGAGGTTCCTTACAATAATATCCTAAACTCAAATGAAAGTAAATGACACAGATCAGCAACTATTTAAACTTGATCCAAGAGAGAAGCTCTAATCCAAGATAAGCCTGTGATGTAAACACATTTATTGAGGGTAAAATGCCCATTCATGTATGCTCCTAGACTTAGATTTGCATAGCATGATATAAATATCTCATAGCATGCATCATTCTACATTTAGAGTAGTTGTTTATATTTTAGATTAATGAGGTCCTTTTTATGGTCAGGAGAAAAGATGATTTATTTCAGGGCCTCGAATGGACGATCAGACCATATGGATCTGATCGGGACGACGATCAAAGACTAACGCCTCTGAAATCATCCAGATCGGAGTCCCGTAGCATCACATTAAGCCCGAGGAAGATCAACGACCGGGGGGTAATGCAATGTCCATACGGGTTTCGGATGGAAAATCCAACCATACGGATGGATCCGGAGAGACGATCGCAGTTCGACATCGTAGGAATCATCTTGATCTGAGCACCGTAGCACCCTCTACATGAAGAAGAAGATGGACGGCCCAGATGGTGCCACGTGGTGCCATCCAGACCGCCCAACACCGGCCAGTAGCACTGCCCAACTCCTTCTTCATCCATGCCCTTCAATCCTAGTCGTTAGATCAAGATCCAACGGCTGGGAAGCGGATGCACCAAGCAGCTCCACACAACACAAGGGAGGGGTTGCCGCAATGGTGGTAGCGCTAGCTTGCAAAGGAGGGGCGTGGATTCAAATCCCTGCAGGCCCCCCAATTTCCAATTTGGCTGGCCGCTCAGCAGTAGCTGAGCAGTCGTGCAGAGCGCAGCAGCAGCAGCGCAGCGTATGCGTACGCGCATGCCAGCGCACGCCAACGCCCGCGTGACACGAGTGCGCGAAGCGTGCAGCGCCAGCGGAGTGCACGCCAGTAGCGAGGCGCACGGATCTTCTGCGACGCACCTTTAGTGACGCTTGTAGCTGTCACTAATGGTCTACGCATGCCAGTAAAAGGATTTGATAGGAGGATCTTCAAGGACAGCTGCAGCGATGTTTATAGACGTCACTAAAGGCCCGTGCGCGCCAGTAAGAACAATTCAAAGGTGGATCTCCAGCGATAGCTGCAGCGACGTTTGTGGACGTCAGTAAAGACCTAGATACGATTTTTGCCTCTTCTCTGCCACTATAAAAGGACCTACACCCCCTCCCTTCCAAGCCATCTCTACCTACTCTACTCCCACCTACTCCTAAGATCTAGCAAGCCTACCAACGCTCCATTAGAGCTTGTTCTCAAGCTTCCAAGGTGCCTATTAGTGTAGCGAACCTCTACCCCACCAAATACTCCTCCAACTTCCCATCTCCCTTCATAGGTTGCCTTGGAGCCGTCCTCCCACCTCCATTTTGGTAGCAGATCAACTCTTTCTTCTCACCTCCATTCCAGAGCTACGCCAAAGCTTTCCTCAACCCAACGTCCTCCAGCATCTCACCTCCGTCATCCCGCTCCTCACCTCCTTCGTCCGAGCTTCCGCTAGGCACTGTCATCTCGCCGAACAGCCGATTCGGGAGATTTCCTCTCACCTCCCTCTCTATATATGCTTTCATAAGTTTCTTGTAATTGACATTAGAAGTAATATATATCAGATTTTTTCCAGATCTCTATCTTGTGATACGTTTGCTTGTTCTCTTTTATTTCTGAAATACAGAAAAATAACAAAATCGCAAAATACCAAAAAGAAACAAAACGAAGCACAGTTTTCATGTAAAGTAAACGTCGCCTCCCTGTGTTCGACCCGGGACTCCCTTGGATTTTCGGTATAAATTTTATTTGATCGACATGTTTTGCAACTACGATGATAGGTTACTTCTAACCTCGATTTCTGACACGTGAAACACGCGCGACCATCCTGAAATATTAGTCTAGCAGTAAACGTAATTTTGGTGCATCAAAATAGAGGTGCTTACACATTAAAGGAAGGTGACCGATATGTAGTGGAATTCTGAGGAGGATAGGTGTCATAATCATCATATCCTTCTCGGCTGTAGATCAGGTCGGATTGTTCATAAGAGTACAAAGATCTATAATCATTATAACTATAAGAAGGATAATAATCATAGTCTTACTGTCCATGGTTAAGCCCTAAACATTGAGTTCTGGATTCATATCCCCAATCAAAGTCATCCCAAATAATGGATGGGTGATCATAGATCTGGTCGAGATAGTAATCACGTTGAGGATAAGTGGTGGTAGGAGGGTAGGAGTGGAAGTGTGTGTAGGATGCCGAAGGATACATGGAGGTGCAGGAGAGAAAGGCACCCTATAGTACAACCAATTCAAACCTGTCCTTAGGTGGGTAGCCTAAAGACCTATAAGCCCCAATCTAGTCTTAAGATTATAAGCGATTTGATTTATTACTGTCTCATCAATACAACTAGTTAGAGGGAGGAATTGGGGAGAAGGTTCTTCCTTGGGCTTATGCCTCAGGTTCTTTTGATACCCCCCAACAACTATTGTTTGATGGTATTCCCCTAGCTAGACATCAAATGGACCAATAGAAGCAGATTAATCGAAAATAGCCTTAGTTTGAGCCTTGAAGAGTGAGTCAATCCATAAGGCCACCGTCTACGTGGTTTTAATTAGGCTTAGGTTTGATTGTGCTTTAGAATGTGATGGGCCCTTTATCTGGGTTGTGCCTTACAGATCAATTAATTCATGTGTCCATGCACAACTAAGGTTTCAAAATAAGGTCATTAGATGATGTGTCTTTTAGGGTTCCTGTTTAGTAGCTTTTAGGGTTCAATTATTAGGTTTCTTCAGTTAAGGTTCAATGAAGCACACCGGGTTTTAAAAGCATAAATGAAGATATATTTCTTTATGAATCGAAAAAGTGATGTGGTGTGCCTAGTTTAGCCCTAACAATTGAGTCCTAAGGGGCAGCTACTCGATGGATCAATTTTATATTATGCAGTGCGACCCAAACAACTCTAACAATTGGCCTTGTTGCACCACTGAGTGAAGGCACACAAAAAATGTTTAACCTATTCAAATTTCTACTTATGTGTGTATTAAGTTAATGTGTACGGGATCCACAAGTCAGATTTTGATTAAGTAGTAGAATCAAAGTGGAGTGGTGCGCCTTAAGTTTGTTGGTGTATATAGTGTGTCTATTAATTAAGTCCCACTATTAGAGAAGAATAACTTTTCTTTGTATTTTTAATTTATGGGGGTGCGTGAGGCAGGTTAAGGTAACAAACACCACAATCTATCCTAGGGTTTATAAAATTCCTAGATTGATTAGACTTTGAGTTATTTACAAGGAGAAATGAATTCTAGGTGGGTAGGGAATAAACTTACAAAACATCCAGCTGCTCTCTACTCTAATTTATAGCTTCGGTTCATCTCATTTGACTACTTGCATTCACTCCAAGTCAAAGAGGAGTGAGATAAAAAGTTAAGGTAAGAAATGTAGACAAAAAATCAATGACTGTGCCTCCCCAGCAACGGCGTCAAAATGATCAGTAGGATTTTGCATGGGAAAAGTCAAGGTTGAGAAAAGTTCATTGTCACAGTCGCGAAAATCCTCTAATAAAATAAAATAACCAAAACTCAGGAGTCCCAAGTTGAACATGATGAGAACACCATCATGAGCCCTAACTAGCCAGATTTAGTCAGGTTTGATTGATAAAAGCTCCTACCTAATCATCTGAGGGTCATAACTCCGCATTATTTTGATTCGAGGAAAGACCTAGAAATCAAGGTTAATTCTATAATTTTAACAGCACATCATAAACACAGTTTAATCACTAGGACAATTAAGGATTCAAATAAGGTCAAATGAGCTCAAAAGTCCAAAAAGGTTGTCAACACCAACAAAAACGGGGTCTCATGCATTTGAAGAACCAAAATAGCACATAAAAACTCAATTCTCAACCCACTTAAATTAAAGAGGTTTTGGTTAGGATAAAATTCAACTAAATCTCCTAAAACTATAGAAAATATTCTAAGAGGTTTGGTACCCTTGGTTTGACCATCTTGATCTATTTTGACCTAAAATAAACCTTTAGATGTGATTTTGACCAAATTTGAGTTTTAATCAAATTGCTCAGTCAAATGTGGTCAAAACATAAATCCAACTTCATCATTAGATTTCTTGGGTCCAAATTAGGTTAAGTTCAAAATTTGGGTCCAATCAGAGTCCATCTTAACCTAGTTTACAATTTAGCCCTTCAAAACTCTATTTCTTACATTTTGCCCCTAAGGTTTTGAATTTATTGCAAATGGGACCCTAACTTTTTCATCATTTTCTTCATTTTGGTCCTCACCATCATTAGTGTGAACTTGAGTTCAGTAGCGAGATTCCAGGGGGATTTTCTCCCTCAAGTCAATGGCAAACTTCTCCAAAATTGGAGAGAATGGTCGTAAGGATCTTCCCTAGATATTACACCTGATTTCGAGATCATTCTTGGCCAATTTGGCCGCCGACATACCCAAAAATGTCAATCCCAAGAACCAACTTAGAGCTTACTCAAAATGGCTCTTGGAGGAGTAGGCAAGGCGCTATTTAAACCCTTGGTATTCTCGTAGTTCTCCTTAGCAAGGTTTTCGGCCAAAAACTCCTTTTCTCCTTCCCCGACCTACTTCGACCGAGCGTCGGTGAACTCCTTGACTCCTCTTTGTTACCCTCTAGTATGTATAATAGGAGAAGGGAACCTCCTCCTTGACATCTTCCACTCCTCACTGGACCAAGTAGGAGTCTCCTCGACCTTTGCTCCTCACCTTTCTCATTACTGGAGCGTTCGTCTTCTTCGGCGTCAGCCAATCATAGCCAGTGCAAAATTCCTCCCCTTCATCATTATGTACCCTGTCTCTCTTTCACTCACCTCCCTACTTCTTTCTATACCTTTAGACCATAGGTTTGAACACAACAACACCCACATCTCCTCCGTCTTTAATCGCACCGATGGAGCTCCAGCGAAGCTGCGTGCATGCTACACTGCACGAAACACTACGCCACCACCTCCACTACCTTTGTCGAATCATATTGAGTGGAAGCCCTCAAGAAATATTGGGCTCCGCACTCTCGCTCTCCTTGTCGAGCAACCCATCACCACTTCACCTTCTTCGACTTTGGTAGGCATCCTTTGACCACCGCACACTTTCCAATCACCACCACCGTGTTTGCCTCTTTAAGGCAAAGCTTGTGAGATTTTCTAGCAAGGCTGGAAGGTCATATTCTACTTTTTAGGTCAACTCTGGAGCTCCACTGCCACCACTATCTTCTTTGACTCCACTCGTTCATCCCCGACTGCCATCAGCCTAGCTGCAGCATGCGATTACAATAACTTCAGGTGCTGATGCACTTCAAGTCTTCAATCATGCAAGGAGGCCAAGGCTACTGCCCTAATTCCTCAAATCCATCAGCTGTTGGCATAAGCAAAAGAGGGATGTGGGATTAGTCCCACATTGAGAGTTCAGCACCACGCCACCGCACATAAAAGGAAATTGTGCAGAAGGCTTTTCACCTTCGAACGCACAGAGGTGAGGTCCGTCACACTCCCCTTTGCACACACACTCACACATGCCTGTTCACATGCCCTCGCCCGTGGTTTGCATCATGCAGGTCTGGGCTGGGTCCGATTACCTGGTTACCCAGGTCTGACTTTGGCCTGAAGAAAGACAATTTGTGAGGGAGGAGGGTTGTTTTGCAGTGCTATTTCCTCGTGATTCGTGCCCCTCTCGCTTGACACCTAAGCATTGTGAGGACCTTGTACCTTGCTCTTGTGAGACCCTTGTGTCTCTCTAATGTTGTTGTTGCCTTTGCTTCTGCTGAGGCTTGAGGTTAAGGCATCTGATCCTTTGCCTTATTGTCTGAAGCATTGAGTTGGTTCTGATCTGCTAGTTACTATTGACACATTTGCTTGGATATCTGATTGCATCTATTATTCATATATTTGAGGTAATTGTAGAGCTTAACAATAGCATTAAATTGGTGGTTCAAACCAACATTTTAACCCCATCTTTCTGCACTTAACTCTTGAGATATTATTCTGATATATATTGAGCATTATTTTGATTCTAATTACATCTTATTCTTAATATTGTGATTAGTCGATTGAGTTTGCCAAACTGCTCCCTGCGAATGACCTCTGATTCACGTTGATTTCGAGTTTTATAAATTTAAGTGTTGAATTGCTTTTGTTGACTGTGCTACAATGCATATTTTCTTAAAACTCATGATGTCGACGCCTTCATCCCAACCTCTACCAAATCCTATTAACATGCCAAACCAGAGGTGCATTATGAACCTAAATTAGGGCCAAGTGTACTATGTCTACCAAGCCCCTTCTGCTCATCACATGACGGGATGGAGGCTTTGACATCATATTTGGGATATTAGCAGCAACCACCTCTTTTGCCAACTCTGAACCAGAACCAGGCAATCCTTAATTCTGTCACCACACGTAGTGGCAAATCGAACTAGGATCCCTCTTATCCTAGCCACTCTAGACCTAGTAGTTCAGAGCCTAACCCTAAGATGGTTATCCAGGACACTCCTATCCCAGATCTAGAGCCTGAACAAATCCTAGAGGAACCTACTTATGTTCCATTTCCTAAGGTTTTGACCAAAGGAAAGAGGAAACCCAAACCTGTGGCATTTGACGAAGACTTGGTCAAGCTCTTTAAGCAGGGCCAAGTAAACATCCCCTTGATGGATGTGATTTGCCACTTACTGGCTTACGCACGATTTATGAAAGATTTATATACACCAAAGCATAAGTTGCAAAACAAAGATGAGAGTTCAATATTATTATTTGAGCAAGTCAGCTCAATCATTCTGAGCAAACTCTCACAAAAAGTAAAAGGCCCAGGCACCACTTAGATCTCCTGTAAGATCTGTGACTTAGAATTCAATCGAGCTTTGTTGGATTTAGGAGCCTCCATAAACCTAATCCCTACATTGCTACTAGACCATTCCGGGGAAACTAAACTCAAATAGACTGAGGTAACCTTGCAACTACTAGATAGATCGATCAAGTCACCTAGAGGAGTTCTCATGGATGTTCTAGTTAGGATCCGAGATTTCTATTTCCTAGTGGACTTCATCGTATTGATATGGATACTCCTGAAAACCTGAGAAACACATCAATCATCTTAGGGAGACCGTTCCTAGCCACAGCTAGGGCGAATATCAATTGTGAAGAGGGCCAGATCAAGTTGAAATTCAGGAATAAGACATTACAAATTGATATTTTTAAGGCCCAAGAAAGATAAACTGTGGGGCGATCGAAGAAATATGTGACATCAGTTTTGTAGTTGAGGACCCGATTACAGAGGGAAACCCAATTATCCCTGATCCTCAACCTTAAGAAGATCTTGACCCCCAGATGGAGAAGCCCAGAGCTGATCCAAACCTACCCATAGTTTGCACTTTAACTTCTGAGGCCCATCCCGAACCTCCACCTACTGCTGATAACCTAGTACTAGAATTGAAGCCCTTCCCGAATCATATGAAGTATGTCCTTTTGGGTTCCACTCAAACATTTACTATGATCACAAACTCTTGACTCACACCTGATCAGGAAATAGTGCTGATTTCTATTCTCCGACAGCATCGAAGAGCCATTGGATGGACTCTAGATGATCTGAATGGGATAAAACCATCTTATTGCACACATCATATCTACACTGAAGAGGGCTCACGACCGTCTCGAGAAATGCAGAGATGACTCAATCTGAATCTTTAGGAGGTCATAAAGAAAGAGATCATCAAGTGGTTAGATGCTGGTATTATCTATCCAATCTCTGACAGTCACTGGGTGAGCTCAATCCAAGTTGTGCCTAAGAAGGCAGGGCTCACCATGATTATGACTAAATCAATAGAGAACATCCCAACTCATTTTGTGAATTCGTGGAGAGCCTGCATAGCCTATTGGGAATTAAATGCCTTTATGAACAAAGATCATTTACCACTTCTGTTCATTGATCAGATTCTTGAGAAACTGTTAGGAAATCGATTTTTTGGTTTCCTAGATGGGTACTCCAGATACAGTCAAGTGGCAATTCATCCCAAAGATCAGGAAAAGACCACCTTTACCTGCCCCTACAACACATACACTTTCCGCAGGATGCCATTTGGGCTATACAACTCACCCGTCACCTTTAAGTGCTACATGCTGGCTAAATTCTTTGATATAGTAGGTAATTACCTTGAGGTCTTCATGGATGACTTCTCGGTATTTGGTGAATCTTTCGATGATTGCCTCCTACATTTGATCCAAATCCTTAAAAGATGCATTGAAGTGAACCTAGTTCTCTCCTGGGAAAAGAGTCACTTCATGGTTCCTGAAGGCATCATACTTGGACACCCTGTCTATGAGAGAGGTATCCAAGTCGATCGGGCTAAGGTGAATCTAATTTCCAAATTAGTTGTGCCTAACTCGGTCAAAGACATCAGATCATTCTTGGGGCACATCAGATTTTAACGCCGATTCATATCTAAATTTTCCAAGATCGCGTGCCCCCTGACAATCTCCTTTCTGACGACATGCCTTTCGAGATGACGAGTGAGTTCATTCACACATTTGAGATCTTGAGTGATTGAGTCACCCAAGCACCAATCCTGCAATCTCTTGACTGGTCTTAATCCTTTGAGATCATGCATGATGCATCCAACTACGCAGTAGGAGTGTTACATCAAAAAATCAATGGGAAATTGGTGGTCATATATTATGCCAGCAAGGCACTGGACTGATTGCACAGTAACCATGGGTCCAAATCAACCTAAATAATGTTTGAACCTAGCTTAATTTGTGGATACTGCACTCATACCTTGCATATCATGCATTACATTAGTCTACTTAGAATAAGATGAGATATCCTTCTATTTAATGGTTTTTATTACTATTTACAGGTAATAAAGTGATCCAGGATGAAGGAGATAGTGGAATAAAGCAATAAAGGAAGAAGAAGACTGATCCAGATAAGAGGAGTGAGGAGGATAGCCTTATCCCTACCCTTAGAAACCCTAGGATAGCCTTCCTAAACACAAAATGACCTCCATTAGGGCACCTTAGCCTCAAACCCCAAACATGGATAGCACTATCCATGTTCTTATCTACCCTATCCCTCTCCCAAACACTTAGGAACCAAAACCCTCCTTAGAAAACCTAAAACCCACTCTCTATCACCTTTTAGGACATCCAGACATCAGGCTAGATGTCTAATTTCTATAGAATAACAATCTAGGAAGCCAAAACTCATACTAACATAGAATTGGACATCCAATTTATTATCCAGACATCAAATTTTGTAGTATAAGACGTCTGACCACTATCCTGGACGTTTGATACTACTCTCTGGTTCCTGATTTTGGTGCTAGAACCCTGATCTTGCCTATTTTGACCTACAAACCCCACTAGACACCCTAGCAAACCTAATTAGAGACCTCCTAACCCTAGTGCACTACCCATAGCCCAACCTATCCTATCCCTAACCTAATTGATCCATCCCATACCTAATTGGTTGCATCTACAGTTGCTTGTGTGCACCTGAGCCCAATTAGATCCACCCAAGATCTAATTGACTCATACCTATTAGGGTTACCCTAGCCTAATCACATGCACACATCCAATTAGACTTGACCTTGACCTAATTAGGTTCACTCCTATCCGATTAAACTTTCCTAAGCCAAATTAGGTCCACACCCACTTAATGTAGCTTAACCCAACCTAGATTCACCAAACCCACTACCCTACTCCACAAAAATTACACCTACACATACATACACTTTCCTAAATCCCACTTGCCCATTCTAGCCTTCATTAGTTGGTCACCAACCTAGACCATACATTGGTGGCACTTGCTGCTTTGGGAGCCACCAAAAGCGGTGACCCTTTTGAAATGGAGAGGCCTTCCCAAAAAAGCCAAGCACAGAAGAGAGCCACGAAATTCATTCACTCTCCCATCCATTCTCCTCCCACTTGTGACACCCTTCCACCCTCCAAAACCCTAGGGCCATCCTCTTCCTCCAAGGCCCCCTCCATGGATGGCTAAAGAAGAATCTCCCCCAAGGCATCTTCATGTGGGCGGCAAGAAGAAGGAGAGCACTAGGGTGCAACACCCTCTTCTCCTCTCTTCACTTGGGAATGTCCTTTCTTCTCCATAGAGAGGACACACCCTCTTTTTCTTCTTCTTTTTAGATGTCCATGAAGGGTCACCCATAGCCACTTGTGGCTGGCCATCTCTTGTTGGTAGGCATGTAGATGGGTTTGCATACACATGGTCAAGCCTACACCTTCACACAAGGCCGATGGCCCTAGTGGCACCTTCCCAGTGTGAGGGATTTCTTCTATTTAAATGCTTTCTAGTATAGATATTGTGTGACATTATTTTGAGTATTCTATGCATGAATAATATTGTGTGATCATCGGTCCTGTGATTGTCTTCAAGTCTGTTTGCCTATCTCTTTTCAAAATAAAAATCAAAAACACAAAAAGACAGAAAAAAAAGGTTAGATTAGATTTAGGTTAGATTAAGCTGATCCAAATCTCGACTTGTTTTCACGCCTCCCAGAGATGAACGACTGGGACTCAAGTTTTCAAAGGAATAAAGTCCATCGAGTTTCGATATTATAAATGTTTTTGTCAAGGGAATTTCGCGACTATACTGTGGCATTGTTTTCCGGAAACTCGCGATTTCCACACTTGTCAACTGGCATCGTTGCTGGGGAGGCAACGCACGAGTTTAGATTTGGGTTTTTTTTAACTTCTGTTTGATTTGATTGTAGTTTTCCAAGACGAGGATTCGTGCAAGCATCGACCCATGGTGAAGAACACAGGTATTTTCTTCAACCTCTAGTTTATTGCTTTCTTAGTTTAGAAAAAAAATAAAAAATATATATAAATTCAAATTCAAATTTTAGGATTTTAATTTAAAAAAAAAAATTCTTTCTTTGGTGTGTGTTTTAACTTTGAAACAATTTAAACACACCAAATTCAAATTTGGAAATTCAGCCATAAATTGTTGACAATTTTAAAAAATCTATTGCTGTCAAATTAGGCATCCAAAAATCTTGGGATTCAGTCAGATATTAGGGTGTCAAATCAGCTTTCCAAAGCCACCTTTTATTTGGAAAAATTTGTACTGTGTGAATTTTAAAAATTCATATAGTGAAAGGAGGTTAGAATAGTCTACACTCTAATTTTATATAAATTTTAACATTAAGTCTGACCCCCACATAAATCAGATCTATTTGAAATTTATGGGGTTGGAAAGCCACTGAAATCTATTCTTTTCTATAAATTTTCAAGAATTTTTAGATTTCTTTTGTTACTATTTCAGACTACACTTCTCACAGGGGGTCCATCTGGTCTGTTTAACCCCTTAGAACATAAAAATTCATGAAAAATTGTATGAAGCAGTAAAAATCTTAAAAAAATATTTCCTGATAAACTTATTGAAAAAAGAAAGATCTCTACAAAATTTTATTTCATTTTGATTTATTTACTGATTTGGGGGGTGATTTCAAGTCAGAGTAAGGTTTGACTTCAGATTGCTAGAAGAAGCATAAACCCTAGGTGTTTCACATTAGAGTTTATATTTAGAGACAAAAAATGAACTCGTCTGAGCCTGATTTGTGTGTGATTGCATGAGAGGAGACCTGCTGTGATTGGTTGTCCACCCCCTCACCCACTTGAACTGAAATTAATTTTCATTTCAACCTAGCCAACCAATTAGGTCTAATTCATTTAGTAGTGGTGCATTAGGACCATTGTTTTCCTTGATTGGGCCGCAGCACTTCTACCTTATTGGACTTAAAAGCATCATATAGACTTATCTGATATTAGGGTTTCCACACTAAGGTAGAGCACATTTGCATTCCATACTTAAGCGAAATTCATATAACAAATTGGGACCTACCAAACTTGTTGTGTGCTCCAATACAGCCTTGTTTGAATTGACCTAACCAAGGAAACCCAAAAAGAAAAAAATTAATACAAGCACTTGAACCATAAAATCCACTACACCAATTATAGCTTGTATTGAAAATCTGTTGTCTGTGCACTTCACACTTTAAATCAAATTTTAAGGGCAACATCCCCGAAATGCCCAATCACATTCCAAGAGCACTCTAAGCCCAAGCCTAAAACTAAGTAGACATGCTCTAGCTAGGATAAATTTATCTGGTAACCAAAATTTAATTGGGTAAAAACCAAGGCCTTATCTATTTGGACCAACTGGTGACAATAAAGGTCAGTGTAGTAACTGCGTTAACATCTAGTGGTGTCCCACCGTGCAGGGTGTCCTAAGGGGTCTTACCATTCTAGCCAGCCAAGTTATTCAAGGGTTGGTTTAACCCAGTTCCATTTCAGGATACTAGTTTTACATCCAATTAGGGCATACAATTTAATGCTAGCTTGTTTGCTTGATTTGGGGCTCTCCTATCTTTCTTCCTAGGCCTTTGCCTTAATTCCACCGGCCCCTTATAGCAGGTTGTGTCTTCCTAAGGAAGCCTATCTCTAATCTCTATCCACGTCGTTTCTAAAATATCCATGAACCCATATCATTCTTTCGACCCTCAGGGCCCTCCATCTCCCAACCCAACCATGATTTTGACTCCTCCTGGTTGGGAGACTCATCTTAACTAGCTGGGATATGACCATCCTTATCCCCTAACTTATTTAGAACCAGAACCTCATGGATCCGACCCTTATCTTGATCAAAACCAATTGAAAGCCATAGTTTCTGAATTCTAGGAATATAACAAGGACTATACAGATCAATGTGACAAGCTTTTGGAGCAAATTAGACTATCTCAGGCGCAATCTCAATCTTATCACTCCTCCCAGGAACAAGCGACCTAGAACAACCAACCTAGTGGGTCTAGTGACCCATATTTTGGATCCACTAGCTACTCTACTGATTCTTGCTACCATGGGGAGGTATCTTGGACTCAGCTAACCCAAAAGGCACCTTTGGACCTAATTTGTGATTTTGGTAGATCATTTGAGGAATGCACTATTTCTGATACACCTACACCTGATGATATATCACTAAGGAATTGGAATAATGGATCACAAGTACAGGACCACATAACAGGTTCTCAATCAACTCCCTCTATAGTCAGCCCCACTTAGTGTGATACACCTATTTATTCATATCCAGATTCGTATAACCCTGAGTGGAGAAACAATCCTGATCTTTAATGGCCACCACAGAGATCAACTGAGATTGAACGTCAATCTAGGCCAGTGCAATACTCTACTCAATTCACTTTATGGCAACCATCTAGTCTAGCACAACCCACAACCACCCTTGAAGATATCATGAACATTTTGTTGGACTTTGACAAGAAAAATGAAGAAAGGCTGACTAGGTTGGAAAATCAAGTGAAATCTCAAGGGGATCAAATCAAAAGACTTCAAGAATCACTTTATCCCCAGATGCAAATGCCTTTTCACTCCTATTCTCCACCTATTCTTTCGACCCCTCCTCCAATCTATCATACATGCCATTGTGTGGGAACCAAATCTATGGCCTCTAAATGGAGGAGAAAAGCTAAGAGCCCACCCAAATGATCTGATTCGGGCTCAACCAAAAATCATAAGACCAAACCCACATCTAGCTCTGACTTTGACTCTAGGGACAAAAAGAAGAAAAAGGCTTCTGAAGTTTATTTGACCTATTTACCCTTTCCTGAGGCCTTAAAGAAAGAGTCACAAAAGAAGAAAAAGACTTGCACACCTAAAGAGGTGGTTTTATCGGCTAACATAAGTGCATTTGTTTCTGGCACTCTTCCACCCAAAAAGATTGACCCTGGAAAACCTTTCATATCTTGTGCCATCAAGGGATTCACCTTTAATAGAGCCCTTGTGGATCTAGGGTCTCCCATTAGCTTGATTCCTACCACCCTTTTTGACCACACCAGACTTGGAGATCTGCACCACACTCCTATCACCATTAGAATGGTAGATGGCTCCATCAAAACACCGAAGGGGGTAGTTTAGCATGTGATTATTAATGTGCAAGGTCTTAGCTTTCCAGTTGATTTTATTGTTTTGGACATGGATATACCGGAGAAGCTAAGTAATTCACCTATCATTCTGGGTTGACCTTTCTTGGCTACGGCCAATGCTCGAATTGACTGTTACTCAGGATGTATGGAGATGAGTAGTAGCAATGAGAAGATTCACTTTGATATTTATGCAGATGCTAAGAAAATGAAATCAGGGTATTTTCTTGATAACACGGAAAGTGATTCGGAGGGCAATTTAGAAGAAACCATGGCAATTGACACCTAGGTGAACCACTTGACCCGAATCGACAATCCACTAGATCACATAAGTCACCCTCAATACCAATCAAATCATTGATAGCTTGGTTGACTATCTTGATCGACCTAGCCCAATTCAAACCCCTGCCTCTTGCAATGAATCCCAGATTACTCAATTGATCAAAATGATTCATGAAATAAAAGAAGCTAGTGTAAGAGAATATGATGCTATAAGGAAAGAGCTTCATAGAATCTGAGACGAGCAACAAAAATAAAAAATGTTTGAATTTGGGTCAAGTGCGTCACAATCGATTTGTGATTCGGAAGTGGTCATGCAGGATTCTATTGATCAAACGACCGAGGCGAATGATATTGATGATCCTATTGAAGTTGAGAATGGAGATTTATTCGAGAATCTTGATCTTGATTTAGGGCCTGAATACTAATCATTTCATTTTGAGGAACCAAGCATTAAGGGACCTGAATACAATTTTGTTGTATTTGAGAATACCCATGGAGACATTAATGAATTAATTCAAATGATCACATACACGGAGCAACAAAATCAAAAAGACTGTAACAACTCCTCAATCAATGATTCAGCCCATTCCACTTTCACAGAGGGACTCACTACTGAATCTATCGACCAATTTCATCTAAGTGAGAAGAAGGAAATATCCCCTTTTGAAAAGGATATTCAAGAGATTGAAATACTATTAGGGATTTCATATGATGAGTTATCAGAGGAAACTAAAAATTTTTGGGAATCATGTGATAACTGGGAATTAGAATTGAAAATTTTTGAAGAGATAAAAGAAGATGATACCCAAACATCTTTGGTAGAGACAGAGATTGATCACTGGACCTTGATTTCTAGATCTGACTACACTACCTGGGTCATGCCTTCCATTCATCACCATTATCAAGACCCATATGACTTTACCCCACACGACTCTACCCATACCCCTACCACCCACATTCCCCATCACCTCTACGGGATGCCTTCACCTTCATTTCTTCCAGGCACCCGTAATTATCCGTCTTTCTTCTGTAGCTTCTGGCTGCAGATAATCCCAAGCCCCATCTACATATTTTTCTAATTATTTGGGCTTGGAATTCATGGACAACTGGTCCTCATTTGCAGTCCGCTGTTGGTGAATGAGACTAAAATTCTTATCATTTTACTCGTTATTCTCAATACTGTATTGACATATCCTTTTTGAGTGTACACCTAACTAGAGAAATTAATCTCAGCACTTAGCATATTTTATTTAGCATTTTTTCCTATATATTCAATTTTAGGTGTTGGAATAAGTGGAACGTCAAAATTCAGGAGCTATTCCAGGTGATTTCTACCCATTTACCCCTGTCTTAAGTAATTTTTCATTATATTCATGCATGAGGACATGCAAGAAAGTAGGTATGGGGGGTAGTAATTGTAAACTAAAAATTTTTCTGTCAGCACCTCGGAAGAACCTTTCGTACATCATGCTAATTGCACTTTAGGATCCTTAAATTAAGAACAACCGACTCCACCTCCAATGTTAGCATTGGAGCTAAAAATCATTCACAATAGCCACTTTCGACTCATCCACTCACCTTTTTGTTCTAAATTTATGGTCAAGCAGTATATAACCTGAATTAGGGAAATTTTCAAAGTGCAACTTTGAAAGGTTACAAATAGCATTTATATATATTGCATTCATGAATGAGATTTTTATGAAGAGAATGTCATAAGGATTTCATCCTCTAGTTGATTCCTGTAATCTGGAGTGTAGTACAACTTTTAACACACATGTAGAATTTGCAATGGATTCATGGTGAAGGCTGATAAACATTTTTAGTTTGTCAAGAAGTTGTGCTTCTTTTCCTGAACCCCTGGACAATGTTTTGGGAGTCAGGCAGATTTTCTTCAATAAATCCACCAAATAGTGTAAGATGAGAGTAGAGTGTACAAGTGCTCTAAGATTAGTGCAAAGAATTTGGAATCCTAGATAATTAGGTAATGATACTCAAAGATTAGGCATGGTTTTCACTCTCAGATCCTGCATATACATTTTTGTGCAAAATATTGAGAACCACCAAATAAGGCAATTACACGGAGAGCGAGGTTTCATAAAACTAGGGCTAAGATGGATGGTTACGACCATTCTTTACGGAGTCCTCGACTGAAGGAGGGTATTGATGTCAAGGTCCGAAATACACTATCTTATCCATCTTTCCTAATGCCATGAGTAGGCACTTCCACCAAATAAGTCACCCAATGTCTCTTGAGTACCAGCAATCCTTAATAATGCCGCCTCAATAAAATTCATGAATGTGTTGTGTTAGAAAAAGTATACATATGAAAAAAAATGAAAAAAATGAGAAAAAGAAAGAAAAATTGAAAAAGAAAAAAAAATTAGAACAAGAAGGAAAAGCAAAGAAAAAGAGTGAGTGAATATTTAGTGTTTATTTCAATTGCATTGAGGCAATGTGATGTGCATACATCTGATTAGCCTAAAATTTCTATTAATGCATGTTCTTAGTGTCACATTAACATCATACATTGTAAATAGTGCATAACATGCATAATCTTGCATTTAGATCAAGTTGTATAAATTGTATAGTAATTATCTCCTTTTTATGGTCAAGGACAGGACGACTTTTTATCAGGGCCTCAGATCGAAGATCCAACTGTACAGATCTGATCAGGATGACAATTGGAGTTCAATGACTCTAAGATTGCCCCAATTGGACATCTGTAGCACCAGATAGAGATCGAGGAACCCTAAAGAGAAAGGGCCAATATGGCATTAATCTACACCTTAGACGACAAATCTGACTGCACGGATGGGTTCGAATCGACGATCCCAGCCTAACATCACAAAAATCAGTCCAATCTGACACCAATAGCACCATCTACATCAATCAGAAGATGGATGGTCTAGATGGCACCACGTGGTGCCATCATAGCTACCCAACACCGGCCGCAACTCTCCTTCACCCGCTCGACAAATCTCAGCCATTGGATGCCCATCCAACGGCCGAGATCGCACCCAGCCAATCTAGAAGGCCGCCGCGCCCTCTTTCTCTCCTCACCCGTGCGATGGATCTAGACCGTTGGATCACCATCCAATGGCCATGGATGCTCGTGCCTTAAAACATCCGCACTACACAAATGCCTGCTCAGTGCAGTGGTCGAGCGAGCCATGCAAGCACGCCACGGGCGTTCGAGGTAGCATTCACTGCGAGCTGGCGTGCGTTGTAGATCCAACAGCAGGGTGCAAGAGATAGCACCCACACGCAATCAGACGCGCGGCGCTTACACGTGATCACACGCGGGCACGCGACGCTGGTGTAGCCACTTTAAGCCGTCAGATCTCTTGTTCTGACGGTTATGAGAATGTGAACGTACGCGTGTGTTGAAGGGCATGGAGGCGAGAGGGCACGCGAGCGATGCGCACGTCAGCCACGTTTAGGCCTTTAGTGACGGATAAATCCGTCACTAAAGGTCCTGAATTTGTGCTTTTCAAGTTATAATGTCCAAAATGCCCCCACTCCTTGCAACTATAAAAGGAGACCCCTCCATATGGATTTCTAATCCCTTCCTTCTATTTTCTCCCTCTACAAAGCTCAAGAGATGCTTCTCCCACACCCTGGATGCTCCTCAAGAGCTAAAACCAAGTTTTTGCCCCATTCTGGAAGTGGATCTCGTGACGACAACGACGTGCTACCTCGTTCCCATTCCTCCTGCTTTAACCTCCTTCTTCCCGCTCTGTTCCTCATCCTCTAGGCATTGTCTCATCCGGCTCGTCCTCCAAGCGATCATCGAGGAAGATAACTTCTCGTTCCCATTCCTTTTTCCTGCTTTCTAGAGTAGAATTTTCTTGCTCTCTAGTTGTAATAATTTTTCACTTTCTAGTGTAATCTTTTCTCGCTTTCTTAGTTGTAAAAACATTTTGCAAGATCAAGTGAATGTTTTCCCTCTCTCTCTCTTATTGTCTATATTTATTCCATTTCATTGTGATTATTCCGCTCTTTAAATAAAAACACAAAAAAAATACAATTGGGAATTTTGATCGACATAGCCTACCTGAGTTCGACCCTAGATTTCTTTATAGATTTCTAGTATAAATTTTATTTGTTGAACCCGAGTTCTTCACTACTCGAACTACAACGACAGGTTTTCAAAACCAACTCCAATAGCATAGTCCTCTAACGTCCAACATTTTGCCGCCGTTGCTGGGGAGGCAATGATTTTCCGATCTTCCTTTCACATTTCACGTACTTTACTATTTCCTAACTTGCTTTCTCTCGTGTCTATTGATTTACAGATACCTCTATCAGGGAATCGTCAAGTGGTAGATCGGAGTAAAGTGCAGTTGAAGAAGACTGCAAGTGCACCCCATTCTTCCCTCTCCATAGTTTTCATTTCAGCACATTAAATTCAAATCCCAATTAACCTAGGTGTTTGGATAAATGCTAGGATTAGTTTGGTTGTTCGGATTTTCACTCGCATTTCACCCTCGCATATAAAAAAAACAAAAAGATAATTTTGCGGGGTAATTCAACATACACACAACATACACTGACATTCAAGGCACTTAACCTAATTAATTTCTTCTACTCAACCAGATTCTGATCTGTGGAACCAATACACACAAATCAACTCATAAAAGAGTAGAAATCATTCTAGGTTAATCATTTTTGTGTGCCTAACCCAGTGGTGCAATTGTGGTCAATTGCTTGAGTTGTTTGGACCGCACCACTCAATCTAAAACCAACTCACCAAGTAGCTTCCTCTTAGGGTTTTTAGTCTAGGTTCATACCAGGCACTCCACTTGATTTCTGATTTTAAAATGAAAGCAATCTTCACCCTTGCTTGAAAACTTGGTTTGCCTCAAACTTAATTGAAATCAACCTAATTCTAAACCCTAAAAGCTACTTAAGCAAGATTTGAACATTAAAATCTACTCATCATAAAAAATCTTTCTTGAAAACCCTAGTTGTGCATGCAGTTACACACACTCAATTGATTATTAAGCGCACAACCCATTTTAAGGGCCCACCACATTCCATAAGAACTACAATCCCAGGCCTCAATAAATCAAGTAGACGTTGGCCTTAAGGAATGATTCGCTCTTCGGGGCCTAGTCTGAGATTGTTTACGAATAACTTTCTTGTACTGATCAATCTAATGTCTAGCTAGGGGAATAGCATCAAATGACCGCGGCTGGGGGGTACACTAGGAACCGGAGGTGCTGGTCGAAGGAAGAACCTTTTCCCCAATCCCTCCTTCAAGCTGGTTGGATTGAGTAGACATAAGTACAGTAAATTGTTTATAATCTTAAAGCGGGTTCTAGGAGTCTGTAGATCCTTAGGTTACCGCAATTAAGGATAGGCTTGTTTTGTTCTGTTGCAGGGTTCTTATCCCCGGTCTTTCTGACCTTTTCCTATTTTATGCTGGGAGGAAGGTCATTGAATCCCTGATTGGAAGGACCACTAGATTATTATAGGAGGCGTAGATTGGATTTTGGCCAAATTGATCCCATGGCCGATCAATAGCCTCCTCTACCTCAGGATCCACAAGAGGTATTTTGAAGGCAACTAGAACAAATGCAGAGAATGCAAGAATGGTTCCAGAGAATGCAGGGCACTCAACCCTTGAAGGTTTTTTATTATCCTCCAAATTACGGGGAATGTCCCGACATCCAGATTCCTGCTAGAGATGTAGAAATCAAGCCCAAGGTGTTAAACCAGATCAGACATTTTCATGGGCTTGGCTCTGAAGACCCATTTAAGCACATGGAGGACTTGACCACTTTGGTCCAGACCACCAAGGTGCGAAACGTGAATGAGGAGCAAATGATCATGAGGCTCTTCCCCTACTCTCTTAGGGATAAAGCCGCTCATTGGTACAGGACTATAGGAAGACCAATTGCAACTTGGAATGAGTTGAAATTGACCTTTCTGAAGAAAATTTTCCCTGTTAGACGTACCAATGCTTTGAGATGGGCAATCACTACCTTTACCCAGTGGATGGGGGAGCAGTTTCATGTTGCCTGGGAGCGATTCTAGGACCTTTTGCGGTGGTGTCCACACCAGGAGGTGCTGAAATGGCAACTCATGTAGATTTTCTACCACAGGTTGACCGAGCAACTCAGAAATCATGTGGACGCTTCTTGCGGAGGCAATTTCCTCAACAAAGATGCAGATAGCGTGCACGATTTGTTTGAGGAGATGAGCCAAAATTTGATCAATCATGCCTCCATGCATACTTTTAATCAGTCCCACTAGCCTAGATCAAATGTTAATGAAGTCCACGACTCTCATTCATTCGATATGGAATTCATTTGTAAAAAAATTGATAAGGTGGAGTTGGTTGCTAAGAGAATGGAGGAGTGGATGGCTGGAAACTCAATGAACAACTCTCGATCCACTCAATCCCAGAATTCGAGATTCCATTCGTCGCAAGCTCCTTCTGGATGAGAGTTCGTGAATCAACTTGATGGGGCTCAACCTACAAGCCAGCATTATTCGGAACTCCACAGGTTCCAAACTGGGGCCTTTGATCCCAATTTCTCTTATCCTTCCCTTTCTTTCTCTCCATCCTCACCCTATGAGGATGTTTGTGCTGTACAGGAGAATGTTAGATCCAACCCTTATTCCAATGCTTATAATCCGGGTTGGAGAAACCACCCTCCCTTCTCCTGGAAAAACCTAGGGCAGCAGACCCAATTCCGACCCAGCAACTATGCTTCGCAATGACCATTGGGTCAGGGTCATGTTTACACTTAGTTTCCCCCGAATCAGGACAATCAGCCAGCTTGGATTGCCTATGAACCCGTAGGGCAGGCTAAACCGACAAATGGTGGAGATGCAAGGATCCATGCTCTAGCTCATGCAGCAAATGAAAACCTCACTGGACAACTTGCAAACCGGGCTCATAGCTAATTCTCATCAACTCGTATCTCTACCATCTCAACCCATACCCAACCCATGAAATATCCTGAATCCGGGCAATCAAGCCCATGGGTACGGAAATCAGAGGAACCCACACGCACATGCTTAGGTGGTTGAGTAGGGTCATTCCTCTTCTTCTTCTGTAAATCAACGGTTCTTGGCTAATGAAGCCCCTCCAATCTTTCCTTGCCCTCCCCAAGATCCAAACTCGTATGCATCCGTAAATTCTATTACTTTGAGGAGTGGTAAACAAACTCAGGATCCATAACCACACTGTTTTGATTTACCGAATCCTGAAGAACCTGAGGAGAGAGAGGAGAATTATGGAGAAGAAATCAAGGCTCAGGAACCTGATTCCGAAGATCTGACTCATGTTCCTTTTCCTGAGTCCTCGATCAGATCAGGGAAGAAGAAGTCTATTGATAGTAATGAGGAGCTTCTGAAAATATGCAAGAATGTCGAGATCAATATCCCAATTTTCGATGCTATCAAGCATATACCGACTTACACGAGATTTTTAAATGATTTATGTACATAGAAGTGTAAGTCGAGAGAATCTGTGCCGAGGAAGGTGGTACTCTCCGAGTAGGCTAGTTCTGTTATCCTACACCACCTCCCTTAGAAAAAGAGAGATCTAGGTGCTCCTTTGATTTCTTGTGTCATTGGAGATTACACTTTTGATAGAGCACTGCTGAATCTAGGTGCATCCATCAACCTAATTTCGACTTCTCTTTACGAGAAGTTTGGATTAGGTGAACTTCGGCCGACTTCAGTAATGCTACAATTGGCGGACCGTTCGGTCACAAATCCCCGAGGCATTATTGAAGATGTTATTGTTAAGGTTAAGGATTTCTATTTTCCTTTAGATTTCCTTGTCCTTGACATGGATGTACCTAAAAATTTGAGGAACACACCCATCATTCTGGGGCATCCGTTACTAGCTACCGCTAAGGCCAACATTAACTATGAAAGCAGTAGCATGGAAATCTCCTTTGGGGATCAACAAATGAAATTTGATATTTTTAAGGCGATTAATAAATTTGAGGATTGTAGATTTATTGAGGAACTTGAGGATGATAATATGAATATTGAGACTTGTATGATGGTTTCTACATTTGAAAGTTCCTCCTCTGATGATGAATTGGACCCACAACCTTCTATGGCAGACCCACCATCTTATGAAGAGGTTATTGATTTTGTTCACTCTCAACCTCTTCCTCTTGATGAGTCTTCATTAGCATCTTCCTTACCTTTAATCATCAACCTACCCCAGCTTGAACTGAAACCATTGCCTAAGAATTTGAAATATCAGTTTTTAGAACCACATAAGATGCTCCCTATGATTACCAGTGCTAAATTAACAAAGGAGTAGGAGATTAAACTGATTAAGGTCCTGAAGGAACACAAGGAGGCAATTGGTTGGACCATTCATGACCTTAGGGGGATCGAGCCATCTTATTGCAATCATAAAATACTTTTGGAAGATGGATCCCGCCCTTCTTACCAGATGCAGAGGAGATTAAATCCAAATATGCAAGAAGTGGTCAAGAAGGAGATTATTAAGTGGCTTGATGCAGGAATCATTTATCCTATCTCGGATACTCCTTGGGTAAGTCCCGTGCAGATTATTCCTAAGAAAGCCGGGATTACCATTGTGACTAATGAGAAAGGAGAATCTGTCATAACTCGTTCAGATTCCTCTTGGAGGGTTTGTATCAATTACAGGAAGCTGAACACGACCATGAAAAATGATCATTTCCCTCTACCTTTCATTAATCAAATCTTGGAAAGACTAGTCAGGCAAAAGTACTTCTGTTTTCTTGATGGTTACTTAGGATACAACCAAGTTCCCATCCATCCCAAGGATCAGGAAAAAACTACTTTCACCTGTCCCTACGAAACCTTTGCTTTCTGTAGGATGCCATTCGGCTTATGCAATGCACCAGCGACTTTTCAAAGGTGTATGCCGACCATATTCTCTGACATGGTGGGAGAGTTCATGGAAGTCTTCATGGACAATTTCTCTATTTTTGGAGAATCATTTGACTCTTGTCTAGCTAATATTGAAATGATTCTTAAATGATGCATCAAAACAAGATTGGCCCTTAGCTGGGAAAAGAGTCATTTCATGACACAAGAAGGCATCATCTTGGGTCATGTAATCTCTGAACGGGGAATTGAAGTGGAAAAAGCTAAGGTTGATGCTATTGCTAAACTTCCTCCTCCCACATCTGTTAAACAAATTCGATCATTTCTTGGTCATGTGGGATTCTACAGGAGATTCATCAAGGACTTTTCGAAGGTTGCTCGTCCTTTGAGCAATCTTCTCACCAAGGAAATGCTGTTTGATTTCAACGAATCATGCCGTAAGGCATTTGATTTTCCTAAAATGGCAGTCACTTGTGCTCCAGTGTTGCAACCACCAGTCTGGACAGCCCCTTTTGAGATCATGACCGACGCTTCTGATTATGCGGTTGGGGCTATTTTGGGTCAGAAAGTTGATAGGAAGCCCTCTGTTATCTACTACGCTAGTAAAACTCTGGACGAGGCCCAGAGGAATTACACTATTTCTTAGAAGGAATTACTAGCCGTAGTATTTACTTTGGAGAAATTCAGGGCTTATCTCTTAGGGTCTCACATCATTATATATACCAACCACTCAGCCTTGAGACATCTCTTAGCCAAAAAGGATGCCAAACCCCGGCTTATTTGTTGGATTCTTCTGCTTCAAGAATTTGATCTTGAAATCAAGGATAAATCCAAGGTACAAAATGTGGTGGCAAATCATTTGTCGAGACTTTGAGTGATGCTTCTCATCCGGATACTCCGATTGCTGATACTTTTCTAAATGAAACCATCCTTACAGTTTCATGCATCCAAATCCTGTGGTTTGCTGACATTGTTAATTATTTGGCCATTGGTCAAATCCCCCAGGATTGGACCAAGCAACAACGGGATAGACCTAAATCTGAGGCCAAATATTATTTCTGGGAGGACCATGAATAGTACCACATCGGCTCTGATCAGATTATTCGTCGATGTGTTCCAAAGAACGAATTCAATAGTATACTCAAGTTCTACCATGCATCTGCATGTAGTGGACATTTCTCTAGGAAAAGGATGGCTGCAAAAATTTTGTAATCTGGATTCTATTGGCCATCTTTATTCAAGGATGCCCAGGAATTCTCATGGTCGTGTTCCCGATTCTTCCTGTTGAAATCTTTGATGTTTAGGGCATCAATTTCATGGGACCCTTACTCCCTTCATTTGGACATCAATAAATTATCGTCGTTGTTGATTACGTGTCCAAATGGATCTAGGCAATTCCCACTCGAACCAATGACCACAAGGTGGTCATCGATTTTGTCAAGAAGAACATCTTCAACAAGTTCGAGATTCCGAGGGCCATCATTAGTGATGATGGCACTCATTTCAATAATGCCTAGTTCCGTAATTTGTTGGCTAAATGCGAGGTTAATCACTGAATCTCCACAGCTTATCATCCCCAGATGAATGGACAGGCCGAGATCTCTAATCGGGACATCAAGAATATTCTGCAGAAAATGGTTAGGCATGATCGCAAAGACTGGACTCAAAAACTTCAGGACACTCTTTGGGCCTACCATACGGCATATAAAATGGCCATCGGCATGTCTCCGTTTCATCTGGTGTATGGAAAGGCATGCCATTTACCCATAGAAATTGAACATAGGGCATTCTGGGCAATCATGCAATGCAATCTAGATCTGAGTTTAGCTGGGAAGACTAGGAAACTCCAACTACCTGAGTTGGAGGAGCTTAGAAATGATGCGTATGAGAATGCCATGATCTACAAGGCTTGAACCAAAGCTCTACATGACCAATTGATTTCCCGCAAGAGCTTTGAGCTAAACCAGAAGGTCTGGCTATTCGATTCTTGAATTAAGCTCTTTCTTGGAAAACTTAGGTCAAAATGGAATGACCCATTCATTATCGACCAGATTTTTCCAAATGGAGTTGTTCAGATCTCTGACCCGAAGACGGGTAATTCATTCAAAGTCAATGGTCAACATCTGAAGCCTATTATTGACCGTACTATTCCAGTACCCATCTCAGACATGGTTGCTCTAGCCATGTTGTGACCTCTTTGGCTAGACTTCAACTAGCTGATGGCATTCAACTCAGCAGTTGTACAGTCTGACTCAGAGTTGACTTGACCTTCATATTGAGGTGATATCTTTTGTACTCTACCCTTCCTTTCATGTCTCCTCTTCTCAATGTGGACATTGCACCAACTAGGAATGGGGGGGGATTCATTTTTGAATCATTTTGTTAGCTCTGTGAAATTCTTGTATATACATAAAAAAAAATTAAATTAGGAAGGAATACTTGGACATTAGGACCTTCCAATCTAAGGAAATATTACAATAGGATCTGAACACTAAGACCCTTTAGGTCTTTGGGCTTAATCAACCTAGGTATCCACAAAAATGTGGATTTGTATTTCGAGTCATCACCATCCTGAATTCTATTTCAATTTGATTAAATAAGTTTGGGTGATAAGTACACGACTTATCAACCCACCCTTTGATTTGAGGAAACCTTAAGTCTAAGCATCTAACACTATCTTGTTACTAACTCATTGTTCGACAATTTTAACGGAAATTGGGTAGCTAATGACCCTTCTAGGGTGATATGGCTGGCAAGTTATAGTGGGTAACAGCCCATAGGTAGGTTGTCTAGAGCCCAATCACTGAACCATTCTTTTCTTACTACCTTTTCTTAAATCTTAGACCAGGGAAGCCACCTACCTAAAAAGAAAAAGGAGAAAAGAAAGAAAATAAAAGAAAATAAAAGAAATAAGCCACACCTCACCGTACGAGTATGGCTAGAAAGTTGTCTGTGGTAACAGCTCATCGACCGGTTGTCCAGAACCTAGCTCAAGAAATGCACTAAAAATCCCCAAAACAATTAGGAAGAAGCGGAGAAGTAGAATAAGCTGGGGAGATATACACTGGACTTACCCTTGTGTTGACACCATAAAAATAAAAGTAAGGAGAAAGCTACCGGTTGTAAAGATACACCTTTAGGCAGAACTTTCCTTTTAAGGTCACCTAGAGGTGTAGAAACTCGAAGTCCCTTCTAATTGCCACTTAACAAGTCTATCACATTCACAATAAGATGCTTAGAATTTAGGGTTCTCATCAACTCTTGGGTGGGTTGAGTAGCCGTAAAAAGCCACTCTTTAACCCTAATATCAAAAATCCAAAAAAATTAGAAAAGCAGAAAAAGAGAAAAAGAGATTTTTCTTTGAATAAGCCAAGGGCTTGAGGCGGTCTGCATTTTGGCAGATACCCGGGCACTGTTGTGTCTTTGAAAGTTAAGATCCTGAGTAAAAATTTCATAATGTTGAAAATAACTTATGCCCAAGTAATCCAACCTAATTCTTTTCTAAATAGCATGTAGTTTTTGCTAGGGACTAGCAAAAGATAGGCATGAGGGTGTGATGTGTATACATCTGATTAACCTAAAATGTCTATTAATGCATTTTCTTAGTGTCACATTAGCATCACACATTGTAAATAGTGCATAACATGCATAATTATGCATTTAGATCAAGTTGTATAAATTGTATAGTAATTATCTCCTTTTTATTGTCAGGGACAGGGTGACCTTTTATCAGGGCCTCGGATCGAAGATCCAACCATACGGATCTGATTAGGGCGACGATTGGAGTTCAACGACTCCGAGATCGCCCTAATCGGACATCTGTAGCACCAAATAGAGACTGAGGAACCTTGAAGAGCAAGGGCCAAGATGGCATTAATCCGCACCTCAAACGACAAATCCAACTGAATGGATGGGTTCGGATCCATGATTGCAGCCTAACGACATGAAAATCGATCCAATCTGACACCGTGGCACCATCTACATCACTCAGAAGATGGATGACCTACATGGCACCATGTGGCGCCATCATAGCCGCCCAACACCGACTGTGGCTCTCCTGCTTCACCCACTCGACAAATCTCAGCTGTTGAATGCCCATCCAATGGCTGAGATCGTGCCCAGCCAATCTGCAAGACCATCGTGCCCACTCTCTCTCCTCACCCGCGTGATGGATCTAGATCGTTGAATCACCATCCAACGGCCACAAAAGCTCGTGCCTTAAAACATCCATGTGACACAAACGCTCGCTCAGCACAGTGGTCGAGCATGCTATGTGAGCACGTGACGCACGTTCGAGGCCGCATTCGATGCTAGCGGGCGCGCGATCAGAGTTGCGTGATGAAGATCTAGTGACGGGGAGCGAGCAATAGCACCCACGCACGATCAGACATGCGGTGCTTACGCGTGATCGCACGCAGGCGCGTGGCGCGAACGTAGCCACTTTAAGCCATTCTATCTCTCGATCAAAAGGCTGTGAGCACATGAACGTGCGCGTGCGTTGAAGGGCATAGAGGCGAGGGTTCATGCAAGCGACGCACACATCGGCCATGTTCAGGCCTTTAGTGACGGATAAATCCGTCACTAAAGGTCCTGAATTAATGTTTTTCAATTTGTAATGTCTAAAATGCCCCTACTCCTTGAAACTATAAAAGGAGACCCCTCCATATGGATTTCTGATCCCTTCCTTCTCTTCTCTCCCTCTCCAAAGCTCAAGAGAAGCTTGTCCCACACCCTAGATGCTCCTCAAGAGCTAAAACAAAGTTTTTGCCCCCATTCCGGAAGCGGATCCCGCGATGACGACGACATGCCACCTCGTTCTCATTCCTCCTGCTTCGACCTCCTTCTTCCCACTTCATTCCTCGTCTTCCAAGCATTGTCTAGTCCGACTCATTCCCCAAGCGATCGTCGGGGAGGATAACTTCTCTCTCCCATTCCTTTTTCCTACTTTCTAGAGTAGAATTTTCCTGCTTTCTAGCTGTAATAATTTCTCGCTTTCTAGTGTAATCTTTTCTCACTTTCTTAGTTGTAAAAACATTTGGCAACATCAAGTGAATGTTTTCCCTCTCTCTCTCTTATTGCCTATATTTTTTCCATTTCATTATGATTATTCCACTCTTTAAACAAAAGCAAAAAAAAATATAATTATGAATTTTGATCGACATAGCCTCCCTGAGTTCGACCTGAGATTTCCTTAGAGATTTCCAGTATAAATTTTATTTGTTGAACCTGAGTTCTTCGCTACTCGAACTACAACGACAGGTTTTCAAAACTGACTCTGATAGCGTAGTCCTCCGATGTTCAACACAATGCCACCAAATAAATTTGAGATCCACCAAATAGGGCCTTAACCTATTTTTCTGTGTTTCTGACTGCCCAAATATTGGCTGAGGAATTCTGACTTAGTGTTTGGGTTGTGCAACTCAATTAAAGTGTTAATGCTAAATTAGACCACCGAATATGGATCATACATGAGAATCTGGTGAGATTGTGAGCTCTAAGAAAAAGAAAGCAAAGAAAAGAAAAAGAAAAAAAAAAGAAAAGAAAAAAAGAGAGGGAAAAAGAGAGAATGAATACAAAGGAACCAAAAGAGAGTAGTTTTTCTCGTCTTTCTCCGAGTTGAGTTAAAAATTTGGGAATCTAGATTCTATAGTACTAATTTCTATGTAGCACCAAGTGAGAGTGAGCCACCAAATAAACACATCCATTTCCCTCTGACATTCTCTACCTAGGCTTAAAGCTAGGGTGGAACTAAAAAAAAAAATATCTTCGATACCCCGAGGGAAGAAGTCCACCTACCCTGCTAGAATTTTACTAGGGCTTAAGTATAGACTGTAGAGGTGAATCAGGCCTTTCACTCAATTCCATCGCAAAAGCTACATAGCAACACTTTCATGTATCTAGATTTGTAGATTTCTGGATGAAACAAAAGGACAAAAATCTTTAGTCAAGCTCTTTGATAAAAAGAATAAGCGGTCATTTAGGGATTAAATTTGTAAATAACTTTGTCATGCTTTTAGTCTTACATTTGCTAGGGACTAGCAAAGTTTAGGCATGGGAGTATGATTGCACATCAATCATGGGTCCTAATCAACCTAAATAATGTTTGAACCTAGCTTAATTTGTGGATGTTGCACTAATATCTTTCATATCATGCGTTGCATCAGTCTATTTAGAATAAGATGAGATATCCTGCTATTTGAAGGTTTTTATTACTATTTGTAGGAAATAAAGTGATCCAGGATGAGGGAAATAGTGGAATAAAGTAAAAAAGGAAGAAGACCGATCCAGATAAGAGGAGTGATAAGGATAGCCTTATTCTTATCCTTAGAAAACTTAGGACAGCCTTCCCAAACCTAAAACAACCTCCATTAGAGCACCTTAGCCTCAAAACCCAAACATGGATAGCACTATCCTTGTTCTTATCCACCCTATCCCTCTCCCAAACACTTAGGAACCAAAACCCACCCTAGAAAACCTAAAACACACTCTCCAGCACCTTTTAGGACGTCCAGACACTGACTGGATGTCCGATTTCTGTAGAATAACAATCCAGGAAGCCAAAACTCATACTGACACAGAATTGGACATCCAATTTATTGTCCAAATGTCCAATTTTGTAGTATAAGACATCTGACCGCTATCCTGGACGTCTGATACTACTATCTGGTTTCAAATTTTGGTGCTAGAAGCCTAATCTTGCCTATTCTGACCTAGGAACCCCACCGGACACCCTAGGAAGCCTAATTAGAGACCTCCTAAGACTAGTCCACTATCCATAGCCCTACTTATCCTATCCCTAACCCAATTGAACCATCCCATACCTAATTGGGTGCATCTATAGTTGATTGGGTGCACCTATGCCCAATTAGATCCACCCAGGATCTAATTGACACATACCTATTAGGGTTACCCTAGCCTAATCACATGCACACATCAAATTAGACTTGACCTTGACCTAATTAGGTTCACTCCTATCTGATAAAACCTTCGTAAGCCTAATTAGGTCCACACCCACTTAATGTAGGTTAACCCAACCTAGATTCACCAAAACCACTACCCTACTCCACGAAAATTACACCTGCACATACATACACTTTCCTAAATCCCACATTCCCATTCTAGCCCTCATTAGTCGATCACCAACCTAGATCCTACATTGGTGGCACTTGTTATTTTGGGAGCCACCATAAGTGGTGACCCATTTGAAATGGAGAGGCCTTCCCAGAAAAGCCATGGAGAGAAGAGAGCCACTAAATTCATTCACTCTCCCAACCATTCTCCTCCCACTTGTGACACCCTTCCACCCTCCAAAACCCTAGGGCCATCCTCCTCCTCCAAGGCCCCCTCCATGGATGACTAAAGAAGAAGCTCCTCCAAGGCATCTTCATGTGGGCAGCAAGAAGAACGAGAGCACTAGAGTGCAACACCCTCGTCTCCTCTCTTCACTTGGGCGTGTCTTTTCTTCTCCATAGAGAGGATGCATCCTCTTTTTCTTCTTCTATTTGGATGGCCATGAAGGCTCACCCATAGTCTCTTGTGGTCGGCCATCTCTTGTTGGTAGGTGTGTAGATGGGTTTGCATACCCAAGGTCTTGCCTACACCCTAACACAAGGCCGATGGCCCTATTGGCACCTTCCCGATGTGAGGGATTTCGTCTATTTAAATGCTTTCTAGTATAGATATTGTGTGACACTATTTTGATTATTCTATGCATGAATAATATTGTGTGATCATCGCTTCTATGATTGTCTTCAGGTCTTTTTGCCTATCTCTTTTCAAGATAAAAATCAAAAATACAAAAAAGACCAAAAGAAATATTAGGTTAGATTAGATTTAGGTTAGATTAAGCTGATCCAAATCTCGACTTGCTTTCATGCCTCCCAGAGATGAACGACCAGGACTCAAGTTTTCAAAGGAATAAAATTATTCGAGTTTCAATATTATAAATGTTTTTGTCAAGGGGATTTCGCGACTAAACTATAACATTGTTTTCCGAAAACTCGCAATTTCCACACTTGTCATGGATGAGGCTTAGCATAATTATACGATTACGGAGAAAGAGCTGCCAGTCGTAGTATTTGATTTTGAGAAATTCAAATTATACCTCCTTGGCTCCCACGTCATCATTTACCCGGATCACACAGCAATGAGGCACTCGCTTCTGAAGAAGGACACGAAGCCTAGATTAATCCGCTAGATATTATTGTTGCAAGAATTCGATATTGAAATTAACGACAAGGTGGGAAAGTAGAACTTGGTAGCTGACCATTTGTCCTGCCTCCCTTCTTCGATCATTGATCCCTCCGGACCCATCATTGACCATTTTCTTGACAAGTACCTCCTAACAGTTGGTATGGGACTTCCTTGGTATGTTAATATGGTGAACTATTTGGCATCACACCAGATTCCATTTGATTGGCCAAAAAGCCAAGAAAGACAAATTGATTTTAGATGACAAATATTTTATCTGGGAAGCTCCATACCTATTCCTCATTGGTGCAAATCAAATCATTCAAAGATGCGTCCTGGAGCTGGAGATCAATGATATTTTGTCCTTTTTCCATGACTAGGCTTGAGGTGGTCACTTCTCTGGACACAAAACTATAGCAAAAATCCTCCAGTGTGGCTTCTATTGGCCCACGATTTTCAAGGATGCACATAATTATTATAAGGCATGTGCTCGTTGTCAGACCTTAGCCAACATGGGCCACCGGGACATGATGCCTTTACAGCCGATTCTCGTGTGCAAGATCTTCGACATTTGGGGTTTTACTTCATGGGACCCTTCCCAAATTTTGATGGTTTCGAGTACATCCTCCTAGCTGTGGACACTGTGTCCAAATGGATCTAGGTTGTCTTAACTCGAACCAATGATCATAAAGTCATAATCAAATTCACTCATCAGCATATCTTTTCTTGGTTCGATGTCCCATGTGCTATCATCTTTGATGGAGGGACTCACTTCACGAATGTGCACGTCCAGTCCCTGGTGAAAAGGTATGGGGTGTCACATCGTATTTCGACTCCTTATTACCCCGGACTAACGAATTAGCTGAGCTTTCTAATAGGGAGATCAAGAAAATCCTATAAGTCACTGTTCGGCCTGACAGGAAAGATTGGGCTACCCACCGTCCAAAAGCCTTGTGGGCCTATAGAACTGGCCATAAAACCCAGTTAGGAATGTCTCCCTTCAGACTTGTGTACTGGAAGGCATGTCACCTCCCCATAGAAGTGGAGCACAAACCTACTGGGCAGTATGGAAGTGCAATCTAGATCTCATCAAGGTTGGAATCCACCATCGGTTGCAAATGAGCGTGATCGAGGAACTACGTAATGACGCGTATGAGAACTCGTGAATCTTTAAAGAGTGAGTCAAAACCTTCCGTGACAGGCACATTTTGTGGAAATCTTCCCAGCCTGGTCAGAAAGTTCTGCTTTTTGATGCTAAACTCAAGCTCTTCCCAGGAAAACTCAGATCGAAGTGGACTAGACCATTCATTGTGAGATAAGTGTTTGGAAATGGAGCCGTCGAAATCAATAAACTTAGCTATGACTCAGGATCATTTATCATGAACTGTCAGAGACTCAAACCATTCCTCGAACTCACTAACTTGAATCTGGCTGTAGTATCTTTTGATCTCTATTCTCCCTGGGCTTCATTGTGCTGAGTTGTTGGCGTTAAACTTAAATCTTAATGGGAGGCAACCTATCATTAAAAAACTCGAGACCCTTCTAACCTATCTTTCGCTAAAACCATATTACACTTTAGGGTTCATCCATTAAAACAACGGACTTCACCTTTGATACTTGTGTTAGAGCTAGAAATAGTTTGCAACAATCATTCTGAACTGAACTGAACTCACCTAATTTATAATGGGGACATTGCAAATCTTAAGCATGGGGGGAATTAAAGTGCAAAATGCTGTGAGAATCAATTCATGGAGGGGTTTCATTGATTCTTAAAAAGAAAAAAAGTGGAGAAGTCAATTTGAGCTAAATTAAAATAATTTAGAAGGGGAAAATAAAAGGAAATGAAAAAAAGGGGAACTCAAAAGAAAGAAATGAGATAGTCCCTTGTGATTGATTATAGAATTTACCTAAATTCTAGGCTAGATCGAATGCTGAATTGAGACCTGGAAGGCTAAAACTTATGATATTAGAGATGAGTACCAACCTTAGGCCTCTTGGGGTTATTTTAGGATTTAAACACTCACGTATTCGTTAAGATCCAGATTAGTCCTCAAGAAGTTGAGGAAAGTGCGAAGCTTGTGTAGTTGGTCTATGGCTTAGGGATTATCCAGCCTTGTTGCCTACCCTTTAGTTTGCGGGACTTGGTAACCTAAGCACCCAAAATCCGACCACTAGTCTGGTTCAGTGCGCTTAATAAAGAAATAATGCCAAAAGCTATCTATTTTGAAAAGGTTGTCCTAAAGATCTAGCATAGGGGTGGCTAAAAGACAAAAGTTGATTAGACGAGTTCCCGGCGCGGAGAGGTGGAATGAAAAATACTCACCTCGAAGATGCGTAATAGCATATCATCTCCTTGTTGCTTGTCTCCTAGGATATCTAAATATCCTATCGGGGGCATGTAAGCACCTTATGCTGATTCAGGTGTCATGGGTAGGATTATCTCGAGTTGTCGATTGCCAAGGCCTAAATTTAGCTATAGAAGGCCATGGGCAGCACTATCTCGAAGTGTCGTAAGCCAAGGTTCTGGGGGTTTCCATGGGCAATGCTATCCTAAAGCATCAAAAGCAAGGGATCCTTCGAGGATTGATGGTAGGGACAAGGAATCCGATACAGACCATGTTTAGAGCCAATACGAGGTTGGATTGAGGGAAATATAGAAAGAAAAGAGAGAAAATTCTCAAAATAAAAAAAATCCTTCTTTATATCTATTTTATCAAAATGCACTGCAAACTAAACCTAAACTTGATACATTCTATGCACGGGCACTTTAACAGCTGGGGTCAATGAACCTCTGGTAGTTTTTACGGGCCTTAGAAACCTTCGCCGCAAACTCAAGCTAAAGCTGGTCAGGTCTAGATCATGGCTGGTGCTTGAGTACCTCTAGGCCAATTGTTGGTATTTTGATCTGATTTCCAAAGATGCGGCTTAGTAGGGCATCTTGATGGTTACATCTAGCTTAGAGATTTGGTTTGATCCATAGGATTTTGCTAGAGACTAACAAAAACTAGGCATGGAGGTCTGATAGGAACACCATCATGAGACCTAACTAGCCACATTTAGTCAGGTTTGATAGATCAAAGCTCCTACCTAATCATCTGAGGGTCATAACTCTGCATTGTTCTTATTAACAACACATCACAAACAAACACAGATTAACCATGAGGTCACTCAAGGAAATCAAGGTTAATTCTATAATTTTAATAGCATATCATAAACACAAATTAACCACGAGGTCACTTAGGGGTTAAAAGAAGGTCAAAAGTCTAAAAAGTGGGTCAACAATGACAGAAATGAGGTTTCACGCATTTCATTTTTTTGAGATGAAAAGGAAAGCTATTGAATCGCCGATAGCAATCCAGGAGAGATTTTACTGATTATATGAAAGAAAAGGAATTACAAATTTGAACCCACATGTGTATGAGATTCTAGCAATTGTTTACAATGATATCCACACTCACTGGACTCCTGAAATAATTTCTCATTCCTATCTCTTCACACTGACCATAAGACAGCCACCATGGGCACATGAGGCTTATTCGAAGCTAAAAAGAAACTCCATAACTCCTCCCATGTGGGAATTGACTCCCTGGATATCTTCCTCCAAACACTATTTGTTATCATGCACGCAGGAAAAATATGATGACTATAATCATTGTGTAACCCACATAGTTGACAAAATTGAGTAGGAATGCCCATTCTCCTATGCCACATATCTCCTATTATCAACCCATCTCTTTTGCACAGCCACAAAAAGATTTGCATCTCCAGTGGTACTTTTAGCTTCCATATTTTTCTCCCAACTTCATCCACCTCTGCTGACCTTGATGACAAGATGAGTTTCTCATAGGCAGCCACTGATGAGAAGTTCCCATCCCATTTGTATGTATCACAATCCTCTGTTGTGGGTCTAAAAGCAGCAAGTTCCTACAGGAGACGTTCATTCTTAGCCTAGGTTCTTGTTCCATGGTCATCTCCACCCTCGTTGTATATCATCCATTTCTCTAAAGTCATGTCCCAGTAATCACATATTGCAACATTCTTATCAGGGGTAGCCGAGAAAGCAAGAGGGTACCTGTCCTTTATCACCCCACCTGGAAGCCATTTTTCCAACCAAAATCTAGAACTTTTTCCAGCCCAAGATTGATTGGAAGAGGTTCCAATTATCAGCCAAAGCACGAACCACAGAAGCTCAAAATGGAGACGGTTTATGGGGATTCAAGCGACTCTTCTCATCATTTGCCACCCCATAGCTATCATGTAAGAGCCCTGTCCAGATTTTTTGTTCCCCTTGCAGTAGCCGAACCGCCCATTGCAGCAACAAGGCATCATTGAACTCTTTGAGAGATCTGATTCCCATACCACCGAACTTCTTTGGAGAACAAATTGTATCCCATTTAACATGTTGGAAGAAGGTACCTTGATCAGCAGCCCCTTTCAAGAGGAACCTTTTGCGCATCACATCAAGTTTTTTCCAAATTAACTTTGGAGCACGAAAGACGGAGAAGAAAAAGATTGGAATAGAAGTAATGATTGAATTTAACAAAATAAGCCTCCCCCCCTTTGAAAGGTAATGGCTGCTCTAGCCTTCAAGTTTCGTAGCCACCTTCTCAAAGAGGAAAGTCCAATCAGATTTCTTCATTTTGGTGCACTTCAAAGGCAAGCCCAGATATTTAAGTGGCAATGATATCACAGGCATACACAAAATGCTGGAGATATCACTCTGATCACTACCATTCATCCCAAAACAAACCAGGGAAGATTTGGTGCCATTTAGTTTCAGTCCAGAAATTTCATCGAATATGTTGACCATATAGTATAATGCCTGTGCTTCCCTCATCCCTCCTACAAAAAAAACTGTGTCATCAGCATATTGGAGAATGGGGGCCAATGCCCTTCTATTTGTCATCGAATAACCACTTATCATCCCATCAGCTGCCAACTTGCAGGTGTATCTTGCTAATGTATCCACTGCAAGATTAAAAATCAATGGGGCCAATGGGAAACCTTGCTGCACCCTGCACTGAGGTTGGATCCAGACTCGACAGGGTTTCCCATTTATCAAGGGGGAGTAGGAGCCAGTCATGATACACCTTTTCACCCATTGGTTCCAAATGGGTGGAAAGTTTCTCCCTTTAAGAATTTCCTAGAGATATGACCATGAGATTAAATCATACACTTTAGAAAAGTCTACCTTCCATAGGAAGGCCTTAATCTTTCGCCTATGCAACCCCATAATCATTTCATGGGCCATAATGAAGGATTCCTACAGTGACCTCCCAGGTAAGAAAGCAGACTAGAGAGGCATAACCAGATCTTGCAACACAACACGAATTCTGTTGGCTAGGATCTTGCTGATGATAAGATAGATAGAATTCAACAATGCAATAGGCCTATAATCAGAAAAACTCTCTGCACCCGACTTCTTTGGTAGCAAGAACAGGTAAGACTTATTTAATCTTACAAAATTGGAGTTACCCCTTTCAAATTCATGAAAAACATCCATCACATCCACCTTAGGAACGTTCCACATTTCCTTGTAGAACAGAACTTGAACACCATCTGGTCTTGGCACTTCCTCATTATTCAAGCCTTTGATAGCTTCTTCAGTTTCCAATTCAAAAAATGGAGCGACCAACCTAGCAGCTTGTTCATTACTAACCTCTGGGAAAGCAGCCGAAGCCATCCTCCACGAGCATCTTGGTGCAACCTTAGCTATTTCTTTAAAGTAACGAGCAACTTCAATTCTTATCTCTCAAGTGGATGTAATGGTTCTTTCTCCCACTTTGATAGAGGAGATGAGGTTGAATCTTCTTCTGGCACTGGCAGCAAGATGGAAATATTTCATGTTAGCATTCCCTTCTTTGAGCCAAAGTTGTCTAGACCTCTCACGGCAATCGATCTCTTTCTTTCAGTCCTCCCCAATAACCTACTACCAAAATTTCCTTAGTTCCTACTACTGAGTAGGTGATGAGCCCATTTTAATGGACTACTATTACGCCTAAGTAACTTTAATCTTACCTTTTAGGTTTGGTAATAACTACATTAAGTTATGGAATGTTTGCATCCATCATGATTTAAGTTTACATCTATTTTATAGCATTCTATAACTTAATAAGTAATGATTTTATGTTTTTATGTGCAGGAACAATATTGAGAAATGAATTAGGAGGTGAGGGTAAATTTCCCTTTCTAACAAATGGCGCCATCTTTTCCCCAACCTTCGGCCAGCCGCAACTCTTCCCTCAACAGCCGCCGGCCAAAAATAGCAAAGGGATTTGCAAATCCCTTAATTCACGCACGCAAGGGGAGGAGATAAAGAGGTTGGAAAAGCTGGAGAGCGCAAAGAGGTTCTTCCTCGCTCAAGTTGGGATCTCCACCTTCTCCACCGTGGAGAGGAGGAATCGTGCAGCCACCATGTGCACTGTGCACCAAGTCTTCCATCGCTCCCTCTAGCCGTGACTGTAGATGACCACACTGCACTGCCCCCCCACTTGCCCTACCAGGCCCACACCTCTCCAGCCACTGCAGCGTGCCTTTCTCCAGCGCCCTTCACTACAGGTGCTGCCCTGCTCTACCCGCCATCGCTAGTAGGCCTATTCTAGTGCATCACCTCTGCGTGCCCCTCTTTAGTGCCAGCAGGCGCTTTGCCTCGCCACCAGCACCATGCAGGTGCTCGCTCCGCCCTCACCACCCGCACCCGCAAGCGTATCCCCCCCCAGCGCCTACCCTTGAACTTGCACGCATGCCCTATAGCTGCACCAAGCCCCTCCGCTGCCCCACAGGCACGCCTCCTCCGGCGTTCTTCTCCTTCGTCGACTGGCCACCTCCGGCCATCTCCGTCGACACTGCAGCCTCCATCGGATTGGCCTCATCTTCGCCAACCTCCTTCGCATGTTAACAGCCTCGCCGACGCATGTTAAAAATTGGGACTGCGAAGAGGTTGGACTTTAAAATCTGTGGCTGAAAATTGTGTGCAAAAGGATCCTGTTTGCGAAATTTCAAAAATCAAAACATGATTGTATGGTTGCACACTTAGACACTGTGCACCTCACACATAAGGTCACTAGATAAATTTCTACCTCTCCTCTTTTGCACCACAAGGGAAGCCAATCAGAATCAACAAGCCTATCCAGAAAGTTACCTCGGTTCCTCGTGTGTGGACTCGGTTCGAGACTTCCATCCCTTGCGAGTAGGTTATAGGCATCAGTGAAGGTTGGCCTAGGAAGCGTAATTTTTTGCAAAACTTATTTGGCCACCAATTGAACATTTAATTCTAAGACCTACAATCTACTAAAAACAAGATCCCACTGAATTTGCATTTGCTTTGATAGTAAAACTCTCTAGGAAGTTTCTGCTTGTATTCTGAATTCTGCTAAATCCTAAGTGAGTTAAAACTATTTTGCTTAAAGAAATGGATTACCCTTACTCCTATCATTTAGATTATCAGAGTCAATACTTGCCATCTTTTAATCAGGATCCCATGCCCCAAGCATATCCATCCTTTGATGGGTACATTGACAATTCATGGGATCATTCTTACTCTTATCCTGGGAGTACTGGCTTGATAACTCCCACTTTTGAGCAAAGCCTAGGAGCGGGATTTCCCAACCCTGAAATCCCTACTTCCATGGAAACACCCAACCCTCCCACTCTTCATGATTTTCCGTATCGAGGTTAGACCGATACCCCTAGGTAACCAGAGCCTGAAATTGAATATCCTCCCCAAACTGATAATAGTAGCCTCTCCTCTTTTATGATAGAAATGCAAAAATAACAAAAGGAAATGATGGAATCAATGGGAGAGATGTTGAGGAATAGTCAATAGTTAAATGAAGAAATAAGATAGCTTAGCTACACGCTTCCCAATAGTCCTGCTCCCTACCCATATGATCATGATCATGAAAATAATTCTAAGGAACCTAATGACAATAGGGATCCAATTTTATGTAGCTATCACTTAGACTCTCCCAACGAGACACGGCCACTAGAGGACAACGATCATAGTGATTATCCACCTGAACTATATTGGAGTCGAAAGCAAGGGAAGATGGTACCTCTTGAGGACCTTGACCCCAATGACAGTATTCTCCTTACCCCTACCAACCCGGGTCAAGGTTGTATTATTCCTATCACTTCCCCTATTGATTATTTCGTGGAATCTCATTTTACCCTTAGTGAGCCTACTCTTGATCCTCCACTTAGGGAATCAACACCTACCATTCAGTATCTTGAGGATTTAAATGCACCCAATGAAGGTGACCCTAACAGAATGGAGGATGAATTAGATCAATTTTGGTCTCAGGGATATGAAGACTCCAATTCAGAAAATGAGGATGCCCCGATAGAGTAACTTGGACTAAAAATATAGAGTGAATCACAAGGGAATTATTTATTATTTAAGGATTTACCTCCAGAGGATAGAAATAATATGATTAAATCCAGATTCCTCCCTTCTTTTGAGAGTCATCCTCCATCAAAATAGGTGTTGCTATTAAAGGAGGAAAAACAAAATAGCGAGAAGTCTATGGGAGACTCTCAGGGACAAAACACATCAATTGAGGATTTATACCCCGAGAAGAGTGATGAATTCAATGATATAAACTTGCTCCAAAATATTAAGACTGATCCTCCTTTAGGAATAATTAAGGATACGGATCCAACTCCTGTCTTCATTAATGAATCACATATACACCGCAACAAAAATTTGAGTGAACCAAACAAATCCGGGGATGAGCTTAATGATAATGATTCAGATATTTTGACCCTGCCATCAAAGAGTTGTAATTTGGAGTCTACCCTTGATTCAAATATGACTCCAATCATTAATGCTAGGTAGGGTAACTGAAGTTGTCTACAACTGTTAGGGGGTATACACAATCTGAATCATTGTTGGAATTGGACCTGACACCGACTAAGCCCTCATTGGACTTAACCATTGCCTTTCAACACTACCAACAACCCTTATACTCCCTAACAGATCCTTGGCTCAGATCTCTGCTCATGTACATTCCTTCTAGAGAACATATCAGGGTAGTACATCCTCGGGTAGAATGGCGAGTGTGGATTGATGCTTGTACTTTTACTCTCGCCATTCAAGGGTTTGAACTAATAATGTTTATATCGTTTAAACCCGTCCTGCTCTGGAGGATCCTTGTTATCCTCCACTTATTCCATTTCAGAAGGTCCCTTTTCATATTCCGTTTATTATTCCTAAACCTCCCAAGGTAGCCAATGCGGCTATTCGCTTTCATATCTTTTGGCGAGCATTTGGTATTATGTTGCATCATCAGCTCGCCAACATCCATGGCTACCTATTTTCTAGGCACGCACTGTTACGCATATTTTTAGGGCCTAACTTTTTCTATCTTGAACCTGACTTACAGGTTCCTTATAAGTCTGGCTGCTGACAGAAAATACAGCGCTTGTTGGGAGGCAACCCAGTGGTCAGAATAACACCATCCTCAGGTGATTTCTTTCCTTTCTCCTCCAATTTTAATTTTACAATGGGGACATTGTAGAATTTAGGCATGGGGGAGTGCATTTTCATTTTAGGAAGTATTCATGCATTTAGGTTAGCATATAAAAAACAAAATTTCTTGATCTGAATGGGTTAGTCCCTAGAAAAATACCTTTGTCATTGGAGGTTTTTCTTCTGGAATTATTTCTTAAGTTTAGAATCCAGTACATTTATTTCACGTGCACGTAGACTTGGTAATGGATCCTGAGGAAAACCAATAAGCATTTGTAGCCTACTAAACCCTTGGACAGTTAATAAGGAGTTAGGCATACTATTTTCTAGTAGATCCACCTCATATTTGTGAGAAGAAAGTAGAGAGATTACTGGTGCGCTAAGTCTAGTGCAAGGACTCTTAAGTTTTGGATAATTAGATGATGATACTTCAGAGTTAGGCGTAGTTTTCACTCTCTGTTCCTATGTGCGTACTTTGTATGAATTCCTGAGAGTCACGAAATAAGGCAGATACACAGAGATTGAGTCTTAATAAAGCTATGACTATGGTGGATGATTACAACTATCCTTCATAGAGTCCTCGGCTGAAGGAGGGTAATAGTATCAAAGGTCAGAAATACACCTGTCCTATCCATTCCTTCCCGGTGCCAAGAATAGGCACTTCCACCAAATAAGCCACACAAGATCCTCTTGACCATCATCATCCCTAATAATGCCTCACAAATAAAAGTCTGTGTTGATTTAACGAAAAAAAGAGAGAAAAGAAAACAAGAAGAAAAAAAAAGAAACAAAAAGAAGAAAAAGAAGAAATAGTTATATTACAAAAAAAAAAAGGCCCAAGTTATAATGTAACATTATTTCTGAGGCAACCGAACACCTATCGCGTTCCACCAAATATGACCCATACCTACCTTTTAGTATTTCTGATCGCCCGAATACTGGTTGAGGACTCTAACTTAGTTGTAGAGTTATTAGGATTTTAATTGAAGAGTGGATGCCATGTGAGGCCACCAAATAATGAGTACAATTTCTAAATCTGGCGAGATTTGTGATCTCAGAAAGAAAGAAAAGAGTGCGCACCCAGGAACATCAAGAGGGCACTGTTGTTTAGCCTCTCTCATAGTTGACTTGTCTAATAGTCTATTATTCTAGAGTCTGTAGTACTAGACTACATGTAGCACAAGAGGAGTGTGTGCCACCAAATACAAATCTATTCTACTCGATATCTCCTACCTAAGCCAAAGTCAAATTACAGATTATCTTTTGCTTTATCCCCGAGGGTAGTTGCCTATCCTGACAGAAAAATTTACCAAGGGTGAAGTACGAACTCCCAATGCGAATTGGCTTTCTCACTTGGATCCATTACTTAGGCTATTATCACGTCACATTTGTTTGGATCTCTAAAGTTTTCAAATAAGAAAAGAAGAAATCTTCTAATTACTTACATTATTTTTCATTTTTGCTAGGGACTAGCAAAATCTTAGGCATGGGGGTATTTGATGAGTCCATTTTAATGGACTAATATTACGCCTAATTAACTTTAATCTTACCTTTTTGGTTTGTTAATAACTACATTAAGTTATAGAATGTTTGCATGCATCATGATTTAAGTTTACATCTATTTTATAGCATTCTATAACTTAATAAGTAACGATTTTATGTTTTCATGTGTAGGAAGAATATTGAGAAAAGAACAAGGAGGTGAGAGTAAATTTCCCTTTCTAACAAATGGTGCCATCTTTTCCCCATCCTCCGGCTAGTCGCAACTCTTTCCTCAGCAGCCGCCGGCCAAAAATAGCAAAGGGATTTGAAAATCCCTTAACTCATGCACGCAGGGGGAGGAGATAAAAAGGTTGGAAAAGTTGGAGAGCACAGAGAGCTTCTTCCTCGCTTTGGCGGGGATCTCCACCTTCTCCACCATGGAGAGGAGGAACCGTGCAACCACCGTGTGCACTGTGCACCAAGTCTTCCACCGCTCCCTCCAGCCACAATTGCAGACGACTACACCAAACAACCCCCCCTTGCCATGCCAGGCCCGCGCCTCTCCAGCCACCGCAGCGCGCCCTTCTCCAGCACCCTTCACTGCAGGTGCCGCCCCACTCTGCCCGCCATCACCAGCAAGCCTGTTCAGGCGCATCACCTTCGCGTACCCCTCTCTAGCGCCAGCAGGCACTCTTCCTCTCCACCAGCGCCATGCAGACGCCTGCTCCGCCCTCGCCACCCGTGCTCACAGGCGTATCCCTCTCCCCAGCGCCTACCCCTGCACTTGTGCGCACGCCTTGTAGCTGCACCAAGCCCCTTCGCTGCCCCACAGGAACGCCTCCTTCGGCATTCTTCTCCTCCATCGGCTGGCCACCTTCGATCATCTCCGTCGATACTGCAGCCTCCATCAGATCGGCCTCATCTTCGCCAACCTCCTTCGCATGTTAACAGCCTCGTCGACGCTCCTTCCCATATGCAGCCAAGAGAGAGAGCAAATGCTATGTTTTTCATTCAATTAATAATTACAACATATGCCATTTTTGGTGTCCTATTCATTTATTTTCCAGATTAATATATTATGGTGAATTTGCTTGCATATCCCTCTATTCTTGATAAATTGCTTCTATTTTAGTATTTCATGAATGAGATAATAGCATGCCACATTGCAAATAAGGAATGTTTTACGGGAAATTGGTAGTTACCTTGATTATCACTAGAAAGATCATTAGAATATTATATTGAGGTAATTTTGCATATAAACCCCTGCAGTTTTAATTAATTACTTAGAATGAGAATTCATGAGGGTAACAAGTTGCACTATGGAATATGCATATCCACTGAGATTCCCTAATAAACAAGACACTATTTACTAGTTTAAATAGGCTATTTCCTCCCTATGGAGATGACCTAACTATTCGTTGTTAGATTCTGAAAATTAAAATGTTTTGAAAAGCGATTTTCTACCACGCAATTAAATACGACACATCATTTTATGTTAAAGTTTTCAATGAAAATGAAGATCGCTCTTTCAGCAGTTAGAGCCAGCAAACATTCTTTTGAATCAAGCCTCTGAACTACAACTAATGCCTCAATTCTCTTCTGGTCCCTGATGATCGCACGTGTTTCACGAGTTTGAAATCAGGGTTACATGTATCCCGTCATCGTAGTTGCAAAACTCGTGATCAAATAAAATTTATACTGAAACTCCAAAGCAGTCTCAGGTCGAACACAAGGAGGCAACATTTACTTTAATTGAAAACCCTGCTTCATTTTATTTATTTTTGGTATTTTAGGGTTTTGTGCTTTTTTGTATTTTTGAAAGAAGACAAGCAGAATGAATCACAAGAGATATGGAATAAATCTGATATATATATATATATCACTCCAATGTTAATTACAATAAACTATGAAAGCATGAAAAGAGAGGGGGTGAGAAGAAATCTCTTGAATCGGTTGTTCGGCTAGATGATGGCACTTGGCGAAAGCTCGAATGAAGGAGGTGAGGAGCGGGACGATGGAGGTGAGATGCAAGAGGATGTTGGGTAGAGGAAAGCTTCGGTGTGACTCTAGAATGGAGTTGAGAAGGTGGAGATGATCTGCTATTGGAATGGAAGAGGGAGGACAGCTCCAAGGCAACCTATGAATGGGGATGGGAAGAGGGATGAATATTTGGTGAGGTAGAGGTTTGCTACACTAATAGGAGCCTTCAGAGCTTGAGAGTAAGCTCTAATGGAGCATTTGTAGGCTTGCTAGGGCTTAGGAGTAGGTGGGAGTAGAGTAGGTAGAGATGAAGAGGAATGGGGGCTGTAGGGGTGTTTATATAGTGAAGGGAAGAGGAGCATCCCATGTGCAGGCATTCAGCGACAGCTACAAGTGTCACTAAAGGCCGCTCAAGCTGTCGCCAGAAGATCTGCACCTCTTCAATGCCTTGGCTGGCGCAAGCATTGTGCAGGCCATTTAGTGACAGCTGCAAGTGTCACTAAAGGCACGCTCTTCTGTCGTTGTAAAGCTTGTGCCCAACACTCATGCCCGCAGCTGACATGGTGCGGTAGCCGTCAACCATTGGATCAGGCGTGGACGGTTGGATTGCGAGAAGAGAGTGCACGCCTGCCAACATTTGAAATTCGCATCACTAGTGTGTGCGCTGGCAGCCATCGGATGATGCATCACACGGTTGAGATGCGCCCGCAGATCACGCTAGCTTTGATTTGAATTGCATGCCTCACGTGATTGTGAAGATCGGATGGCGGGCGTTGCTTGCGGTCGACTTAAATGCATGCCCCAAATGGCATGCATGTGATCTAGCATGCGCCTTCGCGTTGGCGGGCGACATTGGATCACGCATGGGGAATCTCGACCACTCGATTGTGATCGGACAACCCTATTGTAGTTGGCACTGTAGTGGGGTGCAATGAATAGCTACTCGATCTCACACTCACTTTTTGAGAGTGCTCAACCTCACCGCTATGCCACATCAGCCGATGTGTTCCGAAGAGGAATTGAACTCGTGCAGTGAGGGAGGCCTCGGCCGTTGGATGAAAATCCAACGGCCGAGATCACTTGATGGGTGGCCTTTGGAGATGTGTGGGTGGCTTTGAGAGCTCTAGATGGTGCCATGTGGCAACATCTGGACCATCCACCCTTCATTGCTTGCAGAGGATGCCACGGTGCTTGGATTGAGGTGATTTCTATGTTGTCGGACTATGATCGTCGCTCCGGATCCATCCGTACGGTCGAATTTTTCATCCGAAGTCCATAAACATGTCGCATTGCCTCCTGAACATATAAAATGAAGGAATTAATATACAAAACATACAACTATCCGAAATGCCATGCAATGGATGTTATTCAATATTTATAACATGATATGCAATGCTAAGCCTAGGAACTTTCATAAATAAGCAATTTATCATAATCCATGTGTGTTTATCAAACCCCCATGCTTTTTGCTAGTACCTAGCAAAATAAACCTAAATGCTATGTATAAAAATAGAATCAGGGTTCGACTATTTAGGCAAAATTTGCTGATTGCTTTAGAAAATTTCAACCCCAAGACCTAATTACAAAAACTCAACTGTGCTTGAGTGTCTGCCAGAATGCAGACCGTCCAAGCCCTCGACTTATTTGAGAAGAGTAGATAAAATTTTTTTTCTTCTTTTCTAATTTTTTTTGTACTTTTAGAGTTTGAGAGTTCCTAGATAACTTTTTACGGTTACCTGACTCGCCTAAGACTCGAAAAGGACTCTAAGTGCTAAGAATCTTGAGAAAATAGTGAAAGACTCACTAGGTGGTTGTTAAAATGGACTTCAGGTTTCTACGACCCTAGGTGACATTGCCTAAAGTATTATCTTTTCGAATGGTAGCTTTCTCCCTACTTTTATTTATGGGGTCAACATAAGGGCGAGCCCAATGTATATCTCCCCAATTTATTCTACTTCTCCGCTTTTTCCCTAAGTGTTTTAGGAATTATTGTGCATTTTTTTGTGAACTGGGTTCTGGACAACCGCTCGATGAGCTATTACCACCGACAACTTGCCAGCAATTCTCGTACGGTGAAGTATGGTTTTATTATTATATTTTTTTTCTCCTTTTTATTTCTTTTTTTTCTTCTTCCTTTTTTTTTTATAAGTAGGTAGCTTTCCTGATCTAAGATTTACCTAAAGGTAGTACAATGAAAATGGTCTTGTGACTGGGCTCTGGACAACTGGCCGATGAGTGGTTACCACTGACAACTTGCCAGCCATACCACCTTAGATTATTCACTAGCTACCCAATTTCCGAAGAAACTGTCGAAAAGTGAGTTAGTGCAAAAAAGTGTTTAGTTGCTCTGGCTTAAAGTCCTCTCAAATTAGAGGGAGGTTGATAAGTCGCATACTTATCATCGCAACTTATTAGCCAAATTAAAAATGAATTTGAATTGGCAAGGACTCGAGACTAAGTCCACATTCGAGTGGACACTCAGGCTAATTAAGCTCGAAGACCTAAAGAATATAAGTGCTCAGGTCTCAAAGTGTTAATTCCTAAAGTTTACAACTCCTAATGCCTAAGTTCTCATCTCCTAATTCTAATTCTTTTAAAAAAAAGAATAAAAGAAAGTAGGAAATTACTATTACAGCTGACAAAACGTTTATAAGATATTTCCACCCTCCAATGTTTATCTATTTCAATGTCCTCATTGTTCAAAATGAAAGCATGTAGGAGAGTAGAGGTGGAAGAATAGCACTTGGTTTCCTTCAGACTCTGGTCAACTTGGAGTAGTCCTTACATGTGCTGAGTTTAGTGCCTTTAGCTGGGCGATGATCGGCCCGTGATAGTTAAGGCAAGGTAAGAGCAACCTTGTTTGCGATGTGTTCAGGGAGCACATGGTCAACAAAGGGTTCGAGACGCTGTTCGTAGACCTTGAAGATATTACCCATCTTTGGGTCAAAGATTTTGACGGCCCCATTAGGGAAAATCCGCTCAATAATGAATTGGCCATCCCACTTAGACCTGAGTTTTCCAGGGAGAAGCTTCAATCGAGAATCGAAAAGCCAGACGTTCTGGTTCGGCTCAAAGCTCTTATGTCAAATCATCTGGTCATGGAGAGTTTGATCCTTGCTTTATAGATTCGAGCAATTTCATAAGCATCATTTTGAAGCTCCTCCAACTTAGATAGTTGGAGTTTCCTAGTTTTCCCGACCAACTCAAGGTCCACATTACATTTCCTGGTGGCCCAAAATGCCCGATGTTCAAGTTCTATGGGTAAGTGACATGCCTTAACAAACACCAGACGAAATGGAGACATACCGATAGGTGTTTTGTACGTTGTATGGTAGGCCCAAAGAGCATCATCTAGCTTTTGGGTCCAATCCTTCCTATCAAGCCTACTGATTTTCTGCAAAATGTTTTTGATCTCCCGATTGGGGACCTCAGCTTGTCCGTTCGTCGGAGGGTGGCAAGGTGTGGAAATCCTATGATTCACCCTGTATTTCCCCAGTAAATTCCGAAACTGGGCATGAGTGAAATGTGTGCCACCATCACTGATAATTGCCCTAGGAACCCGGAACTAACTGAAAAAATTTTTCTTCACAAAATAGATGACCACCTTATGGTCATTGGTCCAGGTGGAAATTGCCTCAATCCATTTGGACACGTAATCAACAGTGACCATAATATACTGGTGTCCAAGTGAAGGAGGGAAGGGTCTCATAAAGTCGATGCCCCAAATGTCAAAAATTTCAACGGAAAGAATTGGGCTCAGGAGCATCATATCTCTCTTAGCCATGTTCCCTAGTGTCTGGCATCGGGTGCATGACTTTGAGAATTCCTGGGCATCCTTAAATAATGACGGCCAATAGAATCCAGATTGCAAGATTTTGGTTGCTGTCTTTTCCCAGGAAAAGTGTCCACCACACGCAGATGTGTCTTAGAACTCGAGTATGCTATGGAACTCAATTTCTAGGACTCATCGAAGAATAATCTGGTCTGTGCCGATGCGGTATAGCTCGGGATCATCCTAAAAATAATATTTGGCCTCAGACACAAGTCTATCTCATTGTTGTTTGGTACAATCTTGGGGGATTTTACCAGTGGCCAAATAATTGCCAATATCTGGAAACCAGGGGGTTCGGATACCCGAGATTGTGAGGATAGTCTCATCTGGAAAAGTATCATAGATCGTGACATCTTGATGAGTAGAATCAATTAGGATTCTCGAGAGGTGATCCGCCACTACATTTTGTACCCCAACTTTATCCCTGATTTCAAGATCAAATTCTTGAAGCAACAGAATCCAGCGAATAAGCTAGGGTTTGGCATCCTTTTTGGCCAAGAGATGTTTCAAGGCTGAGTGGTCGGTATAGATGATGACGCGAGAACCTAACAGATAAGCCCTAAATTTTTCTGAAGCAAAAACTATGGCTAGCAATTCTTTTTCAGTAATGGTATAGTTCCTTTGGGCCTCATCTAGAGTCTTGCTAGTGTAGTAAATCAAAGAGGGCTTTTTCTCGATCTTTTGATCAAAGACAGGGCATAATCAGATGCGTCAGTCGTAATCTCAAATGGGGTTGTCCAGATCGGTGGTTGCAACACCAGGGCAAAGGTGACTACCATTTTTAATAAATCAAATGCCTCACGGCATGATTCATCAAACTGAAATGGTGTGTCTTTGGCCAAAAGGTTACTTAAGGGCCGAGCAACCTTTGAGAAATCCTTAATGAATCTTCTATAAAAGCCCACATGCCCAAGGAAAGAGTGGATCTATTTTACAGATGTGGGTGGAGGAAGTCTAGAGATAGCATCCACTTAGCTTTCTCAACTTCAATAGCCCGATTAGAGACCACGTGTCACAGGACAATGCCTTTCTGAGCCATAAAGTGGCCCTTTTCCCAGCTAAGGACTAGCCATGTTTTGATGCACCTCTAGAGGATCAATTCTAGGTTAGCCAGGCAGGACTCAAAAGAATCTCTGAAAATGGAGAAATCATCCATGAACACCTCGAGAAAATCTCCCACCATGTCAGAAAAGATGGCCAGCATGCACCTTTGAAAAGTCGCAGGTGCATTGCAAAGCCCGAACGACATTCTACGGAAAACAAAGGTTCCATAGGGACATGTGAAAGTTGTCTTTTCCTAGTCTTCGGGATGGATAGTCTCTTGGTTATATCCCGAATAACCATCCAGGAAGTAAAAATATGTTTTCCTAGCTAACATTTCAATGATTTGATCGATGAATGGCAAGGGAAAGTGATCCTTTTTAGTGGCCATGTTTCACGATCCTTTATGAGAGGTTCAGGTTAGGTGAACTCAGGCCAACCTCACTAATGCTACAATTAGCAGACCGATCGGTCACCACACCAAGAGGCATTATTGAGGATGTAATTGTCAAGGTCACCTGATAACGGTCACAGTCTACCCATACTCCTTAAGCATTCTACGATATCTTCCAGCTTTGCTGCAAGTTTTTAGGTGGCTGACCCAGTAACAATCTTTCTTTTCCACCAGCTGGACAGCATTTCTTTAAACCCTTCTTCTCTGAACCACGACATTTTTAGTTTGAAGATCCAACATCTGCACTCACTCCACAATCCCACAAAATTCGCGTATGGTTAGAGAATGGCCTAACAAGACTCATGGCAGAAGACAATTGAAACTTCTCCAAGAGGCTATAGTTGCCAAAGAACCTCTCCAACTCGAATAGGAGACCATTGCCATTTCTCCAGGTATATTCCACCCCAGTGATCGGATATTCAGTGATGCCCAAATTCTGAACAGTCAATTGAAACCCTGTCATCACTCCATTTGTATTTCCACCGGGTCTGTCCCCACTTGACAGGTGACAATTGGTACTGATGTACTGCTGATAGGTCTTCCCACAACTCCACTCTACTTGCTGCAGCACAGGGACCATAAACACATGAGACGAACCAATTCAAACCACCCTGGTGGCTCTAAAATCTATAGGTAAACACATGTCTATCCCTGTGTAACTCTATCATTATAAGACTGGACTTTTTCCACCATATTGCCATCCCACCTGATCTGCCATTTGCTACAATCCCCACACAATCAGCTCTCCCTGTTTCAAAGACTCCTAGACTGGGCTATTTTCATCCTCCATATGTGTCTCTTGGAGAAGAGCACAATCAACTGCCCATTCCACAAGGTATCTGATAGGGGAATCTCTTCTCACTTTGTTGTGCAACCCACGCACATTCCACATTAAGACTCTCATCCCTTACATGACTGATCCCCCTGAGCCAAGTTTTCCACATATTCAACCATAATGGACTTTGCAACATTCTCCTCTTCAATGGGATTCAGGTTTTCCTTCCTTCTTCTCCTAAGCATGTATGGAGAGTGCCCAACCCCCCTCTTTTGGCTGACTCCTTTCCTAAATTTTAGATCTTCAGGTAGTGGGAAAGGCATTTGATTCACTTCCCTAAGGACCATTCTGCCACTACTGGCATCTATTTGCTCCCCCATGATCACATCCCTACAATTGGAGGAGTTGCCAGGAACCTCATGGGTAAGAGTTGCGCTCCCCATAGTAATGTCAGTAGCCATAGTCATCTGACCTCCCTCCAGGTCTTCCTCATGGCAGTCTTTCTACTTCTTTGGCTCAGGCGAATCATCTGAAGACCTACGACCTTCCAGTTCCTCTTACTATAACTCTCTAAATCGATCATCAAACATCTTAACCTGATCTAGGTCTGGAAATATGTACTCCTACCCTACCACTGACAGGAGAATAAGCCATGAGCATCCACCACATCTGGGGATGATTTTATTTGGCAATGAACCACTTCTAAAAATCTCAGTGCCAACATGCAGTATACGGGCATCACCTTCCCCAATTGTAATCTCAGTGTCATCAAGAACAGTGGCAAAACCTGCAATTATTTTGGAGACCACCCCTTTTGATCTCAAATGTAGAGGAAGACCCTTGATCGCGAGCGACACCCTCCTGGTACCTAATCTCTGGGGAGGGCGATCGGGGAGTGCCCCATCAGAGGGGGACACAAATCTCCACAACACACTAATGTTCTCGAAAGAACTCGAGAAAAAGCGTAGCCTTTCCACATCTATCATTCCAAGACCAAAGACATGAAAATGGGTCTGGGATAACACAACAATCTTCCAACCCAATGAATTAGGGGATAAGGAACTCACCAATTGATGGAACCTTTCGACGGTAGGACTGCCAATCATGACTTCACCGATCAATGCACCCCTCAGGGACATCTCTGCAGATAGGATATCATCAATGAAGGGTATCTCCACATATATTGTATGACCATCTTGTGTCGGTGGCGGTAGCATCAAAGGCTTCTTCAATACCTCCTATTTCGGGCTCGGAGGGTCCATCTTCGTACGTTGCATCCGCACCCTAGTTCACGAGTCGCGCCTGTGTTCATCACCCCCACACGTCAGGCACACATGGGGATTTTGGTAGATCGCCGCCATATGCCCTCTTCTTCTGCACCTATAACACAAAACATCTCCGTTCGTCCTCATCCATCCCTCCCTCAAAACGAATCTGGTTGCCCTACCCTCACGATTCTGCCATCTCCTCTCCCTCCATCACCAATTTTGCGATCTCCATGTCACCTAGTCCCCCTCATCACCAACTCTAGCCACACCCTCACCTTCTCCTCTTGTCTCCTGTTGCCACACTCTCACCATCTTTCTCTCTCCCCCAATCGGGTTTCATGCATTTCAAGAACCAAAACAGCACATAAAACACTAATTCTAAACCCAATTAAATTAAAGAAGTTCTAATCAGGATAAAATTCATCTAAATCTCCTAAAATTCATCAAAGAGGTTCGATATCCTTGATTTGACCATCTAAAACTATTTTGACAAAGAATAGAGCTTTAGATAGGATTCTGCCGTAATTTGGGCTTCTATGCAAATTTTCTAGTTGAACGTGGTCAAAACTGGAATCCAAGTTCACCAATAGATTTCTTGGGTCCATATTAGGTTAAGGCCAAAATATAGGCCCAATCAGAGTCCATCATGACCTAGTTTACAATTTAGCCCTTTGAAACTCTATTTCTTACATTTTGCCCCTCAGGCTTCGAATTTATTGTGAATGGAGTCCATAACTTTTTCATAGCTTTCTTCATTCTGGACCCTACTGCCATTGGTGTGACCCGAGCTCTGCAGCGAGATTCGAGGGAGATTTTCCCCCTCAGATCAAGGCTAAATTTCTCCAAAATTGGAGAGAATGGTCGCAAGGATCTTCCCTACATATTGGACCTGATTTCATGATCATGATTGACCGATTTGGCCACTAGCATACCAAAAAATGTCAAGCCCAAGAACTGACTTAGAGCTTGCTCAAAATGACTCTTGGAGGGGCTGGTAAGGCTCCATTTAAACCCCTGGTATCCTTACAGATTTTAAGCCAGAAACTCTTCTCCTTCCCCAACCTGCTTTGACCTAGCTCTGGTGAACTCCTTGACTCCTCTTTGTCGCCCTCTGCCATGTACAATAGGTAGAGGGAACCTTCACCTCAACGTCTTCCACTCCTTGTTGGACTTGCAAGAGCCACCTCGACCTTTCCTCTGCCGTTCTCATCACTGGAGCGTTCATCTTCTTTGGCGTCACCAATCATACCTAATGCAAAATTCTTCCCCCCTTCATCCGTAAGTACCCTCTCTCTCTTCCTCTCACCTTACTGCTTCTTTCTACACCTTTAGACCTTTGGCTCGAGCACAACAACACCTGCATCTCCTCCATCTTTCAACACACCGGTGGAGCTCTAGCGAAGTCGTGCGCATGCTACACCGCACAAAACACTATGCCACCACCTTCACTACCATCATCGAATCTCACTGAGCGGAATCCCTCATGAAATTTTGGGCTCCACACTTTCCCTCTCCCAGTCGAGCAACCCATCACCACTTCACCTTCTACGACTTCGGCAGGCATCCTCCGACCACCACCACCACGTTCACCTCTGTAAGATGAAGCTTGTGAGGTTTTTTGACAAGACTATAAGGCTGTATTCTCTTTTTCTGGTCTACGTTGGATCTCCGCTGCTACCACCGTCTTCTCCGACTCCGTTCTTTCATCTCCGACCACCATCAGCCCAGCTGCAGCATGCGATCGAAATAGCTTCAACTGTTGATGTGCTTTAGGTCTTCAATCGCGCAAGGAGGCCGAAGCTATTGCCCCAATTCCTCAAATCCATCTGCTGCTGGTGCAATCAAATGAGGGACGTGGGATTAGTCCCACATCGGGAGTTCAGCACCTTGCCACCACACATAAAAGGATATCGTGCTAAGGGCTCTTCGCCTCGCACTCCCCTTTGCACACACGCCCTCGCCCGCGATTCGCACCACATGCATTTTTGCTAGGTCTGATTACTCGGTTACCCAAGTCTAACTTTGGTCCGAAGAAAGACAATCTAAGAGGGAGGAGGGAGGTTTTTGGCACTACTGTTGCCTCGTGATTCATGCCCCCCCTTTCTCGACACTTACGCATTGTGAGGGCCTTGTGCCTTGCTCTTATGAGACCCTTGTGTCTCTCTGCTACTGTTGCTGCCTTGGCTTCTATTAATGCTTGAGCTTAAGGCGTTTGAGCCTTTGCCACATCATCTAAGGCATTGAGTTGGTTCTGATCTGCTGGTTACTGTGAACACATTTGCTTGGATATCCGATTGCATCTACTATTCATATAATTGAGTTAATTATAGAGTTTAACATTAGGGTTAAATTGGTGGTCCAAGCCACCATTTTAACCCCATCCATTTGCACTTGACTCTTGAGATATTATTCTGATATATATTGAGCAATGTTTTGATTCTAATTACATCTTATTCTTGATATTGTGATTTGTCTATTGAAATTGCCAAATTGCTCACGAAAATACGCAGTTTGTTAATTAGGCAATTTAGTGTCATTGCAACTCGTAAATCTACTTTTGCTTTTAAATTTATATTCCTAGATAGGGGAGTATCTAGGGTCGTCCAACGAGGCAATATGTTTGCAAAATTCAGGTCTCTTTCTTGGAAATATAAATTACCTTTCTTTTTGGTCTTTTCTCAGCAAATCATTTTTACGTTTTTGAAATTAAGGCAACATGCGAAGTTGTTGGTGAGAAAGTGGCTAACACCTAACTCAATACACCACTCCTAAAGTGGCAAATAGAGCTTCTCCCTAACCTCACTCTAGGCAAGTGGAGGCCTAGAATAATTAGGGAGAGGAAGTGAAGAATGCTAGAAACAAAGCAATTAAGATGCAACTAAAAGAAATTTCAAAGAAGGCTACTAGATTAACAAGAAAGTGTTTAACAAAAAAACATAGTAGATGAATGCTTCTACTACTAGATAATTGCAATAAGTAAAATAAAACACAAGTTCTCCTGAATTGTTGGTGAAGAGGGGAAGCTCCTTGCTCCAAGCTTAGGGGCTCATAGGCTTGAAAAGGGCTCCTCCTTCTCCTTCCTTGAGATGCTCCTCCAAGGTAGAAGCTACCACCTTCAATGCTCTCCTTCACGGGTGGGCGTGCACCACCCTTGCTGCTCCTTGCCTAGCCATCCTCCTAGTCGTGGAGTGCTCCTCCTTGGCATGGCACAAGGGAGAAGAAATGGGGAGATGAAGGCACCAAGGGGGCAGGTGATGTGCCCCCTTAATCTTCTTCTCTACTCCTCCTTGGCCGTAAGTATAGGTGGATGTAGATGGAAGTAAACACTAATGGAGGATGATTTTTATGTGGTGATATGGTGGGTTTATATAGAGGTGGAGAGGGGGGTAGTTGGTGTGAATAGGTGGAGGGCTAGGATGAAGTTTGGTGGTGGTTATGGGTGGTTAGAATGATCCTAGGGCTAGGATTACTTGGCACCACCTTAAAGGGTGTTAAGGGTGTGGTTATGGTGGTGTTGGTGGCTTTTGGTGGTGGAGAGACACCACCATTTCGGCTCCAACCTAGAGTCCTCTAGAAGGGGGGTTAGGTGGATGGTGGAGATGGATTTAAGGAGAGGTGTATGGTGGAGATGAAGGGAATTTTGGAGGGAAAGTTGGCACCAAAAGGGAAGGGATCTAGAAGGTTATTTTGGATGGAAAATAGGTGACTTTTGGTAGTGGCGATGGGATGAAGGGGTGTAATGGTGGTGGCACCAACTTGGAGTAGGATAGCTAGCTTAGGTGGGCATAGTTGATGGATCTAGCTAGTGTTGAGTTGAAGGTGGTGGATGGCAAAGGAGTTGGATGCTAGCTAAGCTAAGCTAAGGTAAGCTAGCTTAGCTAGCTATGGAGTAGTGGAGTAGGTAATGTGAGATAAGGTTTGAAGAGAGGAGCTAAGGAGGAGAAGTCTGGAGCTTGAACTAGAGCTGGAAGTTGCTAAGGAGTCTTGCATGGAGCTACTCTAGCTGGCTTAGCTTCCTAGTTGTTTGCTAGCTGCTAAGCCAAGCTAAAGTGAGCTGGCTTCTACCATAATGTGCTGAGGTGATCTGGGTCTGGTGCTCCCAGGGAGGATCAAGCTGGTTGAGGCAACTAAGGTAGCTTAGCTCAAGTAAGTTGAGCTAAGCTGAGTCCCCTAGAGCTGGAATGAAGTCATCTTCAGCTGCCTGGAGTTGAGTGGAGCTACATGTAGCTGGACCTGAGCTGCGGTGAACTCCAGTCAACTCAACTGAGCTTGCTAGAGCTCCCTGTGGACTAATGGGAGCTGAGATGAGCTAAACTCAACTAAGTTGAGCTGGATCTGAGTTGACCTGCACTAGGGTAGCTATGATGAGCTCTCTTGAGCTGCCATTCAGCTATGATTAGCTGAATGGAGCTGGGATGAGCTAACCCTAGTCCAAGTGAGCTAGGTTCCAACTGTGGAGAGCTAGATCAAGTTGAGTTCCAGCTAGTGAGAGCTTCTCCTTCACCAGTTGCCTTCCTGAGTGCTAGGGTACTAGGGATCTAGCAATCTAATTATCCCTAACACTCACAAAAACACATTAAAAATGCAATAAAAAATGCAATGCATGCCTAACCTAATTTATGCCTAAATACAGCATAAAAACCCATTTGCAGAGTAAAATCCTAAGAGCTAGCTTTGTTTTAATGCCTAAGATTGATGGTAAACTGGTGTTTATGACACCCCCATGCTTATCTTTTGCTATTCTCTTAACAAAACTTTAATTTTTTTGGAAAATGGAATTTTTTGGGAAATCTAATTTTTTTGACTTTTGAGGAGAAAAAGATTAAGGGACTTTGGTTGATCTAAACGCAGGATGCATAGGATTTGTTAAGGATAAACATCGGGATTTGTTTTTGGATCCAACCATTAGACAAAATGGGATCAATATATCCTTTAGAAAATTCACAAATTAACCCCTTGTTAATTTAGATGTCTTGAAATTTTTGTTTTTAAGATTTTTCTGAGTCATGAATCTGATTCGTAACTTGCAAAATCCTTTAAAACCTTGTGTCCGTGCTTGTGTAAAGACAACATTTATAGGGGCGTGCTAATTTATTTAATTATTCTTTTTTTTCCCCATGCTTATTTTTAGCTTAGTCATACAACAGATGTGTCGGGATCATCATTCCCGTTACTAATCCTCGTGGGGGCTCTGGCACCAGTAATTCGGGATAGCACTATCCATGACACCACCCAGGAGCTCACAACCCCAAAACAGAATGCGGTGTAAAGGGGCGCTCCAAGCAAACTCAAGCTCTTGCTCCAACAATATAGGTAGAGCACCATCCAAGACACTTGAGTTGCTAAAATTCGCTTTAATGCTCCATCTAAAGATATGAAATATAGATATGGAGCAGCGCCGAAGAGGTAACATGTTGACATCAAGTCCTCAAAGGAGGCATTTTCCTCCTTCTCGGCAGTGGGAACTCAAACCAATGATCTGCTTCAGACTTTTACTAAGTCCAAACAAGGGAGTTTTTCAAATTTTTAGTTGTTTTTAAGTGTTAGCTTGTGCGTGAAAATTGACACAGGAAGTTCCTCAAGACATGCAAGTTTTTGAATCAGAAACTAAGCCAAATACTTTCCACATTACAAAATAGGATCAAGTCACCTGAACTATCATGAGTTCAGGTGGAATTTTTAGAGAAGGATATCTGATCTAGTCTAAAATAGACCCTGAAATTCTAATGATCAGATCCACATCCTCATCCCTAGTTTGTTAAAGATTAAATCCCTTTGTGCCAAAAGTGTGTTTTTCAACCTTTGTCCCGATTTCAAAATTTTTCCTCAAAAGGTTTTCAACATTTATATTTTTTTGGGTATGTAAGCAGGAAAATAAAATAACTAAAGAAAAATGCATGCTTTTAGGTTTTAAAAATCCTAAATCAATCGCCAAATTTAAAAACACCCCCCCATGCTTAAGATATGCAATGTCCTCATGCATTAAGATGAAAAAGGGATCACCTTAATGAAGAATAGTCAGGTTTAGTATTATCAAAACCTGGAAAAAGAGGAAAAAAGAAAAGCAGGAAAAAATGATGGGTTACCTCCCATCCAATGCTATCTTTTACGCCATTCAGCCGGGCATAGTGTGCACGGAAGACGGAAAATCATGTAAAAAAGTTGGACACTTGAATGTCTTTAATAAAAGTTTCTTCCTCAAGATCCCTAAAAAGATGAGTGGTAAAGATAAAGGGATCAAAATAAGATAGAGAAATGGAAAAAGGACCCCGGTCTAGCCATGGTTTGAATTGATGATGAAAGCCAAACTCAGGTGGATCAGGTGGTAGGTCCAATAGAAAAGGGAGGGGAAAGGAGTTAGTGAGATGCAGGAAGGGTGAAGTTAGTGTGGATATTTTTGGTGAAAAATCGGGAAGATGAAAAGGGGAAAAGTCAAACCCTAGTTGATCTAGAAAGTCTTAGACCACGTAATTACCCTTAGAATAAGAATCAATAAGATATAGATCAATAGTGGTCAAAGATGAATGAGATTGGATCAACATAGACTTCTCAAATACTGCTTCCATTTTATTATCAGTGTCCTCAAAAATTTTGTGATCAATGGACCTCTTGGAAGCTTGAAATAAATTTAATGAGAAGGTCTAGTTACTGCAACTTATATTCATTATCCCAAAATGAGAATTGATATTAGCTGCTGCCATAATCAGAAAAGGTCTTCCAAGGATGGCATTAATGAGAGCCTTAGGTACCTCTATGTCAAGGACTAGAAAATTTACTGGAAATAGACAATTCTAAACCTTGATAATACTATCCTCAACAACTCCCCACAGTTGAATGGTAGATCGGTCTTCCAATTGAAATTGAACCTTAGTAGGTTTTAAATCACTGGATCGAAATTCCTCAAATAAGACCGGGGCGATGACATTACTAAAGGTACCTAAGTCGAGAGGGGTGCGAAAAAAATTGGTGTCAGTTATGACAACTGAGATGAGTGATGTGCCCTAGTCTTTTTTTGTGAAAGGCAGCTAGCTCTGAAAACCTGAGCTGGCTATCTTTGAATGGACCAACCTTTCTAGTTTCTGATCATGCCCTTTTGAAGAAATTTTTTTGGAGGCATGGGGAGAATCTAGGAAGGGAATATTCCTCTCGACTTGCTCAAATAAGTCCAAAGGATTGTGGTCAGAGGGCTCTGATTTTGGATTGTTGGATTGCGCAGTTTTTGAGAGTGGGAAATAGGGTTTGAATCAGGTGATTTTGGGATTTCTTTTTCTTCTTCCTTATTGAGGTTAGGGGAGTCAATCTGCATTAGTTCAGAATCAGTTTCATCATTTGAATGTGATGGCCTCAAATCCTTGGTGGTTTCCTCACTCCTCAAAGTCTCTGCATACGCAGCCTGGTGATCACTAGGAGGATGTGGAGGGGCCTGATGTTGATAGAAACTAGGTTGGTGGTGCAATATTGGCTTAATAGGAGGCTGAACCGTGTGGTTCTGATGTTGGTACCCACCCGGGTGTTGTTTCCTGTGATTAATAAAGTTCGGTGTGGGTTGAGATGGTGAGTGTCTTGCAGATCTTTGAGTCGGAACATCCCCAATTTGATCATTGAGATTGTTAATAAGACAGGTTGTTTCCTTTGTTTATCTTTGTAATTCCTGTAGGGTTTTCATCATCTGGGCATTAATGTCTTCTTGAGATTGCCCCAATTGATAAGTCTGATTTGAACCATACCCTCCAAATTGGTTCTGTTGTTGGTGTGGAATCGGATTGGTCTAGGAGTGAGCCGGATAATTCCCACCATTAGAGGAATTTTTCAATTTCTCTTAGAAAGTAGGGACATTTTGGGTAGGGTGATGATTGGGATAAACATAATTCCCTGCTGAACCATAGAAAGCATCAGAATAATAATTATACTCAGCACAGGATTTATGCAGATTTTCTCTCTTGCGAGTGTTAAAAAGGGTGAGATGTGAAATGTGTGTGACTGGTCGATCTTTCGCTTTTAAGTCATTTGTAGTTTAATGTGGTGGAAAAATCGACTAATCAATTTTTAACAAGAAATAACCACTCGCAGAGGAGCGGGTCGTATCCACAGGGAGGCAATAACGTATTAAAATTCACGCCACTTAAAAATGTTTGTTCGTAGTCAATTTGGACAAGAACCAAGCCAAGATTGCCTTTAGATTAAGGTTTAAGCAAGAAACAATGCTGAAATGGCAATTATAAGAAACTATAGGATATTTTCCACAATGTAGAGTTAATAAAATATGATTAAAATTTAGCAATGGCAGAAAATGTAAATTTTAATTGAAGGATTCCTGTAGCAAAACAGGGGAATTTTCCCCGTTGTCTTGCGCGACGAGGAGCCGATGGCCAGGCACGGGAAGCTCGGAGGAGGTCCCTTGGACCAAGAGCTTCGAATCGGTGGTGGCGGCGAGTCGTGCGGCGGTCGGAGGTGGCCGGACGAGCTCCGGCGGAGGTGCTGCAGCCGGTGAGCTCGCGCGGCTGTTAGCGTGAGATCTGCTCGTGCGCTACTGCTTACGGCTCTGCAGGCGCGGGAGGACGGGTCTGCAGGCGGTTGAGCGGGTGTGGCTGCAGCTGGCGGGGGTGCGCAGGCTGCAGCAAGCGCAGGAGGAGGGCGCTGCTGACGGTTCTGCAGGCGCAGTGGTGAACGGTGTGGACTACAGGCGCTATTGGAGGGTGCAAGCGCGTGGGCGAAGGGCTCTGTAGGCGCGAGTGAATGGCGCTTGCAAGCAGCAGGCGTGCGAGGAGGCGTGCTCGGTTGTGCGGGTCTGCAGGCGCGGTTGGAGGAGGGCGCTGCAGCCGGTGAGTGTGTGGAGATGGCGTGAGCTGCAGGCGCGTGGAGAGCGGGTGCAGTTGGAGGGTGCAGGCGCGGTTGAGTTGAAGGCTGGTGGGTGGCGCTGCAGGCGTGGGCGCACACGGATGAAGGCACAGGTGCAGAGGTGGTGGTGCGGGCGTGAACGGTGTGGTGGGCAGATGTGGTTGTGCGGGTGCGGTTGGACTTCAGACGAGTGCTCAAGCGGGTGATCGCAGGTGAATGGGTAGCTTCAGACATCCGGGAAATTTTCCGGATGTCTTAAGTGAATGAGAAGGTGATTGCAGTGACGGTGGTTGCGGCGGTGGTGGTTGGTGACGACGGCGAGGGAGTTGCACGCGAAGGTGCTCACGGTAATGTGGGCGAGCTCCGGATGGCGGTGTGGCCTGTCACACCACACGCCCACGGTGGTGGAGACTCACCGCCACGGTAGAGGTCGGCAGTGTGGAGTGGCAGAGAGAGGTTCTCTCTGCACAGTGGTGGGTAGGTGGCGGAGGCCTGCCTCTCTCAGCATCCTCTCTCCTTTTGTAGCGGCCTGCACAAATTTGAATGGAGAGGTGGGAGCAGATTGACCTTCTCCGCCGATCCATGAATGCGCTTTTAGTGAGGTCGGAGGCGTTGCAGCGGCAACCAAGCCGTTGCTGAGACGAAGAATAAAGAATATTATTAAAATATTATGGTTATTTATATACAAACCCTCAAGTTTTATGTTAACTAAAACAATGTACTTAATTAGTTAACTAATTAGATGAATGGCATTCTAAGCTAATTCTAAATGCACTTAAAATATGAATACAGTGCGTGGATTATGTAATTAAATAAAAAATATGAATTAATCTATTTACATCCTAATTTATGCTAAATAAATGTTAGAATTATCCTAATGTTTAGGCATTTAAATACTTAAATAGCCCACAACTATGGGCTAATCAAATACCCCCATGCCTAGTTTTTGCTAGTCCCTAGCAAAATTAAGCGAAACCTAGCACTCTAAGTAGACTAGTCAACTCACTTAGTCTTCCTTCAAAAGCATATTAAGTTCAGGCTCTAGACCCAAGGTTCCTAAGTAGTTGCTAAGTTACAGACTAGGTTGGCTAAAGACGAGTTGCAGGCACAAGTTTCCCTGATTTCTGACTCTACCCTAAAGTTTAATGAACCCTGGGATTAAAGCATCCGTGCTTGTGTATTGGTCTGAGTTATTTGAGTTAAAGGTTTTTTTTTTATATATACATATATATATACCTTTTTTTTTTTTTTTTGATTCTTCTAAGTCTAACCTCAGATCAGCTATCAACACGGTCTGTGTCGGATTCATTGTCCCCATTACCATACCTCGAAGGGTGCCTGGCTTTTGATGCTTCGAGATAGCACCGCCCATAACAACCCCAAGAACTCCTGGCAATCGACACTTCGAGATAGTATCGCCCATGGATTTCTTAAGCGAATTCAGGCCTATGGCAATCGGCACTTCGAGATAGGGCCGCCCATGGTACCTGAACCGCGCAATGCGCTTACATGCCCCCAGTAGGATGGATATCCTAAGAGACAAGCGCCGAGGAGGTAATATGTTATCATCGCATCCTGAAGGTGAGTATATGCTCGACCTCTCCTGCGGCGGGAACTCTTCCAATCAAAATGTGTTTTCAAGCCTCTCTTAAGTCAAAATTAAGAGAACCAAATCTCTTTTCAGAAAGACGAAAATTAAGTTGATTACCAGACCAAGTGTGTGAAATTTGGATGCTTGGGTTACAAGGACCCGTAAACCAAAAGGTAGAATAAGACTCCAGGTACTACCCCACCTTTTAACTCAAACCCTAGCTTCCCTTCCTCAACCTCTTGAGGAATGGTCCGCAACTTAACTCCTACTTAAGTTTTTAAGTCCACAAAGGACCCTAAAGGTCTAAATCTAGTAGCTCATTTAGCTTCTAAAGTTTGACCCTAGAATTAACTTAGTCTACCCCAGAGTTCTGCTTTGCTTAAGACTGCAAGATCTAGCCAGTTAAGCTCAAAACCTTTTTTTATATATATATATATACTTTTTTGTTTTTGTTCTCTTTTTTTTCCTTTTTTTTTCTTTTTTTTTCTTTTTTTATAAATGCATGCTATAAACAAAATGCCTCAGGTCCTCTCCCCCATGCCTGGTTCAAACAATGTCCTCATTGAAAATCAAAAATAGCTAAAGGAAGATATTACCTGAGGTGGAGAATAGTAGGAGCTAAGGCTCCTCAAGAGTGACTTCATCAACTAGATGGCCATCTAAAGTTATGTACGGTTTTAACTGTTGACTGTTGACGATAAAGGGAGTTGCTGAAGAGGAAGGACTTTTGATCTCCACAGCTCCATGGGGGAATACTTTGGTGATTATGTAAGGCCCATCCCAACAAGATTTTAATTTCCCAGGAAAAAGCTTAAGTCTGGAATTGAAAAGCCAGACTTGTTGGTTGGGTTCAAAGGTCTTTCGAAGAATAAACTTGTCATGCAAGACCTTAGTTCTTTCTTTATAAGCTTGAGAGGTGTCATAAGCATCATTCCTCAGCTCCTCAAGCTCACTTAATTCTAGAAATCGTGCCTTACCTGCCTTCTCTAAATCCATGTTAACACTTCGAATAGCCCAAAGTGCTTTATGTTCCAACTCAACAGGTAAATGGCATGCTTTTCCATACACAATCCGAAAGGGAGAAGTACCCAAAGGGGTCTTATAGGTCGTTCGATAAGCCCACAAAGCATCATCGAGCTTTTGGGACCAATCTTTCCTATCAGGTCTAACGGTCTTTTCCAAAATATTTTTTATCTCCCTATTTGATACTTCAACCTGACCACTTGTCTGAGGGTGGTAAGGGGTAGCAACCTTGTGAGTCACTCCCAAACTCTTAATTAACCGATTGAAGTGGTGGTTTCGGAAATGAGGTCCCCCATCACTTATAATAGTCTTGGGGCAGCCAAAACTGGATATGATATTGGCCTTCACAAATTTCAAAACCACAGAGTGGTCATTTGTGCGCGTAGGAATGGCCTCTATCCATTTAGTGACATAATCAACTGCCACCAAGATATATTCAAAACCATGGGACGACGGGAAGGGGCCCATAAAGTCAATTCCCCACACATCAAAAATTTCAACAGATTGAATAGGATGTTGAGGCATTTCATTCTTCTTCCCAATCATTCCAGTCCATTGACATCTAATACAGGCCTTAACAAAATTATGAGAATCCTTAAATAAGGAAGGCCACCAAAAATCGGACTGGAGAACCTTAAAAGCAACTTTCTTAGCACCAAAGTGTCCACAATGAAGTTCATGGCAAAATGTCAGCACACTTTGCTGTTCCTCTTCAGGCACACAACGTCTCAATACTTGGTCTTGTCCAATTCTAAATAATTCTGGCTCTTCCCAATGAAAATATCTCGCTTGAGAAATGAATCTCTTTCTTTTCTGCTTATCCCAAGAGCCAGGAGTTTGTCCAGTGACCAAGTAATTTACAATGTCTGCATACCAAGGTAAAGTTGGTGTTACCGCCATCACAGTTTCATCGGGAAATGTCTCGCGAATGTCTTCAGAAATAGAGTCATTAAGAGGAAGACGAGACAGGTGGTCAGCCACAACATTTTCTACTCCTTTCTTTTCACGTATTTCCAAGTCAAATTCTTGAAGGAGTAAGATCCACCTAATCAGACGTGGCTTAGAATCTTTCTTAGCAATGAGATGTTTCACTGCTGCATGATCAGTAAAAATAACCACATTAGACCCAAGTAAATAAAACCTAAACTTCTCCAGAGCAAAAACTACAGCAAGTAATTCTTTTTCAGTGACGGTGTAGTTTTGCTGAGGTTCAGTTAAAGTCTTGCTTGCATAATGCAGCACATGAGGTCTTCCCTCAACCCTTTGTCCAAGGACTGCTCCCACTGCATAATCCGAAGCATCACACATAAGCTCAAAGGGGATTGTCCAATCAGGAGCTTAGAGAACAGGCGCAGAGATCAAGGCCTCCTTTAGAGTTTGAAAGGCCTCGGCACACTTTCAATCAAAACTGAAGGAAGATTCCTTCGCCAATAAGTCACAAAGTGGCCTAGAAATCTTACTAAAATTTTTAATAAAGCGCCTGTAAAAGCCAGCATGGCCCAGAAAGGATCTAATATGTTTGACATTCGTAGGCAACGGAAGTTTGGAAATAGAATCAATCTTGGCTTTATCTACTTCCAAACCTTGCTCGGATACAACATGCCTAAGTACAATTCCTTTCTGTACCATGAAGTGACTTTTCTCCCAGCTGAGGACTAAACCACTCTCCTTACATCGTTTCAACACATTCTCCAGGTGCAGGAGACACTGGTCGAAAGATGAGCCATAAATAGAGAAGTCATCCATAAATACTTCGACACACTCGTCAATCATGTCCGAAAAGATAGACATCATACACCGCTAGAAAGTTGCAGGGGCATTACATAATCCAAATGGCATACGCCTGAATGCAAAAGTACCGTAAGGACTCGTGAATGTCGTCTTTTCCTGGTCATCAGGAAAGACTGCCACCTGATTGTACCCAGAATATCCATCGAGAAAGCAATAATACTTATTCCCTGCCAATTTTTCGAGAATTTGATCAATAAAAGGCAAAGGAAAGTGATCCTTCTGGGTAGCGGTGTTCAGCTTGCGGTAATCAATACAGACCCTCCATCCAGTTGAGGGTCTAGTGACAACTTGTTCACCTTGGTCGTTGAGTTCCACAGTAAAGCCTGCCTTCTTTGGCACCACATGAACGGGACTGACCCATTTACTATCAGCAATGGGATATATGATCCCAGCGTCCAACCACTTCAGGATTTCCTTTTTTACAACCTCCCTCATATTAGGGTTCAGATGTCTCTGCATGTCCCTAAAAGGCTTGATGGAATCATCAGTATAAATGTGGTGCATGCAGAGTGTAGAGTCTATACCCTTAATGTCAGCAATGCTCCAAGCAATAGCTTCCTTGTGCCTAGACAGGCATTCAATCAAGGCTCCCTCCTGTGCCTCAGACAGCACAGCCGAAATGATAACTGGGAGCGTATCATTGGCACCTAGGAAAACATACTTGAGAGTGTCAGGGAGGGGTTTCAACTCAAGGTTGGGGGCTTGTATGGTTGAGGGTTTCATAATAGATTTCCCCATCTCAGGTAGCAAATCTGCCTTCGGCGGAAATGATGGGGGAAGAGACTCAGTAGAAACTCCTAGCAATTCCTCTAGTTCTAGTATATCCCCTTCACATTCCTCCAAGAGATGGGAATGCTCATTTAGCATGACATGCTGAAGGGGGTCATCACATAACATTGCAGGAGTTGCCTCTTCAATCAGGTCATCTATCACCTCAACTTGAGAACAATCCTCAAGTCCAGCTTGTTTGTAAGCATCAAACACATTAAGCCAGATTTTCCTATTCCCAAAGCCCATTTTCAATGCCCCAGTATTGCAATTAATTGAAGCATGGGAAGTTGCAAGGAAGGGGCGGCCCAAAATGATGGAGGGTTTGGTTGGCTTGTTGGTAGGGTCAGTGTCCAAAACTAAGAAGTCAACGGGAAAGAAGAAATCCTCCACTCTTACGAGGACATCTTCCAAAATTCCCCGTGGTGTCTTAAGTGATCGATCAGCAACTTGAAGGACTACAGGGCTAGGCTTCAGATTGCCTCCCCCAAGTTGTTCATATACATAGCTCGGAAGGATGTTCACCGCCGCACCCAGATCAAGCAGAGCCTCATCAATTTGTAAGTCACCAATAACTACAGAGATATATGGGGCTCCTGGGTCCTTAAGTTTCGGAGGTGTGCCATGTTGAACAATTGATCTAACAGAATCAGGCAGGACAACTTTAGATTGGACCTGTTTTCTAGATTGCCGCTTTTTCGTGCACAAGTCCTTTAAGAAGCGGGCATAAGACGGAATCTACCTGATAGCTTCAAGCAAAGGCAGGTTAATCTGCACTTGCTTGAAAGTTTCCATAATCTCATCCGTCTTATCTTTGGCTCCAGATGAGCCAGCAGAAGTCTGCCCAGAGGTGGATAAGCACTCTGGAAATGGCACTCTCAATCTCTGGGTAGAAGGGTTGTCATGTCGAGTAAGGGGTGGAACGGGGTCCACTTCTTACGGTGAGGTGATTTCAAGCGGAGAAGATTTGGGCAAATCTTCTTCGGTGGGGGTGAAAGTCGAGGTGGATGTTTTTTTAGGGGGTGAGACTATAGGAGCATCGGGTTTGGAAATTTCTTTCCCACTCCTCAGAATAGTCACCGCCTGAGCATGCTCCCTAAAGACAATCCCTTTTCCTTTAGGATTTTCCTCAGCAGCACTTGGAAACTTCCCAGTCTCCCTCTGTCTAACGGCCTCAACAAGGTGTCCAATTTGTGATTTCATCTCATGTATAGCCTTGTCATGAGATTGGATGATGGCACTTTGACTTTCTTGCATAGTTTTCAACATCGCCTTCAATTCATCCATCTCAGAGATTTTAGGTTGGGCAAAGGTCTGAGGTTGGTTCATTTGATGGTTTTGAAAGGATTGCGGTTTGTAATTCCCTGAATTTGAGACATTTCCTTGTCTCCATGAAAAGTTTGGGAGGTTCCTCCATCCCTCATTATAAGTGTTGGAGAAAGGATCATTACGAGGTCTTGGACGGAACCCTTGAGTGGCATTCAAATCCGCTTGTACAAGCTCAGGGAATTGGGAGGCCAAATGGCAATCCACAGTGGCGTGTGTATTGCCTTGACAAATTATGCATTCGGAAGCTTGGGATGTGGAGGTGTTAGGTGTGAATGAACTCGGGTTCGACATAAGCCTTTCCATGTTTTGATTCAGTAATTGAATTTGATAGGCTAAATTCTGGGTGTCCCTTGCTTCATTCGCCTCCAACTTTCTTTGCATGAGAGTGGGCTTTCTATCCATGTAGGCAGAATTCAAGTGAATAGAATTCTCACTCAAAGTATCAAATAAGTTCCAAGCTTCATCCTCAGTATTAGATAGAAAGGTTCCTGCACAGGCACCATCCACAGTTTGCCTATGCGAATCATTAACTTCGGTGTAGAACCTTTCAACCAGTTGCCATTTAGGCACCTGGTGATGTGGGCAAAGTCTCAGCAAATCGTTAAAGCGCTCCCCATCCTTTTGAGCAAAACTCATGATTTCCCTCCTAAAGTGATTTGTTTTGCTCATGGGGAAGTACTTCTTCAAAAACTCCTTTTTCAGGGCATCCCAAGTATTTATATTATCAAGGGTGTGATACCAATACTTGGCTTTGTCCTTTAGGGAGAAGGGAAAGAGGGTCCGCATTTGAGCGTCATCAGTAACGCCCTGCAGCTTCACCGTGGAACAGACCTCGGTGAATTCCTCAATATGCCTGTAAGGGTCTTCCCTAGTAGTACCATAAAAGGAGGGTAGCAAGGATATGGTACTACTTTTGATCTCATATGGATTGTCCCCTCCAGGTCTACGTAGTGCTGGGCCAGCTTGGTTGGATGGGATGAAATATTCCTTAAGGCTCCTTTGACCGGCCATTTCCACCCTTGGGAGGTCTTTTCTTAGGATTCTTTCCGGTTCAGGATCAAATACAAGTTGTCTCCTAAGGGAACGCCTACCAAGCATGCACTACAAACACAATTCAAACGGACTTGTTTGGTCTTTATAGATTTAGGCTTTTGAATTTAATTCAAATTGTAGGTGACAAAACAAGTTGCCCAATCAATTACGCGCCTATTGTCAACCTTCAAAATGCCTAAAAAGACCTAGTTGGAACTTAGGTATTCTTCCCTAAATCTCAACTGGTCAAGTAAATCCAAAGACGGAAGATCGAGGGATGCAAGTAGGCCTAAGCCTTCCTTTGAAGCTGTGCTTTCGCGGTGCTCCTCAACTACCCCCAAAAATCCGTGATAGGGTATCCCCCTCTTTGGATTTACAAAACCTTTGATTTCCAGTTCCGAACACTTCAGAATCCAACGAAAGGAGGGCTCTTGTCCTAGTATTTCCAAACCTAAGGAGTGTCTAGAAGCGTGCCGTGGTGCAAGTGAAATAAATGTGCATACACCGTCAAAGATTTTGAACTTTGAATCGCACGTCAAGTTTGAAAATCAAATCCTTGGTTTTTAAAATGTCCTTCCTTTAATTAGTCCTTTTTCTAAAAAAAATGTGACCACTTGTTAGATCACTTCAAGACAAACTTTGTGGTCTTTGCATTAAATCCTAAATGCAATGCGTGATCAAAAATAGGATGCAAAGTAAGAGAATACGTACCTTACCTCCAGCGATCTTCAATGCAAAAATGCACGCAATGCAGAAAAGCAAATCTAGAGGCTGCTCATACAGACCTAAATGGTTCGTCCTAGGGCAGGCAGCTTCTAGCAGGCAGCTCATTTTTTTCTTTTTCTATTTTTTTTTTTTTGAACTACTTATGCACAAGCAAATAAAAGAAATAATAAAAAAAAATAAACCTAAATCTAAAGAAAAAGGAACAGGCTCCCAAAAATTACCCAACACAGGTCCAAAACAAAATTGGGGAACAAACCCCTCAAAATATGCCCCAGAACAAGGGTTTCAAACTAACTGTAATGAAAAATTAAGTCTACAATCTTAATTCTATTCTAATTAAACTAATGACTAAATGGTGTCCGTCGCATCCTCGTCCTTCTCCTCCGTTTAAAAATGGCTCGCCCAATTCTCGTCTGGCGACATCAAGGGTCGCCCCTCACACTAGCTGATTCTTGCACAAATTTTCTCGCACAGAAAAGAAAATAATGAATGGTCAAATCTCTATGCAATTGACAAATAATCAAAATAAAATTAGGCGAAATTATTGCATCTGTTGCCTCCCCGGCAACGGCGCCATTTGATTGGTCGATCTTTCGCTTTTAAGTCGTTTGTAGTCTAATGTGGTGGAAAAATCGACTAATCAATTTTTAACAAGAAATAACCACTCACAGAGGAGTGGGTCGTATCCACAGGGAGGCAATAACGTATTAAAATTCGCGCCACTTAAAAAAGTTTGTTCGTTGTCAATTTGGACAAGAACCAAGCCAAGATTGCCTTTAGATTAAGGTTTAAGCAAGAAACAATGCTGAAATGGCAATTATGAGAAACTATAGGATATTTTCCGCAATGCAGAGTTAATAAAATATGATTAAAATTTGGCAATGGCAGAAAATGTAAATTTTAATTGAAGGATTCCTGTAGCAAAACAGGGGAATTTTTCCCCGTTGTCTTGTGCGACGAGGAGCCGATGGCCGGGCGCGGGAAGCTCAGAGGAGGTCCCTTGGACCAAGAGCTTCGAATCAGTGGTGGAGGCGAGTCGCGCCGCGGCCGGAGGTGGCCGGACAAGATCCGGCGGAGGTGCTGTAGCCGGTGAGCTCGCGCGGCTGTTGGCGTGAGATCTGCTCGCGCGCTGCTGCTGACGGCTCTGCAGGCGCGGGAGGACGGGTCTACAGGCGGTTGAGCGGGTGCGGCTGCAGCTGGCGGGGGTGCGCAGGCTGCAGCAAGTGCGGGCGGAGGGCGCTGCTGGCGGTTCTGCAGGCGCAGTGGTGAACGGCGTGGACTGCAAGCGCTGTTGGAGGGTGCAGGCACGTGGGCGAAGGGCTCTACAGGTGCAAGTGAATGGCGCTTGCAAGTGGCAGGCGCAGGAGGAGGCGTGCTCGGTTGTGCGGGTCTGCAGGCACGGTTGGAGGAGGGTGCTACAGCCGGTGAGTGTGTGGAGATGGCATGAGCTGAAGGCGCATGGAGAGCGGGTGCGGTTGGAGGGTGCAGGCACGGTTGAGCTGAAGGCTGGTGGGTGGCGCTGTAGGTGTGGGCGCGCATGGATGAAGGCGCAGCTGCGGAGGTGGTGGTGCGGGCATGAACGGTGAGGTGGGCGGATGTGGTTGTGCGGGTGTGGTTGGACTTCAGACGGGTACTCAGGCGGGTGATCGCAGGTGAGCGGGTAGCTTCAGACGTCCGGGAAATTTTCCGGACGTCTTAAGTGAATGAGAAGGTGATTGCAGTGACGGTGGTTGCAGCGGTGGTGGTTGGTGACGACGGCGAGGGAGTTGCACGCTAAGGTGCTCACGGTAATGCAGGAGAGCTCCGGATAGTGGTGTGGCCTGTCACACCACACGCCCACGGTGGTGGAGACTCGCCGCCACGGTAGAGGCCGGCAGTGTGGAGTGGAAGAGAGAGGTTCTCCCTGCACAGTGGTGGGTCGGTGGCAGAGGCCTGTCTCTCTCAGCATCCTCTCTCCTTTTGTAGCGGCCTGCACAAATTTGAATGGAGAGGCGGGAGCAGATCCACCTTCTCCGCCGATCCATGAATGCGCTTTTACTGAGGCCGGAGGCGTTGCAGCGGCAGCCAAGCCATTGTTGAGAAAAAGAAGAATAAAGAATATTATTAAAATATTATGGTTATTTATATACAAACCCTCAAGTTTTATGTTAACTAAAATAATGTACTTAATTAGTTAACTAATTCGATGAATGGCATTCTAAGCTAATTCTAAATGCACTTAAAATATGAATGCAGTGCATGGATTATGTAATTAAATTAAAAATATGAATTAATCTATTTACATCCTAATTTATGCTAAATAAATGTTAGAATTATCCTAATGTTTAGGCATTTAAATACTTAAATAGCCCACAACTATGGGCTAATCAGTGTGCAGCTTGGGCAGGTGTGGCAGGACTCCCTTAGTTGGCTAGGTTTGTTAAATCCTTATGCAACTGTTGTTGCTTAACTTGTAGCTGAGCCATGGTAGAGTTGAGATTAGGTGGAGGGGCTTGATTAAGAAGCTCCTGGGTGGAAAAATAGGAGAAAGAAAAATTAGCATGCGGGTTAGAGGACCAATTTTGATTTTCCATTTTGAAAGAAGAGGAAGAATGTAGGAAAAGTCTTTCTGGGGAGGCAAAATCAAGTGGTCCCTCCAAGTGTGGAGTTTTGGATTGCCGCCCGTGCAAAATGGAAGAATGGGAGGGGAGGAGAAGAGAAAGAGATGAGAGAAAGTGTGCAAATCAAACAACCAAAGCTAGACATAACTTAAGTGTGACTCCTTAAAAATAAACCTAAGACTTGGTCCACGTAGGAAATAAGTAATCAATAGTGAATACCCATTCTGTCAACAAATCTAGCCAAGTTGCTTAAGGGGAGGTTTGGGCCCAAACATTTCCCAAGAAAATCCCCAGCTTCTTGTACAAACCCGCACCTAGTCGTTTGACACGGTCCCTCAGCCTGAACACCAGATATAGACGACAGAATTGGTATTAACTAAAGAAAACTTAAGACCTATATAGCAAGCCTAGATGAAGCCTTAGGGGTCAAGTTGCTACAAATTTTAGTTAGGTCTAGGATACTATAGTGCACACGGAATGTGAAGGGCATTAATTGGGTTGTTGCCTTGCTATTTCAATTTTTTTTCGTGTGTGTGCAGGAATTGGAAAGTGGTTCCAATGCAAATCAAGTTGTCACACAATTTTTTTGTATTTATGTTTTTTTTAGGATTCAATTTAATTGAATGTGTTTTAGGGTTACTCTTTTTAAATGTTCAAACAAGTTTGAAACTCCACAATCAAAGGAAAAACAAGTTGTATAGGTGATGGTATATTTCCTTTATATTGTGGGACTAAAAGCAAGAAAGAAACCATAATTTGATTTGAACCCGAATACAAAAAATTACTACTAATGAATTCTTTTTAGTCTTTCCAAATAGGCTGTGGTCCAAACAATGCAACCAACACCACTAAATTATGTAAAATCAAACAGGGATTCCAGAAAAGTTTTTTGTAAGATTTTAGGAATTTTTTTGGTAATTTTTTTGAATTTTTATTTGTACTGGTGTCAAAGTCCAGAAATGCTACCTATGAGTATTTTGGAATTTTTAGTATTACCACTGACCTCAGTAAATCTTGGTGATTTTGTATGATATGTAGCATTTCACAAGGATTCCAGAAAGTTAAATTCCGCAAAAATTGGATAAGCATAAAAATTCTTAAAATTCATGGATAGTAACAAAATAGGAAGATTGGAGGGTGTGACTCTTATGCAGTCCATGAATTTTTAAAAATTAAATACAAAGCCAATTCATCTGAAATTTGGAGCAAATGTTCCCAACTTAATTCGAAATCACTATATGAAATTTTATGATTTTAGGAGGCCTGTGAAGTTGGGAATTGATTTTTCAAGTCCAGACAGAAATATGGACCAGAAAAATTGAACACTAACACTTGAAATGGAGTGGTGTTAATGAAATATTCAAGCAAACAATGAATTCTAATGGAAACCACTCCACTTAAATAAGATGTTTGGGATCCTAAAAGCCAAGTTTAATATGTTTTTGGTAATTTTAATTAATTATGAGACCAGAAAGGGGAACCAACCTGAAAATCTGCGGGAAGAAAAGGGACTTTAAGCTTTCGCTTCCAAATTCCCGCTTTCCCGCTATAGTTCTTGCACATACGAAAGAAAAGAAAGACGGGATGAGATCTACTTCAAGCAAGAGAAAAATGGCTAATGCAAAGCCATGCCTCCCTGGCAACGGTGCCAAAAAGTGATCGCGAAAATACAGAGCTTGTTAATTAGGCAATTTAGTGTCATTGCAACGCGTAAATCTGCTTTTGCTTTTAAATTTATATTCCTAGATAGGGGGAGTATCTAGGGTCGTCCAAGGAGGCAATATGTTTGCAAAATTCAGGTCTCTTTCTTGGAGAAAGAAATCACCTTTCTTTTTGGTCTTTTTTTAATATATCATTTTTATTTTTTTGAAATTAAGGCAACATGCGAAGTTGTTGACGAGAAAGTGACTAACACCTAACTCAATACACTACTCCTAAAGTGGCAAGTAGAGCTTCACCCTAAGCTCACTCTAGGCAAGTGGAGGCCTAGAATAATTAGGGAGAGGGAGTGAAGAATGCTAGAAACAAAGCAATTAAGATGCAACTAAAAGAAATTTCAAAGAAGGCAACTAGATTAATGAGAAAGTGTTTTACAGAAAAACCTAGTAGATGAATGCTTCTACTACTAGAAAATTGCAATAAATAAAATAAAACACAAGTCCTCCTAAATTGTTGGTGAAGAGGGGAATCACCTTGCTCCAAGCTTAGGGTCTCATAGGCTTGAAAAGGGTTCCTCCTTCTCCATCCTTGAGATGCTCCTCCAAGGTGGAAGCTACCACCTTCAATGCTCTCCTTCAAGGGTGGGCGTGCCCCACCCTTGCTCCTCCTTGCCTAGCCATCCTCCTAGTGGTGGAGTGCTCCACCTTCGTAGCATGTCACAAGGAAGAAATGGGGAGAAGAAGGCACCAACGGGGTGGGTGATGTGCCCCCTTAATCTTCTTCTCTACTCCTCCTTGGTCATAGGTGTAGGTGGATGTATGTGGAAGTAAACACTAACGGAGGATGATTTTTATGTGGTGATATGGTGTGTTTATATAGAGGTGGAGAGGGGGGTAGTTGGCGTGAATAGGTGGAGGTCTAGGATGGAGTTTGGTGGTGGTTATGGGTGGTTAGAATGACCCTAGGGCGAGGGTTAGTTGGCACCACCTTAAAGGGTGCTAAGGGGGTGGTTATGGTGGTGTTGGTGGCTTTCGGTGGTGGAGAGACACCACCATTTTGGTGCCAACCTAGGGTCTTCTAGAAGGGGGGTTAGGTGGATGGTGGAGATGGATTTAAGGAGAGGTGTATGGTGGAGATGAAGGGAATTTTGGAGGGAAAGTTGGCACCAAAAGGGAAGGGTTCTAGAAGGTTATTTTAGAGGGAAAATAGGTGACTTCTGGAAGTGGTGATGGGGTGAAGCTGTGTGATGGTGGTGGATGACAAAGGAGTTGGATGCTAGCTAAGCTAAGCTAAGCTAGCTTAGCTAGCTATGGAGTAGTGGAGTAGGTAATGTGAGATAAGGTTTGAAGAGAGGAGCTGAGGAGGAGAAGTCTGGAGCTTGAACTGGAGCTGGCAGTTGCTGAAGAGGCTTGCGTGGAGCTACTCTAGCTGGCTTAGCTTGCTAGTTCTTTGCTAGCTACTAAGCCAAGCTAAAGTGAGCTGGCTTCTACCATAATGAGCTGAGGTGATCTGGGTCTGGTGCTCCCAGGGAGGATCAAGCTGGTTGAGGTAGCTAAGGTAGATTAGCTCAATCGAGTTGAACTAAGCTGAGTCCCTGGGAGTTGGACTTGAGCTTCCTGAGCTAGACTGAAGTCATCTTTAGTTGCCTAGAGTGGAGTGGAGCTGGATGTGGCTGGACCTGGGCTAGTGTGAACTCCAGTCAACTCAGTTGAGCTAGCTAGAGCTCCCTGTGGACTAATGGGAGCTGAGATGAGCTAGACTCAGCTAGGTTGAGCTGGATTTGAGCTGACCTGAGCTAGGGTGACCTAAGATGAGCTCTCTTTAGCTGCCATTTAGCTAAGATTAGCTGAATGGAGCTGCGATGAGCTAACCCTAGTCCAAGTGAGCTAGGTTCCAACTGTGGTGAGCTGGATCAAGCTGAGTTCCAACTAGTGAGAGCTTCTCCTTCACCAATTGCCTTCCTGAGTGCTAAGGTACTAGGGATCTGGCAATCTATTTTTCCCTAACACTAACAAAAACACATTAAAAACACAATAAAAAATGCAATGCATGCCTAACCTAATTTATGCCTAAATGCAGCCCAATAACCTGTTTGCGGAGTAAAATCCTAAGAGCTAGGTTTGTTTTAATGCCTAAGAATGCTGATAAACTAGCATTTATTAGCTAACAACCTCAAATTCACATTGATTTCAAGTTTTATAAATTTAAGTGTTTAATTGATATTGTTGACTATGCTACAATGCATATTTTCTTAAAACTCAATGAATGCGATGCAACAGAACAAGGGGAGGCAAATGTTTGATTTAGAAAATACGCATTTGTTTTATTTCTTTTTAGTGTTTTATGCATTTCTAATTTTCTTGTTATTTTAAATAAGATAGAAACCAGGTCAGAATATTTTCTAGCTAATGCTACTCTACTTGCAACATAAAAGAGAGAGAAAGAGAAAGAGAATAATTATTTAATAAAAATGGAGCAATGTTCATTACATCTAATTGCATGATATAAACTATTCTAGAAAGTGATAAAAAGAGAAGGGAGAGAATCATCCCCCTTGTCGGTTGCTTAGGGGATGAGCCACTTTGACGAAGTTCCCGGAAGAAGGTGGTGAGGAGCTGGAGGAGGGTGGACGAAGTTGGAAGAAAAGAGGACAAAGCAAGGTGGAGTCGCAGTGGGATCCACTTCCCGAATGGAGGTGAGAGGATAGCTAGCGAGTGGTCCACAAATGTGGATGAGAAGCTGGAATAATTATTTTAATTTTCTCTAGTGGAGCATCCCGAGGCTTGGGACACAAGCTCAAGAGAGTTTTTGAGCTACAGAGAGGGGTGAGAATGAGCTAGGAACGGATGGATTCGAAGGGGAAGGGGTGTAAGGGTTTATATAGGCTGTGCCAAATGATTTTGCATGACAAGGCATTAATGGCAATGCACCAAGCACACTAGCGCATGTGGCGCACGTGCGCATAATGCACACTGACAAACACACATAAATTCATGATAAAATGATTATTTATGATAGTTCCTAAGCATAGCATTGCATTCCATAAGTATAAATAGTGCATAACATGCATTACATTGCATTTAGGATAATTTGTGTATATTGTATCGCAATTCTAACATTTTATGGCTAGGTGGCAATGCAACATCTTTACGAGCTTTGGATGTAGAATCCAGCCATATAGATGGATCTGGAGCAATATCACAGTCTGACAACGTGGAAATCACTTCGATTCCAGCACCGTGGCATCATCTACAAGCGAGGAAAGGTGGCACCATCTGGAGCGCCCAAGGTCACCTGCCGTACTTCTAAGGGCCACCTAACAAGCGATCTCAGCCATTGGGTGAAAATCCAATGACTGAGGGCCCTCCTCCACTGTTCGCCCACAACACATCCTCTCTACGATCTCATTAGCATGGTGCATTGGTGGAGGTGCTTGATCCCAAGGGAGGGGTGTGGGTTCGAAACCCACAGACGCCCCCCAATTCGCCAACGTGCACGCCAGTGCATGCCAGCTCGCATGCTAGCATGCACGCCAACGTGCACCCGCATGCATGCCAGCATGCACCAGCAGTGCGCACCCACACGCACCGACAGCTCGCACCAGCTGAGCCTTAGTGCAATCTGCACGTGTGATGGAGGGACAACAAAGCTCGAGCGTGGGCAGACGTAAGGTGGCTACAGGGACACTTGAGCTGGACCTTCAACGATGTCATGGAGGTCGCTAATTACCCTGTGTCCATTTTTAGCCCCTTCCCATCCACTATATAATGACCTACACACCTCCCTTGCCTAGCCATCTCTACCTACTCTACTCCCACCTACTCCTAAGCTCTAGTAGCCTACCAAAGCTCCATTAGAGCTTATTCCCAAGCTCCAAAGGCCTCCTATTAGTGTAATGTTCCTATACCCCACCAATATTCATCCTCCATCTCACCACCTTTATAGGAAGCCTCGGAGCCATCCTCCCACCTAGATTCCAGTAGAAGATCGCCTCCATCTCCTCATCCCCATTTCAAAGCCTTGGTGAAGCATTCCTCTGCCCGACATCAAGCACCTCACCCCCGTCGTCCAGCACCTCACCCTCTTCGTTCAAGTTGCCGCCAAGTGCCGTTGTCTCACCAAATAGCTGATTTGGGAGATTTCTTCTCATCCCTATCTCCTTTTGATTTTAGCATATTGTAATAGACATTTGAATGACATTGTGAAATATCATATTTGTTTCTCCACTTTGTGAAATTATTTCTTTTGTCATTTTATTTCAAAAACACCAAAAAAATCACAAAACCACAAAACACCAAAAGGAAACAACATGAAATGCGGATTTCATTGAAAGTAAACATCGCTTCCCTGTGTTCGACAAAGGACTCCCTTGGAGTTTCAGGTAAAAATCTTATTTGAAAATGAATTTTGCAGACTACAATGACGGGTTCTTGAAACCCTAATTTTACTTTGCTAAAACTCGTTCATCATTTTGGCACCGTTCCTAGGGAAGCAACGGAATTTGCTTTCTTGTCTTCCGTGTTTCTTTGCATTTACTTATTATTAACCCCGCTTGCCTCTGATTTACTATCTTGCAGTTACCCTAGCAAGGAGATCTGAGTGTGGTAGATCAGAGTAAAGTGCGGGTGGAGTAATTTGTAAGTGCCCCCCACACTCCCCCCAACTAGTTCACTTTCACCACATTCATAACCAAGACCTAATCTACTTAAGTGTTTGCATAAACCCTAGGATAGAATTTGTTTGTCTTATTTGTTACCTCCACTCATCTCACCCTCGCATATTAAAAAAAAAAACACAAAGATACTTCTTGTGGAACAAATCAACATACACACTACATACACCCACATTTAAGGCACATAACCTAACTTGATTTTTATCTACTCAACTGAGATTCTGACCTGTGGAACCGGTACACACAAATCAACACATAAAAGAGTAGAAATCGTACTAGGTTAATCACATTTTTGTGCACACTAATCGGTGGTGCATCTGGGCCAGTCGATTGAATTATTTGGTTCGCACCACCTAATCTAAAAGGAATTCATTTTGTAGCTGCCCCATAGGATTTAATATTTAGGTCAAACTAGGAAATCCATATTTCTTTTTGATTTGTAATGGAAAACACTTGAACTCATGATTTCAAACTTGGCTCTCCTCATGGAAATTTGGTTGAATAGACCTAATATTTGAATCCTAAAAGCTACTAAGCAAGATCTGAATCCTAAAATTCACTTCATCCTCAATAATCTTGCTTCAAAAACTTTTGGTTGTGCACATACACAAATTCTCAAACAAATCATTAAGGGCACAACCCATTAAGGACCCATCACATTATAGAAGCACCAATATCCCAAGCCTAACTAAAATTGATTAGATGTTGGCCTTAAGGATTGATTCACTCTTCGGGACCCAGATTGAGATTGTTCTCAATTAACCTACTTATACTGGTCAATTTGATGTCTAGCTAGGGGAGTAGCATCATACGACCGTAGCTGAGGGGTACATTAGGAATCGAAGGTGCAAGCCAAAGGAAGAACCTTGTCCCTAGCCCCTCCTTCTAACTAGTTGGATTGACTGGATACAAGCAGAGTAAATCATCTATAATCTTAAGATGGATTCTGAGAGTCTGTAGACCTTTAAGCTACCCAACCAAAGGACAGACTTGTATTTTTTGTGCTATAGGCTCCTTTTTCCCATCCGTCGGACTTCCTTCCAGTGTATGCTTGGAAGGAGGTCATTAAACCCTCACTTGGAAGGACTTATAGACCATTCCAGAAGGCGAAGGTTGTGTTATAGCCAAGTAGATCCCATGGCCAATCAACAACCACCTCCCCCACCCTTGAACCAACAGAAGCTGATTCAGAGTCAGTTGGACCAATTGCAGTAGATGCAGTAATGGTTCCAATGAATTAATAGTCAAGACGCTCAGCCCTTGATGGATTTTTATGATCCTTCGAATTATGAGGATCTTCCCAGTGTTGTGATCCCCACCGGTCATGTTGAGATCAGACTCAGGTTTTGAGTTTAATTAAACACTTTCACAGGCTTGGCTCAGAGGACCCATTCCAACATTTGGAGGACCGGATCACTCTGGTTCAGACCACCAAATCACGGAATGTAGATGAAGAACAAATGTTCGTGAGGCTTTTCCCCTATTCACTCATGGATAAGGTCGCACATTGGTATCATACCATTGGAAGAATAATTGCTAACTGGGTAGCTTTGAAATTGGCCTTCCTGAAGAAATTCTTCCCAATTGGGCGAACCAATGCATTATGACAGGCAATTACAACTTTTTCCCAGCGGCAGGGGGAACCATTTCACGGGGCCTAGGAGCGATTCCAAGATTAGTTGTCAAAGTGTCCACACCACGAGGTACCTAAATGGCAACTTGTGTAGATTTTTTATCATGGGTTGAATGATCAACTCCGCAATCATGTGGATCCTTCTTGCGAAGGCAATTTCCTCAATAGAGATGCAGATAGTGCATATGATTTGTTTGAGGAAATGAGTGAAAACACTTTAAACCATACCTGTATGGAAACCTTCAACCAATCCCAAAAAACTAGATCAAATGCCAATGAGGTCCAAAATTCTCATACATTTGATATGGAATTGATCTACAATAAATTAGATAAGGTAGATCTAGTTGCTAAATGAATTGAAGAGTAGATGCTCGAAAACTCTAATTTTTCTAGATCCACTCAATCCCAGGGCTCAGGATTTCATTCTTCGCAAGCTCCTACAGGATGGGAGTTTGTGCGCTAGCTGGAGTCGGCTCGACCTTCGGGCCAGCTCTTCTCGGAACCTTATGGGTTTCCAAACTGGGGCCTTTGATCCCAGTTTTTCTGATCCTTCTTCATCCTCATCTTATGAGGATGTTCATGTTGTGTAGGAGAATATTAGGTCCAACCCTTACTCAAATTCCTACAATCCTGGTTGGAAAAATCATCCTATCTTCTTTTGGAAAGATCAGGGGCAGCAGGCCCAATATCAACCCGACAACTACGTACCGCAAAAGCCAATGGGTCAGGGTCATGTATATACTCAGTTTCCCCCGAATTATGCTAATCAGTCCATGTGGAATGCTCAACAACCAGTTGGGAAGGCTAATTTAAACCAAAAGATGGTAGAAATGCAAGGGTCAATGCTCCAACTCATGCAACAAATGAAAACTTCACTGGACACCATGCAATCTGGACTTAGTGCAAACAACCAACAACTTGGATCTCTACCATCACAACCTTTACCAAACCCAAGGAATATACAGAACCGAGGCACTGGGACTCAAGGGTTTGGTAAAGGTGGGGAGCCGCATGCTCAAGCTCATGCTATCTATCAGGCTACCCCAACCTCTCCTGGAGCGAGCCAGGTTCCCACCATAATCAACTAGGAGCCTCATGTTTTACCCAACCCTCCCGAAGTCACTAACCAACAACATTTTGCCAGGAAAATACCATCACATTAAGGAGTGCTAGTAGACACAAGGGACCTACCCAACCCCATGTCAACACCATTAGGCCCCGTAGTAAGAATTCCAGATTCCCAACTAAGAATGTGATCAACAAAACATTAGAGTCCGATTTGGGAGTATGTTGTTGTATGGGCAAATAGAAAAAGTTGGAGGAGAAATTGGAGGAAAGGATGTCCTTACTTCAAGCTTTCAAATTAATAATCATTTTACTCCTTGCGGCTATTGCATCAATCCCTACCTACGCCATAGGTTTACTAAATTGATATAAAGAAAAGAGTAGAGCAAAATTTGAAAATAATAGGAGAGTAGTCTTGTCTAATAACACAAGCACACTGATCTTAAACAAGCTACCCCTAAGAATCAGGACCCTCATATCTTCATGTAGGAGAGATGAATTGATCACAGGTGATCTGTGACATAGAAGGTTGGGAACTGATCATCATGTTTGTTACTTATGTGGGATGCATACTGACATTACAAATCATATCTTCTCTTCTTGCCTTATCATTGATGCTATTTGGAGGAGGACATGTCAGAAGTCGCTACTAGATTGGGGTTTCATATGGCATGGGTTTAGTGTGAGAGAGAAGCCACATGTACACATGGCTGTCACTCTCTGGTGTGTGTGGAAGGTGAGAAATGATACTTTTTCAAGAGTGACCGGTGTGCTATGAAAGAATTGTAAGAGAGTGCTGGTCCCTCATACATACATGGGGATCTCTTTTGTAATTCCTCTTACTTTTTTATATAATATACCGCTCCTGATTGCTATCGTAAGATGATAGCTTTCCTTTTTGTTTCAAAAAAAAAGAATCAGGACTCGGGAGCCCCACTGATTTCCTACACAATAGGAAACATTACTTCTGACTAGGCCCTCCTCGACTTGGGTGCTTCCATTAATGTGATCCCCACCTCACTACACATGGAATTGGGTCTAGGCTTCCTGAAACACACTGACAGAACCTTGCAATTAGCGGATACATCCATTACTAAACCAAGGGGTCTTTTGGAGGATGTTTTAGTCAAGGTTAATGATTTGCATTACCTTGCTGGTTTCATGGTCCTGGACATAGAAGCACCAAAATAGCTCAACCACACCCCGATTATTTTGGGAAGACCTCTCTTGGCTACCGCCAAGGCAAGGATTAATTGCAAATCGGGAAATATAGCAATGGCCTCTGGGAATAAAACAAATCAATTTAATATTTTCGAGGTCCCAAAGAAGGAGAAAATTAAGTGTGGTTTGGTAGAGGAGGTTGGCAGAATAGAGGAGGTAATGGCCATACATACCTTGGACAACCATTTGATGGCTAACTCAACCCAAACTCAGGAAGAGAATCACACAGTTGACGGGATAATTGACAACGAAAACATGCACCCAACTGTGGCAACATGGGATGAAGAAGATATTCATGAAATTGGAAATTTGTTGGAAGATTCACATGATCAAGTTACAACCCAACAATGTCCTCATCCTGAATTTTTAGAGTTTGAGGTTCAACGTTTGGGTTGGAATCATGAAGGTTGGGATGGTTGGATTAAGCACCCAAACTGTGCGGATGAAATTGAACTTTGGGGAGAAACTCTTGAAATGTTAGATATTCTAGAGTACCCACAAACCCCCAACACATCACCAAACCCTCATTATCCTTTTTCACCCAACCATTGCAAAAATTCTATATCCACCCACACCTCCTCTATACTGAATCAAAAAAACTCCTATTGGAGACCATTTGGGCTCTCCCTACACCACCAGCTTGCCACTTTCATTGATCATCTCTTTGGCAAGCCCATTTTTACTCTTCGGGATACATATCTAGGGTCCCAGAAACTATGTTATTGCTGCCTCAATGTTAGTTATTTTTTATTGAGCACCTCGCCCAGCTGAAGGCACTACACTCAGCATGTGTAAAGGCTATTTCAAGCTGACCAGAATCTCACAAAAACCAAGTACTACTCTCTTAATTCTGCTCTCCTACATGCTTTCATTTTAACAATGAGGACATTGCATTAGCTAAGCATGAGTGGTGGATATCTTATGAAATAATCTTGTTGTCAACTGTAATAGTAATTTCCTGTTATTTTATTTTTAAAAAAATAGAAGTAGAAGAAGTGAACTTAGCCATTAAGAGTTGCAAACTTTAGGAATTGATACTTTGGGACCTGAATACTTAGACTCTTCAGGTCTTCAGGCTTAATTAGCCCGGGTGTCCACTCGAATGTGGACTTAATCTTGAGTCCTCGTCAAATAATTTTATTCTAATTTGGCTACTAAATTGGGGTGATAAGTACATGACTTATCAACCCACCCTCTGATTTGAAGGGACTATAAGTCTAAGTATCTACACACTATTTGCACTGACTCATTTTTCGATGGTTTCTTCTGAAACTAAGTAAATAATGAACTTTCTAGGGTAGTTTGGCTAGCACATTATCATCGGTAATAGCCCATTGGCTAGTTGTCCAGAGCCCAACTACATGACCATAGTCATTCTTCTACTTTTAGGTAAATCTTAGATCAGGGAAGCCACCTACCTAGAAAAAGAAAAAAAATGACGCTAAGAAAAAAAGAAAAGAAAAAAAATAGAGAAGAAAAATAGAAAAAGAAGTAAAATAAAAATAGAAAAATAAACCACACTTCACCGCACGAGTATGGCTGGTAAGTTATCGTGGGTAATAGCCCATTGGCCGATTGTCCAGAGCCCAACTCACAAAAATGCACAAATAATTCCCAAACCACTTAGGGAAGGAGCAGGGAAGTACAATAACTGAGGAGATATACACTGGGTTAGCCCTTGTGCTCATCCCATAAAAAATTTTTAAAGTAGGGAGAAAGCTACCATTCAGAAAGATAAACCTTTAAGCAGAAACTCTTAAGCTCACTTAGGGTCGTAGAAACCTGAAGTCCGTTTTAACAGTCACCTAGTGAGTCTTTCACTCTTTTCACAAGATGCCTAGCACTTAGAGTCCTTTTCAAGTTTTGGGAGGGTTGGGTAGCCGTAAAAACTTACCTCGAAACTCTCAAACTAAAAAACTTTAAAAAAATTAGAAAAGAAGAAAAAGCAAAAATAGATAAATAAAATGTATCTTCCTTTTCCAAATAAGGCAAGGACTTGGGTGGTCTGCATTCCGGCAGACACCTAGGCACTTTCGAGTTTTTGTAACCAGGTCTTGGGTTGAAATTATCTAAAGCAATCAACAAATCTCGCCTAAGTAATCAAATCCTGATTCTACTTTTATACATAGAATTTAGGTTAATATTGCTAGGGACTAGCAAAAGGTAAGCATGGGGGTATGGTAAACATGCACAAATTCATGACAAACTACTTATTTATGATAGTTCCTAAGCCTAGCATTGCATTCCATAAGTATACATAATGCATAACATGCATTACATTGCATTTAGGATAAGTTGTGTAGATTGTATAGTAACTCCGACATTTTATGTCTAGGAGGCAATGCAACATCTTTACGAGCTTCAAATGAAGAATCCGGCCATATGGATGGATCTGGAGAGACGATCACAGTCCAACAATGTGGAAATAACATCGATCCAAGCACCGTGGCATCCTCTACAAGTGAGTAAAGGTGGCACCATCTGGAGTGCCCAAGGTCACTCGCCGTACTTCCAAGGGCCACCCAACAAGCGATCTTAGCCGTTGGATGAAAATCCAATGACTAAGATCCCTCCTCCACCACGCACCCACAACACATCCTCTCGACGATCTCGTCGGCATGGCGCAATGGTGGAGGTGCTTGATCCCAAGGGAGGGGCGTGGATTCGAAACCCACAGACCCCTCCCAATACACCAATTAGGCTCACACCAGCACGCACCTGCGCGCATGCCAGCACGCATCCGCTCGCATGCTGGCACACACCAGCAGCGCGAACAGATGCGCACCGCCAAAGTTAATCGGCATGCACCAGCTGGGCCTTAGTGCAATCCATGCACATGTTGGAGGGATAGCACAGCTCCAACATAGGCGGAACTAAGGTGGCTGCGGCGACGCTGAAGCTGGACCTACGGCAACATCTTGGAGGTTGCTAATTACCCTGTGTCCAATTTTAGCCCCTTCTCATCCACTATATAAAGACTTACACACCTCCCTTGCCTAGCCATCTCTACCTACTCTACTCCCACCTACTCCTAACCAAAGATCCATTAGAGCTTATTCCCAAGATCCAAAGGCTTCCTATTAGTGTAATGTTCCTATACCCCACCAAATATTCATCCTCTATCTCACCACCATCATTGGAAGCCTCGGAGCCGCCCTCCCACCTCCATTCCGATAGAAGATCACCTCCATCTCCTCATCCCCATTTCAAAGCCTTGGTGAAGCATTCCTCTACTCGACATCCTCTTGCATCTCACCTCCATCGTCCATCACCTCACCCTCTTCGTCGAAGCTATCACCAAGTGCCATCATCCCGCCAAATAACTGATTTGGGAGATTTCTTCTTACCCCTATCTCTTTTATATTTTAGCATATTGTAATAGACATTTGAATGACATTGTGAAATATCATATTTGTTTCTCCACTTTGTGAAGTTACCTCACTTGTCTTTTTATTTCAAAAAACTCAAAAAATTCCCAAAACCCTAAAACACCAAATGGAAACAACACGAAATGAGAATTTTAACGAAAGTAAATATTACCTCCCTATGTTCGACCTGGGACTCCCTTGGTGTTTCGATTAAAAATCTAATTTAATAACTACAATGACAGGTTCTTGAAACCCTAATTTTGCTTCGCCAAAACTCGTTCATCACGCACCCACTCGAGCACCACATGAACTCGCACTCTCACATAGCTACCATCGCAGAGGTGAGCTTACAACAGTTTGATGGGGATCATAAGTCTTGATCTCATGGCCGTTGCACTCTAAGAATGTGGCTCAAGTGTGTTAGATTGTGCATGCATCGCATGCTCACCATCCGAAAGCCCATGTGGCTCAATCTCCTCTACTCATCTTGCGTCAAATGGTCTTGGTTGTGCTTCCCTCATGCTTCTTCAATTGATGGGGAAGACAAAGCTTCATTTGAGCCACTCGTTAGTAATCCAATGCTCCAATTTCACTTTGGAGTATGCTAAGGAATGCGCCCCCACAGGTCTTGAATGTGCATCCCTCAGATGAGATCCCAACGCCTTAATTGCTGCGCTGTGGTCCCTCTTGTGCCATTGGATGATGATCTAAAGGTCATGAGTGCTCAAGATCTAGTTGGACACATGGCTACTAGTATTTGGTGTGTATGGAAGGCAAGGAATGAGAGACCTTTTCAAGAGAGGTCGGTATGTTGTGAGAGTATTGTAAGAGAGTGATGGTCCCTCATACACTCTTGGGGATCCTTTTTGTAATCTCCCTTGCTTTGCACATAATATACTATTTTGGACTGCTATCGTAGGACGATAGCTCTCCTTTCTATTTCAAAAAAAAAAGATCTAGTTGGACGCAAATCCAATGATCAAGATTGCTTGAGCCAAGCCTGTTTAGAAAACATAAGACATAGATTGAGTTCCTCTCAATGGTTGGATGAAGATCCACCAACTGAGAATCAATGGCACGGATGAGAATGGAGGTAGTGGTGGCCCTTGGGAAACCTAGATGGCACCATGTGTTGCCATCTGGGCCATCCATCTTCTTTCCTTCATAGGTGGCGCTATGGATGTCGAATCAAGTTGATTTTTGCGCTATTGGGATGCGATCGACAACCCGAATTCATCCATATGATTTAATTTTTTATCCAAGGATCGGATTTGCACCATCCTATCCCCTAGCCATCAGTCCTCTGTGGCTTGTAAAAGATGCTACGAATGCCCGATCGAGGTGAATACAGAGGTGTTGGACTCTGATCATCACCTTGATCACATCCATACGGCTAGATCTACGATCTGAAGCCCAAAAATATGTTGCCTTGTCCCCTAACCATTAAAATGTGTAAATTAATATACAAATTATACAATCTACTCTAAATGCATGATGATGTATGTTATGCAATATTTATAATGTTGAATGCATCTATGAGTCTAAGAACTTCCAACAATTAGCATTTTAAGCTAAATAAATGTGTCTACGTCAACCCCCTGATCGCCTTCTATACCTCACGATTCCATCTCACTTCTCAACTCACTTAGTAACATGCCCACACTCCTAATCCATAATTTACCTTCACTTGAAGGCTCCATTGTCAATGGTGTAGCTTTAAAGCTAATATCATGTCCAATTGGGCCCCCCAACACCTCCATCGCACTATTAGGGCCTCGATCCACATTTTTATTTCATCAATTACTCCTCATACACTAAATGCCCAATTCACCTCAACTCATGACCTTCACTAACAATGGCGAAGGTCAGGAGAGTATCTCCATCTAATTAAACCATCTCACACCTTCGCCTTATCATACAGTGCAATTTGCCTCAACTAATTTAAAGATTCACTATCTCTTGAGTTTTGGCAAACTCAAGTTGACTTTTGAATTGATTTAAGATCAAGGATGTGATTCAAGCTTCCTTTTATGAAATTGATGTGTTCTTGAGCTTCATTAGAACCTTAGGAAGCTTTTGAGTATGTTCTTGAGTAGTTTTTTGGAGTTCTAATATTTGATGGTCAATTCCAGAGCTCACTAAAGCTCTAGTGAGCTCTAGTGAATCAATCGAGATACAGTCCTTGAATCAATCTGAGAAGCTCTAGATCCTTATTCTATGATATTCTAATCTCAATACACTCATTGATTCTTTGTTTCACTGATTTAAGCATCTAGATAGATCTCGTCTTCCTCAACTTTGACAAAGCTAAGGATTACTAATCACTAGATTGCAAACCTTAGTAATAGATCAAAAAGCTTCCTCAGGTCTTAAAGGGTATAAATTAAACTTTGGAATCTTGTTTGAATCTTCAGATTGATATGTCGAACAACCTCACAGTTGATTTCAGGAAAAACACTGAAACTTTGTATCTAGGTGTCAAAACTCATTTTAGAAGGTTACATTGAGTTTCTAAGGTTAATTAGAATCGATCTGGGCTACTTGTGTGATCTTAATTAATCTAGAAATAATAGTCAACTCTTAACTCTACTTAGTCCACCCTGAGTCACCATGGGAATGTAGAGCTTCTAAGCTTAGGATTAATGGTTGTTCTATGTTTTGGAAGATAATAGGAATCATTTGAATCTAATTTTTGGGAAGTTTTAAGTTGATTAAGATCTGATTCCATCTCCTTATTAGTTGGGTTCAATTTGGACTTTAAATGGTCTCAAAGTGCTTTGAGTGGTTTAGAATCGTTTTAGAGGTCTTAATCTATCTGTTAGGACATTCGATCCTTCGTTTCAGCCAATCTGAGATTTTGGTGGAAGCTCTGAAGCTTCTAGGTGTTCTCAAGCTTCCTAGAACTCCATTCCTATTCCATTGAGCACGGATTAATCCTAGGCGTTAAGTGTAGATTTTAGGCACATGAGGGTGAGGAAACCTACGATCAATCTAAGGTTTGGACCTCAGAGATGCTACTTTGGATCCATGGAAAGCAACCAATTTCTGGAATCTAATCAGTGGATTTGTTAAGATTAAATCATCAAATAAATGATTAAAATCAAAAGAAGAACTATAGAGTTCCTGATCTAGAGCTTAAGATCAGTAATTGAAGCCTCGAGATGTTGGGAATCAAAGATTGAAGATAGCACTAGAGACAGGTACAAAAAGAAGAACCAGGCTTGTTTAGTCCCACATCGATGAACGATGAAGCTTTGCTACAATATATAATGAAATCCTTCCATAGGCTTTTTGCCTAAACAAGGGTGGGCTCCCTAGGTGGTGCACTTGTGCTTACTGCTCTTGATTAACTATTGCCCATATGGCTCTGCGAGAGTGGCCTCTGGGCACCAAGTGGAAGGCTGAGATGGTGACACGTGGCTAGTAGTGGTACCAATCAGGCCAATCCTAGCCATTGATTCTACGAATGTCACATGGAATCATCACTACTTTTGTTCTAGGAGGAGTTAAATTTGAGAAAATTTGACTTAAGTGTTGTCTCGACACTTAGTGTGATATTGTAAGGCTTTGAGAATACTGTGGGCAAGGCATAAGACTTAAGTGTAAAATCATAACAGCCTAAGTTTATAATAAATTTGGATTAATTGAATGTTGTTATAAAACAACATTTGTTTTTAGTGTAAATTCTCTAGCTATTCAATGTATTATTATTTCATTTTGCTTATGGAATGATTGCCATGCTATCATTGTTCATTTTTATGCAATTACACATGTGGATAACATATTATAGTAATTAATTAGTTAATTAAGTAGTTAGTTGGATATATAGTTAACTATTGTAGTAACTTATACTATAACTATTTTAAGTACTAAGTAGTAATATAAATTTAGTAATATTTTCTTTTGAAACTGAATAGAAAGCTACTAAGAAATGACAACAATCCGGGAGGGCATTCAATTATTAATTTAAATTAAGCAAGACCGTACAAAACAGATCCCCATATATGTATGAGGAACCGACACTCATTTACAATTTGTTCCACACAAACTAGTCTCTCCTAAAGCAAACATTCGTTCCTTGCCCTCCAGATACCCAACATCACCACCATCATAAGCACATGCAGTTTATCCTGAAACAAAAAAACTTTGCCAACGCAAATCCCACATGAAGAGCAGTTCCTTGCAAACCCTTCTCCAAACCAACGTCAATCATTACACAAGATGAGAAGATGTGTCTGGAGTTGTTTGTGGGTAAGCCACAAATAATGTAGAACTATGATGGGGTGCCCATCCTCCTGTGTCTCAAGTCACCTATAATCAACCCATCCCTCCTACATAATCGTAAAAGAACTTGGATCTTCAGTGGAACTCTCAATAGCCAAAACTTCCTACCAATAAGATCAACCTCCTTAGATTTGGACATCAATAGAATCTTTTTATACACACGAGTTGGGGTGAAGATCCCCTCACAGTGATACTAATCCTCTACATCAGCCACCAGTTTGAATACCAACAGGTCATGCTGCATCCACATCCTCTTGTCCAAGTTAGGGTACCTTCTTGACAGAAATCAAACCCCCCAATACACCATTCCTCCATCGATTCAGACCAAAAGCTACTAACAGAGTCCCACTTATTAGCAACACCAACATAGACTCTTAGATATGCATCCTTCAACTTCCCTAGCGGCAACCATTCCTCTTGCCAGAAACTGAATGAGCAACCATCACCTAAGATTGGTTAAAGCAACTGCCAATTATCCCTCAACCCTTTCACCGAAAACAACCAAAATGGTGAGCACTTGAAGGGGTGAAGCGGTTCAGCATGCTATGAGATTTGTTGTAGCTATCTCTAATTAGATCAACCTAAATATTACTCTCACCATTGAACAATCTGGTAGCCCATTTCAGTAGGAACGCATTGTTGAATTCCTTAAGACACTTTATTCCCATACCACCATGTTCCTTTGGCACACATAAATGATCCCATCTCAGAGGTTATAAAAATCTTCCTTCATGTAATGGCCCCTTCCAAAAAATCTTCTTTCACATCACATCAAGGCGATTCCAAATAGATTTAGGCACTCTGAAAAGGGAAAAGAAGAAGACTAGAATAGATGTAATCATTGAGTTTAGGAGAATAAGTCTCCTACCCTTGGATAGGTAGCGGCTCTCCAATTTTCCAACTTAACTGCAATTTTATCAAACAACACATTCCAATCATTCTTCTTTAGTTTGGTGCACTTCAACAATAGTCCTAAATATCTAATTAGAAGTGTAATTAATGGCGTGCCCAACAGAAAAGATATGGCCACTTGCTCTCTACCATTTAGACCAAAATAGACCATAGAATAATTCTCCCCATTCAACTTCTGACCTGATATCTCACCAAAAATCTTGACCATGTGTAGCAAGGCTTGTGCTTCATGTTCTTTCCCTTCCACAAAAAACACAGTGTGAAGGGAACACCATCATGAACCATAATTTGCACTTTTTGACCCAATTAGGTCAGTAAATGCTCCTACGTAACTACCAAAGAGTCATAAGTCACTGCATAATCATTCTGAGGGAAAAACAAGCAACTAGGGTTAAAACTATAATTTTACCATCATATCATGAATGCAGTACAACCACGGGTTTTCTCAGGGATTGAATGAAGGTCAAATGGTCTTAAAAGGATAACAAGTAGGTTAAATAACCATAAAAAGGTTTGCACGTGTTCTGAGAAATAAATGACTTTTCGAAACCTTAAAAACAGGACTACTTAACTAACTAAGTTTCTGATCAAGATAAAATTTCCCTAAACCCTCTAAAATTCATAGAAAAATATTCTCTAGGGTTTGGAACTTTCAAATAGACCATCAGAACCCATTTTTACCAAGAATAGAGTCACAGACAGTCATTTACCCTAATTTGGGCCTTTACATAGATTACCTAGTCAAACATGGTCAAAACCAAAACCAACTTCACCATTGGATTCCATAGGTCCAAATTAGGTTTGTATCAAAATTTGGACCCAAGATGAGTTTGTCTTTACCTATTTTTCAAATTGGTCCTATTTGATTACATTTTTACCCTTAACTTTCTAAATCTTCTCAAATAGACCCCTAACTTTGTTGTTGTTCACACAAAAAGGTTGCTGCCACCATTAAACCTAATCCTACTTGCTCTGGCAACATTAATTTGGAAATAACTCCCTGGTTTCCTTATGAATCCCTTTAATATTTGAAAGGGAAGTTCGTTAAGAAATCCCCTTCCTTTTGAACCTAATCCTGCACCCTAAAACTTACTGAATCTCTCATGCGAACACTTAAGAGATTTGGGTCTCAAGGGATTTCCCAATTCGTTAAGCCTTCCAAGCTTGGGAAGCTTGCTTCCCAAGCTCAAATCACTCTCTGATGACCTATAAAAGAAAGCCCAGACCAGGTTGAACTCCCTAATCTTGAATTCTTGTCGTGAAAAGCCCTTTCCCACCTTCCTTGTCCGACCGCGAAACTTCCACAAGCTCCGACGACTCCTCCTGACCTCTCTCATCATCTAACCACAAAACCAGAGGTCGAATTCTCTTTCTCTCCCTTGTCCGCTCTTGGCTGTACCAGTAGGAGCCCCTTTACCTCCGTCATCGCCGTCTACATCATCGGAGTACCTTCTTCAGCAGCGCCAGCCTACCAACGCCAGTGCTGTTATTCCCCTTCCATCCATTTATATTAGGTTAGATTAGTTAGTTTAGCCCTTAGGTTTAGCTTTGTACCCAAAAAAGAACCAAGAATATCCTTCAACGCTGCCACTCACCTTTATCTTCCCTATCTTCGACCGCTCCTCTCGCGAGGCGGCTCCACTACTACACAACTCCATCTGCCTCACCAAAACTTCCACAAGCTCCACCTCTCCACCCTCTTCAAAATCCCTCTATTATCTTACCATTTCAACCACCCAAACTCCTCGTCGACCAACCCACCAACGCACTTTCACTTCTGTCACCGTCCACCCTAATCTGCACATAAAACTCCCCACGGGTGCTGCCATCACATTCCACACCCTACGGCGATCCTTTTAACTGGGGATTTTAGCCTATTCCTTGTGTTTCAAGTATCACATCGGAGCTCCGCTACAGCGTCATCCCTCCAATGTTGCTCTTCGTGTTCAAGGCCACGATAGCCCTAGGCCTTCATTCCAAACCATGCGGAAGAGCCCCTAGACCACTTCTATGTGGTCAATTGAGGTCCCTGCCCTTAGCAGCTACTCCAATTAAAAGAGATTTCCTTGCTGTAGGCGCATGCGAAGAAGGTGGAGAGGTTAGTCCCACATCGTGGGTTTTGGAGGTGGTACAAGAGTATAAGTTGCAAATGTGTTGAGGGCTTATCGCCTCAACACTTGAGGGGTGAGGTCCCTCACACCCATTATGCTCATCATCTGTGACATCTCCTCTGCGGAGCTAGTGCACCCAACTTGCTTAAGCCTTCACTCCTTTTCTATGAGCATGCCCATAGCCCTAGACCCGGGTACGCGGATCCCATGAATACCCGATTACCCAATAAGCTGCATTGGCCCTGGGAGGGCGTGAAAGAGGTGAACCCAGAGAGAGTGAATGGGAGAGAGAGTGTGAGGACAGGGGGATTTTTGCTTCGAATGAGAATAGGCTAACACTTAGCTAATTCAAGAAGCCTCTCTCCTACTATTGTGTGAAGAAAGCCAAGAAGAAGAAAGTAGAAGAAAAGAAGGCTTGAAGATAAGAAGGAAGAGAAAGAAAAGGGAAGCCAAGGAAGAAGAAGAAAGGAAGAGGAAGGCTTGAGCAGAAGAAGAAGAAGAAGAGAAGGTGTCGTAGCTGAACAGGAAGGAAAGAAGAAGGAAAGAGTGAGAGAAGAGAAAAAAGGTGAAACAGAGAAGAAGGCCATTTAAGGCGTCTGATCTCCAAAGGAGACGTCTGATTACTACTGTAGCATTCAAGCTACTCCGCTGATATTTGATCCTGATCACTTTGGCATGAATGATTACTCTAGTCTACATATAACAATACTTAATAACTGGTGATCGAAATCACCATTCTTTTGTTATAGATTTCTTTTTATTATGTTGAATTATTGTTATACTCATGTTCTACATTGATTACCATTTTTGAGTAATTTACTTGGTTTAAATTCTTGTGCTCATTTGCATTATTTGTGATTAGTCTGTGAATTCATATAGCTCCCTGTGTTCAACCTTTGACTTTCAAAATTCGAGTAATAAAATTTATTTGTTTAAGCGTTATTTTGGCTATACTACAACGAAGCAATTTTAAAACACCGATCTAGTGACTCTAACATTATGGCGCTATTGCTGTGGAGCAACGCGCAATTCACCACTATTCTCTATATTAGTTGATTATATTTGAGTACTGACTTGCCCTGTTAGCTTTCTTGTGATCTTGTAAGGTACTTCACAAAGAGATCTTCCGTGCAAAACAGCCACTCCAGGGTGGGTAATTTCTCTATTCTTCCCTAATCATCCTTCTAATCTTGGGAAGACTGAAAAAAGGAAATAATTAATTAGGAATGACCTGTCTTATTTCATAGTAATCATCATTTAAAGGGAAAAATTCCTAATTTGCAAAATTCTTTTCAAATCTAATTGAGTTGAAGCAATTCTACTTAGAGATCCTACCCTAAATTTCCTATGCCTATTAGGGATTATGTTTAATTTCCAATCACTTTTGGGCTAACACACTTCTTATTTGAAGCCTAGGGTGAACATATCAAGATCAATTGGACTTGGAAATAAAGCCAATTAGGGTTTCTACATTAGGGTTTTGAAGTGCTAGTACACATGTTTGCCTGAATTAAAGGAAAGTTACCCTCCTGCATTTGTGTGCCACCCAAGCCCTCAAATTGAAAATATCTAATCAAGAAAAACACTAAAAATAGGCTCTAATTCACTTGAGCCCTAGAAATCCTTGGACCTAATAATCTGGGAATCAAATCAGGGTGAGTTCTAGGTCTTGACCTAGATCTCATTCTGCCATCTTTAGGGTAGGTTAGGTGGAGTTGGTCTACATTATAGGCTAACCAACCTCCAAATTAGGTCACAAGTTGAAATTAACTTGTAAATCAAGTGAAAATCAAGGCACAAACTAGGACCTAAAATTGGTAGACTTAAGGACTTAAGTTCGTACAGTTCGATCTACCTGGACCCTCAATGACAAGGAAGGTCGGGTGGGGGAAACCCTATAACCCGTGGGGATGCTGTACTGTGTTGCGGGACTCTCCCTTCCTAGCTATGCATCGGGTGTGCAAATTTCTGATTCAGAGGTATCATCCACCTCGAAATTGCCTTAGTCATCCAAAAATCTTTGGGTGCCTTGATTGGGTCAATCTCACATCCAATCCCTCATCCCTTCTATTTAGAGCACACACATAGATTTCCTTAGGAATCTCTTTTCAGATCTAATCAATTTCGATCTAATCTTGAATTTTAATTCTACATCTTGATTCCACCATCTGATTCAAAAATACAGCAAGGCTACTTAGGGAAACCATTAAAGAAACCTGAATCTCAAATATCCATGAAAGATAGAATGGTTGAGGATGCCCTTAGATTTTTTGAGATTGATGACAAAACCTCAAAACCAATTGAAGACATTCAGGTTAATGTATTGATAACAACAACCTTCATCATAAACTGCACCCAAATAATTATAACACAAGTAACAAATGGATCTACCTGAGATGTTCTCATATGAGGATACATTGAGTTAGAGAAATTACATAACTTTGAATATCTCCAATGCATGACAAACCCTGTACTTTGGAAAGCACATCAAGATGATCTTGAAAAACGGGAAGAGATGATAAGATTATTAAAGTAGATTACCAATCAAAAATACCTGTACATTCACCAAGAATTTAATGAAACATTTGGGAACAATACTGAGGATCTATCTGATTTTCCAAATCCTGGGTTCAGGTGTCAAGGTTGTTGTGGACATCCAACCCAAATGGAATATGATCAACTTAATATACAGATTTATATGCCTGACATTGAGATGGGTTGGGAGGATCCAATTGCAGGAGAACACGATCTCGAGCCAGCACTAGAGACATAAAACCCTGGTTCGCCAAGCTTAGATTTCCTAGACTCCTGCGATAATGAGATTGAATCAAAACCTCTCAAGGGTGTAAACTCTGCTCCTTATTCTAATAAGGTGACCCTCGAGGGCAATTTTGACATCACTATAGAGCCCAACATAGATTCTAGTAACTCAACCCACACCCTTAGCCTAGAATCTGGATCTGAGCCTTCTTTGGAGGATTACAAGGCCTCATGTGATGAAAATCAGAGTTTGAAATTGGATTATGATTCTGGGCCATTATTTGATGAATGTACCTCTTCAACATCCTTAGAAATACAGATTGATTTTTCAAAAGTCACGCTGATCTATGACACTGAAATCGAGGAGTTGGAGGAGTTGGGTTTTGATTGGGTCTTCCCTACAAGCCAAAAACCCGAGCCCAAACCCAATAGGGACACCTTTTTGAGCTCGGAATTTGAGAATAGGCTAGACCCAAGGCAGGTTGCTGAGTCTACATCTTGTGATTTATTTTGTGGTGGAAACACAGACCTCGAATCAAATTCAGAGCTTGATTCTCGCAAATTCTCCGACGATTTCGAATCTTACTATGATTTCGAAGAACCATTATTTCCTGACTATTATGAGCCAATCTACAATCTCTGCATACATGATCCATTCTTCGACTCTAACTTTGAGGTCTTTAATCCCGAGATCACTAATTGAAAATTAGGTTCCATTGAGATGGAATCATTTCTTTTTGATCCTCAGGTATCCGAAACAAAAAGTGCCGAGAGTGACTACAGCCTAGAGTTCCAATCTTTTCTTGACACAGACTTTCTTCATCCTATAAACACTCTTCAGGCATTAACCTTTGAGTTTGATGGCTACTATTAGGACTCTCTAAATGAACCCCCCTTTGAACCCTCACTAGAAGGCCCTCACACAATTCTTATTAGTGCTACCTCATCAACATATGCAGAACCTTCCCAAACCCATTTTTAACCCTGACCCGCAACCGGACTCAATTTCTACTCTGATTCTCTTCTCGATCCGGTTGCAGATGATTCTCCTCCACATTCAAATCAGGTTTCGGACTTCGATCAGACTACAAATCACGCCACATCATTCTCTAATCACTCTCGTAGGGATCTCGCATCTTCCAGTGATTCCTTTGAGGATCCTTACTCTGACCAAGCTGATCTGACTCAGCCAAACCCTATTTCACACTTTCGCATCATTCTGAGCTCCACATCATATGGTGGGGTCCACATCTCTTGATCTACATCTATTAAGTCGCCAGATTAATTACGTTTAGGCTGCATCATCGGCCTACTGATCTGAACAAGCACTTGGTTGGACCAATCAGGCTATTGATAAAGGTATTTGTTTTGCAAAACTCGTCTAATTTCACCACTCCTCCACACCATTTTCCATTCGGCTGAAGGCGTTGAATTTAGCACTTACGGAGAGGCAACCCATCATTCCAAAAAAACTTAAGATCCTTCTAATTATCCTTCTGTACTTCACGTCTATTTTACCGTGAGCTCAATTTTAGAATAGTTGATCCTACCTCTGGTACTCATACCAGGGCTTGAAATCGTCTACAATAGTCACCCCGACCCGTTCGCCAACTCGATAATTTTATTCTAATTCCTAAACCCAAGACTATTTTACACCCTCCATTTACAATGAGGACATTGCAAAACTTAGGCATGGGGGGGTGATAAAGTGCAAACATACAAAAAATTCACAATTTGGATGGATTCTCACAAAATAATCACATATTAAAAGAATAATAATAATAAATAAATAAATAAGGGACTAGAAATTCACAGTTTGGAAGGGTTCTCACAAAAAATCACATATTCCAAAGAAACCAAAAAAATAAAATATTGAGAAAGAATAAAAATAGGAGAAGGGAGGGAATTTTGATGGTATATCAGTTTTGAGGAGAAAAAGGGAGGAGATAAAAATATCAAAAAGGAGCACAATTTGAAAAGAAAAGAAAAAGAGGTAATAATTAGTAAAAGATTAAGGAATTGACTTAGTTCTAGACTAAATCAAAAGAAAGAAAATGAAAGGCAAAAAGTGCTAAAGAAATAAAGAAGAGAATAGTAGGAATGCTGATTTTAGGCCTCTTGGGCTCCTAGGCTTAAAAATTCAAGTACCCACTAAGATCTGGATAGTCCTCAAGAGGTTGGGGAAAATCCAAAGATTAGGTATTAGGTCTAAGGCATAGGGATTATTCGACCTCATTAACTGACCACTGGTTTACAGGACTTGGTAACCTAAGTTCCCCAATCCACACACAGTCTGGTTCAATGGGCCTAAGTATCAAAATCACGCAAATGCGGTAAATCTAATTTAAAATTACTAAGATTAGGAGCGGTTGATCAACACAAGTTGATTTGGACGAGTTCCCGATGCGGAGAGACGGGAAATTCCCCTCGAAGATGTGCAATAACATATCGTCTCCTCAGTGCTTGTCTCCTAGGATATCTAAATATCCTACCAGGGTCATGTAAGCACCTTATGCTGGTTCAGATCCCATGGGTGGCATTATCTCGAAATGTCGATTGCCAGGGTCTGGATTTAGCTATAGAATGCCATGAGTAGGATTATCTCGAAATCTCGAAAGCCAGCGTTTTGCAGGTTACCATGGGCGGTGCTATCTCGAAGCATTGATTGCCAATGACCCTGCGAGGATTGATGGACGAGGAATCTGATACAGACCGTGTTGTAAATCTAATTCGAAGCTAGAAATAAAAAGAAAAGAGAAAGAAAACTCTCCAAAAATAAAGAAAAATTCCTCTATCTCTCTTTGACAAAAACACACTGCAAACTATACCTGGGCTAAAATATGTTACAAGCACAGGTGCTTTAACCGCGAAGTTCAACGAACCTTGGTTAGTTCCTGTGGGCCTTAGAAACCTTCGTGACAGACTGAGGCTAGAGCTGGTTAGGTTTTGATCTTGGTTCATACTTAAGTACCTCAAGGTCTACTATCGGCATTCTAATGTAATCAACAAAAGAGAGCACACATCAAAGTTTTAAGCATCAAAAGTTTTATGGTCTAGAATCAAAGTTAATACCTTGAAATTTTACTAAGGGACTAGCAAAAGCTAGACAAGGGGGTATGATGGGAACACTAACATGAGCCATAATTAGCTTTTTTAGACCCAATTAAGTCAGTAAATGCTCCTACATAACTGCCAGAGAGTCATAAGTCACTACATAATCATTCTGAGGGAAAAATAAGCAACTAGGGTTAAAACTGTAATTTTACCATCATATCATGAATGCAGTACAACCACGAGTTTTCTCAGGGATTGAATGAAGGTCAAATGGTCTTAAAAAGATAACAAGTGGGTTAAATAATCAGAAAAGGGTTTGCACGTGTTCTGAGAATTAAATAAATTTTGAAACCCTAAAAATAGACCCGCTTAATTAACTGAGGTTCTGATCAAGATAAAATTCACCTAAATCCTCTAAAATTCATAGAAAAATATTCTCCAGGGTTTGGAACTTTCAATTTGACCATCAGAGCCCGTTTTGACCTAGAATAGAGTCATACACAGACATTTACCGTAATTTAGGTTTTTGCATAAATTACCTAGTCAAACATAGTCAAAACCAAAATCCAACTTCACCAATGGATTCCTTACGTCTAAATTAGGTTTGTACCAAAATTTGGACCCAAGATGAGTTTATCTTGACCAAGTTTGCAGATTGGTCTTATCTAATTACATTTCTACCCTTAACTTTCAAAATCTTCTCAAACAAACCCCTAACTTTGTGGTTGTTCTAACAAAAAGGTCCCTGCCACCATTAAACCTATTTCTACTTGCTTTGGCGACCTTAATCTAGGAAGAACTCCTTGATTTCTTGACGAATCCCTTTCAAATTTGAAAGTCAAGTTCGTCAAGAAATTCCTTCCTTTTGAACCCAATCCTACGCCGTAAAACTTACCCAATCTCTCATGTGAACGCATGAGAGATTTGGGTCTCAAGGGATTTCCCAATTCGGCATGCCTTCAAAGCTTAGGAAGCTTGCTTCCCAAGCTCGAATTGCCCTCTGATGACCTATAAAGGAAAACCCAGACCATGCCGAACTCCACAAGATTGAATTCCGACCGTGAAATCCCCTTTTCCTCCTTCCTCGTTCGGCCGCGAAACTTCCATAAGCTCCGGCGACTCCTCCTGACCCCTCTCGTTGTTTGACCAGAAAACCAGTGGTTGGATTCTCTTTCTCTCCCTCTTTCGCTCTTGGCCGTAGTAGCAAAAGCCCCTCTACCTCAGTCGTCGTTGTCCCCATCACCGGAGTACCTTCTTCCCTAGCATTGACCTGCCAACGCCATTGCTGTTCTTCCCCTTTCATCCTTTTAGATTAGGTTAGATTAGTTAGTTTATCCCTTAGGTTTAGTTTCATACCCAAAAAAAAGCCGAAAATATCCTTCGATGCTGCCACTCACCTCCATCTTCCTTGTCTCCGATCGCTCCACCAACGAGGAGGCTCCACTGCTACACAACTCCATCCACCTCGCCGAAACTTCCACAAGCTCTGCCTCTCCACCCTCTTCAAAACCCCTCCCTTATCTTGCCATTTCATCCACCCAAACTCCTCGTCGACCAACCCACCTACGCACTTTCATTTCTATCACCGTCCGCCATCATCCATGCACAAAACTCCCCACGGATGCCGCCATCACATTCCACACCCTACGATGATCCTCCTGAGCCTTTTAACTGGGGCTTTTAGCCCATTCTTTGTGCTTCAGGTATCACGTCGGAGCTCTGCCGCTACGTCATCCCTCCGATGTTGTTCTTCATGGTCAAGACCACAATAGCCCTAGGTCTTCATTCTAGACCATGCAGAAGAGCCCTAGAACCACTTCTAGGTGGCCAATTGAGGTCCCTACCCTTAGCAGTTACTCCAATTGGAGGAGATTTCCTTACTGCAGGTGCATGAAAAGAAGGTGGATAGGATAGTCCCACATCGTGGGATTTGGAGTCGGTACAAGCATATAAGTTGCAAAAGTGTTGAGGGCTTATCCCCTCAACACTTAAGGGGTGAGGTCCCTCACACCCATCACGCTCCTCATCCGTGACATCTCCTTCGCGGACCTGGTGCACCCGACCTACCCAAGTCTTCACTCCTCGACTGCGACCATGCCCGCAACCTTGGACCTGGGTACATGGATCCCCCGAATACCCAATTACCCAATAAGCTACATTGGCCATAGGAGGGAGTGAAAAACGTAAACCCAGATAGAGTGAAGGAGAGAGAGAGAGTGCGGGGACAGGGGGTTTTTGCTCCAGATGAGAATAGGCTAACACTTAGACAATTCAAGAAGCCTCTCCCCTACTATTATGTGAAGAAAGCCAAGTGGAAGAAAGCAGAAGAAAAGAAGGCTTGAAGATAAGAAGGAAGAGAAAGAAAAGGGAAGCCAAGGAAGAAGAAGGAAAAAGTGAGAGAAGAGAAAGGAGAAACAGAGAAGAAGGCCATTTAAGGCATTTGATCTCCAAAGGAGACATCTGATTACTACTGTAGCATTCAGCTACTGTGCGGATATTTGATCCTGATCACTGGGGCATTAATGGTTACTCTAGTCTAAATATAACTATACTTAATAACTGGTGAACTAAATCACCATTATGTTGTTATAGATTTCTTTTTATCATGTTGAATTATTGTTATACTCATGTTCTACATTGATTACCATTTTTGAGTAATTTATTTGGTTTAAATTCTTGTGCTCATTTGCATTATTTGAGATTAGTATGTGAATTCATATTGCTCCCTGTGTTCGACTTCGGACTTTCAAATTAGAGTAATAAAATTTATTTGCTTGAGCGTTATTTTTGCTATAGTTCAACAAAGCAATTTTAAAACACCGATCTAGCAACTCTAACACGATGTCATTGGTGTACTAGAGTACTGGAGATGAGGCATTCCTAACTTAAATAGGGTAACCTCTAATCACACCAGCCTCCGACAATCTACAGGCATATCTCGCCAAAGTGTCAACTGTAAGGTTGAAAATTAGTGGAGCAAGTGATCATCCTTGTCTAACCTCACATTGTGGTTGAATGCTTGCCCCACACAGTCTACCATTGATCAAAGGAGAAAAGCAAGCAGTGGTGATGCACCTCTTTATCCATTGGAGCCATAAGGTTCGAAATCCTCTCCACTTGAAAACCTCCCATAAATAAGACCACGACATCGAATCGTAAGCCTTTTGAAAATCCACTTTCCAAAGAAATGCCTTGCATTATAGTATTAAGTAGTAATTAATACTTAATAAGGTAATTAGTAACTTATTTATAATATAAGTAGCAACATATTAAGTAGATATTAAGTAGTAATATTAAGTAACTTAGTAATTACAATGTAATTAATGTATTAATTTGGTTAATAATTTGTTTATAGTATAATTAAGTAAATATTAATAATATCAAACTAATTAGTGAAAGTATTAATTAGTTATATAACTTAAGTATGGAAGTAAATTATAAATACACTAAGTATGCAGTAATTAAGTAACTATAATTTAGGTAATTAGTAATATTTAAGTTATTAAGTTAGCACTAATCTTCTCAAAAAAATTAAGCTATCACTAATAATTATATATTAAATACATAAGTTATATAATAGTTATGTATATAACTTAAGTATATATTAATTAATTAATTATTGTAATTAAGAATGAGAATTAAATTAAAATAAATGGTGAATATTATGCTAAATAAGCCTCCCAGTGAACAACCTAGACTTAACCAGTATAAATTTATAAAATTTGTCGATTACCTTGCTCATTATACTATAACTTAACAATGACTAATTAACTGTGCAAGGTAGTTGTACATCATATTTTTTGGCACCCCATACACACACAACACAAGCCCACCCACCTAAGCCCACTACACCTTTACCTCCACCCTAACCTAATCCTACACAACCGCACCCCACCACTAAACCCTCACTAAACCCACCAAAAATTTCCACTAATCCAAGCCTATCCCAACGCCACCTCTCTCATATCCACTCCATTCACCCAACCTCGACTTGTGCCCCCACCTCAAGCTATACACCAGGCTAGAACCTTCTACTCCTTCGAATGTACCTCTAAAGCAAGTCCTTAGCCTAAACCTTAGGACTACCACACCTAGAAGGCCACACTATAAAAGAGCAACCACCCATAGATGCCCCCCCTGAATTTCCTCCATCTCCTCCACCTTCATTACCTCCAAGAGCATCTTCTCAAGTGCTCTCTAACTCTTGGCCAATGGCTACTTGTGTCCACTTCGTCTTGGTGTTTCTAGGTGAAAAGAAGGTAAGCTATATGCCAAGGATCCTTCTTCCCTCCCAATAGGCCAAGTGCCCCCATTAGTGGGGACACCTATTCTTCTTCCCCATTCTCATCTTGTTTTTGTTGATAGAGTTGTTTACTTACTTGGTGTTTTATTTATTTATATGCATAGTAGAGTAATTTTTTCATTCTAGCATTTTAATATCTGCTTGCTTTCCATTTTGATTGTCATGCTTTTTCGTTGATAGTCTTACCCACACATTCACATATACACATTGCACCACTTCCATTCACTCTCATTTCACATGCACCAATCATCTCACTTGTGCACACACTCCCCTCACTCACCATCTTCGCTTACATCACACATAAACCACCACTACACTACACTAAACCATACTACATTCACTACACTCACACACTCTCCATTAACACACACATCAAGTAGAACCAACCCCTAGCACCAAACACCACCTTCACCCTTAGGACTTTGTAATGGTTGTCCCTTCCCCATATCACCAAGCACACCAAGTCAATTCCTTAGAAAATACTACCATTGAGCAAACCTTAGTCACACCCAAATATAGGATTTTCATCTCTATTTCACTTACTTACGCCATAGTAATTACCACCAACATTAGGACAAGCATGCACATTATCACAAATATCACCGAGCCACTCACCATTAACCACATTAGGGACCTCCAACACTTCATCATGACCTAGATGGCCTATTACCTAATCCTAATCACCCCCATAATCACCAGAACCTCCACCTTTGTCCCCTCTCCCACTTGGATTCCATTTCTTCAAGAAGCTCCACTCCAAACACAACATCATTGGTGCTAGTTATTTCTACTTATGCCATTAGAGAGTAAGTAAAGAGACTTGTAAATATTTTTTTAGTTGTTGTATAAGTAGCCAAGCTACAAGTAGTTTTTTTTTTTGAAATAGAAAGGAAAGCTATCATCTTACGATAGCAATCTGGAGTGGTATATTATATAAACAAGAGAAATTACAAAAGAGATCCCCAAAAATGTATGAGGGACCAGCACTCTTTTACAATTCTTTCACAGCACACCGGCCTCTCCTAAAAAAGCCTCTCATTTCTTGCCTTCCACACACACCATAGAGTGACAGCCATGCATACGTGTGGCTTCCCTCTCATACCAAACCCATGCCAGATAGAATGCCAAACTAGTAGCAGCTCCTGACATGTTCTTCTCCAAATAGCACCAGTGACAAGGCAAGAAGAAAAGAGGTGATTTATATTATCAGTATTCATCTCACACAAGAAACAAACATGTTGATCAGTTCCCAACCTTCTATGTTGCAAAACACTTGTAATCAATCCATCTCTCCTACATAGCCAGAGAAAAATCTGTACCTTGAGAGGAATTTTTAAAGGCCAGATCTTCTTGTCAATAAAATCGTATCTCCACCCACTTTCAAGGCTCAAAATTCCGTTATAGCCAGAATGCACACTATAGATCCCCTCCCAAAGGTACTTGTCCTCCACTCCAGGCCTAGGTTTAAAGCTCTCAAGGTCTAAAATTATCCTCCTACTTTCTTCCCACAACCTGGTATCTCTCCTGCTGGAATTCTTCTCAATCAAATTCCAGTTGCTGCTGCTGCAAGACTAGACCCTGCTAATAGTGACCTCCTTGTCAGATGCTGTAGCAAAAGCTCTCGGATAGAGCTCCTTCAAGACACCTAGCCCTGACCACCCCTCCTTCCAAAAGCTGAAGGTCCTACCATCCCCAAGAGCCGGCTGCAATAGGTGGAAGTGATCAGCCAAAGCTCTTATCACTGATTTCCAGAAGGGAGAAGGCCTGCTGGGCTGAAGTCTGGATAGCACACTGTTGGATGCACCATAGCTATCTCTGCTTAGGACAGTCCACAGCTTCAGGTCTGCTTGCAAGAGTTTAACAGCCCACTTAAGTAACAAAGCATCATTAAAGTGTTTCAGGGACTTAATCCCAAGTCAACCCTTATCTTTTGGACAACAAATCTGCTCCCATTTGAGTGGCTGCAAGAATCTACCCACATGTTTAGCTCCCTTCCAAAAGAACCTCTTTCTCAACACATCCAACCTTTTCCAAATGGAGTTAGGTGCTTTAAATATGGAAAAGTAGAAAACAGGGATGGATGTGACCACAGAGTTGAGCAAGATAAGTCTTCCACCTTTGGAGAGGAAACTGCTATGCAAACCATCCAGTTTCACTGAAATCTTGTCAAAGAGGCGGCTCCAATCTCTCTTCTTCATTCTAGTGCAACTCAAAGGCAGCACCAAATATTTAATAGGAAGACTGATGCGGGGAGACATCAAAACAGCAGATAGGGCTCCTTGCACCTCCTCAGATAAGCCAAAGCAGACCAATCTAGATTTATCCCTATTCAACCTCAAGCCAGAGAGCTCACCAAAGATATTAGTCATGTGGTGCAAAGCCATTGCTTCATCCATAGACCCTTCTACAAAGAAAACTATATCATCTACATACTGAAGAATGGAGCCAGATTACTCCTGCATGACAAAGGGTACCCTCTAATAAGACCTACTTTAGCAAGCTTACAAGCATACCAAGCCAAGTTGTCAACTGCCAAGTTGAAAATCAGGGGAGCCAGGGGACATCCTTGCCTGATGCCACATTGGGGCTGAATCAACAACCCACAGGGCTTCCCATTGAAAGAGGCAGTGGTGATACATCTTTTCACCCAACGGATCCAAGTAGAAGGAAAGCCCCATCTTTTAAGCACATCCCAAAGATAAGGCCAACTGATGGAGTCATAAGCTTTGCAGAAGTCAACCTTCCAAAGAAAAGCCTTGAATTTTCTCTTATGCCATCTAGTGATCATCTCTTGGGCCATGATGAAGGATTCTTGTAGAGATCTGACAGGAAGGAAGGCTGATTGAGAAAGATGGATCAAATCTTGTAAAACAGGCCTCAGTCTATTGGCTAGGACCTTGCCAATCACCAGGTACAAAGAGTTAAAGAGGGCAATAGGTCTAAACTCCTGAAAAGATTCAGCACCTGGAGTCTTTGGAAAAAGAAATACATAGGACCTATTTATTCTTTCAAAGCCAAAATTACCATTCTCAAACTCTTTGATCACTTCCATAACCTTAGTGCCCACAATGTCCCATAATTCTTTGTAAAAGAGAACTTGGATTCCATCAAGACCAAGTGATCCTTCACAATTGAGATCCTTAATGGCCTTCAAGACTTTAGCTTTAGACATAGGTTCAATCTAGCTGGACCCCTGAGCCTCAGTAATTTTGGGCAGATCACTAGCTACTATCCACCAACAGCCCCTACCTACAGCTCCTGAAGACTCTTTGAAATATCTGATAGCCTCAGCTCTGATATCAGAGATGGAGGTAATTCTCTGCCCCTCTTTAACAATTGAAGAAATCAGATTAGCTCTTCTCCTAGAACTGGCAACCAAGTGGAAGAATTTAGTGTTTGCATCCCCCTCACTTAGCCACAGCTGCCTTGATCGTTCCCTCCAATCCATCTCTAGTTTCAGGTCTTCTTCAGCCACCACCCCCTGCAACCTCTTACTGTCAACAAAGTCCAGCTCAGACAGCTGAGCCACAGCTTCCTTGGTATCCAATTCCTGAATCTTCAACAAGACCTCTCAACGTTTCTAATGTCTGAGGACAGAGTCAATATCACCATACTACTTTAGCATTCCTTTCAGAGCCACAATCTTCGAAGCCAACCTAAAGGTAGCCGTGCCTTCAACCTGCTGGGCCCTCCACCATCCAGCAAACATATCTCTAAACCTTGGCTCCCTCAGCCATGACTTCCTAAACTTGAAATAGGATCCAGCCAACACCTGTTCACCATTGTCCTAGACCAAAGGTGTATGGTCAGAGAAGGGAAGTTCAAGACCACAAACAAAGGACAATTGGAAGAGATCCATCAGTCCAGCATTGCCAAAAAACCTATCAATCTTGGACATGAGCCCATTACCATTCCTCCAAGTGAATTCAGAACCTGAAGAGGGAAACTCACACAAGCCCAGAGCCTAGACCATCAACTGGAAGCCAGTGGCAGAGCTATCCACCACCCCATTGGGTCTGTCACTCCCCATCAAAACATAGTTGAAGTCCCCTCCAACAAGCCAAACTGCCCCATGCACAAAATTTGTAGCCAGGTTCCAATCCTCCCACAGCTCCTGCCTCCTGCTAGGGTCACTAGGACCACACACACCTGTCACAAAGAGATCACTGTCCCCCTGGACTCTTTTGAACCTGCAAGTCAAAAGGTGCCTAGCCATTGAGAACTCCTCCAAACGCAGCACATGCCTCCTCCACCAGATGGTAATTCCCCAAATCTGCCATTGGAATTGTTCACCACAAGGTCATTCGCAAGACCAGCTCTCATCTCCACCCATGCCTGATAGCGATTTTACGCGGTTTGTAAAATGCGTCGTTGTAACGCGTAAATCTACTTTCGCTTTTAAATTTATATCCTAGATAGGGGAAGTATCTAGGGTCATCCAAGGAGGCCAAATGTTTGCAAAGTTAATCCTCTTGCTTACAAATAGATCTCAACTTTCTTTTTGGTATTTTAAATATGTAATTCCTTTTTTTGTTTTGAAAAAATGAGGGCAAAATGCGAATTGAAGCGGAAAGTACTAACACCTATAATTACTTAACTAAAACTTAAAAGATAGATATATCTTCTTCCTAAGCTCACTCTAGGCAAGTGGAGGCCTAGAGTAATTAGGAATAAGAGGTGAAACAAGTGCTAGAACCAAAACAACAATTGCAATAGAAAGTAAAAGAAGGCAAATTGATTAACTAGAATTTGTGTTCTTTTTCCAAGACAAGTAGAGAAATGCTTCTACTAGAAATAAAAAAAAATTCTAAAAGAAATGAAAGAAACACAAACCCTCTTGCAAAAATTGGTGGAGAAGGGGGTCTTCTTGCTCCAAGCTTAGCTACTCCTTGGCTTGAAAAGAGGGCCTCCTTCTTCTCCTTCCTTGAGAGCTCCTCCAAGGTGAAAGCTACCACCTTCAATGCTCTCCTCCAAGGGAGGGCGTGCACCACCTTCAAGAGCTCCTCCATGGTGGCGTGGACCACCTTCAAGATCTCCTCCAAAGATCTTCCTTGCCTGGCTTCTCCTTTGGCTGGCATGACTCAAGAGAGAAGGGAAGAGGGGAAGGCACCAAGGGGACAGAATATCCCCTTAATCTTCTTCTTCTTCTTCTCTCTTGGATGTGGGCTCCTAGGTGGAATATGAGAGTGAATTTGCTAGCCAAGGATGGATTGAATGGTGGTGGGTAGTGGTCTTTTTATAGGGTACGGTAAGGGGTTAAGGTGCCTCTTGAAATGGAGGGCTAAGATGGTTGGATGGAGGTGGTTAGATGATCCTAGGGTTAAGGATGGTTGGCGAGACCTAAGGGTTGCTATGGGGGAAGTTAGGGTTGGTCAAGAGGCACCTAAAAGTGGTGCCAACCATGGAAAGGTGCCATGGGTTGGCGCCAACTTTAAGGCTTCTAGAAGGTGGGGTTATGTGGAGGGTGGAGATGGGTTTAAGGGGAGATGTGTGGTGGAGATGAAGGGGGTTTTTGGAGGGAAAAGTTGTGCCATCAAGGGGGTGGTTAGGGTGGTTTTGGCACCACTTTTAGGTGTCTTTTGGAGGTGGTGAGTAGGCTAGGTTGGTCCAATGTAGGTGGAGCTTAGGTGGAGCTAGTAGGTGGAGTTGTTAGGTAGGTTTTTTGGGTGGTACAAGCCAAGAAAGTTGGAGCATAGCTGAGCTAAGCTAAGCTATGCTAGCTTAGCTAATGGAGGAGTAGAGAAGGAGGTGTTGGAGCTAGGGTTTGGAGGGAGGAGTTGAGGAGGAGAAGTCTGGAGTTGAAACTGGAGCTAGCTGCTGCTGAAGAGGCTGGCATGGAGCTACTCTAGCTGGCTTAGGTTGTTAGTTCTTTGCTAGTTGCTAAGCCAAGCTAAAGTGATCTAGCTTCTACCATAATGAGCTGATGTGAGCTAGGTTTGGTGCTCCTAGGGAGGATCAAGCTGGTTGAGGCAACTAAGGTAACTTAGTTCAACTGAGTTGAGCTAAGCTGAGTCCCCGGGAGCTGGACTTGAGTTTCCTGAGCTGGGATGAGTTCTTATTCAGCTGGCAGGAGTTGAGTGGAGTTGGATGTAGCTGGATCTGAGCTGGGGTGAACTCCCGTCAACTCAGCTGAGCTAGCTAGTGCTCCCTGTGAACTAGTGGGAGTTGAGATTAGCTAGACTCAGCTAAGTTGAGTTGGATCTGAGATGACTTGAGCTAGGGTTAGCTAAGATGAACTCTCTTGAGTTGCCATTCAGCTGAGATTAGCTTAATGGAGCTGGGATGAACTAACCTTAGTTCAAGTGAGCTAGGTTCCAACTGTGGTGAGCTGGATTAAGCTGAGTTCCAACTGGTCTGAACTCCTTCTTCACCAATTGCCTTCTTGAGTGCTAGGGTTTTAGGGATCTGTATATCTGTTCATCCCTAACACTCACAAAAACATATTAAAATAATAAAAGAAAATGCAATGCATGCCTAATCTAGTGAATACCTAAATGCAGCCCAAAAACCCATTTGCAGAGTAAAATCGTAAGAGCTAGATTTATTTTAATGTATGAGAATGATGATAAACTGGCGTTTATCAATGCCCTATCCGATTCACTATCAATATGTGTCTCTTGGAGGATGGTACAATCAATCTCCCATTCACGCAGATATCTAAGCAAAGACCCCCTCCTACTTCCATTGCGTGGCCCACACACATTCCAAATAAGAATCCTCATTTGGGAGTCAGATCTTACCCCTCCTTAGCAGCAGATGCTTTGCCAACCTTCATCACAGCTGCAATGACAGACTCATCAACTTTTTGTGTAGGAGTGTGTCTTCTTAGCCTCAATTTGTGTGGAGGTTTCCCAAGCCCAGATGTAGAAGGAGTCTTAGACTTCAATTGCAATTCATCAGCCACAGGAGAGTAGCACTGAAATTCCAAGGAGTTCACAACTGGAGCGACCAAATCAGAGTCATTAGGATCCCCATTAGGAGCTTTCAGGTCCTCAACCACAGCTTCATCAATCACATTAACTGCCTCCCCATCTTTAACCATCACTACAGATTCATCCTGGATCAAAGGTAATCCAGTCCCATCGTCCAGAGTTTCAATTCTCATTTCCTCAGCCTTGAAGCTCCCCACCCCATCTACTAAATCCAAACTTTTAGTGTGTTCTGCCACCAACTCCTAACTAGCATAGTTTGTTTACAAGGAAGGATTTCTGGATAGCAGCACCTCAGCATAAGAGGAGGGGTGCTGACTCGCCTCCACACCCCTGTTTGCCACATGAAATTTCAACAGGATCATCTAAGAGCTAGCCCCACACCTGAGAATCAGTTTGTCAGGAATAGACCTAGCCCTGGAGACATTCACCCTCACTTTTAGAACACTGGCATCTCCTTCAATCAAACCAACAACAGTATCCTCAGCCACAGATGCAAACCCAGCAACCATATTTTCCATCACTGTCTTAGACTTCAGATGTAGAGGCAGGCCTCTGTTCTCAAGAGAACCAAACCTGGGAGCAACTCTTTGAGGGGGACGTTCAGGTAAAGAACCATCAAAGGGGGACACTAACCGCTAGATCACTGACAATCCACCCAAATTTCTGGTCTGAAAATAATATTTCTCGACATCTACAACACCCACATCAAAAAGCACAAACCGCGATGGAGAGATAGCTGCAATTTTCCAAGCATCAGTCGATAAGGAAAGAGAGCTTACCAGCTGTCGAACTCTCTCCAGGGAAAGAGTACCCATCATCAATTCCCCAATCAGGGCCCCATGCAAGACCATCTCCTTCACCTTCATGTCCTCAGTCAGGGGAACCTCTACATCCATAATGTGCCCCCTAGAGTTGATGGGGGGGGGTGGAAGAGGCAGCTGCGTCTCACCCTTTGGAAATGAAGGTGCATTGCGCAACCTACACCCTACCATCGCGAGACGATAGGCAAGAGTCCCGCTTGTGACCAAAGCCTCCGCAAGAAAGATAAAGCAATGGCCGATGGCACATCGCCGCCAAGTGCCCCCGAAGTCGGCATATGAAACAAATCACTTCCCTACGACTTTGTCTCCAACCACCAAGAAAGCCCCTCCTATCCAGAGTCCAAGATCCACCAGACACCTCGGCGCCACACCCATTTCTTCGCCAAGACCGCGAGTGCCATGCTGCCCACCCATCAGAGCGGTCGGCACGAGCATTGGGCCCCCTCAGGCGGCCAGCCATCCTCGCCAGAGCTTCCCGCCCAAAAGAGAATTCGAATTTTGTCGGACACTGTAGCACCCTACCAAAATCATTGGATAGTCAATTCTTTCAAGATCATTCCTCTTCTTGTGCCATCGCTACAAGTAGTGTTGTAATGCACTTTGCTTAACTTTTACTTTCAAGTGTAGTGTTCTTCTTTCTTTTAATGAAAAGTTCAAGATAGTTTGTTTTTACTTCTTGTGTTATCTTCTTAATTAAAAGCGAAAAAAATTCACAAAATGAAAATTGCAAAAAAATATTTCTTATGGTTTTTAGTTAGGACTTGTTAATACATTTCTTACTTTCTCACGTAAAGTCAAAGGCCAAAAAAAAAAAGATAAAAAAATATAGATAGCTTTCTCGCTTTTTTCAATTAGAATAAAAAAAATCAATAAAAGAGTCAGGAATTTAGTTTCATTTCGCTAGCTTAGACTTTTGTAAGTAAAGGAGGAGAAAAAGAAAAAAAATGGAAAAAGTGAAAAACAAAAAAATAGAATAAGGAACTCCTATTAGGTCCCCTTTCCTAATTAGCCTCCCCGTGGATCGACGAGGACTCCCTTAATTACTATCAAATCGAGTTCCATAATAATTAAATGATGTAGTGCTTAAGTACAACAATCATGCTACAACACGTAAACTACTTCGATTTTAGCATCTTAAGGCACTAATTTGTTACAAGAAAAGCCCAAAAACAATGAGAAAATGTGGGTTTTCTTTTTTACCAATGAAGAGAAGACTAAGGGTACACACAAAATAGAGGATGCAAATAGATACTATATCAGTAAAAATTTGCATCCTAAGTTTCTATGTGGTGTTTGACCCTATTGGCTCGAAACTCCAAAGTATAGGATCGTGACTACACACTACTAGCTCTTCAGGGCACAAGTAGTGAGACAGACTTATTGATCTTCGACTAAGGCCCTAAGAGGTGAAAAGGGGAGAGGTAGAAGAAAAGACTTGTGTTTCCTCTATGATTGTGCTGTGTGTGCAATAATGTGCAACAGATATGTGATAGAAAAACCCCCACAAAAGTTCGCAAACAATATTTTGTCACGAGTTTTTAATGGATTTTCACTTTATATATGTATTCTCAAGGAAAGAAAGATATGTCTCGCTTTTTAGTAGTCTTTTAAAAAAGTAATAGTCTTGCATAAATGTGTATGCGGAATATGACAGGAATTAAAACATTAAAAGCGTACCTACCTCCAGCAATCTACAAGATGCAAAAGATAGTAAAAGAAGTCTAGTAGGTAAAGATGCAACCTAGAATGGATGCCTAGGTATACAACTGCTAGTCAAATAAGATGTATTTTTGCATTTTTTATTTATCTCTAACTAAGTGCAAAAAATAGAAAGTAGGAAATTTAACTACTTGTTACAAACCAAAACAAAGAGTCTCTCTCACTAGACAAAAAAATTATAGAAGAAGGCACGAAATTATGGTCTTCTCTTTCCACCAAGAGTCTCAGACAAATCTCTTGAAAGAAGACAAAAACCTTAAGTTAGAATAAAGAATAGAAATTAATGCAATAAATAATTAGAAATGATAATGGCGAATATTATAATGAGTTGACTTTTCAGCAATGACGCAAAAAAAATGATGTTGGTTTTCTCACATTTATAAAGTTTATCATTTTGTGTCTTAGTATAGTGAAAAAGATAACCAAAATTTTTTAAAAAATTATATTTGGATGAGTCCAGGTATTCGCTGGGAGGCTTATTTTTACTTAAATTCACCAATTATTCTTAATTATTCTTTATTCACTTAATTAAGTTATCATTAATAAGTTATACTTATTACATAACTCATAATATATACATAAGTTATACATATGTTATAATATACAATATATACTAATAAATTATTAACTAATTTAATTATTACTAACTCTAAGTTAACTACTTAACTTAGTAACTTAACTAATACAAAGTTACTCTACAAATACAACTTATAAATAATCTCTACTTAACTAAAGATAATACTTAACTTAAAGAGACATATAACTTATTACAATACTTAATTTACTTAACTTACTAACTACTTAACTTTAATAACTACACCTATATAACCTATTTAACTTGTCCTAGCTACTTAATTATGTTATATAATTACTTAACTTAACTAGATTACTTAAGCATTAGCTTAGTTACATTATATAATTTACTGAACTCAATTAAGGCAGTTAAAGAATTAAATATTGTTCATGAGAACTAATTCCATTTGAAAGATAAACATGCAATACATGAAATTGAAATGATTATCATTGATTGCATAAAAAAAATGATAAAAAGTTATTTTAGAACGACTAAACAAACTCTTCAATTTCTCAATTAATTTCAAGCTAAGGTTCAACACAAATTAACCTCTTTCATTTCTCGCTACGTGTTATGTACAACACTTAAACTCTTCACAATAGCTACAACTAAGGAACAAATTCCCTCACTTAACGAAAAAGTATGGTTTTGGTACAGCTAACTGAATCAACAGCCCAAAGGCCAGATTAACAGTTACATTAGTGCCACATGTCAACATCAGATTGCATCATCGCCTGCAAGTCGCTCTCCCATAGCCATAGGATCATATAATGTATAGTTTGCTCAAGGGTATTGAATGGTCGTCACGTATATAGCGTCGTAGTCGCTCGATGCCAATTGCAATGCGAATGCTAATATATGTTGTTGGGCTTTCTTTATCTAACGAAGTGGGACTATGTTTAATCCCCCTCCTTCAGTGCATATGCCTGAGGTTCGGTTCTTCAAAGCTACACTCCAATCTTCAATTCATCTCCAATTCAAACAATATCTTCACAAATTGAGCCCTAAACCTTCTTCAGCAAATCCAACATGGCTCAAATCATCAAATGAATCCATCAATTTCTCGATTAAACTCCATGGATAAGCTTGAATCAGTAGCTCGCCATGGCTACTCATTTAGTAGTAGCAACTCAAGAACACAGTTGCATACCACATGCCTAATACCTAATTTCTCTCACACTTGCACCTAATGGATTCACTTAGTGCCTACATCAATTCAAAACACCTGGAAGCATAGAGGAATGCTTCTTAAGCTTGTCTCTGACCTAGAAATAGCTTCACAAACTAATTCTAGTAGAGGAAGGAATCAAGAGTTCAAATCACATGAAATTCTAATTCAAAGCTACGTAACTAGTTCCCAACACTTTCAAGAGGTTGAAATGTCATCATTTGAACTAAAGAGAGTATAAATTCACATCTTTATTTTAAAGGTACTCTCCTATAGTCTATAGAACCCCACATACAATGAGATGAAGATTGAACTCAACTAACTCCAAAACTACCTAAATTCAACTCTAACAAGTTTATAACAACCTAAATAATGTCTTGTATCCTTTAAAAACTACCACAAGAGCTTCTAAGCTCCATTGGCAATGTAGGTTTGACTGGAACAAGTAAGAATTTGACTTTTAGCTTTAGAGTAGTTCTGATCAAAATATTAACCTAGATCGACTCTAAATGATATAAGGAGCTCATTAGGATCAAAAAGTAGGGAAATTGATCATCTTATCTAGTATCTCTGGTCTATCGCCTAAACAAAAAAGGGAGTTTGCTCATCAAAACAAACCAAACCTCTAACAATCTAAAGAATGATTATTCTAGACTTAGAATGTTCTGCTGATCTCAAAGACCTAATTAGAAGATTGGAGAATGAGAGAGCAACTCTATACAACTTTGACAGAGCTGAGGAAGATGATGTTAAGGTGAATTAATAATTAAAACTCATATTAGAATAGTAGAAATAGATCACTAAATGAATCTTAAGTGAATTAAGATCACTGAGAGTCATTTGAAGTGCTTATGCTCAAGATTGGAATTGTCGAAGCTCAACGAAGCTCCAGTGACTGATCATGAAAAATCATTTGCTTGCTAAAGTGTGATTTAACAGTGTCATTCTTGTTTGTACTATAGTCGCAATGCAAACAGATGTAGTTTCATTTTATTTATTTACATAATTTTTACTGATTTAGTCTAGGTTATTCACTAGAATAAAAAAATGAATATGAATCACTCTCTTGCTCCAAAAATGTTCTTTTATTACAAAAATATCAATTATATTTACAAATGAATCAATGAATAAAAGAATGAATGAATTGAGTTAATTATGTACAAAATGAGTTAATTAATGCTAACTACAAAGCCTCAAACATAATTATAATCAAATAGGCATGAAAAACTACTTAATCTATTTTATGTTAGTTATATACATTTATCCTAATCAATACCTAAGTCTAGGTACAAAAATAACTACCAATATAATAACATATGCTATACTAACATATATACAAATCTACCAACTAATATTAAACCTTAGATAAACTATATACAACCTAAGGCAAACAAGTACTCTAACTATAAATACACTACCTATATATATACATATATATATATATACACATATATACATGTGTACACTGCATTATATCTACATATACTATATCTACTTACAAATATATGCTACTAATACTTAAGTATATACACTTTGTATATAGTATTTATCATATACTACACACACATATACATCCTATAGACAATATACATAACTCTAACTTAACTAAATTACTATACAAGGCTACACTGATAGACTTAACTGTTACTAAAGCCTTCAAAAACATCACTAAAGACTTTATATATACAAAAGGAAAATAACACTAATACATTTCTTGCATACTCGGTATATACATATATTATATTTATTATACATATACTTATATTCATATATACTTATATTATACGTATACAATACATACATATATATACATGCATACACTAACACTAACTCACAGTACACACCATACTCAAACACCAAGCCTCACGGACTCAACTTACACACAACCAACACTCATTACCACTTAAAATTTTTAGCTCATCTCTACACCCAATTAACTCTTCAATTAATAAAAATTAATTTTTTAATTGGTAGGATTGGTCCGGTTAGCGGGATTCACACACACTACCAGGTAGGATTGAATCGCTACTATGAACCCATCCCTAGTTATTAGTTAAGTGTTTTAGAGTGTAAAGTTTCAGCTCATACCCAGCTCGAACCAGGTATAGACCAGACTGGGCTCCCAGCCCTGCCACGGTAATGCTCAAATATATGCTCAAGGGGTCAGAGGGTAATAGGGCTCCTTTAATGCCCGACACTTCACGACTGAAGTGGGTAGGCACACGATTCAATTTATACAACTGCAGCGGACCAGTAACATATGATATGGGACTAACATTAGTTGAGACTAGGTGTGGTTGCTTATTCATTGAGGCTGATTTAAGGCCTCAATTTGAGTGCCATTTTAAGTCCAAATTCAAATTAAATTATATGGTTTGAAAGCCCTTGTATAAGGCTACATAATTGTACAATTAATTTAGGATAATAACTTATTTAATTATATTTAAAATTACTTAAGCATAGTGTTGTATACATGTTAATTTACAAATTAATTACTTAATTAGCGTACAAATTAATTATTTAATGATTCAATTGACTTGATAATTGGTTAATTTACATAATAAGGTATTTATTATACATTTTTAATTTATTTTATAATGTTTATTTTAATTTATGTACATTTAATTACATGCTATTATAGATATACATATAATTAATTATAAATAATATTATATAGTATAAATATATTATAAATAAGTTGAAAATAATTAATATTATTATATACATATGTACAATATCAGTTACTTGGTCCACAAATGATTTCACCAAGGGACATTGTTAATCGCATTAAGTCGGGGTTTAAAAAGTGTTGCACTGTAGTACAGTCAAAATAGCATTCAAAACAAATATAATTTTTATTACTCAAAAAAATTTTCGAGTCGAACATAGGGAGAAAATTGGTATTTAGAAATCAAGATCACAATTCAAATGGAAAGAAATTGCAATAGTAGTAGTAGTAATGTGCAAAAATATGGGAGTAAAATGGTGATGTAAATCATCAAATACTCCTAAAATATCACCAATGAACTCAATGTATTTTGCAATGAAATGAAAGTAATGATCTATCATCTGATTTGTGAATAGGATGACTTAAAGTGTCTGATTCTACTTTCTCTGACTCTACCTTTCTCTTTCTCTTCTCTATCTTCTCCTTCCTTCTTCATTCTGCCTTTGTGAGCCTTCTCCTCTTTCTTCTCTTCTTCTTCTTCCTTTAGCTTCTGCCCTTCAACTTCTGCCTTCAACCTTGACCTCCTCTTCTTCAGAATTTGCTAAGTATTGGCTACAGATCTCTGTGGCAAAACCGTACCCCTTCCCACGCAACTCTCCTCTCTCTTTTCTCTTAGGATCCACTCTCCCAGAGCCACATAGGTATTTGGCTAATCCGGTCGGGTTCGTACCCGGGACCAGGCCCACCGACGTGCGATAGTGGGTGAGGAGCGCAGGTCGAGTCGAGTCAAGCCAGGTCCGCAAAGGCAAGGTCACGGACGAGACCGGTGAAGGGTGAGTGGGACGTCACCCCATGGTAACTGAGGTGACAAGGTTACAACACTTTTTCAATTTATGCAGGTGCGAGTGCTCCTTCGTTTCCGAGGTGGGACTATCCGCCCACTCTTCTGACGTGCCTATAGCAGAGATTGATCTCCCAATTGCAGCTGCAGTGAAGGCTCTCGACTCTGATTAAAGGCCTGAGTATATGCGTGAGAGTATTCCGCACAACCTAGGACTTCAGCCTAGGCTTGGTAGAACCTGGAGTGGCAGCAAGCAAGCTTCAAGCTTGCTCGCCAATGTCAGATGGGGCCTGAACCTGAAAACAACAGAACTGCCTTGCGGCCATGTCAAAATTCTCAAGAAGGTTCACAGGAGCACGATTGATGTGCTAGGGGTGGTGGCATGGCATGTGGGTGCCTGTGGGTGCGTACCTATGTCACATTGTGTGCGTATGAGTGGGTGTGTTCAGGGGGTGATGTGGGTGAGTGGAACGGTGAGTGTAGTGAGGGGAAGTGCTCAGTGAGGTGTGGTGGAGGTTGTGGATTTGTCGGCGAGGGTTTTGGTGGCCTGTGGTGGTGGGATTGCCTCGCCGGAGGTGGTGGTCGGAGATGGAAGGGATGGAGGTGCAAGGGGTGGCAGTAGTCAATTTTGGAAAGTAGAGGCCAGTAAAGAAAGTAGAGGTGAGAGGGAACCTAGCTGGGGCATTAATGGACGAAGGGGGACAGTGAGGGCATCGGGTCAGGTGTGGCCGACACTGGAGACAAAGGCAACACCGGTGAGGTGGGAACGGCGAGGATGAAGGGGAAGGTGGCATCTGCTAGTACAGCAAGACACGGACGAAGGCAGGGAGGAGGAATCCACCGTAGGTATGGCAGTTGGATGATGAGGAGCAGGGAAGATCACCGGACGTTGAGGAGCCTTCCCCCATCAGGGAAAGAGAAGAATTGAGGGTATCCGCGACTAAATTTGAGCGTGAAGAGGTTGGGGAGATCTGGGCTTCTTTAAATAGGGCTCTGAAGGGGGTTTTGTGCTTGGAAGCCAAGCTTCCAAGCAAGGAAGGCTCGCCGGAGAAGGAAACTAGTAGGATACCCAAATCTCTCATGCGTTCGCATGAGAGATTGGGAGGGAATCAGATCTCAAAGATGGGTTTAGATGGGAGAGAATTTCTCAGAGGATCTCCCTCCAAATTTTGAAGGAGATTCTCTAAGCAATCAAGGAGATCTCCTCTGTCAAAGGTCGTCGAGGTAGGTTTCCTTCGCGATAATGGTGGAGGGACCTACTTGTGAAGACTACAAGAAAGATAGGGGGCTAACTGCAGGATTTTTTGAAACTTAGGGGTAGAAATGTAATTAGACAAGACCTTTTTGCAAATTAGGTCAAGGCTAACACATCTTAGGTCCAAATTTTGGTAAAAACCTCATTTGGATCTAAGGAATCCAATGGTGAAGTTGGATTTTGGGTTTTACTACGTTTGACTTTCGATTTTGGGTTTCACTACGTTTGACTGGGAAATTTATGTAAAATCCCAAATTAAGGCAAATATCTGTCTGGAACCCCATTCCAGGTCAAGATGGGTTCTAATTGCCAAATTGAAGGTACTAAACCCTAGAGAATATTTTTCTATGATTTTTAGAGGATTTAAGTGAATTTTATCTTGACTAGAAGCTTGGTTAGTTAAGTGGGTCTATTTCTAGGGTTTCAAAAGTCATTTAATTCTCAGAACTCACATATACACTTTTCTGTCAAATCCAACCCACTTGTTATCTTATTAAGATCATTTGACCTTTGTTTAGCCCTTGAGAAAACTTGTTGTACTACATTGGTAAATTTACAGTTTTACCCTTTATTTCTTATGTTTCTATCAGAAAGGTTATGGAATGAATTATGATCTTCATTTGATTATGTAGGAGCATTTATTGACTTCATTGGGTCAAAATGAGCTAGTTAGGGCTCATGATGGTGTTCCCATCATACCCCTATGCCTAGCTTTTGCTAGTTCCTTAACAAAATTTTAAGGTATCAACTTTGATTCTAGACCATGAAATCTTTTGATGCTAAAAAATTGTGATGTGTGCTTTCTTTTGTAGAGTAGGTTTGGATGACGATAGTAGGCTTAGAGGTACTCAAGTACCAACCAAGACATGGACCTGACCAGTTCTAGCCTCAGTCTGCTGCGAAGACTTCTAAGGCCCACAGTAACTAACCTAAGGTTTGTTGAACTTCGCTGTTAAAGCACCCATGCTTGTAACATGTTTTAGCCTTGTTTCAGTTTGTAGTGCATTTTTGTCAAAGAGAGAGAGGAAATTTTCCTTGTGGAGAGTTTTCTCTCTCTTATCTTTCTATTTCTAGCTTCGGATTAGCTTCACAACATGGTCTGTATCAGATTCTTAGTCCCCATCATCAATCCTCGAAGGGTCCCTAGCAATCGATGCTTTGAGATAGCACCACCCATGGCAACCCCCAGAACCCTGGCTTTCGAGATTTCGAGATAATCCTGCCCATGGCATTCTGTAGCTAAATCCAGACCTTGGCAATTGACATTTCAGGATAATGCCACCCATGGCATCTAAACCAGCACAGGATGCTTACATGCCCCCAGTAGGATATGCAGGTATCCTAGGAGACAAGCATCGAGGAGACGATATGTTATTGTGCATCTTTGAGGGGAATTTCTCACCACTCCACGTCGGGAACTTGTCCAAATCAACTTGTGTTGATCAGCCTCTCCTAATCTAGGCGACTTTTTTAGAACAATTTAAATGCATTTGCATGATTTTGATACTTATGTGCACTGAACCAGACTGTCTGTGGATTGGGGTGCTTAGGTTACCGAGTCCCGCAAACTAGAGGTCAGTCAACGAGGTCGAATTCTTCCTAAGCCTTAGACCTAATACTTAAGCTTGGCATTTTCCCCAACCTCTTAAGGAGTATCTAGATCTTAGCGTGTACTTGAATTTTTAAGCCTAAGATCATAGCCCAAAAGGCCTAAGATCAATGTTCCAACTAATCTCTTCTTTCTCTCATTAGCACTTTTTGCCTTTCATTTTCTTTTTCTTGATATGGTATAGAACTAAGTCAATTCCTTAATTTCTCACTAGTGACTAACTCTTTTTCTTTTCTTTTCAAATTGTGCTCCTTTTTGACATTTTTATCTTCTCCCCTTTTTCTCCTCAAAATTTGACATTCCCTCAACATTTTCTTTCCTCTCATATTTTTTTGTTCTTTTTCAAGAATTTTTTATTTTTTTGGTTCTTTTGGGATTTGTGATTTTTTTTTATGAAACCCTTCTTGTGAGATGATTTTCACGACGTTTTACACTTTAATACCCCCCATGCGTACGATTTGCAATGTCCTCATTGTAAATTAGGTGGGTTTCAGTTTAGCTTATGTAATGAACGCGTGCTCCAGACGTCTTTTAAGACATCAGGGAGGTGGCCCAGACATCGGACCAGACGTCTGGGATCACATCCAGACGTCTGACAAGACGTCTGGGATCGTTTCCAGACGTCTGGAAATCCGTTAATTTCGACATGCGCGGGTCGTCTGTGCGCCTGAGCGCGCAGACCGGATATTCGCTTATTCCCTCTTTCTCTGAGGCTGCAGACACCTGCCGCGTCCTCTCTCTCCTCCTCGCGCGGCCTTAAAAGGCCACACGCTCCCTCCCGTCGTCTCCACCCCTTCCTCTTCTACTTCCTGTGCGCGAGAGCAAGCGAGCACGAGGTTGCTGCAGCGGCGACGTTCGCAGTGAGCGTGGAGGGGGTGCTGCGTGCGAGAGCGGAGCTCTGCCGTGAGGGTGAGCTCGCCGGGGCTGCTAGGGCCGGCCGGCGGAGGGTGCAGGGGGCGCGGAACGGTGCAGGGGGGACTACTGCGGTCTGAGCAGTAGGCGTGCGAAGTGCGACGCGGGCGACATCGCGAGCGGAGGCCGAGTGGCACCCTGATTCTGGAAGAATTTCCAGAATCAGACGTCTGGGTTGATAGCCAGACGGCGAGGGAGACGTCTAGAAGACATTCCAGACGTCTGAAAGGTGAGTTTTTCCGTCTTCTTCTTCCTTCCTGTCGACTGACCGTACTGAGGGAGGGAGATGGGTGTGCGCAGGCTCGGTGATTCGCCATCCAACGCGAATCAGACGTCTGGCTATTGTACTAGATGGCAAGAGCGACCTCCAGACGTCCGGGGTGACCATCGGACTTCTGGGAGCTAGGCCAGACGTCCCCTCAGACTTCTGGACATCTGGGAAACCACGCTGAATAGGTAATTCTCTGATCCACTTTTTAAGACGTCTGGAAGAAGTTCCAGACGTCTGATTTTACACAGTGTCGTCATTTTCGACCCGTTTAGGGCCCGTTCGGGTTTCGTTTTCCGCGATTCGAGTTGCTTTCTTTTCAGAATTAATTCCTCTACCCGTCTACAGTAGCTATACACTATTTTGAGACACTCCTTGTGTTTGATCCTTGTGATAGGACCTCGGTCAGTTGCAGTCTTGGGAGTCGCGGAGGCACGTGGGATTCCCGATCACGGCCCCATTACTCCCGTTGTACCTGGTAGAGTGGCTTTAAGTTATTAATAAAAGCTGTTAAATTATGGACCATAAATAGGACCTAGGACATTGCATGAATCCTAGGAATCAGAAATAGATGGAATGATAGCTCCTAGGTGTTGCATGAATCCTAGGGCTGGAAAACTAGATTGTGTGATAGATCCTAGGATATGGCATGAATCCTAGGATGGGAAACTAGTGGAATGTATAATTCTGCAGTCTCGGAAAATGGAAAGAGATATAAAGCTGCATGTAATTTGAATTAACAGCTGCCTGTTGTGAATAAATAACGTGGTTGAGAACACGGGTTGTAAGAATGTGAAACTGGAAAGTGAAACCTGGATGTTTGAGTAAAAAGGATGGAACCCTATGGGGAAGTAGGAGTAGAACTCCTGGAAAGTGAATGGAATAGTATTGGGGAAGTGAGCTGGCCCTTGAGTACGGAGTACCAAGGAGAGCGACTATCCCCCCTGTTTAGTGCAGAGCGGAGCCAGCCGCCCCAGGGACCCGGGGTTAGGATTGGCCACTCTGTACCGACTTGCTGGCCCTCGCGTACGTAGTGTAGGGAGGTACTAGCTACCCCACGGGCCTTGGGGTTCTGCTAGCCTCTCACACCGACTTGTTAGGCCCGCTGGGGCAAACCAGGGTAGTCAGGCGAGGGTGTGCGGACTGTGGAGGGGCAAGGCCCAGGTTTGGTTACTGTGGAGGGGTTGGACCCCTGTTACTGAGAGGGCTCTGCCCTAGACTGGTTCCGTGCTGTGCTTTGGGCACACCCGTTAACGGAAATGACTGACCGCGTGCCAATACGGGTTAGCTACCTGTGCGTTTATCGCGCGTAACGTAGTCACCGTTACGTCTGTTAGTGACCTTGGGGTGGTTGACTGAGGGTAGGATCACCACGGGGGACTCTCCCGGCCAGGAGAGCACCACGTGCTACTTCTACTTTTTGGAAAAGACTGCAATCAAGATCGTTCCCACGAGGAACATTCGAGATCAAGAAAAAGATCTGGGGAATAAATGAAATAGTGAGATAATTGAAAGATGTGAATAAAGAAAGTAATAGAACATAACAGCTACTGTACACTCTACTGTTGTCTTTAGTTTAGTTGCCACTCTACTCAGCGTTTTGCTGACGTGTTACACTCGTTACCTTTTTCAGGATCAGGTGTTGAGCAGCCAAGGCCAGCGGCTGCAGAGGACGCTGGGCCGAGTATGGTGCAGTAGAGTTACCACTGTCTTTTGCACCTCTTTGTTTCCGTTATAGTGAGTAGTTCTTGTTTCCGCTGTACTTTTATTTGCCTGCAGTTCATGTTATATGGTAAATGTTGTTCTACTGTTGTGGTGGTATATACAGTAGTAGTTTCTTTCCTTACTGCTGTACCTTCTTACTGTTAGTTATATTCATGCTGAATGTGGTTTATTTTTACTGCTCTTTTGGTTACTTCCTCGTTGGACGACTAGGTCTTGGGATTAGTCGAGTCGGTCCGGTTCGCGTGTGTCGTAGGGACTCGGGAACCGGGTCGTTACAAGATGGTATCATAGCAAGGTCATCCCGAGAATTGAATCAACTGACTGGAAAATAACCAATTCACATGTCTATAACTAGAGTAGCCACCACAACATATCTCTTGACATGAGCTCTTAGACATTTTCGTTAGGTACTGTTCCGTACTTACGTATTTTCGTTGTTTCGCGTCTCCTTGTAGGAGATGCCTCGTCGTGGATCTAGGAGGGTGGGCCGCGGGTGCGGCCAAGGTCGGGGCCCGAGTGACAGATGTGTCAGGCTTGGAGTACATACTACCCCTCCTCTTCTCCCAAGCATACCGTATCCGAACCTCGTCCAACTAATTCGAGAGGTGGTTCGTGAAGAATTTCAGCTTCCATCCACATCGCCACCCCCTCCTTCCCCTTCCGAGCGTACGACAGGGGAGTTGGTGGTGGAACGAGATTTCCGCCATCACACTAGGCATGTAAGGAGAACTCAAAGGAGACACGTGGCGTCCGTAGGAGAGCCGTCACGTTTTGCAGGGCCATCAGTGGCCTTTGGGGGCCCTCGACAGGGGCCAGTCGCCAGCACCGGACCCCCGCCTAGCCAACAGCAGGGACCCACTGAGGGCGGGAGTCGGGTTCCCCTTTGCTACCAGTGTGGCCAACCGGGCCACGTCAGGAGGGACTGCCCATCTAGGGCAGGAGGTTAGCAGATACTCCCCGCGTAGAGCACTGGAGGGCGCGCAGGAGGCCGCGGTTCCCAGGCGCGAGGAGGAGGACAGCAGTCGCGAGGAGGGTACCGGCTAGCACCTACCCGTCCGATGCAGAGTGTGGCTGCTTCGTCCGCACCAAGAGCTGAGGGGCGTGTCAACGCCCTAACACACAGGGACGCCAGAGCATCGGGATTAGTGGTAGCAGGTATGGTTTCAGTTCTGGCAGACTCGTTTACACGCTTTTCGATTCCGGCGCTACGCACTCGTTTGTCGCAGCCAGTTTCGCAGTTGGTTTGGACCAGGGTTATACACTGTTAGAGAATCCATTCGTAATCAGAGGTCCGAGTGGTCAGCTGTTTGTAGCTGAGGAGGTGTACACAGATTGCGAGGTCAGCGTCGGGGGACATAGCCTGCCAGCTGACCTGATTATGATCCAGGTGGAGGACTTTGGAGTGATTCTGGGGATGGATTGGCTGTCCGCTTACCACGCCTTGGTGGACGATTTTGAGAGGAAGATTGTCTTCTCCATTCCGGAGTTGCCCTCTTTCGAGTTTCATGGACAGCCAGTGGACGGAGGTTTCAGGTGCATTTCGGCACTTCGGGCGGTGAGACTTTTGAGCCAGGGGTGTGAGGGCCTCCTAGCTTGTGTGGTGGCAGAGCCCAGCCCTGTGGCAGACTTCCAGAGCATTCCAGTGGTCAGAGAGTACCCCGACGTGTTTCCAGACGAGTTACCAGGACTACCGCCCGAGCGTGAGATTGAGTTTAAGATATCACTAGTACCAAGGACCAGCCCCATCTCCACCGCGCGATATAGAATGGCACTGCTTGAGCTGCGAGAGCTCAAGTCCCAGTTGCAGGACCTTTTGGAGAAAGGTTTCGTGAGGCCCAGTGCATCTCCCTGGGGAGCCCCGGTACTGTTTGTGAAGAAGAAGGATGGGACCCTACGTCTTTGTGTGGACTACCGACAGCTGAACAGGGTCACCATCAGGAACAGATATCCGCTGCCGAGGATCAACGATTTGTTTGACCAGTTGCGGGGTGCCACGGTTTTTTCCAAGATAGACTTGAGTTCTGGATACCACCAGTTGAGGATCAGGGAGACCAACGTCTCCAAGACAGCTTTCAGCACCCGGTACGGACACTACGAGTTTTTGGTCATGCCGTTTGGGCTGACCAATGCCCCCGCTGCTTTCATGGACCTGATGAACCGAGTGTTTAGACCGTACTTGGACCAGTTCGTGGTGGTTTTCATAGATGATGTACTCATCTATTCTAGAGATCGGACGCAGCACGGACAGCACTTGTGGATGGTTCTGGACACTCTGAGACGACGCCGGCTGTATGCCAAATATAGCAAGTGCGAGTTCTGGTTGAGGGAGGTGACCTTCCTAGGTCATGTGATCTCTGGAGACGGCTTGGCGGTGGACCCAGCCAAGGTCGAGGCAGTGCTCAGGTGGGAGAGACAGCGTTCAGTTATTGAGATTCGCAGTTTCCTGGGACTGGCAGGCTACTACAGACGATTCATTAGAGGATTTTCGCAGATTGCGCGTCCTATGACACAGTTGACCCGGAAGGACGTGCCTTTCGCTTGGGCAGACGCCTGTGAGGCGTGTTTTCTGGAGCTGAAGGAGAGGTTGACCTCGGCTCCCGTGCTCACCATCCCTGACAGTAGTGGCGGGTTTGTTGTGTACATGGATGCCTCCTTGCAGGGGTTAGGAGGTGTGCTCATGCAGAGGGGTCACGTTGTCGCTTACGCTTCGCGGCAACTGAAGCCCCATGAGCATACCTACCCTACCCAAGACCTAGAGTTGGCAGCTGTTGTCTTCGCGCTGAAGACCTGGAGGCACTACTTGTACGATGAGACCTTCGAGATTTTTATAGATCACAAGAGCCTCAGATACCTTTTTGACCAGAAGGAGCTCAACATGACACAGAGACGTTGGTTGGAGCTCCTGAAGGACTACGACTGCAGCATCTCCTACCACCCGGGAAAGGCCAATGTGGTGGCTGATGCCTCGAGCTGTAAGGCGCCCGCACGCTTGGCCAGTCTACAGTTACAGAGTTGGAGCCTTTTGGAGGAGGTGGGTAGTTGGCGACCTCTAGAGTTACGAGGGTACCGTGGGGCAGTGACGGTGACACGGCAGACTAGGGCAGAGCTGATGGACCGCATCATCACAGGACAGATGGCCGATCCGTACTTGCAGTCTTTGCGGGGCAGAGTACTGTCAGGAGATCCAGGTGACTTCTCTTTCACAGACTAGGTGCTACGTTTGAGGGGACGGTTGTGCGTTCCCAGAGACGAGGAGCTGTTGAGAGAGCTCCTGACTGAGGCACACAGTTCCAGATTCACCATACATCCCAGAAACACGAAAATGTACCACGACTTGAGATGCGAGTTTTGGTGGAGAGGGATGAAGTGGGATGTGGGTGAATTCATGCAACAGTGCTTAGTGTGCCAGCAGGTGAAAGTCGAGCATCAGAGGCCTGCAGGGCCGCTTCAGCTGCTTCCAGTGCCAGAGTGGAAGTGGGAGAGCATCACCATGGACTTGGTGGTGGGCTTACCTGTTACCCAGCGGGGACACGACGCAGTCTGGGTAATAGTGGATAGACTGACGAAGACGGCACGATTCTTGCCGATCCGAGTCACTTTGGGACCAACACAGTTGGCAGAGAGGTATATCTGTGATGTGGTACGACTACACGGAGTTCCGCAGGAGATCGTATCCGGCCGGGATACCCGCTTTACGTCCCAGTTTTGGGCTGAGTTTCAGCAGGCCTTGGGGACGAGGTTGAGGTTTAGCACGGCTTACCACCCCCAGACGGACGGACAGTCTGAGCGCATGATACAGACACTTGAGGACCTTTTGCGTGCCTGTGTACTGGACTAGAGGCGCTCTTGGGAGGAGCACCTGCCCCTGGCAGAATTTGCATACAACAACAGTTATCACTCGAGCATCGGCATGGCTCCCTACGAGGCTCTGTACGGACGGAAGTGTACGGCACCCTTGAGTTGGGTTGAGGTGGGGACCAAGTGGGAGGTTGGCCCCAGGCTGATCCGGCAGAGTCAGGAGGTAGTTGAGTAAATCCACAGACGACTCCGCACTGTCAGGAGCAGACAGAAGAGCTACGCGGATCGGAGATGCAGAGAGGTGCAGTTTGAGGTTGGGGACCACGTCTTCCTTCGTGTTTCGCCCATGAAGGGCTTACAGCGGTTTGGGGTGAGAGGGAAGCTCGCGCCGAGGTTAGTGGGGCCCTTTGAGGTCCTGGAGCGGGTTGGACCCGTTGCTTACAGACATGCCCTTCCCCCGCAGCTTTCTGCTGTGCACGACGTATTCCACATGTCCAACCTCAAGAATTACGTAGCCGATTCCAGGCACGTACTGAGTCACGAGAGCGTCGAGGTGAGCGACGATCTTACCTACCCCGAGCGGCCAGTGAAGATTTTAGACCGAGCCGTCCGCAGTTTGAGACGAAAGCAAGTACCCCTGGTAAAGGTTTTGTGGAGGAGCCAACGGTACGAGGAGGATACCTGGGAGCCTGAGGCGGCAATGCGGGAGAGGTACCTGGAGCTTTTCACGGGTACATCTTTTCGGACCGGCTTCGGTCCTCTTTGAATTTGTTATGGTTATTTGGACGTCTTTTCCCGCACCCTAGTTGGCGCAAGTTTCGGGGATGAAACTTCCTTTGAGTTTGTAATATTGTAACGAATGCGTGCCCCCGACGTCTTTTAAGATGTCTGGGAGGTGGCCCAGACATCGGACAAGACGTCTGGGATCACGTCAAGATGTCTGACAAGACGTCTGGGATCGTTTCCAGACGTCTGGAAATCCGTTAATTTCGACACGCGTGGGTCGTCTGTGCGCCTGAGCACGCAGACCGGATATTCGCTTATTCCCTCTTTCTCTGCGGCTGCAGACACCTGCCGCGTCCTCTCCCTCCTCCTCGCCCGACCTTAAAAGGCCACGCGCTCCCTCCCGTCGTCTCCACCCCTTCCTCTTCTCCTTCCTGTGTGCGAGAGCGAGCGAGCGCGAGGTTGCTGCAGTGGCGACGGCCACAGTGAGCGCAGAGGGGGTGCTACGTGCGAGAGCAGAGCTCTGCCGTGAGGGCGAGCTCGCCGGGGTTGCTAGGGCCGACCGGCGGAGGGCGCAGGGGGCGCGGAACTTCGCAGGAGGGACTGCTGCGGTCTGAGCAGCAGGCGCACGAGGTGCGACGCGGGCGACGTCGCGAGCGGAGGCCGAGTGGCACCCTGATTCTGGAAGAATTTCCATAATCTGACGTCTGGGTTGATAGCCAGACGGCGAGGGAGATGTCTGGAAGACCTTCCAGACGTCTGAAAGGTGAGTTTTTCCGTCTTCTTCTTCCTTCCTGTCGACTGACCGTACTGAGGGAGGGAGATGTGTGTGCGCAGGCTCGGTGATTCGCCATCCAACGCGAATCAGACGTCTGGCTGTTGTACCAGACGGCGGGAGCGACCTCCAGACGTCCGGGGTGACCATCGGACGTCTGCGTGCTAGGCCAGACGTCCCTTCAGACTTCTGGACATCTGGGAAACCACACTGAACAGGTAATTCTCTGATCCACTTTTTAAGATGTCTGGAAGAAGTTCCAGACGTCTGATTTTGCAGTGTCGTCGTTTTCGACCCGTTTAGGGCCCGTTCGGGTTCCATTATCCGCGATTCGAGTTGTATTCTTTTCAGAATTAATTCCTCTACCCGTCTACAGTAGCTATACACTGTTTTGAGACACTCCTTGTGTTTGATCCTTGTGATAGGACCTTATTCAGTTGCTGTCTTAGGAGTCGCGGAGGCACGCGGGATTCCCGATCACGCCCCCATTACTCCCGTTGTACCTGGTAGAGTGGCTTTAAGTTATTAATAAAATCTGTTAAATTATGGAACCATAAATAGAACCTAGGACATTGCATGAATCCTAGGAATGAGAAATAGATGGAATGATAGCTCCTAGGTGTTGCATGAATCCTAGGGCTGAAAAACTAGATTGTGTGATAGATCCTAAGATATGGCATGAATCCTAGGATGGGAAAACTAGTGGAATGCATAATACTGCAGTCTTGGAAAATGGAAAGAGATATAAAGCTGCCTGTAATTTGAATTAACAGCTGCCTGTTGTGAATAAATAACGTGGTTGAGAACACGGGTTGTAAGAATGTGAAACTGGAAAGTGAAACCTGGATGTTTGAGTAAAAAGGATGGAACCCTACGGGGAAGTAGGAGTAGAACTCCTGGAAAGTGAATGGTATAGTATTGGGGAAGTGAGCTGGCCCTTGAGTACGGAGTACCAAGGGGAGCGACTGTCCCCCCTGTTTAGTGTAGAGCGGAGCCAGCCACCCCAGGGACCCGGGGTTTGGACTAGCTACTCTGTACCGACTTGCTGGCCCTCGCGTACGTAGTACCGAGGAGAGCTACTAGTGTAGGGAGGTACTAGCTACCCTACGGGCCCCAGGGTTCTGCTAGCCTCCCACACCGACTTGTTAGGCCCACTGGGGCAAACCAGGGTAGTCAGGCGAGGGTGCGCGGACTGTGAAGGGGCAAGGCCCCAGTTTGGTTACTGTGGAGGGGTTGGACCCCTGTTACTGAGAGGGCTCTGCCCTGAACTGGTTTCGTGCTGTGCTTTGGGCGCACCCGTTAACGGAAACGACTGACCGCGTGCCAGTACGGGTTAGCTACCTGTGCGTTTATCGCGCGTGCCGTAGTCACCGTTACGTCTGTCAGTGACCTTGGGGTGGTTGACTGAGGGTAGGATCACCACAGGGGACTCTCCCGGCCAAGAGAGCACCACGTGCTACTTCTACTTTTTGGAAAAGACTGCAATCAAGATCGTTCCCACGAGGAACATTCGAGATCAAGAAAAAGATCTGGGGAATAAATGAAATAGTGAGGCAATTGAAAGATGTGAATAAAGAAAGTAATAGAACATAACAGCTACTGTACACTCTACTGTTGTCTTTTTTTTAGTTGCCACTCTACTCAGCGTTTTGCTGACATGTTACACTCGTTACCTTTCTCAGGACCAGGTGTTGAGCAGCCAGGGCCAGCGGCTGCAAAGGACGCTGGGCCGAGTAGGGTCCAGTAGAGTTACCACTGTCTTTTGTACCTCTTTGTTTCCGTTATAGTGAGTAGCTCTTGTTTCCGCTGTACTTTTCTTTACCTGCAGTTCATGTTATATGATAAATGTTTTTCTACTATTGTGGTGGTATATACTGTAGTAGTTTCTTTCCTTACTGCCATACCTTCTTACTGTTAGTTATATTCATGCTGAATGTGGTTTACTTTTACTGCTCTTTTGGTTACTTCCTCGTTGGACGACTAGGTCTTGGGATTAGTCGAGTCGGTCCGGTTCTCGTGTCTCGTAGGGACTCGGGAACTGGGTCGTTACAGCTTAGATCATTCATTAGAACAGGTTTTGGGTTGGTGAATGGGTCGGGATGACTGTTGTGGACGATTTCAAGGTCGGGTATGGGTACCAGAGGTGGAGTCAGCTGCTCTAATGGATGAACCCTAAGGTGCAATATGAGTTCAGCATAAGGATGTTCAGAAAGGTTTTGAGTTTTTCAAAATGACGAGTTGCCTCTTGCTAAGCATTGAGTTTAACGCCATCGGCTGGGTGCAATCAACTCAGGGTGAATAGATGGTAAAAGATGCCTCAGCCAAATTTGTATCGGTAGGTTCAATGAACAGTTTGAGTCTCTGACCGTTCACGTCAAAAGGTTCTGAATCGTGGCTGAGTTGACTGATTTCAATAGCTCCATTTCCAAAGATTCATTGACAAGGTAAGGTCCGATCCAATTTGATCTGAGTTTTCCTGGAAACAGTTTGAGTTTGGCATCAAAGAGTAGGACTTTCTGACTAGGGCAAAAGATCTTTTTGGATATGTGCTTGTCGTGAAAGGCCTTAACCCACTCTTTGTAAATTCATGAGTTCTCATACACGTCATGGTGTAATTCATCGATCTCACTCATTTGAAGCTTTCTGTGGGTTCCTACCTTAAAAACATCGAGATTGCAGTTCCGTACTGCCCAATAGGTTTGTGCTCCAATTCGATAGGGAGGTGACATGCCTTCTAGTACACCAATCTGAAGGGAGTCGTAGCAAATTGGGTTTTGTGGGCGGTACTATAATCCCACAAAGCTTCCAGGAGTCGGGATGACTAGTCTTTCCTATCAGGTCGAACAGTAACCTGGATGATTTTCTTGATCTCCTGATTCAATAGCTTAGCTAGACCATTGATTTGGGGGTGATAAAGAGTAGAAATTCGGTGTGACACCCCGTATTTGGTCATCAGTGACCTGAACTGAGCATTAGTGAAATGGGTCCTTCCATCAGAGATTACAGCACGTGGAATCCCGAACCGAGAAAAGATGTTCTGATGAATGAATTTGATAACCACCTTATGGTCATTGGTTCTGGTCAAAATGGCTTCGATCCATTTGGACACATAGTCAACGAGTAGAATGTACTCGAAGCCATCCGAAATAGGAAAGGGTCCCACAAAATCAATCCCCCAGACATCGAAGATTTCGTATACGAGAATTGGCTGTAAGGGCATCATATCACGGTGGCTCATGTTTCCTAAGGTCTGACAACGAGTGCATGCCTTACAGTGATTGTATGCATCTTTGAAAATCGTGGGCCAATAGAAGCTACACTGGAGGACTTTTGCTACAATGTTATGACCAGAGAAGTGTCCACCACATGCCTGGTCATGGCAGAATGATAAGATGTCCTGAATTTTCGCTTCTGGGACACATCGTCGTATGATTTGATCAGCACCGATGTAGAAAAGATACGAGTCCTCCCAAAAGTAGTACTTGGCATCATAAAGCAATTTTTCCTTCTCGGCCTTCGGCCAATCAGATAGGATCTGATGTGATGCCAGGTAGTTTACTAGATTAGCAAACAATGGAAGCCCTGTACTGATAGTCAGGAGGTACTCATCTGGAAAATGTTCTGCAATGGGTCCGGAAGGGCCGATAATATCAAAAGGAAGGTAGGATAAGTGATCAGCTACCACGTTCTATTTTCCCGTTGTCACAAATCTCATGGTCAAACTCTTGCAACAAAAAGATCCAACAGATTAGTCGAGGTTTCACGTCCTTCTTCATAAGGAGATGCCTCAGCTGTGTGATTAGAGTAAATGATAACACGGGAACCTAGAAGATACGATGTAAATTTTTCTAGGGCAAATACTACGGCTATCAGCTCTTTCTCAGTAACTGTGCAGTTACGCTAAGTCTCGTCAAGTGTCTTGCTAGCGTAGTAAATGAGCACGGGTTTCCCACCAATTTTCTATCCAAGTACCACTCCTACAGTGAAATCAGATGCATCGCACATGATCTTAAAGGGTTGAGACCAATCAAGGGACTGTAGGATCAGAGCTTGGGTAACTCGATCACGTAGGATTTCAAATGCTTGAGTGCATTCCTTGGAGATTTCGAAAGGAACATCCTTAGATAGTAGATTAGTTAGGGGGTGCATGATTTTTGAGAAATCAAGAATGAATCGATGGTAAAAATCGACGTCTCCCAGGAAAGATCGAATGTCTTTGATTGAGATAGGCATAGGGAGTTTGGAAATCAGATTCACCTTTGCTTAATCAACCTGGATGCCTTTTTCTGAGATGAGATGTCCCAAGACAATTCCTTCAGGCACCATGATGTGGCTCTTTTCCCAGGAAAGAACCAGTTTCACGTCAATGCACCACCTAAGGACTTGGACCAAGTGCAGGAGGCAATCGTCAAATGATTTGCCAAACACTGAGAAATCATCCATGAAGACTTCCGAGTAATCACCTACCATATCTAAGAATATGGCAAGCATGCATCGCTGAAAAGTAGCAGGTGCATTGCAGAGATCGAATGGCATCCTTCAGAACGTGTACGTCTCGAAGGGGCAGGTGAAAGTGGTCTTCTCTTGGTCCTCAAGATGGATTGCCAACTGGTTATAACTGGAGTACCCATCCAAAAAGCAGAAGAATCTATTTCCCACTAGTTTTTCGAGGATCTGATCAATAAACGGTAGTGGGAAATGATCCTTCTTTACGGAGGTATTGAGTCTTCTGTAATAAATGCAGACTCTTTATGAATTTTCCACACGGGTCGATATGATTTCTCTAGTCTCATTCGTGATCACGGTGAGTCCTGCCTTCTTAGGCACAACCTGGATTGAACTCACCCACCGACTGTTGGGGATCAGGTAGATGATCCCAGCATCTAACCACTTGATGATCTCCTTTTTCATGACCTCTTGCAAGTTAGGATTCAGACATCTCTATATTTCATGGGAAGGTTGTGTGCCCTCTTCAGTATAGATGGAGTGTATGCAGTAAGAGGAGCTGATGCCAGTCAAATCATCGAGAGTCCATCGAATGACTCTTCGATGTTGCTAGAGAGTAGTAATCAGATGCGATTCCTGATCAGGTGTGAGTTTGGAGTTGATAATCACAGGAAACGTCTAATTGGAACCCAAAAAGATGTACTTTAGATGATCGGGAAGAGGCTTTAGTTCCAAAACAGGGTTATCAGTAGCAGTGAGTGGTTCAGGGTGTGTGCCAGGAGCAAGGGGAGGAGTTACGGGTGTGTCTAGGCTGAGTTCGAACTCCTTTGATTGTAGGTTTTGATCCTCTTGTGGTTGATCAGAAGTAGTCAGGTTTCCCTAATATACTAATTGTCAACCACAGCTTCAATGTCACATATCTGTTCTATAACTCCGCAATCAATCCCTTGTTGGACCTTAAAGATGTCAATTTTTAATGTTTGAACCTCGAATTTCAGTTCAATTTGACCCTCCTCACAATTAATGTTGGCCATAGCAATGGCCAGAAAGGGTCTTCCTAGTATGATTGGTGTGTTTTTCAGATTTTATGGAGCATCCATATCCAAGACTACGAAGTCCACCGAGAAATAGAACTCTCGAACCCTAACAATGACCTCCTCAAGAACCCTCTTTAGGTGACTTAATAGATCGGTCTGCCAACTGTAATGTCACCTCTGTCGATTTAAGCTCAGATTCCTCAAGATGGTCAAGTAGGGATGTAGGTATTAGGTTTATGGAGGCTCCTAAATCCAATAACGCTCTATCAAATTGGATATCACCAATTGTATAGGAGATTAGGGGAGTACCTAGGTCTTTTGCCTTAAGTGGGAGTTTGCTTAAAATTATAGAGCTGGCTTGCTCTGACAATACGATTGGGCACCCACTTTTGGTTCGTGGCTTATGCTTAGGTGTACACACATCTTTCAGAAATCATGCATAAGCTGGTACATTGCGAATCGCATCCATCAAGGAGATCTTGATATGGACCTGCTCAAAGATCTTGACCAGGTCTTCATCAGGTGCCACAGGTTTGGTTGTCCTTTTTCCCTTGGTCAAGGCCTCAGGAAATGGAACCTTGTATGGTTCCTCTAGAATAGGTCTAGGTTCTTGATCTAGGAGAGGGCTATCCTGGATGACTATCCTAGGGTTTGGGTTAGCACTACCAGGTTGTGAGTGGCTTGGGTAAGGTGGGTCTTGTGTTGCTTTGCCACTACGGGTTGTAACTGAATTTAGTCCTGCCTGGTTCGGGTTTGGTGTAGGTAAAATAGGTGGCTGCTGCAAAAATCCCAAGTATGATGTCGAAGCTTCCATCCCGTCGGGTGATGGAGTAGAAGGAGCCTGATAAATCATGTGAGCTTGGCCCGGATTTTTTTTCATAACGTGCCTCTGGTTCGGCACGTTATTCGGATTCGGCAGATGTTGCGAAAGGAGTGTGCTAGGTTGGCCAGAATTGGACATTTAGGTGAGTTGATTTCGAACCTCTGTGATCTTGTCTTTGTGTTGTTTTTGCATAGCCGCATTTGTCTTTTGATTGTCAGCTGGAGTCTGAAGGATGAGAGTCATTTGATCTGTTTAAGTTGGCCCAGATTGATAGGTAGGGTTGGGCTAAGGCTGAGGTGGCTGATATGGACGAGGGGCTTGTGGATGGGGTTGATATGGTGGTCTATGTTTCTGATTGTTTCCCGCCCATAGGAAATTAGGATGATTCTGCCATCCAGGGTTATAAGTACAGAGAATGGGTCATTCTGGATGGCATTGAGGTCCTCGTAGGTCTGAGGAACCTCAGAAAAGTCAAAGTACGAAGGTTCAGAGTTCCCTCAACTAGAGTAGGTAGGATCGGAGTTTCCTCTGGCCCTAGAGTCAGATGGGGGTGGATACGGGTCCATCCCTTAAGAAAATCGGTGGTAGATGTTATGCACAGCTTCCCTCCTAGAGGGCGGTTGTGTCAACAGGTTTTGCACAGAGGTGGCTTGCAGCAGATGTCGAGTTAGCTCATGCACCTTCTTCTCAATGATAGAGGCCTTGTCCAAATGGCTGGCCATCAATTCCAAGTCGATAGATGAGGACAGGCCCTACATCTCATGTGCTCCCCTTGGATTCGTCAATGCGTGGGCATTCATCCAGTCATATAAGTCCATGGAGTCATTATTGATGGAGTTCTCGCACATATTCTTGAGAATCTCCCACATAGTGCCTTTGTGTTGACCAATGATATTTACTCCGCAAGTTGCATTGACGAATAAACGGATATCTTCACAGAGTCCCTGGTAAAAAGACTGGACTTGTTCCCATTTAGGAACTCCGTGATGAGGGAACTTTCGCATGAGATCCAAGAAACGATCCCATGCTTGGTGAAGTGGTTCTCCAAGCTGTTTTGTGAAGTGCATTATCTGGTGTCATAAAGCATTCATCCGAACAACTGGGAAGAACCTTTTCAGAAACTTGGATTGTAGTTCAACCCATGTGTCAATTGGATCCGTTTGAGTCTGATATTAGTGAGCTGCTTTGTCCATGAGAGAGAAGGAGTACATTTCCATGAGAAGAATGTCCCGATTCTGAACATCTGACCCGAAGGTCTGGGCCAGATGCTCAAGTTGTTTGATGTGCTGAAAATGGTCCTCGGAATTGATCGCATGAAACTTTTGAATAGCATGAGTCATGTTGGGCTTGAGTTCAGTATCAGGACCTCCAATCGGGATTTGGACTCGAGGTTCAATCCCCACCACAGCGGGATTATAATGATCTCGCATCATAGGATGCTGCGGTGGATTCACAAAGGCTTGGAATAAATCATTAAGGAGCTGAAGTTGGTTCTCAAGGTTATTCTCTTCTTCTATGGGTTGTGCCATGATGATGGACGAAGGAGAATTGGGTTCAGATGAATTAGAAGAGATATCTATGTGATGGGGTTGCTGCACAAACATGGAAGTCGAGGCCTGGCCTCGACAAGAGTGAATGACTAAAGGAGGCCTCAAGGATGGTCTTAAGGACCTCCTACCGAACATGCACCAATGGTATGGATGAGAGTAGAATGTGATGGATTCAATCAAGACACCCAAAAATTTTGGATGACTATAGAGGTTTGGGGTGGACGATACCCCTTTGTCAGAAAGCCGTCCACCTAAGAATTACCTAGGCAGCCAAAGAGGGAGAGTCCCGCAAAGACCCCTACATGGTAGAGCGCCGCCACGGGTTACAGGGTTTCCCCCACTCGACCTCTCTTATCACAGATGTTCTAGGTAGACTAGAATGTGGACTTGACCTCTTAAGTCTACCAATTTTAATTAAGAGAAAGGGTGCTTAGGATTTCACTTGAACTTTAAGATGCATTAAGTGCAAAAAGTGACCTAATTTCAAGATTGGTTGACCCAACAAGGTGGGTCAACTTCACCTATTTGTCCTTTGAGAAGATTCAAGTCCCTCTTTTCTAGGATTCAAGTGAGATTAAGAGCCTGATTTTTAGGGTTTGCTTGAATAGATCAATTCAACCAAGGCTTAGGCACACATCATTTTGGAAAGTTGACTCTTGCTTATGCATGTGTGTCTCTGAAACCCTAACTTGGAATCCTTAATTGGCTCTAATTTTGGTCCAATTTAATTTGCCAAATGTGGTATCTAGGGCTCAGACAAGAATGTGATAGCCCTAGTTACCTTAAATGGGTGCACAAATCAGGTTTTATTGTTGAAATCAAATCAGGCAACTTGATGAATTATCTAAGAATGTAAACCAAGTAGCCCTAATTGATTGTTTTTTCCTTTTTAACCTTTTTAGAATGTGGGGCTTAGGAGAGAGTAATCAGAATTTACCTGCCCCTGGTGTGTTTGAACTGCGACTGACTTTCTTCAATGTATCTTCTCCCTGAAACAACCACAGCAAAAGAGAGATGGAAATTTAGTATCTGTATCAAAAATTGTAATCAAGAATTCTAAATTGCCTGTTGCTCCCTGGCAACGGTGCCAAAAATGTTAATCGTGCTAAGTCAGGGTTTAAAAAGTGTTGCATTGTAGTACAGTCGAAATATGTTTCAAAACAAATATAATTTTTATTACTCGAAAAGATTTCCAAGGTCGAACACAAGGAGCAAATTGCTATTTAGAAATCAAGATCACAATTCAAACTGAAAGAAATTGCAATAATAGCAGTTGTAATGTGAAAAAATATGGGAGTAAAATGGTGATGTAAATCACCAAATACTCCTACAATATCACCAATGAACTCAATGTATTTTGTAATGAAATGAAAGTAATGATCTATCGTCTAATTTGTGAATCAGATGACTTAAAGTGTCTGATTCTACTTTCTCTGACTCTGCCTTTCTCTTTCTATTCTCTGTCTTCTCCTTCCTTCCTCTTCTTATTCTTCCTTTACCTTGGCTTTCTTCTATCTTTGCTTCTTTCACTTTCTTCTTCTTCTTCCTTCTACCTTTGCAAGCCTTCTCTTCTTTCTTATCTTCTTCTCTTGCCCTTCAACTTCTACCTTCAACCCTGACCTCCTCTTCTTCTTCTTTATTTGCTAAGTATCGGCTAGAGATCTCTGTAGCAAAACCCTACCCTTACCCACGCAACTCTCCTCTCTCTTCACTCTTAAGATCTGCTCTCCCAAAGACACACAGGTATTCGAGTAATCGGGTCGGGTGCGTACCTGGGACCAGCCCACCAGCGTTCGGTAGTGGGTAAGGAGTGCAGGTCGAGTCGGGTCAACCTTGGTCCATGGAGGCTTGCGGACGAGGCTGGTGAAGGGTGAGTGGGACCTCACCCCATGGTAACTGAGGCAACAAAGTCACAACACTTTTTCAATTTATGCAGGTGTGGGTGCTCCTTCGTTTCATAGGTGGGACCATCCACCCACTCTTCTTCTCGCACGCCTGCAATAGAGATTAATCTCCCAATTGTAGCTGCAGCGAAGGCTCTCGATGCCAATTGAAGGCTTGGGTGTGTGCGTGAGAGTATTCCATGCAGCCTAGGACTTCAGCTTGGGCTTGGCAGAACCTAGAGCGGCAGCAAGCAAGATTCAAGCTTGCTCTCCAATGGCAGATGGGGCCTGAACCTGAGAACAATAAAATAGCCTCACAGCCATGTCAAAACGCTCAGGAAGGTTATTCAGAGCACAGTGGATGTGCTAGGGGTGGTGGCGTGGTGTGTGGGTGCCTGTGGGTGCGTACCTAGGTCACACTGTGTGAGTATGAGTAGGTGTGTTCGGGGGGTGATTTGGGTGAGTGGCGCGGTGAGTGAAGTTTGGGGAAGTGCTCAGTAAGGTGTAGCAGAGGTTGTAGGCTTATCGGCGAGGGTTTTGGTGGCCTGTGGCAGTGGGATGGCCTTGTCGGAGGTGGTGGTTGGAGATGGAAGGGATGGAGGTGCGAGGGGTGGCAGTGGTCGATTTTGGAAAGTAGAGAGTAGAAAAGAAAGTAATGGTGAGAGGGAACTTTGCTAGGGCGTTAATGGACAAAGGGGGACAGTGAGGGCATTGGGTCTGGTGTGGCCGATGCTAGTGACAAAGGAGACTCTAGTGAGGTGGGAACAATGAGGATGAAGGGGAAGGTGGTGTCTGCTGGTATGGCGAGACACAGATGAAGCTGCGAAAGAGGAATCCGCCACATGTATGGCGGTCGGACGACGAGGAGCAGGGAAGGTCGTCAGACAACAAGGAGCCTTCGACTGTCGGGGGAAGAGAAGAATTGAGGGTATTCGCGGTCGAATTCGAGAGTGAAGAGGTCAAGGAGATATGGGCTTCTTTAAATAGGGCTCTAAAGGGGGCTTTGTGCTTGGAAGCCAAGCTTCCAAGAAAAAAAGGCTCGTCGAAGAAGGAAGCTATTAGGATACCCAAACCTCTCATGCATTCGCATGAGAGATTGGGAGGGAATCATATCTCAAAGATGGGTTCATATGGGAGAGAATTTCTCAGAGGATTTCCCTTCGAATTTTGGACGACATTCTCTGAGCAGTCAAGGAGATCTCCTCTGTTAAAGGTTGCCAGAGTAGGTTTCCTTCGCGATAATGGCGGATGGACCAACTTGTCAAGATGACGAGAAAGATAGGGGGTTAAATGCAAGGGTTTTTGAAAGTTAGGGGTATAAATGTAATCAGACTGGACCTTTTTGCAAACTAGGTCAAGCCCAACTCATCTTGGGTCCAAATTTTGATTATAACCTAATTCGTACCTAAGTAATCCACTGGTGAAGTTGGGTTTTGGGTTTGACCACATTTGAATAGGAAATTTATGCAAGAACCCAAATTAGGGTAAATATCTGTCTGGGACCCCATTCTTGGTCAAGATGGGTTCTAATGGGCAAATTGAAGGTACTAAACCCTAGAGAATATTTTTCTATAATATTTAGGGGGTTTAAGTGAATTTCATCTTGACCAGAACCTTGGTTAATTAAGTGGGTCTATTTTTAAGGTTTCAAAAGTCATTTAATTCTCAGAACTCACATAAACCCTTTTCTGTCAAATCCAACACTTGTTATCTTATTAAGACCATTTGACCTTTGTTTAGCCCTTGAGAAAATTCATGGCTGTAGTGCATTGGTAAATTTATAGTTTTACCCCTTATTTCTTATGTTTCTATCAGAAAGATTATGCAACGAATTATGATCTTCAGTTGATTATGTAGGAGCATTTATTCACTTCATTAGGTCAAAATGAGGTAGTTAGGGCTCATAATGGTGTTCCCATCAGACATTGATCATCATTTGAACTTGAAAGAAAGAGAGAAGAGAAACCCTAGGATGAGGTGACATGGTGATGGAGGTATAGGAGAGGAGGATGAGGGTTGGAGGGTTTGGAGATCCAAGGGCTGGCATTGGAGAGATCGAGAAGGTCTGGCCTCCTCTACTCCTCATCGAGGGTAAGAAGGTAGAGATAGGTGGTGGAAAGAAAGAAGAGGAAACGCAGAGATAGTATGTTATAGGTGTAGAAGGAGAGGCCACATGGCTGCTACTTGCAATTCTCCAATCCTTTGTCTTGCATGAAGAGGATGGGGCCACAAAAAGGTTGTTTGCAGGAGAACGGGGCCCACCAATCTAGGTGGAGCAGCATCACGAAATGATTTAAAAAAGAAGAAATCTCACCCTCCCCCTCCGCCTGGAGGATTTAATCATGTACTCGATGTGGAGATTCCTCTATCCAAAGATGTCAGCAACTCAGAGATGACCTTGCAAGGAGCCCTGATTGGTGAGGCCATGATGGGGACGATATCACTCATACAAGCCCAGAAATTGGTGAGTTCCTTATCCCTATCCTCTAAGGGGTGGAAGATAACGATGTTAGTCGGGTCATGTTTCTTGCTATTTGATTTGGGCATGATAGATGTAGAAAGTCGCCATTTTCATGCGAGCATTTCTTAAGGGCTGAATGTAATGTGGAGGCTTGTCTCGCTGTTTGATGGGGCGATACAGGAGTGCCCTCCTCAAAGAGCACAGGAGTGAAGGGGAACTTTGGAAATTTGGGGACTCCCTCTACATCTGAGAGTCAAAAGTGTGGTGGCAAATGCAATATCAAGCTTTGTAGCCATAGTAGAAGGAGCAAGTGTGGGGCCACAGGGGGAAGATGGGAGATCCATATTAGTAGATGTAAAGCTGACCCGGGGTAGGCAAGTCCCCAGCAAAATAATTATTAGATATGGAGGAAGTTCTTGGCTTCTTCATGTGAGATTTTTCCATCATCAGGATGAGAAATAGGAGAAAGGGGGAGAGAGATCATATGCAGAAGTAGTTGGGGTGCAAGGGAGTAGCTGTAAAAGCCAGTTAAACCAAGAAGAATGTCCCAAATCGAAGAAGAGGAAGGGATTCCATGGCTTGGTTCCGCAAGATGAGCTGATGGATAGGACTTCTCGAAATCAACTGCGAGGTAAGGAGATGCTTGAATTTCCTGAGGGGAGGGAAATTATGCTAGCAAGTCCATCTGCACAAAGACAGGTGGATGGACTAATGGCTGGTAAAGGCAAGGGAGTCAATTCTACCTTCCAGGCACTTGAAGGAATGAAATATGGGGTCAGAGAATCCTCAATGTTCAAGTATGGTCACTCTCCTTATAAGCTCAGAGGAAGAACAATAGGCGGGGGTCAGAGGATTAGTGAAAAAGCTATAGCAGTAGTTCTTACCTTGGAGAGAAGGGTGACGGGGCAAAAGGGGGCTGATCAGTCACATTGATGAAAGTCATCACTTGGAGTGATGACTTTTTCTCCATCGTCCTTGACTAGTTCAATCTGTCCATGTGCCCTAAAACATTCCCAATCTCTCACATGAATGGGTGAGAGATTTGGGTATCTCAATACTTCCATCTCTAATCGACCTCTTGAACCTTATAAAAGGAGCCTCAAGGCATAGCTGTGTTCTTTAGCATGTCTTGGTGCATCAAATAGCCCTAAAAACATATCTCTAACCACCGTAGACCTCTGCTCTGGTGACCTCCTTAGATCCCCCTCCTCCGGCCACCCAACCATAAAATTGGATGGCCTAAGTTCTTCCTCTCTTCGTCGCGACCCTCCCCAACCGAAGGGAGGGTATTCCTCAGTCTGATTCATCATCGCTGCCTTGCCATCTTCTCCTTCTTTGGCACCAGTCTACCACAACCAGCCGCCTTTGCCACTCTACCTCGTCGCTAAGTATCCCTATCCCTTTTGCTCTCCCACTACTTCTTTCTTCTTGCACTCACAATTCATGCACAACAGCCAATCGTCGCCCCCCGCACTTCATCTTCTTTGCCTTCGGCGATGCTCCGGCGACACCTACTCACCACCACACTGGACGAATCACGCCGCTATCACCTCCATAAGCTCCGTCGTGCTCCATTGCACAAAAGCCCAAACATCTCCTCTCCTATTACTCATCCTAACACCCCGATGACCTACCCACTGCCTCACCACCATCTTTGACCTCCACACACCACCATACGCCTTCTCACGACATGCCACTGCCACTGTAACACTCTCCGTGCACCAGCGATCATTCCTGAGCTTTCTGATGTGGCCGAAAGGCCTTACTGCTATTTTCAGGTATTCACCACTCCGTCGCCATGAACGCAAGCTTTGAGCTTGCTTGAAGCCCTCGCTAGCATCTACAACTCCAGGAGCCACCTCCGGGTGACGCGGCTACATTCCAGGATTGCTCTTGGATCATCAATTGGAGTGGTTGGCCACAACTTGACCGCGAATTGGACGAAGGAATGACTACTGCTAGCTACGCGAAGAAGGAGGTGGGATTTACTCCCACCTTGGATAAGGAAGAGCAGACGTAGTGCCATTAGAGGAAAAAGTTGCATCAGCTTACCGCCTCAAGAAACACAGGGGTGAGGTCCCTCACGCCCCTCACTTTCACCTCACCCGTTACCCGTTTCCCCATGGGCTTGGTGCAAATCCGACTACTCGACTATGCTATCCACCTCTTAGCTAGCCACCCACTGCCGTTGAGCCTAGACCTAGGTGCACTCTAGGTTGTTGGTGCTAGAGCACCATGATTATTTATTTTGATGATTACAAAACATGTGTTATTTAACATTTGCACTTGAAGTCTTAGATTTCAGGTTAATTGCAAATGGAGACGTGTTTAGACAGAGTTCGAGCTCGCATCCATGGCAGATTGGAGGAGCTTGACGGAGAATAGAGGAGCTTCACGAGGAGCGATGGCTTGAAGAAGGAAGGAGATGAAGAATAGGATAGATTTCCTTTCCTTGTAATCTTTGTATTTTTGTTTCTTAGATTCATGTCAAAGAGTCTCAAAGAACACTAACAGTAGTCCTAGGAACACTTGCACAATCCTAGGATACTTAGGTTTTCTGTAGAGAACTTAGAAAACCAAAATAGGGTTCAAACAACCTTTTCAGACATAGAATCTAAAAATCAGACGTCTGAAAAATACTTTTAAGACGTATGAATGTTGACTCAGATGTCCGACTATATTTAGGCTGGACTTAGTTAGTTCTGTCTGATGAAATCAGACATCCATACCTTAGACTAGATGTCTTAGAGGATGTCTAATGACTTCACCAGACGTCCAATTAGTGGACTGTTGGCTACCTTATAAACACTGAATGATATGACCGTTAGAGCCTTATCAAACGTCCGTAAGTGTTCCCAGACATCTCATAAATGACCGTTTTGTCTCGACTGACCCAAAATCTCTTTTTAGAGATCTTATAGCCATTGCAATCTCTTGGAAATCCATTCCCACAGAAAGAGTAGGTTTCCAGATGTCCAGACCTAGTGCCAAACGTCCAGCATGTCATCTGATGAACTTACACTACAACCCCGTTTAGGTCTGATTCAAGTCAGTAAGGAAACCCGCCTAAAATCAAACATCTGACTTTGTTCACAGACGTCTTAAACTGGCTTTCCAGATGTCCGATGCTTGGATCAGACGTCTGATAACCCTATCAGAGTCATGATTGATCCTGATTTCAGCTTGGTTCTCTTGGGCTTTGCGCCCAACGGCTATGGAAGCCTTCCAAGGCCTTCCAAAGCCTTCCTAAGGCCCCTATAAATAGAGGGGAGCCTTTGCCACTTAGACACACACCTAAGAACAGTAAGACACACCCAAGTAACATACTTTCTGCTCTTTTGTGTCCAAGAAAGGCTCTTGCTCTCCAAGCTCAAGTTCTTCATCTAGAGAACATCAATCACTTGTGCACCCGCTCTCCCGGCTTAGTTCCCGAGAGCACCGTTGTGCCGTTGCGTGGTTCACGCACCCACGTCAAGTCGACGCACTTCCATCAAAGGGAAGTTCCCTAATTCCTATAGAAGCTAGGTTTAAATCGTTCTTGGCTCTATAGGCTTATATTTGTTATTTTACTTTGTTATTTGGTTGGGTATTCGCTTTGCAAATTCCCGTCTCCTTCGTGGGACAAGATCCTTCTTGTGAAGAGAAGGGGTTTGAGGTACGCTACCCTCGTATCAAGTAGAGTGGTTATAATTGAGGTTGTACTACCCTAGTTTAAGTAGTACGTTAGTGGATTTGGTCAACTTGGTTGATCGGAAAATCCTAACTCGAGAGGGTTAGGTGGTGGTTTTCACCCAGTTTGGGTTTCCACCTAAAAGTAATTGTGTAGATTGTGTGATTGATATTTTGTGAGATTGTTTTATATTATATTTCCGCACTTTATTATGCCACCCCCTCCTCTCGGGGAATCTACAATTGGTATCAGAGTAGGTTCTTGCTAATCGGAGTAACACCCGGCAAGAAGATCATGGAGGGGAGCAGTTCCGTTGTTCGGATCTCTGAGGGGCAGTCCACAACCCGTCCACCGTTCTTCGACGGGAGCAACTACCCCTACTGGAAGCTGCGGATGAAGACTTGGCTTCAAACTAATGACTTCAAAATTTGGGCCAGGTGCATGACACCATTTGAGATCCCAGAGAAACCCACGGGAGGCTACTCGCAAAAACAAATTCGTGAGCTCTCTTTGAACGCGAAGACCATGAATGCCCTTTATTTCACACTCAGCTTAAAGGAGTTCAACAGAATCTCGCAATGCGCAACCGCATAGAAGATTTAGCACACACTTGAGGTAACTCACGAAGGTACCTCTAAGGTAAAAATTTCTAAAATAAATTTACTTTCTCAAGAATTTGAATCTTTTTCTATGAAGCCTAACGAATCTTTAAGTAAGATGAACACTAGGTTCACTCTCATTGTAAATAATTTGAAAGCTTTAGGGAAGACTTTTATCAAGGGGGAGCTTCAAGGGAAGCTTCTTCGTTCCCTCGGATCGGAGTGGGAACAGAAGGTCACCGCCATAGAGGAGGCGAACGAAGTGGAGGAGCTCAACATGGAAGATCTCCTAGGCAATCTAATGGCCTACGAGACAAAGTTGAAGCAGAAGAAGAAGGATACACCGGAGCCAAAACCAAAGAAGACTCTCACCTTTAGAGCCACGTCGGATAGTGGGGTAAGTTCCAACGATGAAGACTTTACAATTTTACTTAAGAAAATTTCCAAGTTTTGTAGGGAATCAAAGAAAGAGAAAAAGGAAAAGAAGGAAAGCCTGAGACGTTGCTACCATTGCAACGAGAAAGGGCATCTTCGACCAGAATGCCCTCTTCTCCAAAAGGAGAAGAAGAAGGAAAAGGAGAAGAAGTCTAAGAAGAAGGCGTTCCAAGCCACTTGGGACAATTCGAGCTCGGAGGAAGAGGAAGAAGAAAAGTCTATGGAGGAAGAAATCGCTTGCTTTGGTTTCATGGCCGGAGGAAGTGATAGCGGCAACGAAAGCGGAAGCGACTCTGACAATGAGGTAAATTCCGATTTACAAGATGCATTTAATGAGCTTTTTGAAGTTAGTAAAGCACTTAAGATAGAAAATAAAAATATTAAAAATAACCTTAGTTTTCTTAAAAATGAAAATGATAGGTTAGAAAAACAACTTAAGGACATAGAAACTAGTCCTAAGGATAATAACCTGTTATTAGAAAATAAAAATTTAATCAATAAAAATACTAAATTGATTGAAGAAAATGATAGTCTAAAGTTAGAAATTTCTGCTTTAAAGACTAAGATGCATATTATAGAAAAAGAAATTGCATGTCTTAGGGAAAACTCTAACAAATTAATCAACAAAGTAGATAATTTTTATAGCCCTAAGGTTGAGAAGGGGTCTCCGTCAAGGAGACCTGCTAACAAATCTGGATCCAAGCTCACTTGGATACCGAAGAAAGATTTGGAATCCTATTTTGTAGGTTTCAGGGGTGACTACAACACAAAGGACTGGACCTACAAGCTCAACGCTGGTCAACTCGTGTTGGGAGAACCAAGGAGTAGACCAAGGAGGAGAATGAGAAGGCTGACGAGACGGCGAACAAACGATGGACCCACCAAACGTCGACCACCAGATTAGAGACCGACGCCGATGGCCGGGCCTCCAAGCTACAGATGGGAGCCCCATCCAATGTGGCATCCACCACCTCCATTTGGGCCATTTTGTTGTCCATGGTAGGTGAGGTAAAACCCCTTACCTTCTCTTTTATCTTTAGCATAGGGATAGGGGGAGTTAAATTATGAGCTAATTGTCAATTAGTAAGGGGGAGATGTAAGTTAGCTAAATTTCCTTTAGTAAGGGGGAGAAAAATAATAGGTATCTTGTTGTTACAAAAAGGGGGAGGACATTACTTTTGCTAAAAGAAATTCAACTCATTTATAGAAGAGCATGTTTAGAGGGGAAGATATAGGAAATTTAAAATCAATTTAACCTTTTTGATAAAGCCAAAAAGGGGGAGAATCTCTTGCACTATTATTTATGATTTTGTCATCATTAAAAAGGGGGAGATTGTTGGTGCTAGAGCACCACGATCGTTTAATTTGATGATAACGAAATACGTGTTATTTAACATTTGCACTTGAAGTCTTAGATTTCAGGTTAATTGCAAATGGAGACATGTTTAGATAGAGTTCGAGCTCACATCCATGGCGGATTGGAGGAGCTTGACGGAGAACAGAGGAGCTTCGCGAGGAGCGATGGCTTGAAGAAGGAAGGAGATGAAGAATAGGATAGATTTCCTTTCCTTGTAATCTTTGTATTTTTGTTTCTTTTGTTGCACATTATTCTTGTTTCTTAGATTCATGTTAAAGAGACTCAAAGAACCCTAACAGTAGTCCTAGGAATACTTGCACAACCCTAGGATATATAGGTTTTCTGTAGAGAACTTAGAAAACCAAAATAGGGTTCAAACAGCCTTTTCAGACGTCTAATCTAAAAATCAGATGTCTGAAAAATACTTTTAAGACGTCTGAATGTTGACTCAGACATCTGACTATATTTAGGCTAGACTTAGTTAATTCTGTCTGATGAAATCAGATGTCTTAGAGGACGTCTGATGACTTTGCCAGATGTCCAATTAGTGGACCGTTGGCTGCCTTATAAACACTGAATGATATGACCGTTAGAGCCTTATCAAACGTCCGTAAGTGTTCCCGAACATCTCATAAATGACCGTTTTGCCTCGACTAACCCAAAATGTCTTTTCAGAGATCTTATAGCCGTTGCAATCTCTTGGAAATCCATTCCCACAGAAAGAGTAGGTTTCCAGATGTCCAGACCTAGTGCTAGACGTCCAGCATGTCATTTAATGAACTTACACTACAACCCTATTTAGGTCTGATTCAAGTCAATAAGGAAACCTGCCTAAAATAAGATATCTGACTTTGTTCCCAGACATCTTAAACTGGTTTTCCGGACATCCGACGCCAGGATCAGACGTCTGATAACCTTGTTAGAGTCATGATTCATCCTAATTTCATCCTGATTCTCTTGGGCTTTGCACCCAACGGCTATGGAAGCCTTCCAAAGCCTTCCTAAGGCCCCTATAAATAGAGGGGATCCTTTGCCACTTAGACACACACCTAAAAATACTAAGACACACCCAAGAAACATACTTTCTACTCTTTTGTGTCCAAGAAAAGCTCTTGCTCTCGAAGCTCAAGTTCTTCATCTAGAGAGCATCAATCACTTGCGCACCTGCTCTCTCGCCTTAGTTCATGAGAGCACCGTTGTGCCGTTGTGTGGTTCATGCATCCACGTCAAGTCGACGCACTTCCATCAAAGGGAAGTTTCCTAATTCCTATAGAAGCTAGGTTTAAATCTTTGTTGGCTCTATAGGACTATATTTGTTATTTTGCTTTGTTATGTGGTTGGGTATTCACTTTGCGAATTCCCATCTCGTTCGTGGGACAAAATCCTTCTCGTGAAGAGAAGGAGTTTGAGGTACGCTACCCTCATATAAAGTAGCGTGGTTATAATTGAGGTTGTACTACTCTCGTTTAAGTAGTACGTTAGTGGATTTGATCAACTTGGTTGATCGGAAAATCCTAACTCGAGAGGGTTAGGTGGTGGTTTTCACCCAGTTTGGGTTTCCACCTAAAAATAATTGTGAAGATTGTGTGATTGATATTTTGTGAGATTGTTTTATATTATATTTCCGCACTTTATTACGTCACCCCCTCCTACTAGGGAATCTACATAGGTCTGATTACCTATATACCCGGTACTGTTGATGGCTATGGGAGAGCGTGACCGAAGGAGAGAAAGAGAGAGAGTGCATGGGGGCAGGGGGTTTTGCTTTCTAGGAAGTTGGCTAAACACTTAGCCAAATTTGAGACCCCTTTCCCTCTGCGTGAAGAAGAGAAGAAGGGTCTTAGAAGAAGAAGATAAGGAAGTAGTTGAGGAAGAGAGCATAGAAAGAAAGAAGAACAACAGAAGAAGAAGCGAGACAAGCATAGAGAAAGAGAAGAAGAAACAAATCAGAAGAGCAATCCATTGTTCATCCAAACATTTAAGACGTCTGATCATTAATTCAGATGTCTGATTTGAGTTGATTTCTACATAGTTATTGAGTTTCATTTGATATTATTGTAGGGAGTAATTGGTGAATCAAATCACCATTTTACTCCAATCTTTTTGCAATCTAACACTTGATAACATTTCTACATTATTCTGAATTAATTTCTGATTATAACTTCTTGTCTCTTTTGTTTGAAATTACAATCTTGAGAATTGAATTCATACTTGCTCCCAGCGAATGACCTCGGACTTTTTCGAGTATAGATTTTATCTATTTTTCACGAGATTTCGACTATACTACAATGCAACTATTTTAAAACCCGATCTCGAGTGAATAATACAATGCAATTGAAAGAAATGTGGAGGGAACAGTCTTTAATCACTTGCAAGTTCAAGCAACTGAGTGCAGATTAAGAACTAATTCTATCTTTCGTTTATGGTCCTTGTGCTAATAGTGTGAGGAATTCCCTTTGGTAAGATCTAGCTCGAGCTGCATATGTGGTTGAAAGATGACCATGGCTAGTGGGGGGTGACTTCAACTACGCAATAACTGGAGATGATAGAGGAAGTGGAAGACTGTATGGTGCCTCCTCAGGCTTCCAGATGACTGCCTCAACATTGGGCCTATTTGTTTACCCCTCTTCGATGGCTGAATACACATGGAGGAATGGAAGTGGGCAAAAATTGAAACTAAATCGCTTCTTTGGCAACGCGTTGTTGTTGGAGGGCTATCAATTATCCTCAATAAGGGGCTAGACCATCCATTTTCAGATCATACTCTATTGCCTTGGGAGAGTAGGGAAGACTCTTCGGTAGGCACATACTCTAAATTCAAAAAATTATGGCTCAGGGAAGAGGGGATGTAAGGAGATTATTAGCAACTGGTGGGCTTCTAAATAGGTGGATGGCATGGCTACCTTCAGGCTTGCAACTAAACTCAAAGAACAGAAATATGTTATGAAAGAGTATAGAAAAATCATAGAGGTCATGAGAGATCAAAGGAGAATGGAGGCCTTAAACAGCGTGCAGTTGCTCAATGAAAAAGAGAATAGAGAGCAGCTAATAGAAGAAGAGCACTCAAAATGCAAAACATGGTAGGAGACTGTTATGGAGGAAGACCTAAATAGGGAAATTGATTGGAGAGAAAAATCCAGACTATTATGGCTGAAAGGAGATGCAAATACCAAATTCTTCCACACAGTAGCTAGCTCTAGAAGTAGGGTCAACTACATTTCTTCATTGAGATCAGGTGATTAGGTGTTGACTTCTTTTGGGGACATTAAAAGAGAAGCGATCAGATTTGTAAAGAAGCCTCTAGAGCCATAGAAAGAGGGAATTGGAGATTTACCAATTCTAATTTCTCTCGGTTGGATGAATCTGAAGCTGAGCATCTTGTTAGGCCTATTACGATCCAACAGATTGAGAATGCGATGGGTGGTTTGAACTCTGAAGGCTCCCATGGTTCTGATGGTTTCCAAGTCTTCTTCTATAAGGAGTTTTGGCCTGTGGTGAAGAGAGATGTGATGGAGGTCATTAAGGAGTTTCAAGAGGGTAACTCGGGCTTTGAAAGAATTAATAAATCTTACCTTTTCTTACTGCTAAAGAAGCAAGGAGTAGAGAGTTTGCAAGAGTTTAGGCCAATTGCTTTGACAAATGCTATTTATTTGATAAGTAGCAAAGTCTTAGGAAATAGATTAAGAGGAGTTCTATCACATCTGATAAATCTAGTATAGTCAGCCTTCCTTCTCAACCGTTCATCGCAAGAGTCATTTATTGTAGCACAAGAGATGGTCACTGGATGGCATAGGTGAAAATGTAAAGCTTTCATGTGGAAGGTGGATTTCAATAGGGCTTTGGACTCTATTTCTTGACCATATCTTTGGGAGATTATGAAGAGGAGTGGATTCCCATCAAAATGGATCCAATGGATGAAAAGATGATTTGCAACTTCATCGTTCTCCCCCTTAATTAATGAAAAACCATGTGGAGCTTCTATTTAACCTCAGTGTGGGGTTAGGCAGGGCTGCCCTTAAGCTCCACTTATTTTTATTCTAGCAGTGGACACCCTAGCATGAGTTATTTGCAAACTCTCAACGGCAGGTTTGGTGAGAGGATATTCGTTATCCAACCCTAGAGCACTGGTGCCAATCTTACAATATGCGGATGATGCTATTATTTTCATGGAAGGGGGGAGAAATGAAGCTAAGGTCCTCTACACTACAGTTTCCATGTTCGGTGACATCTCTAGGTTAAATTAAACAGTGAAAAGTCCTCTCTCATTTGTTTTGGATTGAATGGTCAGGAAAGCAAGATCTTATCAACCAGTCTACATATGCCTATTGTAAATCTGCCCGTGAAGTATCCATGATTACCTCTGTGTGACACCAAATTGAAGAGTGATTGGAACCCCTTATTTGAGAAAGTAGCTACTAAGCCAGAAAGTTGGAGCAGCTGCTACTTATCAAAAGGGGGAAGGTTGATCCTTCTGAACTTGGTCATCACCTCTATCCCAGTCTTTTTTGTTGTTTTCAAAGTGCCAAAATCAATTTGGAAAAGGCTTGACACGTTGCAGAAGCATTTCTTTCGGAAAGGGGTTAAATCTAAGGGCAAATTCCTACATCCCCTTAAATGGAAGAAGCTATGCTCTCCTAAACAACATGGTGGTCTAGGCTTTCACTCATTGTTGGAGTTCAACGATTCCTTACTGCTGAAATGGCTATAACTCTTTAGAAATGACAAAAGGAGCTGGTCTACGATCATCAAAGATGCACATGGCGGCTCTCATGTAACTAGATGCACAGTAGCCCCTCGCAAACCATCTCCATTCTAGAAATCCATTTGGGCAGTAATGCGTGACAATTGGTAGAACTTTGACCCGGTGATTGGAGACGGCTAACAGTTCTCTTTTGGGCATGATCAATGGTCTAGCCTAGGACCTCTGAAAAATCATTTTCCATGCACGTTTAATGCTGCAGTGGATAAGTTTGTCTCTATGAAGGGGAGCTGCGATTCCCTGAATAGCAGATGGAATTCGGTGGGCCATGCAGCGAGAGAGGCCATTTGCAGGAAGAATGTGATCAGTTGAGGAGGGATCTGGAGGCCTTTAAACTACTCGGTGGATCTGATAAATTTGTTTGAGGTCATGGGTCGTTCTCTCCTGCAAATGTTTACAAATGGTAGAATGGTGGAGGTAGTAATAACCCAACACAAGTGGACAAGGATTGTGCGGGTATTTGGTATTTAAAAATACCTCTGAATATGAAGATCCTTCTTTGGTTGAGTAGAAGAGATGGTCTTATTACGAGTGATATGAGGCACACAAAATTGGGTACCCCAACTCAGAATTGCCCTCTTTGTGACTTCCCCATAGATAGCAACATGCACATTTTCTCCACGTGCCTGGTAACTGGCCAAATCTGGAGAAATAATTTTGGAGAAGCCTTTCCCACTTTGACTGAATTATGGATGTACTTTAGAACATCAACCAAATCGTATCCAATGATGGCTGGAGTTTTGTGGTGTGTTTGGTGTGCTCATAACAAGAAATTATTTAGAGGGACACCAATAAGTGTGGGGAATATTGTTAGGGAGTGTTGGGACTTAGTGGGATCGTGGAGAGTCTCTGTAAATATTATTGTTTGATTTGTTTTTTAAATAAAATGCGCCCGGTCTGTTACCATTAATGATACCACTCCACACTTTTTCAAAAAAGCAAAAATGAACAAAATCAGTTACTTCAATAATAAGTTAAATTACTAATTTATTTATTTTAACTTAATAACTTAACTATGTAACTTAATAAGTTTAGTATATGCAATAAATACTTAAATAAATAAGTATACAAGGGTAGTATGGTATATAATGATTACATTAATCTATATATATACAATTATAAGTACATTTAGACAGTGCATACATAGTATTTATAATTATCTAAGTATTTATACATGTAATCTACTATAAATAATTAGATAATTACATAATTAATATATATACAGTATAAGTTAACATAAATACTTACTTAAATAGGTATAATAAGTACATAAGTTACCTATGTACATTTAATCTATATAATTTAAATTTATATTTAGAAGTATAAGTAGTATATACCTGGTATTTCTGTATATTTTTTGGGTATTTTTAAGTTTTTATGGTATTTGTATATTCTTTCGAGGTAAGGGGAGAGAGAGAGAAAAGGTGAGATGAGTGTGAGAGGAACTCTTTTTATGTTTTTCAACTTGAGTTCTTTTATTAAGTTTCAGAGTAGACTGAACCATTGGTTGGTATATTCTACCAGCCCGAGGGTTCGGAATACTTTGGAATTTCGCATACACTTAAAAATACATCTAGTCCTACTCAAGACACCTTCATTTTATTTTTTATAATTTTTTAATGATTTTTTTATTTATTTATAGCCTAACACGAAAGAGGCCAGAAAGGGTATTAGGAAATGAATCAAAGGACCTCTTTTTCAGTTATATAGGCTAGAAGAGAGGTTTAACAGTTAAGGACCATCCAGCAAACTTCAAACAACATATTTAAACTATTAAACTTGATTTCAACCTTGAATTCAGTTAATTTACAAACTTGAATAGATTGGACCATATACATGTTACTGACAATAAATTTAACACATGGATTCAAGCCATTGAAATGAGAGCTTAACTACAACAGTACATGAATGCTTTGTATTCATGATGATATATCAATTCACTACATTGTCAACTCAATTAACACTAAAAATCATCCCAAAACCCCTTGAAACTAGACCCAATTCCAGACCTTGCTGCTGCCATAAAATAAATAGCCAATTCAGCTGCTCTACTGGATGTTTATAGCAGCTACTGTTGTTGTAGTTGTGTCCAAATCAGTAGCTGATTTGTTGTTCTTGATGCTGCCAAATTTAGTAGCTTACTACTGCTGCTTTTTCCCAACATCAAATCATACCTTTACTCAAAAATAGGGTTGAAACCCATTGAATGTAGCTACTATGCAGCACTTTAATATACTGATTTGGGAGACTTCAGTAAAAAACACATGTTTAAACAACCAACTAAGAATTGATTATGCTTTAAACTCATCTTAAAAATCAAATCAATGCATCAAAATCTTCATCAATTGCCTTTGGAATTGACATCTCATCTCAGATCTGGGTTATAGAATTACTTCCCAGATTTGAGATGGATGATTAAATCTCATGAAAAATCATCTCAAATTCTTTTCTAACACCTTTGAAATTCAAGGAAATCCAAATACAACTCCCAGAAATCATTGAAACTGTAATATGATCCCTATCTTACACTATAGACAGTGCAAGGTAATGATTTTTATCAAGCTTTCAAAAATGCTTAAGCTCAATTCAGAAGTGATTAAAACCTTCTTTGATATATCTAGAACTCATTCAAACATGATTAAAACTCTCAGAACATGAAAAATCCTGATAGAATTCCTCTCATGTGCCATAAACAACATGAAGAAAGAATTTAGATCAATCAATGAAATCTATTCAAAATGAATCCCAAATTTGTAGATCTCTCAATCTGAATTAAAACCTAGAAGAATGCACTGAAATCCTTAAGATCAAATCTAAATCTCCTCTATGTAGATCATGGATAGATCCTCAAATCAGGAAGACTAATCAACCTTGGCTCTAGCTATCATTAAAGAACAAATCAACTCATTCAACATCAACAGAGGGTCATTGTGATCGAATGTAATAAATGGGATGATCCTTAGATGAAATTTGCCTTGATGTGTGGGTGATTGGCGATTTAAAATGTGAGGAAAATGTGTAGGAGTGAGTGTGAAGGGAGGGGGGAGATCAGATGAACACGATGAAGGGGTGAATTCTGAAATTGCACTAGAGGGGGGGTGAATAGTGAAATTATATTGTATTGTAATACAACAAATTCAATCACACAATATACTCAATTATTTTTAGGTGGAAACCCAAGATGGGTGAAAACCACCACCTAAGCCAATCTCTTGACTTAGGATTTTCGATCACAAGGTGATCAATCCACTAACCACACTACTTAAACGAGGGTAGTGTACCTCAATTACAATTCCCACCTCCGATCCCTAAACGGAGGTTTCTCTCTTCAAGATGAAGAGACGGGGACCCGACAGGCCGGATACCCAAATTACAGAAATTAACAAGTAAAAATAACACCTATAGAGCACCCCAATAATTTAGTTGCTTTCTTATCTACTAAGCATGAAAAGAACTCCCTGATGATTTGTAGAACGGAGCGAGCCGGGAGTGTGGATTTGCCCTTTGATCAGAGTATTAGCACAGCACAAGGGCAAGATGGAGCTTAGAGTAGTGAGCAAGAGATTTTTCTAATGGAATTGTATCTCAAGAGGTGTGTGTTGCCAAAGAAGAGTTGTAGTCTATTTATAGGCAAGTTTGGAACCTTCAAGAACACTTGGGAGAGCTCTTCTAGCCGTTGGAGACAAATCCCAAGAGTTTAGGACGAAATCCACACAAAATCAGGGTAATGATGATTCTGACAGCAATATCAGACGTCTAATTATAGGATCAGACGTCTTATAGGACGTCTGATTTTTCCTATGGTCGTCTAATCTTGCAGGACATCCTTAACGGACTCTATTGGATCAAAAGAAGGACGTCTGATATTATGTCATAAGACGTCTGATTAGTTTACTGGACGTCTAATGAATGGTGCATTGGTTCCTGTTATCATCGGATCCAAACAGGGTTCTAGGTTTAAAGGATCAGACATCGTTACGGACGTCTGAGGACATTACCAGACGTCTGGAAACCTAAATACTCTTCCTCCCTGCTTCTGCCAAAAGATTATGTGGCCGTAGAGAGATACGCACAGAAAATCATGGCCAACGGTTCAAACACAGACGTCTGGAAGTGTGTCAAGACGTCTGGAAATTGTTTTTGCCTACGAAAGTCTAACGGTTAGTATGAGGACGTCTGGGTAAATAATTAGACGTCTGTGAACGGTTATCGACGTCTGAAAGTGAAGTCCTTCGACTGATGTTTATGAGGAGACGGACAAAGGCAGAGATATTTGAAATTAGACGTCTGATAAACATGCCAGACGTCTTATGATGGAAAATCAGACGTCTGGACTTCTTACTGGACGTCTGATAAAAGTATAAGTGTTGGGTTTTTTTGTTTCTAATTTATCCTAAGTGTAGAGAGCCTAAGTTAGCTATTTATAGGTTATGTTTGGGGGCTCTTTACAATATTTCTAGACTCAAATAAGATGAAAATTACAACCTTTGAAAGTTTACATGAAAAAATCCTAAGACCTAATACTTATGCTACTCGTCTTCACGCTTTTAATCTCCCGTCTTGGAAAGCTTTTTGAAATCCTGCAAATATGTTATTATAGAGAGAAAACAATATGCTACGCTTTATTTATTATTTCATTTTCTTCATTTTGTAAAATCATCAAAATATTATATATGAGTAGTTGAACTAACAAATTCATCTCTTCTGATCAAAATTGATTAGAGGAGGTGAATTAGCTTTACACTAATCTACTCCTTACAAGACTATCAAATCTGTGGATTAACTTGCCAATTCTACTCCTAATTGATTTAAACTACATTAGCAAGCACTACAACTATCCTAGAAAGCAATAAAATCCTAGCTAATTGGAGGAATGGGTTGCCTGGGTCCACAGCGAGTTGTTGTAGTGAAGAAGGGAGATGCAAGGGCCTCCAACTGAGGAATGAGGTCCTTAGGCTGCAGCTGGTCACTACAATGATGAATCGGAGGGGGAGACACTGCCCCTGTCATTAGTGGTTGATGGAGGAAGAGAAGCTGGAGATGTCGATGAAGGACCAACTCAAATGGGGAGGGAATTGGTGTCGTGCGCAGGGGTTAGGGCAGGTGCTTAAGTAGATAATGGAGTGAATCAACTCACCATTAAGGTGAGATTAAGCACTTAGGGCTTCAACAATGTGAATGATTAAAGGCCCACAAGAAGATTTTGAACAAAACCCACTGTAGGATGGGATCTAGATAATGCTACAATCCTCTATGCAAAGGCGCGCAAAGAATAGATTAAGATCTATTATTGAGTGATTGGATCACAAGATGGACAGTGCTAGTAGCTCGTGTTCTTCGAGAGCTATAGTGTACGTAAGGCAGCAGGCGTAATGGGAATTTTGCATATAGGCCCTAAAAGTGTGAAACAATAGAACGATTATGATAAGACCCATTAATATGTGAAATTAGGTCAGTACAATTCTCCAAGCCTAACAAATAGGTCCCTGCTAGTTTTCAGAGAAGTCCTTGTGACTTAAATGTGAACAAAATGTTAGGACCTAAGGACCTGAATGTTAGACTGTAAATGCAAGGACTTGGTGATATCTAAATGCAACCAAGTTTTTATGGCCTGATAATTGAACATCTTAGAAAATAACCCCATAATTGATTTGTACTTTTAAGTTCAAATTATGTCCAATTGCCATTTAATACATCCAATTACATAGTTAATATGTAATCTCTTAAATTGACCTAATTATGCATTTTTAACACATTTTTGATGTTTTATGTCATTTTTATTAATTCCTACACTTAACACATTTATTATGTGATGAGTGCCTCATCATGACCCCTAACTAGCTCATTTTTACCTAAGAAAGAGAATAAGAGCTCCTACATAACCTAGACAAGGACTTAATTCAAGGAATAAGTGTTCTGAGAAGAAAACATGAAATAAAGGTTAAAACTGCAATTTTACCATTGTAGTACATAAACAGGATTTATCAAAGTCAAAACATAGGTCAAATGGTATAAATAAGATAAAGAGTGGGTTGGTTTAGTCAGAAATGGGTTCTTATGCAATCCAAGAATTAAATGATATTTTGTAACCCTAAAATAGACCCGCTTAATTCAAAAAGGTTCTAGTCAGAATAAAAATCAATTAAACCCTCTAAAATTCATGTAAAAATATCTCCTAGGGTTTAGAACCTTCAAGTTGGCCTTTGGAACCTATTTTGACCTAGATTGGGGTCCTAGCTCATTAATTAACTTAATTTGGGTTTTTATGCAAAATGTCTAGTCAAACATGGTCAAACCTAAAATCCAACTTCACCATTGGATTCCTTAGGTCAAAATTAGGTTTTTACCAAAATTTGGACCTATGGGGAGGTCATCTTGACCTACTTTGCAAAATAGTACACCCAATTACATTTTGACCCCTATCTTTTGAAAACCATTGCACATACCCCCTTACTTCCTCGCCAATCTTACAAACTGATCCATCTGCCATTAATGGGGAGAAAATCCTACTCCAATGAGGAATGGAGGGGGAGTACTCCCTGATTCCTCAGAGATCTCCCAGATTTGGAAGGGAGATTCTTTAAGGAATTCCCTTCCAACTGAGCTCGATCCTAATCTCTAATTTGAATCCAATCTCTCATGCGAACGCATGAGAGATTTGGGTCTCTAACTGATTCCTTCTCCAGTGAGGACTCGTGTGCTTGGAAGCTTGCCTTCTAAGCATAGGAGCCTCTGCCAACATCTATAAGAGGATCCTCAACCCCGGCCGCACCTCTTGAGCTCGACTCAACCAGAGATCCACCCCAATTTTCATCTTCTTCTCCTCCGGTCAAGTAGTCCAGCGAGCTCCGATGAGCCTCCCTCCAGTTTCTCGTCACTCTGCCACCATACCAGCGGTAGGGCTGTCCTCACCATCTTCCTCCGCAGCACACAACACCCGCGCGAGCACCTCTAGCCCCGTCGTCGCCGCCTTCTCCCTCCACTGGATACCTTCTTCTCCGACGACAGCAGGTACTGCCAGTCACCATCTCTTCCCCTTCGTCCACTTAATTAGGTTAGACTTACTCCTCTCTCTCCCCTCTTCAATTCCCCTCAATCTATTTCACAAATTATCCCTCGACTGCCACTGTCCACTGCCATCTTCCCCATCTCCGGCCAACCTCCAGTGAGACGCACCCATCACTCCACACCTCCACACATCTCGCCACCAACCTCTTCACCTCCGCCATCGACCACTGAACATCTTCCACCCATCCATCAATCGCCAACACCTCGCTAAAACACCCCCCGACCTAGCCCTTAAGCACGGCCACAGGGTGACATAGGCATGCACGCCTAGGCCACCTTGCAGCCTGCCACCTACCATCCCACCTTCGCCTTGATTCAACGAAGCTTCCCATGTGTTTTGATGGGGCCACCAGGCCGTATTCGTGTGTGACAGATTTGAGCACCTACTGCCATTGACGCACGCAACGAGGAGGTCGCGAGCTTCATCCCAAGTTGCGCGCTTCAGGTGTCAGGGTCCCAGAGGAAGCAGATGCATGCTCGAACTCAGATAGCAGGGCAATTGGTTTGGCAAGCAACATAGCAGCATCAATTGAAGAAGGAGCTCCTGCGGGCACGAGCACAAAAGTGGGTGGGACATTTAGTCCCACCTCGTGAACGCATGAGCATGGTCGCTAACAAAAATTGTATTTGTGTTTTATGTTGTCTGCCTTAAGTCACACAAGGGTGAGGTCCCTTGCCCTTACCATGCCACATCCGGGACACTCCCCTGCGGACTTGGATAGCAGGGCAATTGGTTTGGCAAGCAACATAGTAGCATCAATTGAAGAAGGAGCTCCTGCAGGCACGAGCGCAAAAGGGGGTGGGACATTTAGTCCCACCTCGTGAACGCATGAGCATGGTCGCTAACAAAAATTGTATTTGTGTTTTATGTTGTCTGCCTTAAGTCACACAAGGGTGAGGTCCCTTGCCCTTACCATGCCACGTCTGCGACACTCCCCTGCGGACTTAGTACCTGGACCCAACTAACTTATCCGTGCACTCCTCGTACACCACACCCACGCCAGTGCACCTAGACCTAGGCACGTGACCGACCCAATTACCCAGCTCTGGGAGATCATACCGAAGAGAGATATACAGAGAGAGAGACACGGGGGTGGGTAGAGGGGTAGGTTTTGCTCTTCAGTGTGTGTGTAGGGAAGAAGAAGGAAGAGGAAGGCGTAGCTGAAAAGCTAAGGCAAGGTGAAGGAAGAACTTAGTCGCAGAAGAAGAAGTAGAAAGGCACTGTGCAAGAGAAGAAGGAAGGAAGAAAGGAAAGAAGCCAAAGAGAGAAAAGCCAAAGGAGGTTGAAGGAAACAAAGGCAAGGTGAAGCTAACACTTAGCCATAGATAGATAGCAAAAAAGAGAAGACTTAAGAGGGAAGGGTAGAAGACAGAGGAAAATAAGAAGGAAAAAGAAATGAAAAGCTAGAAAGAAGCTGCAGAGAAGAAACAAGGAAGAAGAAGCAGACGGCCAAAGTCAAAGAAGAATAGAAGAAAAAGAACTAAGGAAAGAGGAAAATCAGAGAAAGAAAGAAAGAAGAATTAGAGAAAGCAGAAAGTAGAAGGAAATAAGATAAAAGATTAAAGAGAAAATATCTTTTTAAGACGTCTGATTCCATGATCAGACGTCCAATTTCTCTATTTTTGCTACAATTGACTCTTAAATTCTTGCATTTAAATTATGAATTAAGTTTTGAGTAACTCTAATTGTTCAATTACATCATTGAGATTAGTGAATAAATTCCATTTGCTCCCTGTGTTTGACCTCGGATACTTTGGTTCTCGAGTAATAAATTTTTATTTGTTGTCAATGCTTGGTCACCTATACTACAACGCAACTAACTTATAAGCCCGACAAAGCGTTGCAAACATTATGTTAATAAGATAGTGTTTAACTTAATTTCTACCTTAACTTAGGAATTTTAGCTATGATGAGCCACACCTCATCAGTGACTACTGTCAATGATCGTCAGAGTACAAACTTTGATGAAATAGAATGAAATCATACTCAAAAACTTCCTGAGCTTCATGTGAAGCTCATGAACTCGTCAATTTGGTAAAAGAAAGCTTGATAAAGAACTATAACTTAGATTGACTTGTGATTGAAGTTCAAGTTCTCCAAAACTAAAGAATTGATGAAACCTCGAATAGAATGAGGTAAACTACTATATAAGATGTTGCAAATGTGGTAGAATGAACAATTAGATAAAGGAACTTCTCTAAAGCTCTACCATGGACAACAAGGAACTGGAGGTTGACGTGAATAAGGTATTTTGTGATTTTAAGCTAATTAGAGAAAGAAGATGGAAAATGGTTGTGGGAAGTCAGAGAAGATGGAGGAGTGGTTGATTTGATGAATCGAAGTCTAAATAAGGTTGACTCTGACCTTATCGATGAAGGAGAAGATGAAGGTGGAATCTAACATTAAACTACACTAAACTACTTAATTAACTACACTAAGCTAAGCTAAGAAACTATCTAAGATTTCCAATTAACTTACTTGGACGAATGGACGAAGAAGATGCTAGTGGAGCTTCGCCAAAGTTGTATGAAATTAGACTTGGTTAGGAAGAAGTTGGCGAGAAGAGAATACGATCTAGAAAAAAAGACTGATGCACAGTTATACTATCAAGGTAAAGCTAAGGACGAAAGGTTGATGAAGCTGATCAGCTTCATCAGAGTTGATCCGAGGAAGAGGAAGAAGATCACCGGAGTTGCAAACGAATAGCCTATTGACAACTTCGGTTGGGGAAGTAGCATAGGGAGTTATCTTCGGGAATCGGAGATGTGGAGGCCTATTTATAGGCACCGAAGGTGGAGGAGGATGAATTAGGATGTGTTGAAGTTTAGGTTCATTGAAATAGTTCATCGTCATCTTTGAGGACAACGACGACACCACATTAGAGAAATCGATTAATGAAGAATCTAGACCATTAGATTAATGTGGTTTGTTGCGAAGAAGCTTGATGGTCACGAAATAAGTAGATGGTCATCCGTTGGCCAGTCATCAGAGACGAACGGCTCTGGCAATTGTCAACCATATATGAAGAAGAAAAGAATAAGGTGTACTAAGACCTGAATGCAATTAATAAAGGATCGAAATGACATAAGAAGGACTTAAATGCAATAAATACTAGGGACTAAAGTGCAAGTCATTAATTTAAACATATAAACTAATTTCTTCTTTTTCTACTTTTTATTATAGATTATATATATGTATTCAACAACAACAACAACAACCAAGCCTTTTCCCACACTAAGTGGGGTCGGCTATATATATTTCTTTGCCTCCACACAGAACGATTTTCAGCCATTTTAGGACTTAAATTAAAGTAACTGAGGTCATACTTAATAGTTTCCTTCCAACACTTGTTTGGCCTTCCTCGCCCCCTCTTAGCGGGTTCAGCCTCCAACTTCTCGCATCTCTTAACTATGGCATCTAGTGGCCTTCTTTGTAAATGTGGAAACCATCTTAGACGGGCCTCTCTCATTTTATCCTCTATCGGTGCCACCCTAACCCTGTTTCTAATAAACTCATTTGAAATACGGTCCTTTCTTGTATGACCACACATCCATCTTAACATCTTCATCTCTGCCACAGACATCTTCTGTACATGCCTATAGTTTATAGTTCAACATTTAGAATCATACAACATGGCTGGTCTTACCACAGCTCGATAGTATTTTCCTTTGACTTTTAAAGGAACCCTCTTATCACAGAGAACACCAGAAGCACCCTTCCATTTCAACCACCCTGCATTAATTCTGTGTAACATCTCCATTAATTCCACCATCATGTTGGAAAATGGATCCTAAGTACTTAAAAATATCTTTCATTGGAATGCACTCTTCTCCAATTTTTACATCAATCCCTTCATTGTTCCCTCTACTACTAAACTTGCATTCCATATACTCAGTCTTCGTCCTACTTATGCGTAATCCTTTATCTTCCAGGGCTTCTCTCCAAAGCTCAAGTTTTCTGTTCACTCCATCTCTTGTCTCATCAACCAACACAATGTCATCAGCAAAAAGCATACACCAAGGACCTCAACTTGGATATGCTTCGTCAACTCATCCATGACCAAGGCAAAAAGATAAGGGCTTAAAGTCAAACCTTGATGCAGACCAATGGTGATATCAAAGTAGTCTGTCAAATCATCCTTAGTCTTTACACAAGCTGCTGCTCCATAGTACATATCCTTTATAAGGTTGATATATATAACTGGCACTTGTCTCTTCTCCAAAATTCTCCATAAGATATCTCTTGGGACAGAATCATAGGCCTTCTCCAAATCAATAAAACCCATATGTAAATCCTTTTTCTTCACTTTGTATGTCTCCATCGTATGTCTCAAGAGATGTATTGCCTCAATAGTAGACCTTCCTGGCATAAAGCCAAATTGATTTCCAGTTACCATAGAGACTTGCCTCACCTTTCTTTCAATTATTCTTTCCCAAAGTTTCATCATATGACTCATCAACTTAATACCTCTATAGTTGGAACAATCTTGTATATCACCCTTGTTCTTGTATAAAGGTACTACAAAATTTTTCCTCCATTCCTCTGGCATTTTCTTGCCTCTCCACACAGTATTAAATAAATTTGTGAGCCAAGTTATACCCCGTTCTCCCGTCATTCTCCAAACGTCTATAGGAATATCATCAGGCCCAACAACCCTCCCACTTTTTATCATCTTCAAAGCCTCCTCTACTTCTTTCTTTTGTATCCTTCGATAACATGCTCAATTCACATACTCTTCTAAGTTAACTAACTCCCCTAAGATGATATCATTCTTTTGTTTTTCATTAAATAGCTTATGAAAATATCTTTTCCATCTTGTCTTTATATCCTCACTAGCTATAAGCACCCTTCCTTCTTCATCCTTGATGCATCTTACATGCGTAAGGTCCTTTGTTTTCCGCTCTCTTGCTTTAGCTAACTTGAAAATATCTTTTTCACCTTCTTTAGAATCAAGTTTCTTATAAAAATGCTCCCAAGCTTTTGCTTTCTCTTCACTAACTATTTTCTTTGCTTCTTTCTTTGCTCTTTTGTAGTTTTCCATATTTTCATCGGTCTTATCTCGATATAAGGCTTTAAAGCAGTCTCTTTTAATTTTAAGCTTCACCTGTACTTCCTCACTCCACCACCAAGCCTCCTTTTGTTCTAGAACACCCCCTTTAGACATGCCTAACACCTCCTTGCCACCTTCCTAATACAGTTTGCCATATTTAACCACATTTCATCAGCACTACCATCAAGATCCCAAGCCTTTTGTTGCAACATCTTCTCTTTAAATCTCACTTACTCTTTCTTAAGATTCCACCATTTAATTCTCAAATTCTTAGATACTAATTTTCTCTTCTTTGCCTTCCTCAAATCAACATCCAACACCAAAAGAAGATGTTGAGCAGTTAAACTCTCCCCTGGAATAATCTTGCAATCTTTACAAGATAAACGATCCCTTCTTCTCAAAGCAAAGTAATTGATCTACGTTCTTGTTAAGCCACTTTTACAGGTAATCAAATGCTCTTCCCATTTTTTGAAGAAAGTATTTGCTATGAAATGATCATAAGCCATAGCAAAATCAAGGAACATCTTCCCTTCTTCATTCCTAACACCAAACTCATGATTTCCATGCACTCCTGCATACTCTAAAGCACCTTCTCCCACATTCCCATTTAAATCTCCACCCAAGCAAATCATTTTTGTTTGTGGGATTCCTTGAATTATCATATCAAGTTCTCCCCAAAATTTATTCTTTATTCTTTCCTCTAGACCAACTTGAGGTGCATAAACTGAAATGACATTCAAGATCTCTTCTTCTAAGATTAATTTTATCAAAATAATTCGATCACCCAATCTCTTAACCTCAACCATGCTCTCCTTCAAATCCTTATGAATTATAACGCCCATGCCATTTCTACCTTTGTCCCTTCCTGAATACCAAAGTTTGAAACCTGTTCTCTCAATTTCCTTTACTTTTTCACCAACCCACTTAGTCTCTTGAAGGTAAAGAATTTGAATCCTTCTCCTTACCATTGTATCCACAATCTCCATGAGCTTATTGGTCAAAGTACCAATATTCCAACTATCGAATCTCAGCATTCTTTGTGACACACTTCGATGACCAAGTGGTGGAACTAGCTTCTTTACTCGCATGCATTCCTCATGCGAGAACCCTTGCTCATTTTGGACTACATCTAGGTGGCGATGTAGTGGAACTAACTTCTTTACTCTCATGAGTTCCTCATGTAATAACCCTTGCTCATTTTGGAGTACATCCGGGCAGCGATGTAGGAGAACTAACTTCTTTACTCGCATGCGTTCCTCATGCGAGAACCCTTGCTCATTTATCATTACACCCGGGCATCGATGCAGCACGTCGCAAGTAGGGAATGACCCAATGAAATCAGAGTGTTTGCTAGAATCCATAGTTAAAGATCCAACAAATTTTACGCTGGCTATCGGCTACCTAACGCAACCCTCCTCCTTTACTCGGGCTTGGGACCGGCAATGAAAAGGCACACGAACCTCAACATAGGCGGAGTTAGATTATATATATGTATTAAATAATATAGTTATGAGTCAAAATTACACTTTTTCTCCTTTTGCATTATTTAATTTAATGATTAAAATTATTGTTAATATTATTAACTTATACTATACAATACATGTAAGCTTAATTTAACATAATTATAAGTAACTAAATGCATAGATTTAAGTTCCCATTATTAATTAAATATAGAGCAATGCTTATTTTGTAATAATTAATGTCCTTACTTAGAATTGGATTATTTATTATTTAACCCTAATTTATTTCTATTACTAATTAGTTAACTAGGTAAACTAACTTATTTAAGTGAATTAGGAGCCATGATGAGTCCCTCATCAACAACTTCATTTGAGATCATGACTGACGCTTCAAATCATGTGGTCGGGACTATCTTAGGTTAGAAGATTGATAAAATAACCTCGGTGATTTACTACGCTAGAAAAACTCTAGACAAGGCCCAAGGGAATTACACAGTTACTAAGAAAGAATTGCTAGCTGTAGCTTTCACCCTCGAGAAATTTAAGGCTTATTTGTTAGGTTCTCATGTCATAATTTATGTAGATGACTCAGCTTAAAAACATCTCTTGGCCAGAAAGGACATCAAGCCCTAGCTAATTCGATGGATTCTATTATTGCAAGAATTTTATTTAGAGATTAAGGATAAAGTCGGAGAACAAAACATAGTTGCTAATCATCTGTCGAGAATCCTAACTGATTCTCCTTGTCCAGATATCTCGATTTCTGATACATTTCCATATGAGATTGTCCTTATAGCCTTGAGTGCCTGAACCCCCTAGTTCACGAACCTCCCCAATTATTTGGCTATTGGTCAAGTCTCCCAAGATTGGAGCAAGCAACAGCGGGATGGACTCATGTCCTAAGCCAAATATTATTTCCAGAATGACCTTGACCTATATCGCATCGGCTCTGATCAAATTATCTGCTGATGTGTACTGGAAAATGAGTTCTAGAGTATAATCGAGTTTTGCCATGCATCTACAGGTGGTGGACATTTTTCCGAGAAGAAGATGGCTGCAAAGATTTACAATCTAGATTTTATTGGTCGTCTTTATTTAAAGATGCCTAGGACTTTTGAAGGTCATATTCCTGATGGCAAGCATCCATGAGCATAGCCAAGAGGGATATGATGCCCCTAACCCAATTCTACCTATTGAAATATTTGACATTTAGGGCATCGACTTCATGGGACCCTTCCTCCATTCATTTGGACACAAGTATATTTTGGTTGCAATAAATTCTATGTCCAAGTGGATAGAGGCAATTCCCACTTGAACTAATGACCACAAAGTGGTCATCAACTTTGTCAGAAAGAGTATTTTCAGTCGGCTCAGGATTCCTAAGGCCATCATTATCGATGGTGGCATGCACTTCACAAATGCCCAGTTTCAGACCTTACTGGATAAGTACAGGGTGAATCACCAGATTTCCACACCTTACCATCCCCATATTGTCTGGTGTTTGGTAAAGCATGCCATTTACTTGTCGAGATTGAACATTGGGCATTTTGGGCAATTTGACAATGTAATATGGACTTGGACCAAGCTTTGAAAATCAAGTAACTCCAATTATCTGAATTAGAGGAACATAGAAATGATCCATACGAAATACCAAGATCTATGAAGCTAGGATCAAAGCTCTACATGACTAGATGAGTTCCCACAAGAGCTTTGAGCCTAACCAAAAGGTCTGGCTTTTCGACTCCCGACTTAAGCTCTTTCCCTAAAACCTTAGGTCCAAGTGGAATGGCCCATATATTATCACTCGAATTTTCCAAAATGATGTTGTAGAAATTTCTGACCCAAAGATGGGTAATTCTTTCAAGGTTAATGGACAAATATTAAAACCTTTTGTTGACTGGATTCAACCTAAACCCGTTTCAAACAAGGTTGCATTAACCTTGAGCTTATTCTGTTTGGTCGGACTGCACCTAGCTGATGGCACTAAACTTAGCACTTTGTATAGTTTGTCTATACTAGGAGCTGGTTGGATTCGTCACAAATTTTAGGTGCCATCTTGTTCATTATAGTCTCTCTCTTGCTTATATTATACAATGAGGACATTGCATTAGCTAGGCATGGAGTTAGGATACAATTACTTCTAAATTATTTTATCAACTCCTTGGGCTCTTTCAATTTATTTTCTATTTATTTTTATTAAATTATTTTTTTGTAAAAGATCAAAAAAATCAGAGAATTAAGAAATGAGAACTTAGGCATTATAAGTTTTCAACCTTAGGAGATAATATAGTAGGATCTGAACACTTGCCTTGTCAGGTCTACAAGTTTAATTAACCTGGGTGTTCACTAAAATGTGGATCTATTTCTCAAGTCCTTAACAATTTAGAATATATTTTAAGTAGTTAAATAAGTTGGGGTGATAAGTATGCAACTTATCAACTCACCCTTTGAGTTGAAGGGTCTTAAAGTCTAAGCATCTACATACCATTTGCACTGACTCACATTACAAGTGACCTTAACGGAAATTAGGTAGCTAATAAACATACTAGGGTGGTATGACTGGCATGTTGCTGTGAGTAACCCGTCATAGTCGGGTGTCCAAAACCCAGCCATGCGACCTAATCTCTTTGGCTATTCCCTTTAGGTACATCTTAGATCAAGGAAGCCACCTACTTTAGAAAAGGAAAAAATAGAAAACACCCAAAAAGAAAAGAAAAAAATGTAAAAATATAGAAAAGGAGAAAAAAACATAAGCCACACTTCACTGCAACAGGTATGACTGGGCAAGTTGCTGTGGGTAGCCCCTAATAGCATAGCAATCATGGGACTTAATTAACCTAAACTATGTTAAACCCTAGCATAACTTATGATTAATGCATTCATAAATTGCATATCATGCATTGCATTCTTTTATTTAGCTACGTAAGTTATAATGATATTTTATTATGCTTATTAGGGCTTATTCTTGTCTCTAGGGAAAAAGTAGCTTAGAAGTTGTCTTGAGTAGAATAAATCTGGATGGGAGCTATAATTGTAGTAGAGCTGGAGCTGGATCTTTGGAATAAAGAAGCTTAAGAACACAAGAGAGAAAGAACAAAGATGTTGAATACTTATTTAGAATTAATGCAGAAATTGAAGGAGAAGAATTAGGGTATCCCTATCCTATCTCTAGAACCCTAGGATAACCCTATCCCAATACCTATTTTTGAATTAGTTCAACACTAGAATATTTGAGATCAAAAGGCAAAAAACATGGATAGCCTTACCAATGAACTTATCCACCCTATCCCTATCCTTATTCTACTATCCATATCTCTAGTACCCTTGAAGGTCCAAGTCTTTCTCTAGCTCGCCAGGTGTGACAGAATTGTTACTAGTTCCTTGAGACACCACATTATGGCAAACCCTGATGCAGATTGCCCCTTGTGCTTATTTGGAAGTGATGGCATGTGCCACCTCTTCAGTTCATGTGTTGTGATCCATGAGGTTTGGCTTAGGTGCTACCCTATTCCCTTCCCTACATGGGATAGTTTGTGAAGTGAGCTTGGCCACACCTCTTCCCTAGGCCATTGATGGGGGCCATTCTATGGAGTGTTTGGCAAGCTAGAAAGGGGGCTCTCTTTAGGGGGTTTAGAGTTTAGGCTAACAACATTTGTAATGATGTGATGTGTTGGGTGAAACAATGGCAAAGCATCTTGTAATTTGAAGTTCAATGAAAAAAAATCTGGATTACTACTATCCTTAGTAGTAATCCTTTGTCTTTTCAAAAGAAAAAAACTATCCATATCCCTAGTCCACCAATCCACCACCAAATCTCTATCCTAGGAACCTATTTAGGTCCATGCGATACTTAATTGACTTAGTCTGAGTCAAGTGGGTCAGCTTTGTGTCAATTAGGTCCACAGGACCTGATTGGACTAATCCTAAGTAATTAGACTCAATTGAGTCTAATTAGACCCTACCAAACCCTATAGGCCACATCCAATTAGGTGTAGTACAACTTGATTGGGTGCACCCAACTTTGAGTAGGTTCAGTTGGAACCTAATTAGGTCAAGCCTAACCATGCCTTACTAATTAGACATAGTAAGTCTAATTGAACCTTACCCTAACCTAATTGGGTGCGCACCTATTTGATTGGATGCACCTAATGTCAATCAAGTTCACTCAGAACTTGATTGAGTCCAAATCAACCCACACATGTTCAATTGGACTTTGTTGGAATCCAATTGAACTTACCCAGAACCTAATTAGGATCCCCTTAGCCTATTTAGGATACCACCATCCTAATTAGAGTCACATACACCCAACTAGAATAGAGACTAATTAATTAGACTCAACCCATTGCCTACTAGGCTAACCCAACCTATTTAGAATCTATCCCTACACACCTATTCCTACACCTAAATCTAAAAGATCCTATTCCTTGATTTTTCCTATGGAAAGATTAACGGGATATGATCTTTCGCAACCACTTGGGATTTTACTCTATCCCTTCCTAGCCCCCCCTTTGGCCTTATAAAAGGCCACCATGGGTGGCCTTCCAACCCTCCTCTTTAGACCCCCTTAGTTTTCCTTCCTCCTTAGAATCTCCACCTTCAAGGTCGGCCACCACCACCTTCTCCCCTTGGTCTCTCCAAGGCCACCAAGGACTTCCCCTTGGAAGCCCCTTAGTACCCTCCTTCTAATAGATTAAGTCTTCTCTTAGTTTATGCATTATTTCTAGTTGTAGTTCTAGCTCTCTTCTAGTTATCTAATCTAGTTCTAGTTCTCGTTGTTCTTGTTCTAGTAGATCTAGTTCTTCTAGTTGTTCTTATTGAATAGCAAGTTCTATTTCAATCATCTATTAAGTTGTGAACCAATTCTATATATTTCTACTTGATGAGTGAAAGTTGATTTTTATTGTGGCAAGTGCGATTTATTCAAATACTTTTTTCATTCCACTTCTACAATAGGGTGTGCTTTGATTTCAAAATAACGATCATGTTGGTTTTCATAATCACTCTGATAATTACTACAACCACGCGATTCACTCCTAATCCCTTTCCGCACTTGACACATCTTATGCACCAACGAACCCACCAAATCACTTTCTAAATCACAATCATTGGGTTTTGTTTTGATTAGATAGCATAATTATCTTTCTATTTTCCAAAAATCAAAAATCACAAAAAAATCAAAAATAGAAAATTCAAAAAGAAATTGCATGGCTGCTCTTAATCGGATTAACGATGCGATGATTCATCAGAACTCCCTCAATAGCATTTACATATTCAGAAAATTTCATGACGAGGACTACACGTATTCTTGCTATATGTATTTGCATTATATATGATTGTGCACTACAAGAATGTAACAAGAGAATTTATCATGTAGGAGATCCGCCACAGTTAGCAGATTTTTGGAATTAGGTTTAGATTAGAAGAAAGTCAGGTGTCGATTTCAATTCTCACATTATCATCCTCCCAGAGTTCGACCGAGACTCCTTTGACGTTCATTATTTTAATTTTGTTGGGATTGATTTCATGTACTATACAACGATGCTCAAACATCTGATTTTGGTCTTATCTCAGTCCCCAACAACCCCCCATTGCCATTTCTCCAAAGCCCAACCCACAAAAATGCACGAATAAATCCCTAAAATTAGGGGAAGTAAGGAAGTAGAAAAAACCTGGGGAGATATACACTTGGTTCACCCATATGTTGACCCCACCAAAAATATGTGCAAGGAGAAAGTTACTGATTGAAAAGATAAAACCTTTTGGCATAAATATTTTCTTCTAGGGTCACCTACGGTTTGTAGATACCTAAGGTCCTTCTTGATTGCCGTTTAGTGAGTCAATCACTTTTGCACACCAAGATGCTTACCACTTCTAGTCCTCTCGAGTCTTGGGTGGATTGGGTATGTTAATACCTTAGTTTTGATGCACCAAAATTATGTCATCTCTCAAACTAATCTTTTAGGACTCTGTGGAAAGGAATAAAGCTCTCTGGAGTCATCTGTTGTGTCTTTTTCTTTCTTGAGTCTAGATTATATGTATGGAACCGTAAAATTATTCTCGCAAAATGTAATTTACCTAAAACATAGGTTAGACATTAGTTGATCGACCAATTATTTAAAATGATTAACCAAAAGACTTTGATTGACTAATCACTTAGGTTAATCAATCAAATTTAGTCAAATTAGGAAGTTCATAACAACACCTTTTAATCGATCAAAATATAAATTAATCGACCAATAAGTAATCGACCAAACAAATAAATTGATTGACCAAATGCGATTTTGATCGACTAAATGAGTTTGAAGAACTTCTTTTCTAGGTCAAATTCCAAGTATAAATAGGGGACCTTGGTAGCCTTGTTCTACACACAACAAGAGCGAAATACCACTAGAAAAAGTGCTTTTACACCTTCATCTCTATAGTGCTTTTGCACTTCAGATTTCATGCTTTCCAAAGCACTCTGATAAAAAATCCTCTATGAAATGCATCAATTTAATTTCCATTAAGGTTCCTTAGGATTATACTATATTTCCTTTACTCTACTATTTTGATTGGGGTCCCTATTAGTTTTTGGAGACCCATTGTTGCTGTGCAATGATGAGAGCCTCAACATGTGCCCAAACTAGCTCAGTTTGACCTGAGAAAGAAAACAAAAGCTCCTGCATAACCTCAAGGAAGACTTAAGTCAAGGGTTTGCTATTCTGAGAAGGAAACATGAACTAAAGGGTAAAAACTACAATTTCACCACTACAGTACATAAACTAGATTTTTCAGAGGCAAAACATAGGTCAAATGGTATGAATAGGATAAAGAGTGGGTAGTTTTAGTCAGAAATGGGTTCTTGTGCAAGCCAAGAATTAAATAACATTCTGTAACCCTAAAATAGACCTACTTAATTCAACAAGGTTATACTCAAGATAAAAATAAACTAAACCATCTCAAATTCATGGAAAAATATCCCTTATGGTTTAGAACCTTAAAATTGGCCTTTGGAACCTGTTTTGATCAAGATTGGGGTCCTAGCTCATTAATTGACCTAATTTGGGTTTTTATGCAAAATATCCAGTCAAACATGGTCAAACCTAAAATCCAACTTCACCATTGGATTCCTTAGGTCCAAATTAGGTTTCTACCAAAATTTTGATCTAAGGGGATGTCATCTTGACCTACTTTGCAAAATAGTACACCCAATTACATTTTGGCCTTATCTTTTGAAAACCATTGCATAGACCCCCCTAACTTCCTCGTCACTCTCACAAAAAGGTCCCTATGCCATTAATGGGGAGAAATCCTTCTCTGACGAGGAATGGAGGGGGAGTACTCCCTGATTCCTCAGAGACCACCTTCCAGATTTGGAAGGGAGATTCTTTGAGGAATTCCCTTCCATCGGAGCTCAATTGCAATCTCTGATTTGCACCCAATCTCTCGTGCGAATGCAGGAGAGATTTGGGTCTCCAACTACCTTCCTTCTCCTGCGAGGAGATGGCGATAGAAAGCTTTCCCTCCAAGCACTAGAAGCTCGGCCAACAACTATAAAAGGATCCCTTGTCCTCTACGAATCCCTCAAGCTTGATTTGACTGAAGAATCCCATACAATTCCTCCTTCCTCTCTCCAGGCAAGTAGCCCATAAGCTCCGATGACTCTTCCTCCCCCCTCTCATCTCTCTGCTTCCAAACTAGTGGTATGGTTAGCTTCGCCTCGTTCTTCCGCATTGCGCTGCACCATCGCATGCCTTCCTGATCTCCTCCTCATCCTCGTTATCTTCCCTCAGGGCCGTCTTCTCCGACAACGACATAAATGTGCCATTTGTCTCCTCCGTCTCCCCTTCACTCCAAGTACCCTAGATAAGTTCCTCTTCTCCTACTCTCTATTTTCCCTCAATCTATTTCACAAATCACCCCTCGACTGCCACTATCCACCCTCATCTTCCCCATCTCCGGCCGACCTCCAGCGAGACGCATCCATCACTCCACACCTCCACACGTCTCGCCACCAACCTCTTAACCTCCGCCATCGACCATTGAACACTTTCCACCCACTCACAGACCTCCACACGTGCTCCACGCTTCCATCGAACAAACCCACTCACACGGACTCAGACCGACCTAGGCACGCACGCCTAGGCCGGTCTGAGCCACGCTGACCATCGCCTCACCTTTGTCGTGATACGATGAAGGTTCCCCTATTGTCTGATAGAGCCGTAAAGCTACTTTTGTGTCGTGCAGAGTAGAGCCCTCATCTGCCAGTAACAAGCACACAAGCTGCTTGCTTCCGAGTTTAGGCCACAAGCGTCAAGTTTCAGGATCCTAGGCTACGCCGGTTGAGTACGTAAGCGAATCTAGCCAGAGAGCCATAGCTGCGGACCCTTCAGCTACGTCAATTGCGTGAAGACATCCTCCTACAGGTGCCAGCAGAAGCGGGTGGGACTTTTAGTCCCACCTCGAAAATGTAGGAGTGAGGTACATGGTTTAAATTGATTTTGTGAATCTTGCTATTTGCCTCAAGTCACAAAGGGGTAAGGTCCCTCACCCTCACTAGCCACGCCTCGTCCGCGACACTCCCCCGTGGACCTGGCACCCAGATCTGTTTACCTAACCTAGCACTCCTCACGCACCACACCACACCGGTGTGCCTGGACCCGGGCGTGCACCCAACTCGATTACCCGGCTCTAGGAGAGCGTACCGAAGAGAGAAATAGAGAGAGAGAGAGACATGGATAGGGTGGGGTAGGTTTTGCTGCATTGTGATTATGCAGGAAGAAGAAGCTAAGGAAGGAAGAGGTGCAGCAAGAGAAGGAAAGGAAGAAGGACTTAGCAAGGAAGGAGGTAGCCACAGCAAAGGAAGGAAAAAGGAGAAGAAAAGAGATGAACTGTAGCATAGAAGCGGCAGACCAAAGCAAGAGAAGAAGAAGAAGAAGGAAACTAAGGAAGAAAAGTAGAAAAGGCCAAGACTTAGCTGTAGGAAGAGAATCAAGAAGAGAGAAAGCAAGGGAAGAAAAAGAAGAGAAGCAGAAGCGGCTAAGGAAGAAAAGAAAAAGAAGAAACCAAAAGAAGCATAGCCGCTGGGCAAAAGCAAAAGAAGTGATAGAAGGCCAACAATTCAAACTGTAGTCAGAATTTTTAAGACATTTGATGCAATATCAGACGTCTAATTCCTTTTGAGCACTTTATCCATAACATTACTCTGCTATTTTTGTTGAATTAGTTATTACTTTTTATTGAAAGTTGTGTTCTCAAGTTTTGGAATACCCAACTGCTCCCTGTGTTTGACCTCGGATACTTTAATTTTCGAGTTATAAATTCTTATTTGTTTTCGCGGAGATTTCATCTATATTACAACAAGACATCTTTTAAAACACGATCTAGCCGTGCAAACATTTTGGCGCTGTTACCGGGGAGCAACAGGCACTTCTGAAGCTTTTGATCACAACTTCTGATTCAATACTGACTTAATTTCTCTCCTTTGTTGCGCTTGTCTCAGGGAAAGCAGAGAAAAGAAGAGCAGCCGCACAACAACCACACCAAGGAATAGGTAACTTTCATTAGCCCTCTCTCTTAATCCCCTCAAAGTTTGAAAAATAAAAAAAAACAAAGAAAAATCAACCTTTGGTTACCTGTTTCCATACTTAGTAATTCATCAAAGTTGCCTGATTTTCATTTCAACACATCTTGAACTGCACATCCAACTAAGGTAACTAGGGCTAAAACTTTCTTGATTGAGCCCTAGATACCAATTTTTGAGGCAACTAAATTAGACCAACTAGAGCCAACCTAAGGATTGCAAAGCCAAGGTTTTTAGAGACACATCTTCTCTTAAATAAAGAAGCAAAAAATTTCAAAAAGAGGTGTGCCTAAGCCTTGTTTGAAAAGCTCTATACAAGAGAAACCCTAAGCAAATCAGGCTCTTAATCCATTTGAACCCTAAAAGAAAGGACCCAAAAGATCTCAAAGGAACAAGAGGTGAAGTTGACCCTTTGGGTCAACCAACCTTAAAATTAGGTCACTTTTTACACTCAAAAGGCTTAAAGTTCAAGTGGAACACTAAGCACCTTGATCTTAATTAATAAAAGGTAGACTTAAGAGGTCAAGGTCCCCATTCTGGTCTACTTGGAATCTCAGTGACAAGAGAGGTCGGGTGGAGGAAACCTTGTAACTCGCGAGGACGCTCTACCGTGTAGGGGTCTTTGCGGGACTCTCTCTCTCTAGCTACCCAAGTACTTTTCAAGTGGACGACCTTTCTGACTAAGGGGTATCATCCACCTCAAACCTCTATAGTCACCCAACAATTTTTGGATGTCTTGATTGGGTCCAGCACCTTCTAATCTCATCACATCCTTTGGTGTATGTTTGGTAGGAGGTCCTTAAGGCCATCCTTAAGACCTCCTTTAGAAATTCATTCTCGCCGAGGCCAAGCCTCGATGCCCTTGTTTGTGCAGCAACCTCACCACATAGACCTTTCCTCTAATTCAAAACAAAGTTCTCCTTCTTCTTCCATCATGTGACAACCCATTGAAGAAGAGAACAACCTTGAGCACCAGCTTCAGCACCTAACTGATCTCTTCCAAAACTTTGTAAACCCACCGCAGTGACCAAAGATGCGAGATCACTATAATCCCATTGCGGTGGCAATCGAGCCTCGCGTCCGAATCCCGGTTGGAGGTCCTGATTCTGAACTCAAGCCCAATATGATTCATGCCATACCAAAATTTCATGGGTTTAATTCCGAGGATCCATTCCAGCACATTAAACAACTCAAGCATCTGGCCCAGACCTTCGGGTCAGATGCACAAAATCAGGATATTCTGCTCATGAAAATATTTTCTTTCTCCCTCCTGGACAAGGCTACTCATTGGTATCAAACGTAAACTCGTCCGATCAACACATGAGATGAACTTCAGTCCAAATTTTTGAAAAAATTCTTTCCCATTGGATCGGACAAATGCCTTGTGCCACCAGATCACCCATTTCACTAAAAAAATGGGAGAACCTCTTCACGAAGCATGGGACCAATTCTTAGATCTCATGCGAAAGTGCCCCCATCACGGAGTTCCTAAATGGAACAGGTCTAGTCTTTTTACCAGGGACTCCGTGAAGACATTCGATTATTCGTCAATGCAACTTACGGAGGAAACATCATCAGTCAATATGAGGACACGATGTGGGAGATTCTCGAAAACATGTGTGATAAACGCCAATTTATCATCGTTCTTATGCACTAAAACAAACCTAGCTCTTAGGATTTTACTCCGCAAATGGGTTTTTGGGCTACATTTAGGCATTAACTAGGTTAGGCATGAATTGCATGTTCTTTTGTTGTTTTAATGTGTTTTTGTGAGTGTTAGGGATGAACAGATATACAAATCCCTAAAACCCTAGCACTCAAGAAGGCAATTGGTGAAGGAGGAGCTCAGACTAGCTGGAACTCAGCTTGATCCAGCTCACCACAGTTGGAACCTAGCTCACTTGAACCAGGGTTAGCTCATCTCAGCTCCATTCACCTAATCTCAGCTGAATGGTTACTTAAGAGAGTTCATCTTAGCTCAGCCTAGCTCAAGTCAGCTCAGATCCAGCTCAACCTAGTTGAGTCTAGCTCATCTCAGCTCCCACTAGTCCACAGGGAGCTCTAGCTAGCTCAGCTAAGTTGACTGGAGTTCACCCCAGCTCAGATCCAGCTACATCCAGCTTCACTCAACTCCAGGCAGCTGAAGAAGAACTTATCGTAGCTCAGGAAGCTCAAGTCCAGCTCCCGGGGAACCAGCTTAGCTCAAGCTAATTTAGCTAAGCTACCTTAGCTGTCTCAACTAGCTCAATCCTCCCTGGGAGCACCAGACCCAACTCACCTCAGCTCCATTCAACAGAAGCCAGCTCACTTTAGCTTGGCTTAGTAGCTAGCAAAGAACTAGCAAGCTAAGCCAGCTAGAGTAGCCCCATGTTGACCTCTTCAGTAGCTGCCTGCTCCACTTCAACTCCAGATTCTTCAGAACCAGCTCCTCCCTCCAAACCCTAGCTCCAACACCTCCTCCTCTACTCCACCATTAGCTAAGCTAGCTTATCTTAGCTTAGCTTAGCTTAGCTATGCTCCAACTTCCTTTGCTTGTACCACCCAAAAAGCCACCTAACAACTCCACCCAACTAGCTCCACCTAAGCTCCACATAAGCTAACCCTACTTGGCGCCAACCTAGCCTATCCACCACCTCCAAAAGGCACCAAAAAAGTGGTGCCAAAACCACCCTAACTACCCCCTAGTTGGCGCCACTTTTCCCTCCAAAAATCCCCTTCATCTCCACCACACATCTCCCCTTAAACCCATCTCCACCATCCACCTCACCTACTTTCTAGAAGCCCAATAGTTGGTGCCAAATATAGGTGCCCTTTCACCACCATAACCACCCCATGGCAACCCTTGGGTTGGCGCCAATTACCCTTAGCCATAGGATCCCCAACCACCTCCATCTTCCCATCTTAGCCCTCCATTTCAAGAGTCACCTTATCCCCCCATCCTACCCTATAAAAAGACCACTACCCACCACCCTTCAAACCATTCTTGCCTAGCAAATTCACTCTCATATTCTACCTAGAGCCCACGCCCAAGAGAGAAGAAGAAGAAGAAGATTAAGGGGATATTCTGTCCCTTTGGTGCCTTCCCCTCTTCCCTTCTCTCTTGAGCCACGCTAGCCAAAGGAGAAGCCAGGCAAGCAAGATCTTTGGAGGAGATCTTGAAGGTGGTCCATGCCACCTTGGAGGAGCTTTTAAGGGTGGTGCACGCCCACCCCTTGGAGGAGAGCATTGAAGGTGGTAGCATCCACCTTGGAGGAGCTCTCAAGGAAGGAGAAGAAGGAGGCTCTCTTTTCAAGCCATGGAGCAACTAGGCTTGGAGCAAGAAGACTCCCTTCTTCACCAAATTTTGCAAGAGGATTTGTGTTTCTTTTATTGCTTTTAGATTTTTTTCATTTCTAGTAGAAGCATTCCTCTACTTGTCTTGGAAAAGAACACAAATTCTAGATTAATCAAATTTCCTTCTTTTTACTTTCTATTGCAATTATTGTTTTGGTTCTAGCACTTGTTTCACCTCTTCTTCCTAATTACTCTAGGCCTCCACTTGCCTAGAGTGAGCTTAGGAAGAGGATATATCTATCTCTTAAGTTTTAGTTAAGTAATTATAGGTGTTAATACTTTCCGCTACAATTCGCATTTTGCCCTCATCTTTTCAAAACAAAAAAAAAATTACATATTTAAAATACTAAAAAGAAAGTTGAGATCTATTTTGTAAGAAAGAGAATTAATTTTGCCAACATTTGGCCTCCTTGGACAACCCTAGATACTCCCACTATCTAAGTTTATAAATTTTAGAGTTGATCGATTTTGCGTGTTACAACGACGTATTTTACAAACCGCGTAAAATCCATATCAATGTGCGAGAACTCCATCAATAATGACTCCATGGGCTTATTCGACCGGACGAATGCCCGCGCATCGATGAATCTGAGGGGAGCACATGAGACGCATGACCTGTCCACATCCGTCGACTTGGAACTAATGGCCAGTCAGTTGGACAAGGTTTCTATCATAGAGAAGAAGGTGGACGAGCTGACTCGGCATCAGCAGTGAGCCACCTCTACGCAAAACTCCTTTTCACGACCACCTCTGGCCAGGGAAACTGTGCAGAACATCTATCACCAATCTTCTCAGGGGATGGACCCGTATCCACCCCAATCTGACTCTCGGACCGAAGGGACCTCCGATCCACTCTATTCGAGTTGGGGGAACTCTGAACCCTCATATTTTGACTTTTCTGAGGCTCCTCAGACCTGCGAGGACCTCAATGGCATCCAGAATGACCCATTCTCTAATACCTACAACCTTAGATGGCGAAATCATCACAACTTTCGATGGACGGGAAATTCTCAGATTCAAAGACCACCTTATTAGCCCCGTCCACAAGCTCCTCATCCATATTAGCCGTCTTAGCCTTGGCCCAATCCCACCTATCAATCTGGGCCAAACCAAGATCAAATGACTCTTATCCTTCAAGCACTGGCTAACATTCAAAAGACGAATGTGGCAATGCAAAAACAGCACAAGGATGAGATCACAGAGGTACGCAATCAACTAGTCCAGATGGCAAATTCCCGCCAACCTGGCATCCTTCATTCGCAACCTCTGCGAAATCCAAATAACTTGCCGACCTAGAGGCACGTTACGAACCCAAATTCAGGCCATGCACAAATGATTTATCAGGCCCCTGCTGCTCCATCACTAAACGGGATGGAAGCTTCGACATCTTATAAGGGATTTCAGCAACAGCCACCCCTCTTACCAAACCCAAACCAAAACTAGGCAGGATTAAACTCTGTAACAACTCGTAGTGGTAAAGCAACCCAAGACCCACATTATCCAAACCACTCCAAGCCTGGTAGCAGCCAAAACCCTAGGATAGTTATCTAGGATACCCTTGTCCCAGATCAAGAACCTGGACCTATTCTAGAGGAACCAACTAGGATTCTATTTCCTGGGGCCTTGACCAAAGGAGAAAGGATAACCAAACCCGTGGCTCCCGAGGAGGATCTGGTCAAGCTCTTTGAATAGGTCCAGATAAACATCCCCTTGATGGATGCAATCTGCCAAGTACCGGCTTATGCAAGATTCCTGAAATACATATGTACACCTAAACGTAAGCTGCGAACCAAGAGTGGGAATCTGATCGTACTGTCAGAGCAAGCCAGCTCTGTCATCTTGAGTAAACTCCCACCCAAGGCTAAAGACCCTGGAACTCCCATGATTTCATGTAAAATTGGTGAAACCTAATTTGATAGAGCCTTGCTAGACCTAGGTGCCTCCATAAATCTAATACCTAGATCCCTCCTTGACCACCTTGAAGAGTCCGAACTTAAACCTACTAAGGTGACGTTGCAGTTAGCTGATCGATCCATCAAGTCACCTAAAGGAATACTCGAGGATGTCATTGTTAAGGTATGAGATTTCTACTTCCCGGTAGATTTCATAGTTCTGGATATGGATACACCTAAGAACCCAAGAGACACCAATTATATTAGGGAGGCCTTTTTTGGCCACTGCTAGGGCCAACATAAACTGTGAAGAGGGCCAAATAGAATTAAAATTTGGGAGCCAAACTCTGAAGATTGACATTTTTAAGGCCCAACAAGGGATTAATTGCGGGGTTATAGAGCAAATATGTGATATCAGAGCTGTGGCTGATGAATCGCATATTGTGGACAACCTAATTATCCCTGATCAACCACTAGAAAATCAAAACCTGCAAACAAAGGAGTATGAACCTGATCTAGACACACCCATAACTCCAACCCTTGTTCCTGATACAAATCCCGAACCACCCATTGCTACTGATAATCTTCTCATGGAACTCAAGCCTCTTCCCGAGCATCTGAAGTACGTCTTTTTGGGTTCCAATCAGACGTTTCCTGTGATTATCAACTCCCGACTCACACCTGACCAGGAATCCCATCTGATTACTACTCTCCAGCAACATAGTAGAGCCATTGGATGGACTCTCGATGATTTAACTACCATAAGCCCCTCGTATTGCACACATCGAATCTACACAGAAGACGGTGCACGACCTTAATGAGAGATGCAGAGACATTTAAACCCCAACTTGCAGGAGGTCGTGAAAAAGGAGATCATCAAGTGGTTAGATGCAGGGATCATCTACCCGATATCCGACAGTCGCTGGGTGAGTCCAATCCAGGTTGTGCCTAAGAAGGCTGGACTCACCATCATCACGACTGAAATCGGAGAGGTCATACCTACCCGAATAGCGAACTCATGGAGAGTCTGCATTGATTATAGAAGACAATTCCTCCACGAAGAAGGACCATTTCCCACTATCATTTATTGATCAGATCCTCGAGAAACTAGCGGGAAATAGGTTCTGCTTTCTTGACGGGTACTCCAGTTACAACCAGGTGGCAATCCATCAAGAAGACCAAGAAAAGACCACGTTCACCTGCCCCTTCGGGACGTACGCGTTTCGAAGGATGCCTTTCGATCTCTGCAATGCACCTGCGACCTTTCGGCGGAGCATGCTTGCCATATTCTCAGATATGGTAGGTGATTATCTGGAAGTCTTCCTGGATGACTTTTCAATTTTTGGAGTATCATTTGACGATTGCGTCCAGCACTTGGTCCATATACTCAGGCAGTGCATCGATGTTAACTTGGTTCTTTCCTGGGAAAAGAGCCATTTCATGGTGCCTGAGGGAATTGTCCTGGGACATCTTATCTCGAAGAAAGGCATCCAAGTCAATCTAGCCAAGGTTAACCTAATTTCCAAACTCCCTATGCCTAGCTCGATTAAGGACATCCGATCTTTTTTGGGGCAAGTCAGTTTTTACCATCGGTTTATCCCTAATTTTTCAAAAATCGCGTGCCCCCTGACTACTCTTCTCTCCAAGGATGTGCCTTTCGAAATCTTCAAGGAATGCACTCAAGCATTTGAGATCCTTCATGACCGAGTCACCCAAGCCCTGATCTTACAGTCCCCTAATTGCTCTTAACCCTTTGAGATCATGTGCGATGCATCTAACTTTGTTGTATGAGCGATTTTGGGGTAGAAAATTGACAGAAAACCCGTGGTCATTTACTATGCTAGCAAAATACTAGACGAGGCTCAACGTAACTACATGGTTACTGAGAAAGAGCTGCTGGCTGTAGCATTTGTCATAGAAAAATTCAGATCATACCTCCGGGGTTCCTTTGTTATCATATACTCGGATCACACAGCTTTTAGGCATCTCCTGGCAAAGAAGGATGCGAAACCTCGATTAATTCGATGGATCTTGCTGTTGCAAGAATTTGACCTCAAGATTCGTGACAAAGCATGACAAGAAAATGTGGTAGCTGATCACTTGTCCCGCTTTCCTTTTGAAATAATTGACCCTTCCGGACCCATCACAGAACAGTTCCTAATGAACACCTCCTGACTATCAAAACAGGGCTTCCATGGTTCGCAGATATAGTGAACTACCTGGCATCACATCAGATCCCATCCAATTGGCCGAAGGCCAAGAAGGACAAATTGCATTCCGATGCCAACTATTACCTGTGGGAAGACCCGTATCTATACCGCATTGGTGCTAATAAATAATTCAACGATGTGTCGTGGGAAGCAGAAATCAAAGACATACTCTCCTTCTGCCATGACCAGGCATGCGGTGGACATTTCTCAGGACACAAAACCTCAGCAAAAGTCCTCCAATGTGGCTTTTACTGGCCCACAATTTTCAAGGATGCATGCGATCACTGTAAGGCATGTACCCATTGCTAGACCTTAGGCAACATGAGCCATCGAAACATGATGCCTCTATAGCCAATTTTGGTTTGTGAAATTTTTGACATTTGAGGGATTGATTTTATGGGACCCTTCCCTATCTCGAATGGCTTCGAATACATCTTACTCACCGTTGACTACGTGTCCAAGTGGATAGAAGCCATTCCGACCCGAACCAATAATCATAAAGTTGTTATCAGATGCATTCATCAAAACTTCTTCTCAAGGTTCCGGATTCCATGAGCAATAATTTTCGACGGAGGGGCCCATTTCACAAATGCTCAGTTCAAGTCACTGATGACCAAATATGGGGTGTCACATTGAATCTCTATTCCTTACCACCCCCAAACTAATGGTCTAGCTAAGCTATCAAATCAAGAGATCAAGAAAATCCTCCAAGTTACTATTCGATCGGACAGGAAAGATTGGTCTTCTCGGCTTCCGAAAGCATTGTGGGCCTATAGGACCGCACACAACTAGGTATGTCTCCCTTTAGATTGGTGTACGGGAAGGCATGTCACCTCCCTGTCGAATTGGAGCATAAAGCCTATTGGGTAGTACAGAATTGCAACTTAGATCTTTCTAAGGCTGGAACCCATAGAAGGCTTCAAATGAGCGAGATCGATGAATTACGCAATGACGCGTATGAGAACTTATGAATTTACAAAGAACAAGTTAAAGCTTTTCATGACAAACACATTTCTAGAAAGATCTTTCATCCTAGTCAAAAGGTTCTACTCTTTGATGCCCGACTCAAATTATTCCCAAGAAAGCTACGATCTAAGTGGGTCGGACCCTACCTAGTCCGACAAATCTTTGGAAATGGAGCCATTGAAATCAGCCCACTCAGCCACGATTCCAAACCCTTTGTTGTGAACAGTCTGAGACTTAAACCGTTCATTGACATAACCAATACAAATTTGGTTGAGTCATCCTTTACCCTCCATTCTCCTTGAGCTCATTGCACCCAGCCGATGGTGTAAAACTCAGCACTTAACGGGAGGCAACCCGTCATTCTTTGAAAAACCCGAAACCTTTTCTGAGATTTCTACGCTGAATTCAAATTGCACTTTAGGGTTCATCCATTAGATCAACCGACTCCACCTCAGGTACCCCTACCAGAGAATAGAAATCATTCACAACAGTCACTTTGACCCGTTCGCCCACCCAACACCTGTCCTAATGAATGAACTAAGGTGAATTCAAACCAACCTAATTTATAATGGGTACATTGCAAATCATAGGAATGGGGGGTATGAAAGTGCAAAATGTTAGGAAAACTCATATCAAGAAAAGGTTTAAAAAAAAAATTGAGGGGGGGTATGAAAGTGCAAAAAGTCAGGAAAACTCATATGAAAAAAAATTGAGGGGGGAAAGCAAATTTTTTGGGCTATACAAAATGAGAGGAGGAAAAGAGCAAAATGCCAAAAAGGAGCACAAAATGAAAAGAAAAAAGTGGTCATTAGTAAAAGATTAAGGGATTAACTGAAGTTCTAGACCACATAATGAAAAGAGAAAAGTGCTAAGGAGACATAAAAAGAGATTAGCAGGAACGATGATCTTAGGCTTTTTGGGATAGACTCTTACGCTTAAAAATTCAAGTACCTGCTAAAATGTGGATACTCCTCAAGAGGTTGGGGAAAATGTGAAGCTTAAGTGCTAGTTCTAAGGCTTAGGGAGTATTCGGCCTTGTTAACTGACCTTCGATTTGTGGGATTTGGTAACCTAAGCACCCCAATTCACACACAGTCTGGTTCAGTGCGCATAAATATCAAAATCACGTAAAAAGCATTTCATTGTTCTGAAAAAGTCACCTAGATTAGGAGCGGCCGATCAACACAAGTTGATTTGGATGAGTCCCCAACGCAGAGAGGCAGGAAATTCCCCTCAAAAATGCATAACAACATATCGTCTCCTCGGTGCTTATCTCTTAGGATATTTAAATATCCTACCGGGGGCATGTAAGCACTCTACTGGTTCAGATACCATGGGCAGCATTATCACAAAATGATGATTGCCAGGGTCTCAATTCGGCCACGGAGTGCCATGGGTGAGATTATCTCGAAACCTCGAAAGCTAGGTTTCTGGGGGTTGCCATGGGCGATGCTATCATGAAGCATCGATTGCCAGGGACCCTTAAGGATTGATGATGGGGACAAGGAATCCGATACAGACCATGTTGAGAAGCCAATCTGAAGCTAGAAATAAAAAGAAAAGAGAGAGAAAGCTCTCCAAACAAATAAATCATCTGTCTCTCTCTTACAAAAATGCACTGCAAACTGAACATAGGCTAAAAATGTCTCAAGCATGGGTGTTTTAACCGTGGAGTCCAACAAACCTTAAGATAGTTTCTGCGGGCCTTAGAAACCTTTGCGGAAGATTGAGGCTAAAGCAGGTCAGGTCTGGATTTTGGTTGGTACTTGAGTACCACTAGGCCTATTGTCGGCATTCTGAACTAATCACAAAATGAAAGAAAAAGCACTTGTCACAACTAGTAGAAGAAAGTCATGGTCTAGAACAGAGGTTAAAATCTTAAAATTTTGCTAAGGGACTAGCAAAAGCTAGGCATAGGTGTATGATGAGAGCCTCATCATGAGCCCTAACTAGCTTAGTTTGACCTGAGAAAGAAAGCAAAAGCTTCGGCATAACCTCAAGGAAGACTTATGTCAAGGGTTTACTGTTCTGAGAAGGAAACAAGAACTAGAGGGTAAAAACTACAATTTCACCACTGCAGTACAAAAATAGGATTTCTCAGAGGGAAAACATAGGTCAAATGGTATGAATACGATAAAGAATGGGTTGTTTTAGTCAGAAATGGGTTCTTGTGCAATCCAAGAATTAAATAACATTCTGTAACCCTAAAACAGACTCGCTTAATTCAACAAGGTTATGGTCAGGATAAAAATCAACTGAAACCTCTCAAATTCATGGAAAAATATACCTTAGGGTTTAGAACCTTCAAATTGGCCTTTGGAACCTGTTTTGACCTAGATTGGGGTCCTAGCTAATTAATTGACCTAATTTAGGTTTTTATGCAAAATATCCAGTCAAACGTGGTCAAACCTAAAATCCAACTTCACCATTGGATTTCTTAGGTCCAAATTAGGTCTCTACCAAATTTGGATCTAAGGGGAGGTCATCTTGACCTACTTTGCAAAATAGTACACCCAATTACATTTTAGCCCTTTTCTTTTGAAAACCAATGCATAGACCCCCCTAACTTCCTCGCCACTCTCACAAACAGGTCCCTCTACCATTAATGGGGAAAATTCCTTCTCCGGTGAGGAATGGAGGGGGAATACTCCCTGATTCCTCAGAGATCTCCTTCCAAATTTGGAAGGGAGATTCTCTGAGGAATTCCCTTCCATCTGATCTCAATTGCAATCTCTGATTTGCACCGAATCTCTCATGCGAACGCATGAGAGATTTGGGTCTCCAACTACCTTCCTTCTTCGATGAGAAGTTGGCGATAGAAGGCTTGCCCTCCAAGCACCAGAAGCTCGGTCGACAACTATAAAAGGATCCCTGTCCTCTGTGAATCCCTCAAGCTTGATTCGGCCAAAGAATCCCCTAGAATTCCTCCTTCCTCTCTCCAGCCAAGTAGCCCATAAGCTTCGGCGACTCTTTCTCCCCCCTCTTGTCACTCTGCTACCGTACTAGTGGCAGGGTTCGCTTTGCATCATTCTTCCACGTTGCGCCGCACCTGATCTCCTCATCACAGTTATCTACCCCTCAGGGTCGTCTTCTCTGACAACGGCACAAACGTGTCGTTCATCTCCTCCATCTCCCCTTCACTCCAAGTACCCCAGATAAGCTCCTCTTCTCCTACTCTCTATTTTCCCTCAATTTATTTCACAAATCACCCCTCGACTGCCACTGTGCACCCTCATCTTTCCCATCTCCGGCCGACCTCCAGCGAGATGCATCCATCACTCCACACCTCCACACGTCTCGCCACCAACCTCTTAACCTCCGCCATCAACTACTGAACACTTTCCACCCACTCACAGACTGCCACACGCACTCCACTCTTCCACTGAACAAACCCACTCACAAGGACTCAGACAGACCTAGGCACGCACGCCTAGACCGGTCTGAGCCACGTCGACCACCGCCTCACCTTCGTCGTAATACAATGAAGGTTCTCCTATTGTCTAATAGAGCTACAAGGCTACTTTTGTGTCCTGTAGGGTAGATCCCTCGTCCGCCATTAACAAGCACACAAGCTGCTTGCTTCCGAGCTTCAGGCCACAAGCATCAGGTTTCAGGATCCCAGGCTGTGCGAGTTGAGTACGTAAGCAAATCTAGCCTAAGAGCCATAGCTGCAGACCTTCAGCTGCGTCAACTACGTGAAGACATCCTCCTGCAGGTGCCAGCAGAAGGGGGTGGGACTTTTAGTCCCACCTCGGAAACGTAGGAGTGAGGTATGTGGTTTAAATTGATTTTGTGAATCCTGCTGTTTGTCTCAAGTCACACAAGGGTGAGGTCCCTCGCCCTCACTCGCCATGCCTCATCCGTGACACTCCCCCGAGGACCTGGCCTCCGGATCCGTTTACCTAACCTAGCACTCCTCGCACACCACACCCACGCTGGTGCGCCTGGACCCAGGCATGCACCCGACCCGATTACCCAGCTGTAAGAGAGCGTACCGAAGAGAGAAATAGAGAGAGAGTGACGTAGGGAGGGTAGGGGGTAGGTTTTGCTGCATTGTGATTATGCATGAAGAAGAAGCTAAGGAAGGAAGAGGCACAGCAAGAGAAGGAGAGGAAGAAGGACTTAGCAAGGAAGGAGGTAGCCGCAGCAAAGGAAGGAAAAAGGAGAAGAAGAAAAGAGACAAACTGTAGCAGAGGAGAGGTAGACCAAAGCAAGAGAAGAAGAAGAAGAAAACTAAGGAAGAAAAGAAGAAAAGGCCAGGACTTAGCTGCAGGAAGAGAATCAAGAAGAGAGAAAGCAAGGGAAGAAAAAGAAGAGAAGAAGAAGTAGCTAAGGAAGAAAAGAAAAAGAAGAAACCCAAAGAAGCATAGCCGCTGGGCAAAAGCAAAAGGAGAGACAGAAGGCCAACAATTTAAACTGTAGTCAGAATTTTTAAGACGTCTGATGCAATATCTGACATCCAATTCTTTTTAAGCACTTTCTCCATAACATTACTCGGCTATTTTTGTTGAATTAGTTATTACTTTTTATTTAAAGTTGTGTTCTCAAGTTTTGGAATACCCAATTGCTCCCTGTGTTCGACCTCGGATACTTTTATTTTCGAGTTATAAATTCTTATTTGTTTTCGTGGAGATTTCATCTATATTACATCGAGACATCTTTTAAAACACGATCTAACCACGCAAACAAGCATCTCGTCAGGTTATTAAGAGATGGGTACTTGTAAGAGGTTGTGCCATCCTCGTTTAAGTGGAACGTTAGTGATTGACTAGCTTTTACTAGTTGAGAAAATCCTAAGCTGGGAGGCTTGGGTAGTGATTTTTACCCTCAAGGGTTTCCACTATAAATGCAGGTGCACTCATGTATGATATTTCGTGGTTTGTGATAATTTTGATTTAAGGTTATTTTTAAATTGTCGTCTATATTATTCACCCCTCCCCTCTAGTATAGCATATTAGATCCATATGTATTCTCATTTGGTATCAGAGTAGGTTAAGTCTAGAAGATGTCAAAGTCATCTGTCGACACTGACACTGAGGGGTAATTTGTAGCATGCCCTCTGTTATTTGACGGCACAGACTACAGTTATTGGAAGACTAGAATGTAGATCTTCTTGGAGTCTGTGGACTTCAAGGTTTGGGATGCACTTGCATCAAAATATACATGCCTAGAAATAAAGGAAGGAGTAGACATAACAATAGAGCAGAAGAAGATGGCTACCCACAATGCTAAATCCATGAATGCAATCTTCCATGGACTTTCCAAGGATGGATTCAACGGAGTCTTTGCATGCAAAACAGCTTACAAAATCTGAAATATCTTTGAAGTCACACATGAAAGAACCTCAAAGCTAAAAGAAACCCATATAAATTTGCTACACCAGAAGTTTGAGTTGTTTAGGGTGAAAAAGGGGGAATCAATCAAGGAGATGTACACTAAGTTTATAAACACCATAAACTCCCTAAGGAATTTAGAGCAAAACATCAAGACTGATGCCTTGGTGAGGAAGATTCTTTGATCTCTCACTAGTGACTGCCATCCAGGAATCAAAGGATCTAACGACACTATAATTGCATGACTTGATCGGTAGCCTCATGGCTTATGAAGTTCAACTTCAGCCTCATGACTTAAAGGAAAATGAAAATGAAGAAACAAAGAAGAGAGACTTAGCATTCGAAGCAAACAATTACACATTCGAATCAAGTAGCGAGGATGAAGATGACATTGCCCTTCTCTCAAAGAAATTCAAAAAGTTCTTAAAGAACAAGAGGAACTAGAGAAAGAGGAGACAAGATTCGAAGGAATATGTCATCATCTGCTACAATTGTAAAAGGAAGGGACATATACGAAAGGATTGCCTACTTCTCAGAAAGGAGACAGAAAGAAAAAAAAACAAGAAACCTTTCACGAGAGATGGAAAGAAGAAAGCCCTTTAGGAAACCTATGATAAATTTGATTCGAGCTCAGGAAGAGGAAGAAACCTCTAGTGAAGAAGCTCTTCTAGGACTTATGGCTCTAGAAGACAAGGTAACCTCTTTCACACCTGATGAGCCATTAGAAGCTTTCTATGAGATGCATGATCTAGCTAAGTCACTCAAAGTTGAAAATAGAAAATTAGCAAAAACTCTAGATGAGGAAATTGCACTCAAAGAAAAGCTTGCCTTACAAAATCATGAGCTATCTCTTGAAATCACTACACTTAGAGCACATATAAATGACTTAAAATTAGATGTTGATGAACTTAAAGAAAAATATGCTACTCTTATGAATGATCTAGCAAAGTACACAAAAGAAAATCATAATCTTCACAAACTACTAGGAACTCAAACCCAGACCACCACAAGATTTGGGTTAGGAAATAAACCTAAAAATGATCATGAAGCATCTAGTTGTAATTTCAACCATAAAGTTGAGAAAAGTAGCTTGTCTAGTAAGGCAAAAAAAACTAACAAATGTGGACCCAAACAAAAATGGGTACCAAAACACATTTTGAAGTGTTGTTTTCTAGGTCATAAAGATCAAATAGATTATACAAGATGGATTTATCATGAATCCAATGGAAGCATCAAGCCAATGTATAGGTCTCATGATGCTAGTCCCCACAAAATTGCGCGAATGACAAGACCAAGGAAAAAGAAGATGGAACATGTACAATAGATGTTCAAAATACATGACAGGAGAAGGCCTATTCCTAAGCTCAACCGCAAAGAAGGTGGTACAGTTACATTTGGAAACAACCACAAGGATCATATTATTGGTAATGGCCAAATTGGTAACTATTCGGTGCAAAATCACAAAAAGAGATTTTTATGTATTGTTATAGTTACAAAACACGTCTAATCAAATAAATTTATAGATCAAATTTTGGTAAGTCCTGAGTCATTCGCAGGGAAGCAAATCGGGAATTCCTAAAACATTTCAATTTTTCTACTCTAATAAAACACATAAAGAGTGACAAAATTTTCATTGAATAACACATGAACTCTAGAGGAAAGCTTACAAATAGCATAAAAACATAGTAGTGAAAGAAAGAAAGAGAAAGAGAGAAAGAAAAAGAGATTGCAGAGCTACTTATGGGATGCTTGTATGAAACTCGATAGAGCTTCAAATCCAGGGTGCTGGGAAGAAGACCGGAGAGAGAGCTTGGAGAAAGGGCCTGGACTATGGTGGCTATTTTTCTATCTCTAGGTATCTCCATTCTCTTCCAATGGGTAGAGCCTAGGTCCTTTTGTAGAAAAGTAGGTGGCTTTCTATTAGTCAATCTAATGTGCCTTGGATCACTAATTTGGATGGCTTAGATTCCATAAAAAATTATGCCTAGGATGGGTTAAATAAGGACCTTAGGATCTAGGTTGTAAGGTTAGGTTAGGATGGCAGTTTTCTAAAAATAGGCAACCTAGGTTAAGAAGATAGGATCTGAAGCCTAAGAGATATGTTCTTCGATGTAGGTTTTAGGAAAGGATAGGTTCTAGGCTTAGGGATAGAGTTTGGGTGGCATTTTGGGTTGTTTCAAGGGTATAAGACCATGTTCAATGGTTTTTGCATGCTAGAGAAGGGTTCTGAATGTCCAGGACATTGTCTGGACATCTTATACTGCAAAATCAAATATCTAGAGGGTGTTCTAGATGTCCAGAGTGGAGTTATGTGTTATGGGTGCATTTGGAAAGGATTTTGATATAGGGTTTGTTTAAAATACATGTCCAGAGAGGTGTTTGGACATCCAATTTGAGTGCTGGTCCAAGTTTAAATGTGTGTGAGTGTGTAATTGGGTTGGGGAAGCTTCTAAATAGGTTAGGGGAGTCCTAAGTAGGTTCTAGGTTAGGGATTGGATCTAGAATAGATTGGATAGGTTCTGGGATAAGGGTATCATAGGGTTCTAAGGGTAGGATTAGGTTATCCTAGTCCCTCTCTCTCTTCTTTAATTGGATCTTCATTTATTCTTCAATCAAGTCTTGGTCTTCAACCAACTAGCTTTGTTGCAGCTTCTTTTTCTATCTACCTTTTATTCTTTAGTGCTCTAGATTATTCTAAGTCCTTCACCTACAATATTCATAAAAGACTAAAATTAGATAATTAGGCATAAACTAAACACAAAGCATAAGATATGTATGCATGTTCTAAATGCAATATTTATGTTCTAAATGCATGATTTCACTGAGTTAGCTTTAGATTAATCCAATTAGGGTAATAAATTGGGCTATTATCAGTAACTCCTCTGCCTCTTTTAATAATGTGCATTTAGTTAGAGGATTAAAACACAACTTGCTTAGTGTAAGTCAAATATGCAAAAAGATTATAAAATCAGTTTCACCTCAAATGGGTTTAAAATAAAAGATAAACAAACTAAGAAAACCTTACTTAAAGGTCACAGATACAAAGACATCTATATTGTCAACTTTAATAAATGCGACAGCTTTGAATGTCTAGTCGCATCTGACGATGAGGCAATACTCTGACACAAACGACTAGGTCGTGTTCACCTGAAAAACAAAAGTAAGCTTATGAAAGATGAGCTAGTCAAAGGGTTACCAAAAATCAATTTCAAGAAAAGAAAAATTTGTAATTCTTATGAAATTGGTAAACAAACCAAAACTTCCTTTAAACCAAAAAGAATGGTTAGCATTCTCGACCTTGGTAACTTCACTTAGACTTGTTTGGACCAACCAAATCTGAAAGTCTGAGTGGGTGTCGCTATTGCCTTGTCATTATTGATGACTTCTATAGGTTTGAAAGCGATTTTACTCGGTTTGTTAATTAGGTCGTAATGCGCAAAATCGATTAACTCTTAAATTTATATTCCTAGATAGGGGAGTATCTAGGGTCGTCCAAGGAGGCCAAATGTTTGCAAAATTGATTCTTTTGCTTGGAATACAAATCTCAACTTTCTTTTTGGTATTTTTCAATATATCATTTTTTTTTTGTTTTTGAATTAAGACAACATGCGAAATGGTGGCGGGAAAGTGATTTACACTTCAAATTAAAATATTACTTCTAAGTGGCAAGTAGAGCCTCTTCCTAAGCTCACTCTAGGCAAGTGGAGGCCTAGAATAATTAGGGAGAGGGAGTGAAGAATGCTAAAAACAAAGCAAGTAGAAATGCAAATAAGAAATTGCAAAGAAGGCAACTAGATAAATGAAAAAGTGTTTTACAAAAAGGCCTAGTAGAGGAATGCTTCTACTACTAGAAAATTGCAAATAAGAAAAGCAAACACAAATCCTCTAGATAGATGGTGAAGAAGAGGGCTTCTTGCTCCAAGGTTGGTGGATCCCACTCTTGAAAAGAATCCTCCAACTCCTTCCTTGCTGTGCTCCGCCAAGGTGATGTCCTCCAAGGCAAGCCATAAGGGGGCATGCCCTAAGATTCTCTCCAAGGGTGGACGTCCACCCTATGTCCTTCTCCTTTGCTTGGCTGTCCTCCTTGAAGTGGAAGAGTCCTCCTCCTTGGCGTGGCCCAAGTTGAAGAGAGTAGGGAGAAGAAGGCACCAAAAGGGCTGGTGATGTGCCCCTTTAATCTCCTTCTCTACTCCTTCTTCTTGGCCGTAGGTATAGGTGGTATAGGTAGCAAAATATACTAATGGAGGATGCCCCCAAATGGTGGTAGGTGGAGGGTTTTTATAGAATAGGAAGGGGGCTAAGGTGACTCCTGGAATGGAGGGCTAAGATGAAGAGATGGAGGTGGTTAAGGATACAATGGCCAAGGTCAATTGGCGTCACCTTAAGGGACACCTAGGGGGTGGTTATGGGTGTTGACACCCCTTGATGTTGGCGCCAAAATGGCTTCTAGAAGGGGGTCTAAGTTGGCACCAAGAAGGGTTCTAGAAGGAGGGGTAGGTGGATGGCTAGGATGGGTTGTAGGGTTAGGTTTATGGTGGATGTGGGGTTGTATGTTGGTGCCAAAAAGAGGGGTAGTTAGGGTTAGGTTTTGGTGCCAAAATTGGTTCCTTTTGGTGGTGATAATGGGGTGAAGGGGTGGCTAGGAGGTGGCGCCAACTTGAGTAGGGTAGCTAGCTTAGGTAGGCTTAAGTTGGTAGAGTTAGCTAGGGTTGAATTTGAAGGTGGTGGATGGCCAAGGAGCTGGTTGCTAGCTAAGCTAAGCTAGCTTAGCTAAAGGAGGAGTAGAGGAAGAGGTGTTGGAGCTAGAGTTTTGAGGGAGGAGCTGAGGATGAGAAGTCTGGAGCTGAAACTGGAGCTGGCTGCTGCTGAAGAGGCTAGCATGGGGCTACTCTAGCTGGCTTAGCTTGCTAGTTCTTTGCTAGTTGCTAAGCCAGGATAAAGTGAGCTAGCTTCTACCATGATGAGCTGAGGTGAGCTAGGTCTGGTGCTCCCAGGGATGATCAAGCTGGTTGAGACGGCTAAGGTAGCTTATCTCAACTGAGTTGAGCTAAGCTGAGTCCCCGAGAGCTGGACTTGAGCTTCCTGAGCTGGGATGAGTTCTTCTTCAGTTGGTTGGAGTTGATTGGAGCTGGATGTAGCTGGATCTGAGCTGGGGTGAACTCCTGTCAACTCATCTGAGCTAGCTAGAGCTCCCTGTGGACTAGTGGGAGCTGAGATGAGCTAGACTCAGCTATGTTGAGCTGGACCTGAGCTGACTTGAGCTAGGGTGAGGTAAGATGAACTCTCTTGAGTTGCCATTCAGCTGAGATTAGCTGAATGGAGCTGGGATGAGATAACCCTAGTTCAAGTGAGCTAGGTTCCAGCTGTGGTGAGCTGGATCAAGCCGAGTTCCAGTTAGTCTGAGCTTCACCTTCACCATTCGCCTTCTTGAGTGCTAGGGTTTTAGGGATCTGTATATCTATTCATCCCTAACACTGACAAAAACACATTAAAAAGACAATAAAAAATGCAATGCATGCCTAACCTATTTTATGCCTAAATGCAGCCCAAAAACCCATTTGCGGAGTAAAATCCTAAGAACTAGGTTTGTTTTAATGCAAAAGAATGATGATAAACTGGCGTTTATCAAGGTTTACCTGGGTATCTTTCTTAAGAAGTATGAACTTGACCAATGATATCTTTAGTAAACTTGTAAAGAGATTGCAAAATGAGAAAGAGTTCGACGTCATTAAGATAAGAAGTAATCATGGTGGAGAATCTGAAAGTCAATCCTTTTCTAACTTTCGTGATCAATTTGGGATAAAACATGACTTTTCACTTCCTAGAGCTCCTCCTCAAAATTGAGTTGTTGAAAGAAAGAATAGGTCCTTACAAAATTGTGCCCGTACAATGGTGTGAAACTAAAGCTACCAAGATATTTTAGGCTGAGACTGTAATCATTGGTTGCTACATCCAAAATAGATCCCTGATCAGATCTACCCTAGACAAAACACCCTTTGAACTTTACCATGGAAGAATACCTAAGATTTCCTATCTCAAGATGTTCGGATGCAAATGTTTCATACTAAATACAAAGGACAACCTTGACAAATTTGATGCCATGAGTTTAAAAGGAATCTTTTTAGGTTAATCTATTAGAAGTAAAGCCTATAGAGTTTACAATAAGAAGAATTGCATTGTTGAGGAAACTTTACATGTATCTTTTGATGAAAACCTAGCACACCCATAATCCTCTCATATTGATGATGATGAACACCTAGGAGATCCTTCAAACATACCTGAAGAAAATATCTCAGAAGATCTACAAAAAGAAATATTGTATCTGAGGGATCACCCTAAAGAATCAATAATTGGAGACCTAACGAAAGGAATTCAAGCTAGATCATCAGTCAATACCTTAGCACTTACAGCTTTTGTCTCTCAATTAGAACCCAAGAATGTTAAGGATGCTTTTACTGATGAATACTAGATTATCTTAATGCAAGAAGAATTGAATCAATTTGAGAGAAACCAAGTTTGGGAACTTGTTCCAAAACCTAATTCTCAAACCATTATAGGAAACAAATGGGTCTTTAGAAATAAACTCAATGAATCAAGAGTAGTTAGAATTAAAGCTAGACTTGTGACCCAAGGGTATAATCAAGAGGAAGGAATTGATTTTGATGAAACTTATGCACCTGTAGCTCGCCTAAAATCCATTCGGATGTTGTTGGCCTTTGCCACCCACATGGAGTTCAAACTCCTCCAAATGGACATCAAAAGTGCATTCCTAAATGCATTAATTAAGGAAGAAGTCTATGTTAAGCAACCTCTAGGTTTTGAAAATGTTGACCATCTAGAATATGTTTACAAATTGTACAAAGCATTATATGGTCTAAAACAAGCTCCACGGGCTTGCTATGACTAGCTAAAAAATTACCTAATTGAAAATGGCTTTAAGATAGGAAAAATAGATCTAACTCTGTTTGCAAAACGAAAAGAAAATGGCCTTTTGTTAATTCAGATTTATGTTAATGGTACCATTGTTTAAGCTACTAATGATCTTTTATGCTAAGAGTTCGCAAAGGTTATGCAGGGGCAATTTGAAATGAGTATGATGAGAGAACTTTAATTCTTTCTTGGTCTTCAAATAGACCAATTGACCACTAGGATATTGATATCCCAAATGAAGTACACCTCAGAGATTCTAAAGAAATTCTCCACGGACATGTTGAAAGGAAAAGAAACACCCATGGCAGCTTCAATACAACTCAAAAATGATGAAATGAGTAAGTCTGCAGATCAAAAATTATTTAGAAGTATGATAGAATCCTTGTTGTATCTTACTACTAGTAGATTTGACATTCAGTCTGGTACTTGTTTGTGTGCTCATTTTCAAGTAGATCCTATAGAAACACACCTAAATACTATTAAAAGAATTCTTAGGTACCTTAACAACACATCAAAGTAGGTCTTTTCTATCCCAAGTCAGCCATATTTGATCTTTACTCATATTATGATGTTGATTATGTAGGTAGTTTCACAAACCATAAGAGTACTAGTGGAACGAGTCAATTTCTTAGAAATTAATAGTCTCTTGGTTCTACAGAAAATAGAACACTGTTTCCTTATCGACAACGAGAGCTGAATACATAACTGCTTCCTTAGCCTATTCACAATTACTTTGGATGAAACAAACCCTGGAAGATTTTGGCATAACTTATAAAAATAACAAAATACTTTGTGACAATACAAATGCCATTAACCTATCCAAAAACCTTGTACAACACTCTAGAATCAAACACATAGATGTTAGACATCAGTTTTTAGTAGATTATGTGCTAAAAGGTGAAATAAACTTAGAGTTTGTGCAAATAGACAACCGGTTAACTGATATATTCACTAAAACTTTACCCAAAGATAGGTTATACCTATGTCATGCTCTTGGTCTAGAAAGACTAAAAGAACTATTTGAAAATTCTTGAATTATTGTGGTTTCTCAGATTGATCAATGAAAAAAATTAATTTTGATTGACCAACTAGGTGTGATCGATAAAAGCCTCCTTTTGATCAACCACCTTTTTTGTAGCAATTTTCCCCCCAAAAATTTGAAGTTTGGTTTACCAAAATTTTTGTTTGATCGACCATTTTGTTTGGGTGGGAAATTTTTCCCAAAAACCTTTTGTGTGTTTTTGAGTTTTCTAGTATAATTTATTAATCCCCTTACTTTCATTATCTTCCTCGATTTCTTAATCAAGTCTTCTTATGGAATTTTATGTCCAAGTCGACCTCATTTAAGACCTGCCCTAGGATTATGATCATCACCCTATATGCCTTTATAAAGAACAAGCGGTTAAACTAGATCCACCTGATTCTTTACTTGATGGACAAGAAGCCCACTAGCTCCTTCTAGTTTGGGACTCTCCAATCACACATCCTCCTCCATTTCCATGTCCCAATGGATATTGATAAGACCACTTTAGTGCATCATTATTCGGTCTAAGTACTCTCTAATTAGTTATTCTTAGTTGTTATTTAAATAGGAGTTATGCATCCATAATAACATATGATATGGTAACAAAATTGATTTGATGGATGCAGTCTAGGTGCAAGAGTTCAGACATCCATTTTTGCATCTATAAGACGTCTGGAGATAACATCGGACATCTGGGAACTGCCATCATGCACTCACTGATAGCCACACTTTATAAGACGTATGGAGTGTTGATCAGACGTCTGATGAAGACACCGTCAGACTTATCTCATCTTTCCAACCACTCACGATCTCTGCCGAGTGGTTGGAGAATCCTTCGGTTGAAGGAAAACAAACAGAGGCATTTTAAAAGGAGAGCTAGCCATCCTCAGGAGGATTATCTTCTCCACTGGGGTGATCTTCTCCCTCGCCACCATCGTCCGACAGGCGTGCACCGTGAAATCAAGCATACATTGAGGCCATGGAGTACGTTGTGGCATAGGCATTCTTGTTCGAATGCTAGATTGGTGTTTTAAGAATGTCACGTTGCAATATAGCCAAAATAGCATTTAAACAAATAAATTTTATTACTCGAAAAAGTTTTGTGGTCGAGCATAGGGAGCAATATGAAATTTAAATCTCAAGAATTGTAATTTAAATGCAACATAAGCAATTTGTAGTAATACTCCAAACAATAATGATATAGAAGTGAAAATAGATGTTAATAGCCCAAAACGAATGAGGTAAAATGGTGATTTGAATCACCAAATACCCCTCACAATAATAGTAAATTTCTCAACAGTATCAATCAAATAAAGCTTAGAAATCAGTTATCAGACGGCTGAATGGTTAGTCAGATGGCTTAAATGTCTGATGCTATAGTGCCCAGCCTTCTTTCTCTTCTCTCAGCCTCTTCTTCTTTCTTTGCTACTACTCCGTCTCTTCTTATTCTCTTCTTTTGCTTCTGCTTCCTTCTTCTTCTCACAAGGGAAGGGAACTTCTCAGATTGGCTAAGTGTCAGCCAATGTCTTCAGCAGCAAAACCCTCCCCCTACCCCGCGCAATCTCTTTCTCTCTCTGGGTCATGCTCTCCCAAAGACTTCAACAGTACCGGGTATACGGGTAATTAGACCTAGAGCGTACTCGGGACTAGGGCTATGGGTGTGGGTTGCAATCGAGGAGTGTAGGGCTTAGGCGGGTTATCGAGCGCACCAGGTCTGCAAGAAAGATGTCGCTGATGAGGTGCATGAGGGGAGTGTGCGGGGATCTCACCCCCTGTGTGCGCTGAGGCAAAGAACCCATATCACTTTTTCAATTTATTCATTAGCGAGAGCTCTTCAGTCGATGATGTGGGACTAAATCCCACTACCTTTCTCTGCACACGACTGCAGCGACTTCTTCAGGTGAATGTGGCCAAAGGCTCAGTCAAAGAGCCTAATTGGCTCCTTGGTTGAGATCCTGGAAGTGTTCCGTAGCACATGGGACTTTTCCTAGGGTCTACAGGTGCTTGAAGCGAGCTTCAAGCTTCACTTGAAGCATTGGTAATGGTGACGAAGACCTGGGACCTGCAATTACGAAAATAGGCTAAATGCCCTAGTTAAAATAGATCACAAGCTTCATGGTGTGGTGGGGAATTGAATGGTGGTGTTGGTATCGTGTGCAAGTGGTTGTGGAGGTCTGTCGACCTCGGGGATTGTGTGTGAGAGCGCGTGAGTCGGGAGGGGTGATAGAGAGGCCAATCCCCTCAATTACTTGTGGGGTTTTGGTTCATGAGTTGAGGCAATGGTGAGGAGCATGGAAGCGGCACAATTGGGCGAGTGTGGAAGCCGCTAGGACTCGCCAGAGGTCTGTCGACAAGGTGGAAGATGGAGGCCGACGAGGCAAGTTGGCGGTCGAAATGAGGCGACGTGGGTCTGAAAACAAAGAGGGGAAATCGAGGAGTTATTTAGGAGGGGAGGTAGATGAAAGGGAGCAGAGTTGTCTCTAGTTGAGGTGCGGCTGGCACGGGAGACAAAGCTGCTCAGAGAGAAGGACGACGGCAACGATGAAGGGGGGTAGGAGCACTAGCGGGTGCTGCGCGACGCGGAGGAAAACAAGGAGGAAGAGTCGGCCACTGGTATTGTGGTCAGATAATGAGAGAAGGTAGGGAGAGTCACCGGAGCTTGGAGAGCAAATTGGCCAGAGGACGAGAGAGGAATTAGAGGGAATCTCTGGCCGAATTCAAGCTTTGGAAATCCGTTGTGATCTAGGGAGTCGTTTATAAGTCATCAGAGGTCGGTTAGAGCTTGGGAAACAAGCTTCCCAAGCTTGGAAAGCTCATCGGAGTTAGGAGTTTCTTGATACCCAAATCTCATGCGTTCGCATGAGAGATTAAATTTCAGGGCTTAGGATTAGGTCCAAAAGGTAGGGAATTTCTTGACGAACTTCCCTTTCAAATTTGAAAGGGATTCATCAAGAAATCAGGGAATTCCTTCCTTTTTAAGGTTGTCGGAGCAAGTAGGAATATGTTTAATGGCGGTAGGTACCTATTTGTGAGAATGCCGACAATGTTAGGGGCCTATTCGAAAGGATTTTGAAAGTTAAGGGTAGAAATGAAATTAGAAAGAACCAATTTGCAAACTAGGTTGAGACAAACTCATCTTGGGTCCAAATTTTGGTAAAAGCCCAATTTTAACCTAAGGAATCCAATGGTGAAGTTGGATTTTGGTTTTGACCATGTTTGATTGGGTAATTTATGCAAAAAATCAAATTAGGGCAAATGTCTATCTATGGTTCTGTTTTGGGTCAAAACGGATTCTGATGGTCAAATTGAAAGTTCTAAGTCCTATAGAATATTTTTCTACGAATTTTAGATGGTTTAGGTGAATTTTTTACTGATCATAACCTCAATTAATTAAGCGAGTTTATTTTTAGGATTTCAAAAGTCATTTAATTCTTAGAACACGTGCAAACCCTTTTCTGTTTGTCTTATCCTACTTGTTATCTTTTTAAGACCAATTGACGTTTATTTAACCCCTAAGAAAACCCATGGTTGTACTGCATTCATGATGAGCTGGAAAAATTGTAATTTTAACCCTAGTCTCTTATTTTTCCTTTAGAATGATTATGCAATGACTTGTGACTCTCTGACAATTATGTAGGAGGATTTATTGACTTAATTGGGTCAAAATGAGCTAGTTATGGCTTATGATGGTGTTCCCATCAGTTCTCCATCATCAAAGTGGTGCATGGTGACAGCGTGCACCACCTTCCACGTTCCTCCTGCCTTTCATCTTCATCTTCTCCTTCATATCCTTCTTCATTTTCCTTTTCTCCCCTTTTCCTCCCTTCCATAATGAAACCCAAAGCCGCCATCACCTCAGCAGCCCACATCCAACACCATAACCACCATCACCGACACTCAACACCTCACCGTAGCCACCAACACCACAACCATCACCTAACCTCTTCCACATCCCATCCACGCATGCCCATAAACATAACCGCCCATTCTTCTTCTTCCTCGTCTGCAACTTCCACAAAGGAACCCATCAATCGCCACCATGCAGCCACCACTTTCACGATGCTAATGCCTCTCCGACGCCACCATAGTTGCACGTGGCCTCCCACTCACAGCCGCCGACCTCCCTGTGTGACTCGCGCCACCTGCAGCGACTCTCAATAGCGGCAATAGTCCACCGTCGCTGCACCTCCTTCTCGTCGCCGATGGCACCTTTGGCCACCTCTAGTAGTGCCTCCTAAGCTGCCTCGTAGCCCTCGTCTCAACTGACCTCCATCAAGCTCCAGTGGGCCGACGACCCCACATCCATGCACGCGAGGATGAGAGAAGGGAAATGCTTTGTTTGGTTTTGAATTAAAAATTACGAAGAATGCCATTGCAGAAACACTATGCCTTTATTTAATGAATTATTTTATTAAAGTGATTTTGCATATGAGCTCCTTATGGTTTTAAGTAATTGCATGGAACGCTTTTTGATGATGAAAACGAAGAGCAAAGATTCAAATCTTTATCTGTTGCAATTCCCAATTGGACTAAATACCATTACTTAATTCAATGGGCTAATTCCTCCCCGTGGAAATGACTTAACTATTTTCGTAGTTAGATTTTGAGTATGAAATGTTTTGAAAAGTGATTTTCTACCATGCGACTAAATACAACTACACGTCATTTTATGTTAAGATTTTTATCGAAAATGAAGATCGCACTTTCAAATGGTCCCATTGTTGGGGAGGAAATACGCCTATTAATTTTTTTTAAGAAATTTATATTATTTTTATGTTATTTCTGAAAATTTTCTGAATTGCTAACCTTGTTTCTGTTTGTTTGCAAATATGAACGAATGCGACGGGAGCACACGATAGAGATGATATTTTTGGTGGGCCTTGATGCCACCTAGAGGGAAGTAACAGGAGCACATGGGCCTTGATCCCACGCACATGGAAGGAGGATTGGTAACTGAAGACCTGTTTGCTTGCTTTAGATTTAGATCAAGCTAGATAGACATTAGACAATTAATTCCTTTCTTGTGGACCTGTGTTGGGCATTTTTGGGAACATGTTCCCAGTGCTTTTTATTAGTTATCATTCTTGTATGCGGGAGCATCTTTCCAGGAGTGTGTTCCCATTTTATTTAAATTATAGGTTTAATTGAATTGTTTGAACTACTTATTTGTTAGTTAGATAGTTAAATTAAATTAGGTTTGTTTGCTTATTAAAAAAAAACAAAGAAAGAAAAAAAACCAAACTGGCTGCTAGAAGTTGCATATCTAAAGGGCGACCATCTAGGATTGAATGAGCAGCATCTAGTTTATCTTTATTGCATTGCATACATCCCTGCATTAAAGAGAGCTGGAGTAAGGTGCGTCTTCTCTTTAGCATCAAATACCTATCATGCATCTGCATTAGACTTAAATCCAAGACCACTAAAGTGTTTGAATCTAATTAATTCAGTGGTCACTTTTAAGAAATTGAGACTGCTAAGAGGTGGAACTCCAAAATCAATGCTTGAAATTGTGTGCAAAAGGACCTTTTTGCAAGATTTCAAAATTCAAAATACATACGTGTGTTGCACACCTGAGACACTATGCACATTGCACATAATGTCACTAGATTAATTTCTACCTCTCCTCTTTTGTAGCACAAGGGAAGTTAGTTAGAAATCAACAAGCCTATCCACCAAGTTACTTCGATTCCTCGTGCATGGGCTCGATTCGAGACTTCCATCCCTTGCAAGTAGGTTGTAGGCACCAACGAAGGTTGGCCTACGAAGTGTAACTCTTGCAAAACTTATTTGGCCACCAACTGAACACTTAATTCTAAGACATACAATCTACTAAAAACAGATCCCACCGTATTTGTGTTTGTTTTGATAATGGTAGAACTATCTAGGAAGTTTCTTCTAAGTCCTAAGAGATTTAAATCTGTTTGGGTTAAAGAAATGGATCACCCTTACTCCTATCATCTAGATTATCAGAGTCAATACTTCCCATATTTTAATCAGGACACCAAGCCTCGAGCATATCCCTCCTTTGATGGGTACAATGATAATTCATGGGATCAATCATATTCCTATCCTGGGAGTACTAGCCCAATAACTCCCACCATTGAGCTGAACCTTGGAGCTGGATTTTCTACCCCAGGAGTCTCCACTATTTTGCCAATGCCCAGCCCTCCCACCCTTCATGATTTTTCTTATCAAGGTTGGACCGATACCCCTAGGTAACCTGAGCCTAAGACTAACTATCCTCCCCAATCTGACTGTAGCCTCTCCTATTTTATGATAGAAATGCAAAAATAACAAAAAGAAGTGATGGAGTCTATGGGAGAGATGTAGAAGAATAGTCAACAATTGAATGAGCAAATTCATTAGCTTAGCTACTCTCCTACTATTGATTTTGATCCCTACCTATACAACCATGATCATCAAAAAGATTTTGAGGAAACAACAGATAAGAGGGATCCCATTTTGAGTAGCTATCACTTAGACTCTCCCCATGAGACACAAGCACTAGAGGAGAACTATCTTAATGATTATCCACCTAAGCTATATTGGAGTCAAAAGAAAGGGAAGATGGTACCACTTGAGGACCTTGACCCCATTGAGAGTATTTTTCTTACCCCTGATAACCCAGGTCAAGGTCATATTGTTCATGCCACTTCCCTTATTAATAATGTGGTGGAACCCCATTCTACCCTCAATGAGCCTAATCCCTACCCTCCACTTAGGGAACCAACGCCTACCACTCATCATTTTGAGGATCTACATGTGCCCAATGAAGGTGACCCTAAGGGAATGGAGGATGAATTAGATCATTTTTGGTCTCAAGGATACAAAGAGTCTCTTTTAGAGGAGTATGATGACCCAATGGAGGAACCCAGGTTTAGAGTTTGGAGTGAATCTCAAGGGGATTATGTGTTATACGAGGACTTACCTCCTGAGGATATAAATGATATAGTGAAATCTAGGTTCCTTCTTTTGATTTTGAAAGTCATCCTCCCTAAAATTGGGAAGATACAGATTCTAAGTTGGAGGAGGACAAGCATAAGATTGAGAAGCCTAGGAGAGACTCTCAGGGATAATACTCATCAATTGAGGATTTATGCTACGAGGAGAACAAAGAATTAAGTGATATAGGCTTACTCCATAACATTGAGACTCATCCTCCTTCAGAAATAATTGTGAATACTTAAGCAACTCCTCCCTTTACTTGTGAATCACATATACACACCAACAAAAACTTAAGTGAATCAAAAGAATCCAGGGATGAAATTGATGATAGTGATTCAGTTGCTTCAATCCTGCCATCAAATAAATGTGATTTGGAATCCACTGTTGATTCACATATACTGGAAAGTAAAAATATGACTCTGATTCTTGAGGAAATCATTAATGATAGGAAGGGTGACGTGAATTTTTCTGCAACAACTATTAAGGTGAATAACACATAATCTGAATTGTTGTTGGAGCTGGACATAACACAGACTAAGCCATCCTTGGACTTAATCATTACCTCCCAACACCATAAACAACCCTTACACTCCCTAACTTATCCTTTGCTCAAGTTTCTGCTCACTTAGATTCTTTTTGGGGAGCATATCAGGCCAGTACATCTCCAAGTGGAATGGCGAGTGTGGATTGATGCTTGTACTTTTAGTCTCACCATTCAAGGGTTTGAAATAATTATGCATATGTCTTTTAAAACCCTTCGTACTTTGGAGGACCCTTGTTATCCTCCACTTATTTCATTTCAAGAGGTCCCTTCTTCTGTTACTCTTTTTCTTTGTCCTCTTCAGGTAGCCTGCGAGGTGGTCTATTTTCATGTCATCTGGTGAGCATTTGGAATCATGCTACATCATCAGCTTGCCAACATCCATGGCTACCTGCTTTCTAGACCTGCACTGTTACACACATTTTTATGGACTAGCTCTTTCTGTTTGGAACCAGTCTTACAAGTTCCCTATAAGTTTGGCTGCTGATAGAAAATGCAACGCTTGTTGGGAGGCAACCCAATGTCTAGAATAATGCCTTCATCAGGTGATTTCCTTCCTTTCTCCCCCTGTTTTAATTTTACAATGGGGACATTGTAGGATTTAGGCATGGGGGAGTGCATTTTGCATTTTTAGGTAGCATTCATGCATTTAGGTTAGGTGCATTAAAAAAAAAATCTCTCTTTTGTTTTTTGAGCTAAATTGGTTAGCCCTAGCAAAATATCTTTATCAAGGAGGTGTCATTGAAGATTTTCTTCTTAAATTATTTCTCAATTTAGAATCCAGTGTAGTTACTTCACTTGAATGTAGACTAGGTAATGGATCATTGTAGAAAACCAATAAGCATTTTTAGTCTACTAAACACTTGGACAGTTAATAGGGAGTCGGGAAAACTATCTTCTATTAGATCCACACAATATTTGCGAGGAGAAAGAGTGAGACTACTGGTGCGCTAAGTCTAGTGCAAGGACTCTTAAGTTCTGGATAATTAGATGATGATACCTCAGAGTTAGGCATAGTTTTCGCTCTTTGTTCCTGTGTTCAAACATTGTGTGAATTCCTGAGAGTCACCAAATAAGGCAGATACACAGAGATTGAGTCTTAATAAAACTACGACTATGGTGGATGGTTACGACTGTCCTTCATAGTTTCCTCGACTGTAGGAGGGTAATAGTGTCAAAGGTCAGAAAGTCGCTTGTCCTATCCATTCCTTCCAGGTGCCAAGAGTAGGCACCCCCACACCATATAAGTCACAAAATATCCTCTTGACCATCATCATCCCTAATAATGTCTCATGAATAAAAGTCTACATTATGTTGTTTTGGAGTTATAAAAAAAATAAAAATAAAAAGAGAGAGAGAAAAGAAGAGAGAGAAAAAGAAGAAAAGAAATATATAGATATATATAAAACAAGAAGAAAAATATATATATACAAAAAAGAAGAAGAAAAAAAAATTGAGTTATAGCTATCTTAGGTGCCAATTTATTAAGTGTCTATATCATTAAGGCAATAAAAACACCCACTGCGATCCACCAAATATGACCCATACATACTTTTCAGTATTTCTGATCACTCGAATACTGGCTGAGGAGTTCTAACTTATTTATAAGGTTATTAGGACTCTAATTAAAAGTATGAATGCCATGTAAGGACACCAAACACTGAGTTCGTGGACAAAATCAGGTGAGATGTGTGATCTCAGAGGGGAAAGAAAGAAGAGGAGTGAGAACAAAGGAACATTAAGAGAGCACAGTTTTTAGTCTCTCTAAGGGGTGACTCGTTTGATAATCTAGAGATTTAGAGTCTGCAGTACTAGACTACATGTAGCACTAGATGAATATGAGCCACCAAATATAAATCAAATTGACTTTGTATCTCCTACCTAAGCCAGAAAGCTGGGGTCAAGTTATAGATTAGTTTCTGCTTTATCCCTGAGGGAGGAAGTTGCCTATCCTAATAAATGTTTTACCAAGGATTAAGTACGAACTTTAAATATAGGTTGGCTTTGCACTTGGATCCATTACCTAGGATATAACCACTTCACATTTGTCTAGATCTCTAAATGTTTGGAATAAGAAAAGAAGTCTTTTGATAGAATCATACACCTTACATTCATTGTTTTTGCTAGGGACTAGCAAAACTTAGGCATGGGGGCATTTGATAAGTCCACTTTAGTGGATCATTATTCAGTCTAAGTACTCTCTAATTTGTTATTCTTAGTTGTTATTTAATTAGGAGTTATATGGCAATTCACCTTAGTCTGCATATAATTTTATGTGTCAATTTTACACTTAATAACATATGATATGGTAACATAATTGATTTGATGGATGCAAGCTAGGTGGAAGAGTTCAGACATTCATTTTTGCATCTATAAGATGTCTAGAGATATTGTTGGATGTCTAGGAGCTGCCATCATGCACTCATTGATAGCCACACTTCATAAGATGTTTAAAGTGTTGATTAGACATCTGATGAAGACATCATCAGACTTATCTCATCATTCGAACCAGTCACAATCTCCATCGAGTGGTTGGAGAATCTTTCGGTTGAAGGAAAATAAAGAGAGGCATTTTAAAAAGAGAGCCAGTGTTACGAACGCGTGCCCCAGATGTCTTTTAAGACGTCTAGGAGGTGACCCAGACGTCGGACCAGACGTCTGGGATCAAATCCAGACGTCTGACCAGACGTCTGGGATCGTTTCCAGACGTCTGGAAAATAGTTTTTTTTCGCACGAAAGATTCGTCTGCGCGCCTGTGCGCGCAGACCCGTGATTCCCCTCTCTCTCTGCGACTACAGACCTGCCGCGCTCTCTCTCCCTCCTCCTCGCGCGGCCTTAAAAGGCCACGCCTCCCCTCCCGTCTCCACTGTCTCCTCCTTCTTCTCCTTCAGCCAGTGAGCGTGAGCGTGAGCCTGAGCGCGAGCGCGAGGGCGGCAGCGGCTGCTGCAGTGAGCGCGGAGGAGGTGCGCCGTGCGAGAGCGGAGCTCTGCCGTAAGGGCGAGCTCGCCGGAGCGGCTTAGCCGGCCGGCGGAGGGCGCAGGGGGCGCGGAGCGACGTGGAGAGGGACCTGCTGCGGTCAGAGCAGCAGACGCGCGAGGTACGACGTGGGCGGCGTCGCAAGCGGAGGCCAAGTAGCGCCCTGATTCTGGAAAAATTTCCAGAATCAGACGTCTGGGTTGATAGTCAGACGGCGAGGGCGACGTCTGGAAGCTCATACAGACGTCTGAAAGGTGAGTATTCCGCCTTCTTCTTCCTTCCTGTCGACTGACCGTACTGAGGGAGGCAGTTGGCTGTGCGCAGGTTTGCTGATTCGCCATCCTTTGCGAATCAGACGTCTAGAAGTTGTACCAGACGGCGGGAGTGACCTCCAGACGTTCGGGGTGACCATCGGACGTCTGGGAGCTAGGCCAGACGTCCCCGCAGACTTCTGGAGGTCTGGGAAACCACGCTGAACAGGTAATTCTCTGATCCACTGTTTAAGACGTCTGGAAGAAGTTCCAGACGTCTGATTTTGCACAGTATCGTCTTTTTCGACCCGTTTAGGGCCCGTTCGGGCTCCGTTTTCCGCGATTCGAGTTGCACTCTTTTCAGAATTAATTCCTCTACCCATCTACAGTAGCTATACACTGTTTTGACACACTCCTTGTGTTTGATCCTTGTGATAGGACCTCGTTCAGTTGCAGTCTTGGGAGTCGCGGAGGCACGCGGGATTCCCGATCACACCCCCATTACTCCCGTTGCACCTGGTAGAGTGGCTTAAGTTATTAAAATCTATTAAAGTATGGAACCTTAACTAGAATCTAGGACATTGCATGAATCCTAGGGATGAGAAATGTATGGAATGATAGCTCCTAGGTGTTGCATGAATCCTAGGGCTGGAAAATTAGATTGTATGATAGATCCTAGGATATGGCATGAATCCTAGGCTGTAAAACTAGCGGAATGTATAATACTGCAGTCTTGGAAAAATGAAAGGGAATATAAAGTTGCCTGTAAATTGAATTAACAGCTACCTGTTATGAATAAAGAAACGTGGGTGAGAACATGGATTGTAAGAATGTGAAACTGGAAAGTGAAACCTGGATGTTTGAGTTAAAAGGATGGAACCCTACGGGGAATTAGGAGTGGAACTCCTGGAAAGAGAAAGGAATGGAACTGAGATGTTGTTCATACTGTCTCTTGGGTACGCAGTACCAAGGGAAGTACCTGTACCTGTTTAGTGCAGAGTGGGGCCAGCCACCCCAGGGACCCGGGGTTAGGATTGGTCGCTCTGTACCGACTTGTTGGCCCTCGTGTACGTAGTACCGAGGGGAGCTACTAGTGTTAGGATAGTACTAGCTACCCCACGGGCCCCGGGGTTCTGCTAGCCTCCTTCACCGACTTGTTAGGCCCACTGGGGCAAACCAGGGTAGTCAGGCGAGGGTGCGTGGACTGTGGAGGGGCAAGGCCCCGGTTTGGTTACTGTGGAGGGGTTGGACCCCGTGTTACTGAGAGGGCTCTGCCCTGTACTGGTTCCGTGCTGTGCTTTGGGTGCACCCGTTAACGGAAATGACTTACCGCGTGCCAGCACGGGTTAGCTACCTATGCATTATCACGCGTGCCGTAGTCACCGTTACGTCTGTCAGTGACCTTGGGGTGGTTGACTGAGGGTAGGATCACCACGGGGGACTCTCCTGGCAAGGAGAGCACCACGTGCTACTTCTACTTTTGGAAAAGACTGCAATCAAGATCGTTCCCACGAGGAACATTCGAGATCAAGTAAAGGATCTGAGAAATAAATGAAATAGTGAGAAAATTGAAAGATGTGAATAAAGGAAGTAATAGAACATAACAGCTACTGTACACTCTACTGTTGTCTTTAGTTTAGTTTGCCACTCTACTCAGCGTTTTGCTGACGTGTTACACTCGTTACCTTTTTCAGGACCAGGTGTTGAGCAGCCAGGGTCAGCGGCTGCAGAGGTCGCTGGGCCGAGTAGGGTCCAGTAGAGTTACCACTGTCTTTTGTACCCCTTTTTGTTTCCATTATAGTGAGTAGTTCTTGTTTCCGCTGTACTTTTCTTTACCTGCAGTTCATGTTATATGATAAATGTTGTTCTACTGTTGTGGTGGTATACACTGTAGTAGTTTCTTTCCTTACTGCTGTACTTTCTTACTGTTAGTTATATTCATGTTGAATGTGGTTTATTTTACTGCTCTTTTGGTTACTTCCTCATTGGACGACTAGGTCTTGGGATTAGTCGAGTCGGTCCGATTCTCGTGTCTCGTAGGGACTCAGGAATCGGGTTGTTACAGCCAGCCATCCTCAGGAGGATTACCTTCTCTACTGGGGGATCTTCTCCCTCGTCACCACCGTGCGACAGGCGTGCATCATGAAATCGAGCATACACCGTGGCCATGGCGTAGTTGCGGCATAGGCATTCTCCATCATCGCAATGGTGCACGGTGACAACGTGCACCACCTTCCACATTCCACCTGCTTTTCATCTTCATCTTCTCCTTTATATCCTTCTTTATTTTCCTCTTCTCCACTGTTCCTCCCTTCCACAAAAGAACCCAAAGCCGCCATCACCTCAGCAGCCCACATCCAACACCACAACCACCATCCCCGCCACTCAACACCTCACCGTAGTCACCAACACCACAGCCATCACCTAACCTCTTCCACATCCCATCCACACATGCCCACAGCCATAACTGCCCATTCTTCTTCTTCCTTATCTGCAACTTCCACGAAGGAACGCATCAACCACCACCATGCAGCCACCTCTTCCTTGATGCCAATGCCTCTCTGACGCCACCACATTCGCACGTGGCCTCCCGCGCACAGCTGCCAACATCCTTGTGTGACTCATGCTATGAGCAGTGACTCTCAACAGTGGCAATAGCCCACCGCCGCCTCACCTCCTCGTCACCGATGGCACCTCCGGCCACCTCCAGTCGTGTCTCATACACCATTGCATAGCCCTCATCTCAACTGACCTCTACCGAGCTCCAACGAGCTGACGACCCCTCCTCCATGCACGTGAGGAGGAGCGAAGGGAAATGCTCTATTTGGGTTTGAATTGAAAATTACTAAGAATGCCATTGTAGAAACACTATGCCTTTATTTAATGAATTATTTTATTAAAGTGATTTTGCATATGAGCTCCTTATGGTTTTAAATAATTGCATGGAATGCTTTTTGATGATGAAAATGAAGTGCAAAGATTCAAATCTTTATCTGTTTTGATTCCCAATTGGACTAAATACCATTACATAATTCAATAGGCTAATTCCTCCCTGTGGAAATGACTTAACTATTTTCATGGTTAGATTTTGAGAATTAAATGTTCTGAAAAGTGATTTTCTACCACATGACTAAATACAATGACACATCATTTTATGTTAAGATTTTATCGAAAAGGAAGATCACTCTTTCATATATCAACCACAAACATTTCATTACTCGAGTCTCCATTTTTGATATGCTCATATATACTAAAATGGAGCAAGAATAGGGAGCTCATTGTGAGGAAGCAGATCCCCAGCAGCAGCCTTAGGAGAATGATAGACCATCTACTCAAGGAGCTTCCTTTTCTACCATACCTCTAGCTTACTCGCCATATGAGCACTTCACTGCCGCCTACTCTCTGACAAGGAATTTTCTCTTGTGTTTTGAAATATGTCAGAATTCATAGTATAGTTGCACTAAACCCTCAATCAAAACTATTTAGTTGTTTACGAAACTCACTTGATTTTATTCTTTTGAGTCCCGGTCGTTCGTCTCTGGGAGGCATGAAAATGAGATTAGATTTGCAATTTTCTTATTATCATCCTAGATCTAACCTAACCTAATCTTTTTAGTCTTTTTGTATTTTGCGATTTTTTGTGTTTTTGAATTTTGAAAAGCAACATGAAACCTAGATCTAAATATGTTAGCGAAAACCTAAGTGACTACGTGCATCTAAATGAGGCCATGGTGGCCATGCATGGTGTGACTATCCCTAAGGAGGTTGTTCCTATGGAGACTAAAAGGTGTGCATCCAAATCATAATAGGTGTAAATAAAGCCAAAAGAATATCATGCATCAAATATTAAGTCACTATAAATCCGGATACATGATAATGAAGAAAGCTAAGAAAGGGATCAACCAAGAGAGGCTATGGAGAAGCCTTCTTGGCCGTCCACTAGGAGAGGAGTACAGAGAATAGGGTGGCCATGCACCATTGTAGACCTTCCCTCGCTAGCCATCCATGGGAGTTGCATGGAGGAGGAAGAGAATCCCTTGGACGAGAGGAAGCTTGCCTTGGACGAGAGGAGATAGATGGCCTCCTTCTTCTTGCTAGCAACCACCCATGGAGGAGCTTTAGAGGAGGAGGAGCACCATGGGCATCCTTGGGAGGAGGAGGGTGGATGACCCTTGAGGTTGGAGGGGAAGGTGTGGTCGCAAGTTGAGAGGGGGAGGAGAGAATGGTTGGAGTGTTGACCGTCCATGGGGGCTTAGTAGTAGGTTTTTAGGTTAGTTTTACTAAAATTAGGATGGCTAAGAATCGGTGTTCTAGAATAGGCTAGGTAGAAGGAGTGTGTGTGTGTGTGTGTTTTGAGTTTCGTCGAGCTAGGTTGTGTGGGTTTTGGTAAATCTAGGTTACGTCAACCTAGATTTGGTTGGTGTGGACCTAATTAGGCTTAGGAAGGTCTAATTGGATAGAAGTGAACCTAATTAGGTCTAGGTCAAGTATAATAGGTCAAGTCTAATAGGTCCAGACAAATGATTAGACGTCTTTTACTCCAAAATTGGACGTCTGGAAGTTAGGTTAGATGTCTAATTCTATGTCAGTGTGAGTTTTGGCTTCTTAGATTGATTTTCTGCAGAAATCAAACTTTTAGCCTAATGTCTAAACATTCTAAAAGGTGCTGGAGAATGGGTTTTGGATTTTCTAAGGTAGGTTTTGGTTCCTAAGTGTTTGGGAGAGGAATAAGGTGGATAAGAACAAGGATAGTGCTATCCATGTTTGGGTTCTAAGGTTAAGATGTCCTAATGGAAGTGGTTTTGGGTTTGGGATGGTTGTCCTAGGATTTCTAAGTGTAGGGATTGAAAGAGTGATCTTCGTTTTCGATAGAAACTTTAGCATGAAATGACATGTCATATGTGATCATGTGGTAGAAAATTGCTTTTCAAAACATTTTAATTCTCAGAATCTAACCATGAAAATAGTTAGGTCATCTCCATAAAAAGGAATTAGCCTATTGAATGTCTTATTTATTCAGGAATATCATTGGATGTACATACTAATTATTTCAACTTACTTTCTCACATAAACTCTTAATCTAAATAATTAATCAGGAATGTAGGCGTTTATATGCAAAATTACCATAATATAATATTCTAAATAATGACCTTGGTAATAGCAAACAATGTTAATATTAATCTCCTACCTAATGACACCAATTTACTATAAACAATATCTCATGTATGCCATTCATAAGAAGAAATCAATCATATGTAATTCAAATTTAAGCAAGGGATGTCCATGCAATTTCAGCCAAATATTATATAAGATAAATAAATGAACAATGCTTCCAGCAATGGCATGATTCGTAAATATTAATGTAATAAAAAATAGAGGATTTCTCCTCTCTCTTCCTCGTGCGTGAAGAGGGAAGGCCGACCGTTGGCTTGCGCACGGTGGGGGTCCTTCTCGCCGAGGGTGTCACGTTGACGTAGGAAGCACGACCGAAGGTGGCTGCCTGTTGTCGGCTAGAGGACGTGTAGCTGGCAGTGGTGAGTTGCACAGGTTGACGAGAGAACCACCAGGTCAGTGTACGACGACGGGGAAGACACAGCTGAGTGTTGAGGCGTTATTGGCAAGGTCAGCATCGAGGATGGTGGTCGGAAGTGGCTCCTATGGGCAGGAGCTGCATAGTGTACTTTGGGTTCCTTCGTGAAGTCACAGACGAGGAAGAAGAAGAGGAAGGGCAGCTATGGTTGCAAGCGTGCACGGAGAGGGGCTGTGGGACTGCGGTGGTGTGAGTGTGTAGGGGGTGGTGATGGGTTGTTGGGTTTGATGCATGGAAGTTGCAGGTGGTGTGGACGTGGAGAAGATTCACACAGAAAAGGAAGAGGAAGAAGAAGATGAAGAAAAAAAAGGGGGGCGGTGGTGTGCGTGTTCACCCTGTCACAGTCCACACAAGATTAACGTCATTGGGGCCACGACAGAGTATGTGAAGTCCACGGTGCAGGCTTGTTTCATGGCGTACGCAGGTTCCACAATGTAGGTGATGGAGGAGGATGGAGGAGATCCCTGCAGGGGGGTCAGAGGAAGATCCACCCTCCGTGGACGTGGCTTTCCATTTTAAACGAAAACCTCCTCGATTTTCTTTGGTCGCAAGTGTCTCTAACTGCTCGCGACGATCGCGATTGGTTGGAACAACAGATAAGCACGGGCGGTTCTTCTTCAGACATCTAATTAGAGCATCAGACGTCTTAAAAAATGTATACCATAAACTTGTCATAGTGGTTGCAGACGTCCAATCAAAGTTCAAGACATCTTATAAAAGTAAAAATGAGTATCTGATTCTTGTACATAGCCTGCATTCATCAAATAAATTATATTATCATAACATATGTTATTAAATGTAAAATTAATGCATAAAATTAAATGCAGGCCAAGGTGAATTGCCATATTACTCCTAATTAATTAACAACTAAGAACAAATAATTAAATAGTACTTAGGCTAAATAATAGTCCACAAAAGTGGACTTATCAAATGTCCCCATGCCTATGTTCTGCTAGTCCCTAGCAAAAACTGAAAAATAATAGAAGTAACCAGAAGGTTTCTTCTTTTCTTATTTCAAATATTTAGAAATCTAGACAAATGTGAAGGGATTGTAGCCTTGGTAATGGATCCATGCGAAAATAACCAACTTACATTTGCAGTTCATACTTATCCCTTGGTAAATATTTCTACCAGGATAGGCAACTACTTCCCTCAGGGATAAAGCAGAAAATAATCTATAAATTGACCCTGGCTTTTTAGCTTAGGTAGGAGATGCTGTGTTGAATGGATTTATATTTGGTGGCACATGCTCATCTGGTACTACATGTAATCTAATACTACAGACTCTAGATCTCTAGACTATTAAACAAGTCAACTCGGAGAAAGGCTAAATAATTGTGCTCTCTTGATATTCCTTTGTGCTCACTCTTTTCCTTCTTTTCTTTCTGAGATCACAAATCTCACTAGATTTAGTAAATGTACTCACTATTTGGTGGCCTCACATGGCATTCATACTTCAACTAAAGTCCTAATAACTCTACAACTAAGTTAGAGTCCACAGCTAGTATTCGGGCGGTCAGAAAGACTGAAAGGTAGGTATGGGTCATATTTGGTGAATCACGATGGGTGTTTTTGTTGCCTTAGAAACATTGTCACGAAGATAAAACTATAAACTTGGACTCTTTTCTTTTTCTTTTCTTTCTCTCTTTTCTCTTTTTCTCTCCTTTTTTTATTTTGCTTTCTTTTTTTTTTAAAATATAATTGTTTATTTCTTTCCTTCTTTTTCTTTCTTTATAAATCAACATAACACAATGCAGACTTTTATTTATGAGGCATTATTAGGGATGATGATGGTCAAGAGGATATTGTGTGGCTTATTTGGTGGAAGTACCTACTCTCAGCACTAGGAAGGAATGGATAGGACAAGCGTATTTCTGACCTTTGACACTATTACCCTCCTTCAGATGAGGACTCTATGAAGGATGGTCGTAACCATCCACCATAGTCAGAGCTTTATTAAGACTCAATCTCTGTGTATCTACCTTATTTGGTGACTATCTGGAATTCACACAATGTACACACACAAGAACAGAGAGCAAAAACTATGCCTCACTCTAAGGTATCATCATCTAATTGTCCAAAACTTAAGAGTCCTTACACTAAACTTAGCGCAACAGTAATCTCTCTACTTTCTTCTCACAAATATGAGGTGGATCTACTGGAAGATAGTAAGCCTGACTCCCTATTAACTGTCCAAGGGTTCAGTAGACTAAAAATGATTATTGGTTCTCTTCAAATATCCATTACCCAGTCTATGTGCAAGTGAAGTAAATGTACTGGATTCTAAACTTAAGAAATAATTTAAAAAGAAAAAATCTTTAATGACACCTCCATGGCAAAGATGTTTTGCTAGGGATTAACCAATTCAGCTCAAGAAAAGAATTTTTTTTTATATGCTAACCTAAATGCATGAATTCTTCCTAAAATGCAAAGTGCACCCCCTATGCCTAAATCCTACAATGTCCTCATTGTAAAATTAAAACAGGGGAAGAAAGGAAAGAAATCACCTGATGATGGTGTTATTTAGAATGCTGGGTTGCCTCCCAACAAGCGCTGCATTTTCTGTCAGCAGCCAGACCTATAGGGAACCTGTAAGTCAGGTTCTAGACAGTAAAAGCTAGGCCCTAAAAATATACGTAACAGCACGAGCCTAGAAAATAGGTAGCCATGGATGTTGGCGAGCTGATGATGCAGCGTGATTCCAAATCCTCGCCAAAAGATATGGAAATAGCGAACCTTGTAGGCTACCTGGGGAGGTCTAGGGATAACAAAAGGAATATGAAAAGGGACCTCCCAAAATGGAATAAGTGGAGGATAACAAGGATCCTCCAAAGCAGGATGGGTTTTAAAAGATATAAACATTATTATTTCAAATCCTTGAATGGCGAGACTAAAATTACAAGCATCAATCAACACTCTCCGTTCTACCCGAGGATGTACTGGCTTGATATGTTCTCCAGAAATAATGTAAACGAGCATAGACCTGAGCCGAGGATTAGGTAAGGAATCTACTAGTTGCTTGTGTGATTGGGTGGTAATTATTAAGTCCAAAGAGGGCTTAGGCTGTTTAGGTTCCATTCCCAATAAGAATTCGAATTTCACATTCTTACCTAGCTTCATTATTTTATGAACCTCCAACTGCTCCTCTACAATAGATGAGTCATGAATAAAATTGAATATCTCATTAGTAGACTCGTGATCAACATGCTTTGATGACAGTTGGATTTCTTGGGAAGTAGCGAGATCAGAATTATCACCAAATCCATTCCCGGGTTCTTTCTTGTCAATTACATCCTTTTCGGGGACTTTGTGTGCTACTTCATTATCCTTAATATCTTTAGGAGGATTATCATCTTTGATGTTATGGAGAAAGCCTATATCACTGAATTCGTTGTTCTTCTCGGGGTATAAATCCTCAATTGATGTATATTGTCCCTGAGAGCCTCTCCTAGGCTTCTCACTATTGTGTTTATCCTCCAATATCAACTCGTGGTTTTGTGGAGGATGACTCTCAAAATCGAAAGAAGGGAGGAATCCAGATTTCACTAGATTATTTATATCCTCAGGGGAAAAGTCCTCAAATAACACATAATTCCCCTATGATTCACTCCAGATTTTCAGTCCAAGTTCCTCCATTGGGTCATCCTCACCCTCTGAAATAGACTCTTTATATCCCTGAGACCAAAATTGATCTAATTCATCCTCCATTCCCTCAGGGTCACCTTCATTAGGTGAATTTAAATCCTCGGGGTGCTGAATGGTAGGTGTTGATTCCCTAAGTGGAGGGTTAGGATTAGGCTCACTAAGGGTAGAATGGGATCCACCAGATAATTAATAGGGGAAGTGATATCAACAATATGACCTTGACCCAGGTTAGCAGGGGTAAGGAAAATACTGTCATTGGGGTCAAGGTCCTCAAGAGGTACCATCTTCCCTTCCTTTTGACTCCAATATAGCTCGGGTGGATAATTACTAGGATCATTCTCCTCTAGTGGCCGTGTCTCAATGGGAGAGTCCAAGTGATAGCTATGTAAAATGGGATCCATATTGTCATTAGTTTCCTCAGAATTATTTTCATGATCATGGTCGTATGGGTAGGGATCAGAATTAATAGGAAGAGCATAGCTAAGCTGTCTAATTTCTTTGTTCAATTGTTGACTATTCGTCAACATCTCTCTCATAGATTCCATCATTTCCTTTTGTTGTTTTTTCATTTCTATCATAAAAGAGGAGAGGCTACTACTATCAGATTGGGGTGGATAGTCAATCTCAGGCTCTGGTTGCCTAGGGGTATCGATCCAACCTCGATACGAAAATCATGAAGGGTGGGAGGGTTGCGTGTTTGCATAGTAGTAGGGATTCTAGGGTTGGAAAATCCTGCTCCTAGGCTCTGCTAAAAAGTGGGAGCTATCGGGCCAGTACGTCTAGGATAAGAATATGAATGATCCCATGGATTATCAATATACCCATCAAAGGATGGATGCACTCGGGACATGGGATTCTGGTTAAAATGATAGGAGTAAGGATAGTCCATTTCTTTCAATTAAACAGGTTAAACTCTCTTAGGATTTAAAAGAAATCAAAAACTTCATAGAGAGTTCTACCACTGTCAAAGCAAATGTAAATATAGTGGAATCTATTTTTAGTAGATTCTAGGTCTTAGCTGTTCAGTTGGTGACCAAACAAGCTTTGTAAGAATTACGCTTCCTAGGCTGACTTCGTTGGTGCCTACTGAAATACGATTTGCAATGACTGTATGATGAATGAATTATTATGATCATGTCGTTGCAGTATAGTGTGTAATATAACATTAAGAATGCCGTATAGTGGTGAGTATGGGTGAGTACCAGTCATTACAACCTTTATTATCATTTGCTTATTTATCTAATTTTTACTGGTTTTGTTCCAGGTCGTTCACTGGGAGGCAATTTATTGAATTACATCGGTGACTCTTTGATCTCAAAATTATCCTCTAATTCCAAAAAGAAACCTTACATCTTATTAAAGAATGAATGAATGTGTATTTTATTTACCTAATTACTAAGAAATGCTTGCAAAAATACAAACTATGAACAAGCATCAAACAATCTATTATTATACTCTAAACTATGCATTTACAAGTTATCCTATTAGTACTAACATAATAGTATATAATACCTTAGGATGCAATGGTGTAGAGACTTATCAGTTTGTTATTTATAGTAACATACACAGCAGTTTCAGTGACAGATATAAGCATCGCTAAATCTCAGAAAACACTATATACAACCTAAAGAAGCAAACTGAGGTCTTTAGCGACGTTTACAGTGTCATTTTATTCTGTTAGTAATTATATGGGTTTATTTATACAAATGTAATGGGCTATAACGACGTTTCTTCTCTTTTGTTTCTGCACTATGTTTCGGCCTTAACAGAGTTTTCAAGTGCTGTGGCGAAGGGGATTAAGCAACCGTCATTAGCTTTTATTATTCAGTTTAAAATGTGCTTAATTTGCGGGTGCACTTTTCGAGGGATACACTGCACCCAGAGGGCGGGACCTGACCTCTACTAAGCACACCCTAATCTTTGATTAGGTGGCTTAATTATGTTTTCATACTAAGCGCAGGGCCTCAGCCATGCGCCACACACACTCACGCTCGGGCCCCCGGCCCCACACATACATTCACATTTTGGATATAATGCTCGGACCACAGCTCAATAGGTAATCGGGTTGGAATATATAGGCAGTGTTTCGGGTGCCCGGCTCCCGTGACGACTGCCTCGCCTATAAGACAAATTCATAATAAGTCGCTACGGTCAATTTGCAGCGCACGATGTGGCGCTCAGGAGCAACTGCGCCTGATTTCGAGCGCACGATGTGGCGCTATTCCAGCGCCACATCGTGCGCTCGAAATCAGCCGCAGTTGCTCCTGAATGCACTTTTGGCCCTCTATTTGGGGGCCATAAATTATTAAAAAAAATAAAATAAAATATGGAAAATAAAGTATTTACATAATACTACATAATTGGTTAATTAATTTTAAATTTTAATTAGGTTTACTATACAAATAAATTCATTAAATTGGGCTGTTTGTACAGGCTGATTTAGATGATTAATTAGTTATTACTTATAAAATAGTTAGTAAATGGTCCAACTGACCTTATACAGATTTAATTTACATACTTAAGTATTTTATACATATTTTTACTATATTTTTATGAATTTATTTGTGTTTTATTTAAGTTAAAATAGCAATTCTTGGCTGTTTAAATTAAAACTAAGCTAACAGTAACTACAATAGATATAAATATACTTTAACTAACTTAAATTACTTTCTATATATATATTAACCTAAGTCTATAGATTTATTTACTTAATTATAGCTCTAAATTATTAATTTAGCTAATTTATTCTATAGTATAGCTACTAGCTAAGTAAATATAAATCTGTACATATATAAACATAATTAAGTAAATATATACATAATAATTCAGTACTTATACATATATTTACATAGATTACATATGTATATAGATATATATATAAGTTTATACAGTATTTATAGTATATCTATGTATCTATACTTACATAATTATTCAGTATATTATAGTTATAGTTATTAGTATAGGTATATTTACAGTATGAGAATTAAGTATGTATAATTAGGTTTTAGTAGGAGAATGAGGAAAGAAGGGCTAATTAAGTTTTTGTTTCATTTTAAACAGCAGCTCCAGCTACTGTCAAAGAAGATGAGAAGGATGAGAGTATGCTATTCAGTGTTTGTTTTAGCAGCAGCAGTGGCTTAAGCCACTATCAAATGGGCTAACTGATGCTGCAGTTAGTCCATTTGAAGAGGGGAATGTATTCTACAGATGAGAGGAATTGTAGAGAAGAAGGGAGTTTAGAGATGGAGGGAAATGTAGCTGCCATATGCAGCATCTTACTGTACAGCTGGGAATAAAAGAAATTCAAAACAAACTAAAAGTTAGAGAGATGAAATCCAAATTTGACAAGGGTTTAAATCTCACGAAAATCACATAAGAATTCAATTCAAATACCCAACAAGAAGCCCTCATCAAAAGCATCATTTCAGATCAAAGCAACAAATGGCATTGAGTTAGCTCTTCCTAATGCTATAGACAGCATGAAGGAAGACTTAACTCAATCGATTAAAACCAAATCATACAATCCCAGTTTCTTGCAACCTTAAGGAGTATGGAGAACTCCTTAGGTTAGGAAATCACCATACAAAAATAATTATCAAAATAGATGGTGTATGGCAGTTCTGAAATAGCAAATCAGAATTAAGAATGCATTAAGAGAATTCATAAAAGCTTACAAATGCATTCTATTCAAAGCATAAATAGATTCATGAATGGCTCTTCTGAGTTGTTCTCTGTCACCGGAGAACTTCTCAGAATCCTTGCCAACAAGGAAAAACCAAATCCCTTCAATTTGTCAGATCTGTCAAGGCATTTCAGAAAGCAAAATTCTTCAAAATCCAAGTTAAAAGTGAATCTGAAAAATTGAAGCATTCATTCTAAAATCAAAGGGGCTTTTGTGAACAAAGATGGGGTGAGTGAGAAGCCCCAAAGGTGCTTGTGACGCCACTTTCAGATCTGAGAAGATCTGAAACTGGATCAGGGTGTGTGGGTGAAGGATGAGAAAAATCGTCGTTGAAAAGATAAATCAGAATTGGGTTGTGGAAAACAAAACATGAAGAGGGAGATAATTTGAACAATCAGTAGATGGATTCTTCCCCTCTGATCTGGACTGATCAGAGGAGGTGAGGGGGGGAGGAATTAATGCTAATTCTACTTCTAAGACTACTGTAAACTATAGCGAAAATTAAACACTAACAATTAAAGCTAATTCTATTCTAAGCTACTGTAAACTACAGCTAATACTAATTGTGCAGAATTAAAAACCTAAACTAAAAGGAAGAATGGGACCTATGGGTCCTTAGCCGGCGGCTAAGGGGGAAGAAAGGAGGAAGGTGACTCCAGCGGAGGGAAGAGTCTGCTAGTGAGACTCCAGGGTCGTCCTCAGGTGCTACGAGGTCCTTAGCGATGAGGAGGGTCGAGAGCAGGCGATGATTCCACAGCCGGTGGCTGTGCAATCAGGGGCTAGATGAGGAGGAGAGACTGGAGTGGACGAATTGATCGCTAAGAGATGTAGGAGGGAGCGAACCCTTGCGCGCGACACCACTGAGGTGCTTAAGTAGCAGCTCAGTGGCTGAGATCACCGCACAGGTGAGAATAAACAAGATGCAACCGGCGGCGAGGATGTGAGGGGCGGAGCGCGCAGTGAGCTGAGCACAAGATCTGACCGTCAGATGAGATCTGGGGAGAGAGGTGAACGCACTCACCAAATTGCGCGAAAGTTCCAATAGAATCCAACCGCAGATCAAGATCTAAAGAGCGACGGACGGCTGAGATTAGCCATGTTCTTCGCGTGCTACAGTGCGCGTGAAGAGCAGCAGGCTTCTCTCTGAAATAAAGGGGAAATTTGCAGATGGACCCTTGAACGAAGGGGTAGAACATTTGTATGCAGGCCCATAAGTGAGAAGAATAGCAGTTGGAAGGGCCCTACAGTCTTAAAAAAGGGTCCCTGCGGCTTGCAAAAAGGTCCAAAAAGGAGTTTTGAAGGGTAGAAATGTAATGCATGAAGGACCTAATTGTAATCTATTTATGTTTAAGCCTAAATGATGTCCAATTGCTTTCAAATTTTTACATGTGCTTAATTGAACATTTAAGACATTGATTTTACTTCTGATTTGGCTTTTCAAACGTGTTTATGTGTTCAATTGATGCATGGATCATCATTTATTCTTTTGTTTTCAGAGTATCTCACTTTTGTGACCTAATTATGAAGTTTTAACACACATTAAAAAGTTTTAGGTCTTTTCTTTAATTCCCACACTTAACCCTTTTTATATGTTAATTTGATATTGTTTTGATTAGTGTCTAGCTTAATTTCAGCCTTTTAGCCATGATGAGTAGCCACTCATCACCGACAACCTACTCGCAAGGGATGGAAGTCTCGAATCGAGCCCAAGCACGAGGAACCGAAGTAACTTGGTGGATAGGCTTGTTAATTTCCGACTAACTTCCCTTGTGGTGCAAAGGGGAGAGGTAGAAATTTATCTAGTGACCTTATGTGTGAGGTGCACAGTGTCTCAGGTGTGCAATCATACGTTCATGTTTTGAGTTTTGAAATCTCACAACCAAGATCCTTTTGCACATAATTAAGTCACAGATTTTAAGGTCTAACCTCTTAGCAGTCCCAATTTTTAAAGTGACCATTGAATTAATTGGATTCAAGCACTTTCGTGGTCGTAGACTTAAGTTCAATACAGATGCATGACAGGTAATTGATGCTCAAGAGAAAGACGTACCTTACTCCAGCTTTCTTCAATGCAAGGATGTTTGCAATGGAATTAAGATAAACTAGATGCTGCTCATTCAATCCTAGATGATCGCCCTATTGATATGCAGCTTCTAGCAGGAAGTTTGATATTTTTTTAAAATAAATATTAAGCACTCAAACCTAATATAACTAACTAACTAACCTATATGCAGTTCAAATAATTAAAATAATCCTATACTCTAAATAAAATGGGAACATGCTCCCACATACAAGAGCAATAAGAAATAAAGAAACACTGGGAACACATTCCCAAAAATGCCCGACAAGGGTCCAAAAGATAGAAATTAAGTTCTAATGTGTTACGAACGCGTGCCCCGGACGTATTTTAAGACGTCTGAGAGGTGGCTCAGACGTCTGACCAGACGTCTGGGATCACATCCAGACGTCTTGCCAGACGTCTGGGATGGTTTATAGACGTCTGAAAAACCGTTATCGTCCACACCCGCGAGTCGTCTAAGCGCCTACGCGCGCAGACCGCATATTCGTTATTCCCTCTTTTTCTTCTACGGCTGTAGACGCCTGCCGCGCCTTCTCTCTCTCCTCTCCGCGCGGCCTTAAAAAGGCCACGCCTCCCCTCCCGTCTCCACCGTCTCCTTCTTCTTCTCCTTCCTGTGCACGAGAGCGAGTGAGCGCGAGGGCTGCAGCGGCGGCCGCAGTGAGCGCGGAGGAGGCGCGGCGTGCGAGGGCGGAGCTCTGCCATGAGGGCGAGCTCGCCGGAGCGGCTTGGCCGGCCGGCGGAGGGCGCAAGGGGCGCGGAACGATGCGAGAGGGACCTGCTGCAGTCTGAGCAGCAGGCGCGCGAGGTGCGACGCAGGCGGCGTCGCGAGCAGAGGCCGAGTAGCGCCCTGATTCTGGAAAAATTTTCAGAATCAGACGTCTGGGTTGATAGGCAGACGGCGAGGACGACGTCTGGTAGCTCATACAGATGTCTGAAAGGTGTGTATTCCGCTTTCTTCTTCCTTCCTGTCAACCGACCGTACTAAGGGAGGGAGTTGGCTGTGCGCAGGTTCGCTGATTCGCCATCCTTTGTGAATCAAACGTCTGGAAGTTGTACCAGACGGTGAGAGTGACCCCCAGACGTCTGGGGTGACCATCGGACGTCTGGGAGCTAGGCCAGACATTCCCGCAGACTTCTGGACGTCTGGGAAACCACGCTGAACAGGTAATTCTATGATCCACTTTTTAAGACGTCTGGAATAAGTTCCAGACGTCTGATTTTGCATAGTATCGTCTTTTTCGACCCATTTAGGGCCCGTTCGGGCTCCGTTTTCCATGATTCGAGTTGCGTTCTTTTCAGAATTAATTCCTCTACCCGTCTACAGTAGCTATACACTATTTTGAGACACTCCCTGTGTTTGATCCTTGTGATAGGACCTCGTTCAGTTGCAGTCTTGGGAGTCGCGGAGGCACGCGGGATTCCCGATCACGCCCCCATTACTCCCGTTGTACCTGGTAGAGTGGCTTAAGTTTATTATTAAAATCTGTTAAAGTTTGAAACCATAACTAGAATCTAGGACATTGCATGAATCCTAGGAATGAGAAATGTATGGAATGATAGCTCCTAGGTGATGCATGAATCCTAGGGCTGGAAACTAGTTGTATGCTAGATCCTAGGATGTGGCATGAACCCTAGGATGGAAAAACTAGTGGAATGTATAATACTGCAATCTTGGAAAAAATGGAAAGGAATATAAAGCTGCCTGTAAATTGAATTAACAGCTGCCTGTTATGAATAAAGAAACATGATTGAGATCATGGATTGTGAGAACGTGGAACTGGAAAGTGAAACATATGATGTTCTGAGATAAAGAGCTGGAACCCTACGGGGAATTAGGAGTGGAACTCCTGGAAAGAAAAAGGAATGGAATTGAGATGTAGTTTGTACTGTCTCTTGGGTACGCAGTACCAAGGGAAGTACCTGTACCGGTTTAGTGCAGAGTGGGGCCAGCCACCCCAGGGACCCGGGGGTTAGGATTGGCCGCTCTGTACCGACTTGTTGGCCCACGTGTACGTAGTACCGAGGAGAGCTACTAGTGTTAGGAGAGTACTAGCTACCCCACGGGTCCCAGGGTTCTACTAGCCTCCTTCACCGACTTGTTAGGCCCACTAGGGCAAACCAGGGTAGTCAGGCGAGGGTGCGCGGACTGTGGAGGGCCAAGGACCCAGTTTGGTTACTGTGGAGGGTTGGACCCCTGTTACTGAGAGGGCTCTGCCCTGGTTCCGTGCTATGCTTTGGGCGCACCCGTTAACGAAAACGACTGACCGCGTGCCAGTACGGGCTAGCTACCTGTGCGTTTATCACGCGTCCCGTAGTCACCGTTACGTCTGTCAGTGACCTTGGGGTGGTTGACTGAGGGTAGGATCACCACGGGGGACTCTCCCGGCCAGGAGAGCACCACGTGCTACTTCTACTTTTGGAAAAGACTGCAATCAAGATCGTTCCCACGAGGACATTCGAGATCAAGTAAAGGATCTAAGAAATAAATGAAATACTAAGAAAATTGAAAGATGTGAATAAAGGAAGTAATAGAACATAACAGCTACTGTACACTCTACTGTTGCCTTTAGTTAGTTTGCCACTCTACTCAGCATTTTGCTGACGTGTTACACTCGTTACCTTTTTCAGGACCAGGTGTTGAGCAGCCAGGGTCGGCGGCTGCAGAGGACGCTGGGCCGAGTAGGGTCCAGTAGAGTTACCATAGTCTTTTGTACCTCTTTTGTTTCTGTTCTAGTGAGTAGTTTTTGTTTCCGCTGTACCTTCTTTACCTGCAGTTCTTGTTATATGATAAATGTTGTTCTACTGTTGTGGTGGTACCTACTGTAGTAGTTTTCTTTCCTTACTGTTGTACTTTCTTACTGTTAGTTATATTCATGCTGAATGTGGTTTATTTTACTGTCTTTTGGTTACTTCCTCGTTGGACGACTAGGTCTTGGGATTAGTCGAGTCGGTCCGGTTCTCGTGTCTCGTAGGGACTAGGGAGCCGGGTCGTTACATAATGTCTATCTAAACTAAATCTAATCGAAGATTTAATGACTAAATCAGACAAAGGCTCCTCCTACGTGTGTGGGATCAAGGCCCACAAGCACCCATTGCTGGCCTCCAGGTGGCGTCAAGGTCCACCAAAAATATCGCCTCTGTCATACACGCCCGCCGCGTTTATTGCATGTTTTTGCATAGAAGAAGATCCATAGTTAGTAATTCAGAAAATATTTCAAAATAGCATAAAAATAACATAAAATTCCCAAAAAAATTAATAGGCATGTTTCCTCCTCGGCAACGGTGCCATTTGAAAGAGCGATCTTCGTTTTCGACAAAAACATTAGAACGAAATGACGTGTCATTGTATGTGATCGCATGGTAGAAAATTGCTATTCAAAACATTTTAATTCTCATAATCTAATCACAAAAATAGTTAGGTCATCTCCATAGGGAGGAATTAGCCTATTAAATGTCTTATTTGTTCAGAAATATCATGAAATGTACATACTAATTATTGCAACTCACTTTCTCACATAAACTCGAAATCTAAATAATTAATTTGGAATGTAGGTGTTTAGATGCAAAATTACCACAATATAATATTCTAAATAATGACCTCGGTAATAGCAAACAATGTTAATATTAATCTCCTACCTAATGACACCAATTTACTATAACCACTATCTCATGTTATATGTCATTCACAAGAAGAAACCAATCATATGTAATTCAAATTTAGGCAAAGGATGTCCATGCAATTTCAGCCAAATATTATACAAGATGAATAAATGAACAGTGTTCCAGTAATGGCATGATTCATAAATATTAATGCAATCAAAAACAGAGGATTCCTCATCTCTCTTTCTCGTACATGAAGAGGGAAGGTCGGCCGTCGGCTTGCATGCGATGGGGGTCCTTCTCGCTGAGGGCATCAATTGACGTAGGAGGCATGGCCGGAGGTGGCCTCCGGTGGTCAGCCAGAGGACGTGTAGTCGGCAACGGTGAGTTGCATAAGTCGACGAGAGAAATGCCAGCTCGGTGTATGACGGCGGGGAAGACACGGCGGAGCATCGAGGAGGTCTTGGCGAGGTCGGCATGGAGGATGGTGGACAGAAGTAGCTCCTATGGGCAGGTGCTGCGTAGTGTGCTTTGGGTTCCTTCATGAAGTCGCAGACGAGGAAGAAGAAGAGGAAGGGGCGGCTATGGTTGCAAGCTTACATGGAGAGGGGCTGTGGGATGGTGGTGTTGTGCGTGTGTAGGTGGTGGCGATGGGTTGTTGGGTTTGATGCATGGAAGTTGCAGGTGGTGTAGAGGTGGAGAAGGTTCACACAGAAAAGGAAGAGGAAGAAGACGATGAGGAAAAAAAAGGGGGGCGGTGGTGTGTGTGTGCACCCTGTCATAGTCCACACAGGATTGGTGCCATTGGGGGCACGGTAGAGTATGCGAAGTCCACAGTGTAGGCTTATTTCACAGCGTACGAAGGTTCCACAGTGCAGGAGATGGAGGAGGATGGAGGAGATCCCCACAAGGGGGGCAGAAGAAGTTCCTCCCTCCGTGGACATGTCTTTCCTTTTTAAACAAAAACCTCCTTGATTTTCTTCGGCCGTAAGTGTCTCCAACTGCTTGAGACAATCGTGAGTGGTTGGAATGGTAGATAAGCACGGGTGATTCTTCATCAAACATCTAATTAGAGCATCAGACGTCATAAGAAAATGTAATGCCATAAACTTGTGATAGCAGTTCCAGACGTCCAATCAAAGTTCAAGACATCTTATAGAAGTAAATATAAGCATCTGATTCTTGTACCTAGCCTGCATTCATCAAATCAATTATATTATCATAACATTTGTTATTAAATGTAAAATTAATGCATAAAATTAAATGCAGGCCAAGGTGAATTTCCATATAACCCCTAATTAATTAACAACTAAGAACAAATTATTAAATAGTACTTAGGCTAAATAGTAGTCTACAAAAGTGGACTTATCAGGGATAAGGCTATCCTCCTCACTCCTCTTATCTGGATCAGTCTTCTTATTTCTTTATTGCTTTATTCCACTCCATCTCACATCTTAGATAACTTTATTACCTACAAATAGCAACAAAAACATTAAATAGCAAGATATCTCATCTTATTATATATAAAATGATGCATTGCTTGATATGCATGATATGAGTGCAATATTTGCAAATTAAGCTAGGTTCAAACATTATTTAGGTTGATTTGGATGTATGATTACTGCATAATCACCCTTCACCGGCTCATCCTACTCCTTTCTACGACCAGGAGTGGGGTCTTCTCGACAAGCAGCTCACTGACAAGAACTATGCTAGTATTTAGGGTGTTACTGACGGTATCTCATTGATGATGCACAAACAGCGGTAGATAGATTCAGTTTTACTGTAGCACAACATTGTGGGGCGAACAAGGAGATTTAAGGACATGGTCATCGTAGTACACTCCTAAATCACATAATAAGCACATAAATTTATATACTCAGAATCTAATTGGAGTCCATGGTCATTCGTAGCGAGCAAATGTGGAATTCACGCATTAATCTCAATTCAGAATAAATGAGCATAGTAAATTGAGCACAATAAAAGATATGCAAGGAATAAAACTTGACAGATTGATAATCAATGCATCTCAAAAGATCATGGGATAAAAAAAATTTGAAAGACAAAACAATGGAGATTTAAATCACCAATTCTTCTACTTAATTAAGCACATATCCCAAGCATTGAATCATTGAAATAAATCAACAATATTTTCAATCAATTAATCCACGTCAACTTAGATACTTAGTGCCAGAATGCCTCAGACGAAAAAACAAGGCATCAGACTTCTTATTAGAAGAGGCACAGCACCACAAAAGGCACATAAAGGCACCAAGTCTTCTCAAGGCACAACAGTACAAGGCCAACTTTCCTCAGAGGCTAGGTCTCAAAGCCTTCTTCTTTAACATGCATCTCGAGGCATTTAGTTGTGATGAAAAACCCTCCCCCCTCCTCATAAATCCTCCTCTTCTTCTCTCTCAGAATCGTGGTTAATCGGGTATACAGATGGGTTATCGGATCGGAGTAGCAAACTAGGCTCATCGGGCATGTGGGTGAGTGAGGTGTGCGTGCACATGTGAAAGGGACTTGACCCCTCGTGACTTGGGTGAACAACTCATGTCACTTTTTCCTTTTGTATCGCGTCGCCCATTCTTTCGCTTACGAAGTGGGACTAAGTCCCACCCTCTTCTTTTCATGCACAACTGCAGCTGATGCCGCTCGAATTGAAGATGCTGCCATTGCTGTCTTGGCTAATTGGAGGCCCAGACATCTTCAGGAGATGAGGCCGCAGGGATTAAGTGTGGTGAAAGGTTTTGTGATAGTTGGAAGACGACGGATGGCACCAGAGATGATGGCAGCAATGACGAGTGAATGGCAAGACTTGTAATCACAAGTATGGGCTCAAAAGCCCCAATAAGATAGCTTTTGAGCTTCGCCAAGTGATGGCAAAGGTGATGGTGGGGTTCTTGTGGTGTGTGCGTAAGTGTGGAGGTCTGTCGAAGTCGGGGAGGGCGAGTGGATGATGGGTTGTCCGGTGGGAGTTTTGAGTGGTTGGAACATGAAATAGGAAGAGGGTTTTGATGGTGGCAGCGAGCCAAAGGTTATGGAGGTAACACAAGGGTGTTTGGTGGACTGTGGAGTATGGAAGGCTTCGCCGGAGGCTTGGCTAGAACGGAGGAAGATGATGGGGGAGGCAGTGGATAGTCGGTCGAAACAGGAGAGGGAGGAGTTGAACCTAATCTAGAGATGGAAAGGAAGAGGTTGGTTCTAGCTATAGGATGAATAGGGGAGAAATTGACACCAACTTTGATTGGCCGACGCCAGAGAAGGTGAAATCTCCATTGAAGGAACACAGCGGCAACGATGGGGGAGGGAACTCCTGTTGTGGCTATAGAGGAGAGGAGGAAGGCGAGGAAGGAGGGTTGCTTGATTTGTTCGTCTAGTGGCCGAAGGAAGGAGGCTGAGGAGGCTCACTAGAGCTAGGTCGGAGAGGGCCGGGAAAGGAGTTGAAGAGGAATTTTGGCCTTAAACCTTGCTAAGGAATGCGGCATTGCAAAGGGGAAGCTTTTATAAAACTCAGGGCATGCTCTAGACAAGGAAACAAACCCAAATTGGCTTGTGATTGAGGCTCATGACACCCATGAATATTGTGGGTTTTCTATGGATAAACGGTGTGATCACGGATTCGTAACCACCTTCAGAAGATTCTTCGTAATGTGAACACCAGTCCCACCAAATTTGGTGGGATTTGGTGTTCATTTGAATAGGAATTAAGGAGGTCAAAGGTCAGTGTAGAGGTCAGTTGACCTCCAATGGTGCTAGGGGTAGATTTGTGAAGACGATGACAAATTTAGGGACCTATCTGCAAATATTTCAAAAGTTAGGGGCTTGATTGAGAGAAGTAGAGTTTAAATCGACTAAAATGCAAACTAAGTCAAGATGGACTCTGATTTGGCCCAAATTTTGGTACAAACCTAATTTGGACCCAAGGAATCTAATGGTGAAGTCAGATTTGAGTTTTGACCATGTTTGACTAGGAAATTTTTGTGGAAACCCAAATTATGGAAAAATTTCGTTTGTGACTCTATTCATGGTCAAAAAAGGTTCAGATGGTCAAACCAAGAGTATCAAACCTCAAGAAATATTTTTATATGAATTTTAGGAGTTTTAAATGAATTTTATCCTGATCGGACATATCTAGCTTTATTTAATCATATTCCATCACTAAATCCTCCTACGTAACCTCTAGAAGATAGTAATTCATTGCACATTCTCTCTAACAGAATAACAAGAAACAAGGGTTACAATTACAATTTTACCATCCTATCATGAATGTAGAACAACTGTGGGTTTTCTCAAGGGTTAATTAAAGGTCAAATGTTCATAAATGTCTAATAAGTGGGTCCATGCATATAGAAACGGGTTTTCACGCATTTCGAGAATTAAATGACATCTGAAATCCTAAAAATAGACCCACTTAATTCATTGACATTCTGGTCAGGATAAAATTCATATAAAAATATTCTCTAGGGTTTGGCATCCTTAATTTGACCATCAGAGCCTATTCTGACCCAAAATAGAGTCTCAAATAAATAGTTACCCTAATTTTGGTTTCTATACAATTTTATCAGTCAAAATTTATCAAAACCTAAATTTGAATTCACCATCAGATTCCTTGTGTCTAAATTAGGTTTGTAACAAAATTTGGGCCCAATCATAGATCATCTTTACCTAGTTTGCATTTTGGTCCAGTTTGAGTCTTTTCTCTCACACACATGCCCTTAACTTTTGAATTCTTTACAAATATGCCCCCAACTTTGTCGTCCTCTTCACCAATAGGTCTTTGCCACCTTCAAATCCTAAGCCCACTTCGCCGACGATCTTCAATCAAAGATTACTCCCTGATTTCACGACCAAACCCATCCATAATTGGAAGGAAAATTTCTGAGAGGATCCCCTACTATCTAAACCTATTCTTGGGCTCTAACTCTTTCCCAATCTCCCATACGAATGCATGGGAGATGTGGGTTTCCTATTGGGTAAAGCATTCAAGGTTTAAAGCTTGGCTTCCAAGCTTCAAACGATCACCTATGCCTTATAAAAGGACCCAGGTCGTAAGGCCGAGTTCCTTAGGTTTAAGGCCACAAATCCCTCTTCTTTCTCTCCCACGGTCGGCTCCAACCTATACTCTGGCAGACCTCTCGATCTCTCTCATCTGCACCTCCAATAGCCAAATTGGAAGCATAGCAATCTCCCTCATCTACCTCTGATGATGGCCAGCCAAAGACCTGGCATCTCCAACCCTTTCCTTGCTGTCGTCTCCCTCCCCGGAGTATTTACATTCCACGGTGTCGACCAATCAAAGTCGGTGCCTCCTCGTCCCTTTCATCAAATTAGAATAGGTTAGCTAGGCCTCCTTAGTTTCCTAGGTTAAATTCCATCTCCAAAAACCTAAAGACATCCCTCGACACTTACGCAAGCCACCTTAATCCTCCGCTCTGGCCACACCTCCGACGAGGTCTTCCCATCACTCTACAGCACCACACACCTCACCAATGCCCTCACAACCAGTGCCACTCATTCCCGCACAAAACCCTCAACCAACTTCACCTTTCACCCACTAATGACTACCTCCAAACAACCCACCTTCTCACGAACTTTCCCACCTCCATCCAGCCACCACACTCACTCCCACACCACTAGGACATCGCCATCACCTTCACCATCCTCCGGCCACCATCTTAAGGGATTTTAATGTGGCCTTGAGGCCATATTCATGTTTCAAGGTACTCGCCGGAGCACCGTCGTCGCCGCCACCATCTCCAGCTCCAACTGCAGTTCACTAGCCACATTAGTCTGCACTATCATCTCAAGTTGACACGACTCAGCTCCAGGTGCATCCTTAAGCCTTCAATCGGCCAAGACAGCAGCAGCACACCAATTCGATGAAGTTCGACCTTCTACTACTGCACGAAGGAAGGGGACAAACATAGTCCCACCTCGTGCATAGACAAACGCTCGCATGCCCTTATATTATTTTTGTAATGGTAGCACTTCACCCAGTCACTTGAGGGGTTGGGTCCCGCACCCCCTCACATGCACGTTAACCCGCCTACTCACTCCTCGAATGCGACCCACACCCGCAGCCTTGGACCCGGGTACGTGCTTGACTCGAATACCTGATCCGATTACCTAGTTTCAGTGAAAGAGAAGAGGAGGAAGAGAGAGAGAGGGGGGGAGGGTGGGTTTTGCTCCTTTATGTGTTAATTGAACACTTAGCCATGGGGAAGGAAGGAAGGAAACCTAAGGAAGAGAGGAAGAGCAATGAAGGCTAAGAAAAAAAAGAAAAAGAGAAGGCCAAAGGAAAAAGAGAGAAGAAGAACAAAAGAAGGGATCATACAAAGAAGAAGAGATGGAGAAGATGAACAGTGCCTTTGCACTGTAGCATCTAGACACTGTGACATTATTTGAATTACTATTCAATAATTTAAGTACTATGGTTAAGATGCATGCCTGAATGAGGATCTAAAACTTGATTTAAATCACCATTTTTTGGGATATTTCCATTCTTTTTGCCATGGCAAACTCTTCATATACTCATATTATATATTAATGACCAATTTTAAGTAATTAAGTGTTCATTACAAATCACTATTGGCTTAATTATTGTGCGTATTTATATTAAGATTGAGATTAGTGCATGGATGCAACACTTGCTCCCTGTGTTCGACCTCAGACTTAAATTCAAGTAATAAATTCTAAATGTTGAAGAGCGATTTAGGAGACCTTACTACAACGAGACACTTTAATCTCCTAAATAGCCCAATAAGCAAATACCTCTATAATTTTAGCGGGCATGAAATTAGGGCTTTAGGTGCTGATGTGATTCTCAAAATGCATGAAACCTTGTTTTTGTCTATGTGGACCCACTTATTGGACTTTAATGCTCATTTGACTTTAGATAAACCCTGGCAAACGCCGTGTTACTCTGCTTTCATGATGTGATGTTAAAACTACAGAATTAACCCTGATTTAATATTTTCTTCTCAGAATGGATTTGTTTGGAATTATGGATCTCAGGCGACTATTTAGGAGCATTTGTCACTTGATTATGGCTAAATAAAGCTAGTTATGGCTCATAATGGTGTTACCATCATACCCCCATGCCTAACTTTTGCTAGTCCCTAGAAAAATCTTATGGAAAGAATTAGATCTCTAGACCTTGCTTTTAAGTTTAGATTCTTGACTTGTGCCTCTCTGGAAATTAGATCTGAATGCCAATAATAGGCCTAGAGGTACTCAAGTATCAATCAAGATGCATACCAAACCAGCTTCAGCCTGGGTCTACTACAAAGGTTTCTAAGGCACACAAAAATTGCCCAGAGGTTTGTTGACCCTAGCGGTTAAAATGCCCATGCGTGAAATGTATTGAGTCTAGGTTCAGTTTGCTAGTGCATTTTTGTAAGAGAGAGGTAGAAGGATTTTTCATTTTAAGAGTTTTCTCTCTTTTTTTTTTACCTTTCCCTAAATCTAGCCTCAGATTGGCCCTAAACACGGTCTACATCGGACTCCTTGTCCCCACCATCAATTCACAAAGGGTCCTTGGCTTTCGATGCTTTGGGATAGCACCGCCCATGGCAACCCCCAGAACCTTGGATTTAGACACTTCGAGATAGTGTCAACCATGGCGTTCTATAGCTAAATTCAAGCCCTAGAAATCGACATTTCGATATAATCCCACCCATGGCGCTTGAACCAGCACAAGGTGCTTACATGGCCCCAGTAAGATATTTAGATATCTTAGGAGACAAGCACCAAGGAGACGATATATTATTATGCATTTTCGGGGAGAATTTCCCACCTCTCTACATCAGGAACTCATCTAATCAACTTGTGTTGTTGAGCCTCTCCTAAACTAGATCTTTGAGATGACTTTTCAGAATAGAATACTTTTAGCATGATTTTCTTTATTAGGCATACTGAACTAGACTGGTGTGTAAATTTTGGTACTTAAGTTACCAAATCCTGCAAACCAAAGGGTAGGCAACGAGGTTGAATAATCCCTAAGCCTTAGACCTACTACATTAGCTTCGCACTTTCCTCAACCTCTTGAGGACTAATCCTGATCTTAAAGAATACGTGAATGTTTAAGCCCTAAAATAAGCCCAAGTGACCTAAGATCAGCACTCATACTAATCTCCTTGTCTCTATCATTTCAGGACTTAATATGTCTTTTGATTAGGTCTAGAACTTAAGTAGATTCCATAATCAATTGCTATGACAATCAATTTTGTTTTTGACTTTTGCTCCTTTTTGACATTTGAATTTCCTACTCTTTTCCTCCTCAAGAAATATTTTCAATCAATTCAAAAAATTTTCTCCCCTTTCTCAATTTTTTTTTCTTTTCATTTTTTTATTTTTTGGATATGTTTTTTTTTTGTGAGAACCCTTCAAAGAATTGAATTTCCATATTTTTGCACTTTAATACCCTTGTGGCTAAGTTTTGCAATGTCCTCATTGTAAACTAGGAGGGTGCAAATTCAACTTGGTTCAAAGTTTAGAGGAGGGTCAAAGGGTGGGTGAACAGGTCGGTATGACTGTTCAGAATGATTTCAAGCTTTGATACAGGTACCAAAGGTGGAGTCAGCTATTCTAAAGTTGAAGTAAAAAGTGCAATAGGAGTGTAGCTCAAAAAGATGATCAGAAGGGTCTCAGGTTTTTGGAATGATGGGTTGCCTCCTATTAAGAGCTAAATTCAATGCCTTCTACCGAGTAGAAGGTGGTCAAGGAGAAGGGGTGGTCAAATCCAAGAAATTTAGTAGAACAAGCACCTCGATCAATAGCCTAGTTGGTCCAACTAGGTGCTTGTTCAAATCAACAAGCTGATGATGTAGACCAAACCCAATCAATCTGTTGGGTTGATTGATATGAATCAGTAAGTGTGGAGCCCACTAGACACTTTGAAGCTCAAAGAGATATGGAAATGTGAATCTAGGGTTTGGTAGAATTGGTTGAACCTGAATAGAGTAGGGGTCCTTAAAAGAAAATGGATCTATAGAGGATGTAGGAACCCTACGGGTGAGATTAGAGGAGGATAAGAACTGATTAATGGTCTAATCATTGTCTAATTCTCGATCAAAAGATAGAGGTGAATCATATGCAATAGGATTAGAGAGAGGTGAACCAGAGTATAAATTGATTCCGGTGGCGAGTCGGGGTTGGGATCAAATTTTGGAAAACTCTATATCTGTGATGGAAGGTGTGGCTTTTTCAAAATCTAAGTACGGAAAGGGCTCTTCTAGAAATGTTTCAAAGATAGGTTCATCTAGTGAGTCTTCTTAAGGCTTATTCAAATCAAATGTAAATTCTTGGGGAGTGCTTATAGGATCATGGAATTCTAAGTCAATGAAAGATTCAAATTGTAGATTGTAGACACTCTCAGCATTTATTATTTCCAATTCCTACATATCATAACAGAATGATTCCATCTCATTGGAACATGATTTTGAATCAATGATCTCGGGATCAGGGACCTCAAAGTCAGAATCAAAGGATGGGTCATGGATGCCGAGGTCATAAATTTGCTCATAATCGTCAGGAAGAAAAGGTTCTTCGAAATCAGATTATGATTTGAAATCATCAGAGAATCTACAAAAATAAATTTCTGAACCTGACTCCAGATCGAAATTTCCACCATAGGATAAATTATGATGCATAGAATCAACAACCTGACTCGGATCTAACCTAATATCAAATTCCGAGCTTAAAGTAGTATCCTTATTAATTATAGGCTCAGGTTCTTGGCTCCTAGGGTAGACCCAATCAAATCCCAATTCTTCCAACTCCTCTATCTCTGTATCGTAAATCAGTCTAACTTCCAAAAAATCAATTTGTAATTCTGAGTTTAGAGAGGTGTAATCATGAAATATAGGCCCAAAATCATAGTCCAGATTTAAAATATGATTCTCATTAAATTGGGTCTCTTGATCATCCCAAATAGGTTTAGGTCTAGATTCTAGGTTAAAGGTAGGAATTGGGCCACTAGAATCTGGACTTGGTTCTATTGGGATGTCAGAATCACTCTCGAGGATTACCTTAGCAGGATAAGGTTCGGGAATTACATCCTCGAGAGGTTCTGACTCAAGCTTACTACAGGTGTTTGGGAAATCAAGGCATGATGGACCAGCTTCATGGCTCTCTAAGGCTGGTTCAGAATCAAGAATACCTGCAATTGGATGCTCCCAACCCACATCAAGATCAGGTACATCAATCTGCACAAAGGTTGAATCTGATTCCATTTGCGTTGGGGGTCCACAACAACCTCTATTTTCTAACCTAAGCTCCGGGAAATCATGTTGATCATCAATGTTGTTCCATGATGTCACATTAGTTTTTGAAGGGATATATGGGTATTTTTCATTGATAGCTTCATACACCGTATTAAGCAATTTTCAACATTTCTCCATGAGACCTTGGTGTTTTTCCAAAAGTATGGGATTTGATCAACATTGTAGATATTCATTGCTATGTAATTTCCCCAATTCAATATATTTTAATAAGAGATCATCCCAGGTTGAGCCATGTATCGTTTGTGTCAATATCATTGCAACACGGTTCGTAATGTGAGTTGTTGTTTTAGAAACATTAACCTGAAAGTGCCTAGATGGATCAGAGGTTTTGTAATACTCATCATGATATCTAAAAGCATCCTCAATCATCTTTTCTTTCATGCTCATTTGGGATTGATTCAGGTTTCCTAAATATTCTTCCTAAATTGTTAGGTTGCATTTTCAAATCAGGTGGTGGATCAAGATGTAAAATCAAATTCAGCTTCAGATTGAATTGATCAGATCAAAAATCCCCAAGAAGATCAACTCTAATGAGGCCTCTAGGTCAACAACCTGGGGACCTTCCTATGTAAGTGCTCTAGAGAATAGATGAGGGACTAGATATGAATTGGACCTAATCAAGAAACCCAAAGATTTTTGGATGACTAAGGCTATTTCGAGGCGGATGATACCTCTAAATCAAACATCCACACACCCGAGAAGTACTTGGGCAGCCAGGAAGGGCGAACCCCGCAAAGACCCCTATACGGTAGAATGTCCCCACGAGTTGCAAGGTTGACCTTGTCACTATGGTTCCAAATAGACTGGAATGTATGAATTGAGACCTTAAGTTTACCAATTTTAGTCTTAATTTGTGCCTTGAATTTCACTTGATTAGAAGTTGACTCAATTTGTGACCTAATTTGGAGGTTGATTGTCCCACAAAGTAGGATAACTTCACCTAACCCGCCCTAAAGATGGAGGATGAAATCTAGGCCAAGACCTAAAAATTCACCCTGAATGGACTCTTAGGTTATTAGGTCCAAAATTTTAGGATTCAAGTAAATTTAGAGCATGATTTTTAGGATTTTCTTGAATATATCTTTCCAACCAAGGACTTGGGTAGCACATAAATGTTGGAAGATCACTTCCCTTTAATGCATGCAAGTATGTACTAGCACTTCAAAACCCTAATGTGGAACACTAATTGGCTCTATTTCAAGTTCAATTTAATCTCAAAGGTAACACTTTGGACTCAAACAAGAAAGTGTGTAGTCCAAGATGTTTACACTTTAAGTGAAATCCCTAGTAGGTACAGAAAATCTGAATAGGAATCTCTAATCAAATCATCTCAGCTTCAATCAGTTATCAAATCAAGTGCACAAATCAGGAAATCTTTTCCTTTGAATGATAATTACTAGAAAAATTAAGGCAAGTGGATCCTAATTGTCTGTTTCCCTTTTCTCTTTCCCAAGATTAAGAGGTTGATTAGGGAAGAAGAGAAATTTTACCTACCCCTGGGGTGGTTGATTGCGTGGAAGATCTCATTGTGATGTACCTCGTAAAATCACAAGCAAAACAAGTAGGGCAAGTTAGTGCTCAGATAAATCAAGAAAGATAAGACTAGTGGTGAATTACACGTTGCTCCCTGGCAGCGGTGCCAAAATGTTGTGGGGCGAACGAGTAGATTTAAGGATATGGTCATTGTAGTACAATCCTAAATTGCAAAATAAACACTCAAATTTATAAACTCAGATTCTAATTGGAGTCAGACGTCGTTAGTAGGGAGCAAATGTGGAATTCATACATTAATCTCAATTCAGAATAAATGAGCACAGTAAATTGACAACAATAAAAGATATGCAATGAATAAAACTTGTCAGATTGATAATCAATGTATCTCAAAAGATCATGGGATAAAATGAATTAGAAAGACAAAATAATGGGGATTTAAATCACCAATTATTCTTCTTAATTAAGCACATATCCCAAGCATTCCAAACATTCAAGTAAATCAACAATATTTTCAATCAATTAATCCACGTCAACTTAGATACTTAAATGTTGCTATTATGCCAGAATGCCTCAGATGACATAATAAAGCATTAGATGCCTTATCAGAAGAGGCACAATAATATAAAAGGCACACAAGGGTGCCAAGCCTTCTCAAGGCACAACACAAGGCCAACTTTCCTTAGAACCTAAGTATCAAAGCCATCTTCCTTAGCACACATCTTAAGGCATTTAGCCATGAAGCAAAACCCTCCCCCCTCCTCACAAATCCTCCTCTTCTTCTCTCATAGAATTAGGGTTAATTGGGTATACAGATAGGTTGTCGGATCCGGGTAGCAGACCAGGCTAACCGGGCGTGGGGTGAGCAAGGTGGGCGTGCGCATGTGAGAGTGACCCAGCCCCTCATGACTTGGGTGAACAGCTCATGTCACTTTTTTCTTTTATACCACATCACCCATTCCTTTGCTTACGAGGTGGGACTATGCGCTACCCTCTTCTTCTCATGCACAACTGCAGCCGATGTTGCTCGAATTGAAGATGCTGCCGCTACTGTCTTGGCTAATTGGAGGCCCATATGTCTTTAGGAGATGAGGCCACAGAGATTGAGTGTGGTGGCAGGTTGTGTGATAGTCGGAAGATGGCAGACAGCATCAGTGATGATGGCAACGACGACGACCGAACGGCAAGGCCTAAAATCAGAAGTACAGGCCCAAAAGCCCCAATCAGATAGCTCCTGAGCATGTGCGTGTGATGGAAAAGGTGATGGTGGGGTTCTTGTGGCATGTGCGTGTGTGTGGAGGTCTGTCGAAGTCAGGGAAGGTGAGTGGATGATGGGTTGTCCGGTGGGAGTTTTAAGTGTGTGGAACGTGACATAGGAAGAGGAGTTTTGGTGGTGGCGGTGAGCCGAAGGTTGTGGAGGTGACGCGACGGTGTTTGGTGGACTATGGAGAATGAAAGGCTTCACCGGAGGCTTGGACGAAGCGAAGGAAGACGATGGGGGAGGCAGTGGATAGTCGATCAAAATAGGAGAGCGAGGAGTTGAACCTAATCTAGAGAGCGAAAGGAAGTGGTTGGTCCTAGCTATAGGATGAACTAGGGAGAAATCGGGGAAGGTGAAATCTCTGTTGAAGGAAGATGGCGGCAACGATGGGGGAAGGAACTCCTGCTGTGGCTGGCGAGGAGCGGAGGAAGGCGAAGAAAAAAGAGGGCCGCTTGATTGGTTCGTCTAGTGGCTGGAGGAAGGAGGTCAAGGAGGCTCGCCAAAGCTAGGTTGGAGTGGGCCAGGGAAGGAGTTGAAGAGGGATTTTGGCATCAAACCTTGGTAAGGAATGCAGCATTGCATAGGGGAATCTTTTACAGAGCTCAGAGCATGCTCTAAATAAGGAAACAAGCCCAAATTGGCTTGTGATTGAGGTGCAAGACACCCACGAATCTCATGGGTTCTCTAGGGCTAAACAATGTGATCTGGGATTCGTAACCACCTTCAGAAGATCTTCGTAATGTGGACACCAATCCCACCAATTTTGGTTGGATTTGGTGTTCATTTGAATAGGATTTGAAGCAGTCAATGGTCATTGTAGAGGTTAGTTCACCTCCAATGGCAGTAGGGGTAGATTTGTGAAGACAACGACAAAGTTGGGGACCTATCTGCAAGTATTTTTAAAGTTAGGGGCTTGATTGAGAGAAATAGAGTTTAAATGGACTAATTGCAAACTAGGTCAGGATGGACTCTAATTGGGTTGAAATGTTGCTACAAACCTAATTTGGACCCAAGGAATCTAATGGTGTATTCATATTTGAGTTTGGACCAAGTTTGACTAAGAAATTTCCGTAAAAACCCAAATTAGGGTAGAATTCCATTTGTGACTCTATTCAAGGTCAAAATAGGTTCAGATGGTCAAACCTAAGGTATCAAACCTCAAGGAATATTTTTCTCTGAATTTTATGAGGTTTAGATGAATTTTATCCCAATGGAAACCTTTGTAATTAAAGCTTGTCTTAAATTAGGGTTTTAGGTGCTAATGCGATTCTCGAAATGCGTGAAACCTCGTTTTAGTCTATGTGGACCCACTTATTGGACTTTATTGATCATTTGACCTTAGATTAACCCCTGAAAAACCTCGTGGTTACTTTGCTTTCATGATGTGATGTTAAAACTATATAATTAACCCTGATTTAATGTTTTCTTCTCAGAATGGATTTATATGGATTTATGGCCCTCAGACGACTATTCGGGAGCATTTGTCACTAGTTATAGCTCATGATGGTGTTACCATCACAAAGGCATAAGGTATCCGACTACTTGAATGCTCAAGGATAGCTTTTCGATAGACTTGGAGAGTCTCTTCACAGCTTGCAGCAGCAGTCCTACAAATGCCTCATCTTCACTGATCCGTTATAGTTCCTCCCTCAGAAGCACCTCCTCCTACTCCAACAACGTTAGATAACTAGGTTATTCCTCCTCACCAGATAGTTAAGCAACCAACACGGACTTCCTCAGTACAGAGATGCTTCTGTCTTGGTTGACCATGCCCTTCCTCAATACCAACTGATCCTATGGATCTTGAGTTTGGTGTTCATCTTCAGAGCATAGTGGATGCCTTCTTTGCCTCACTAGGATAGACTTTACCTCCTGTGGACTTTAATGAGTACTAGTTGCTAGCATTTTTCTGGATTATCTTTGGTTTGTATAACTTCATATCTATTGACTTGCATTATCAATCCTTTATGCATGATATATCTGAGCTACTTGCTTTTGCATATTGATGAGCGCCTCATCATGAGCCCTAACTAGCTCATTTTGATCCAAGAAAGAGAATAAAAGCTCCTGCATAACTTAGAAAAAGGCTTACTTGAAGAAATAAGTGTTCTGAGAAGAAAAAATGAAATAAAGGGTAAAACTGTAATTTTACCAATACAGTACATAAATGGGATTTCTCAGAGACAAAACAGAGGTCAAATGGTCAGAATAAGATAAAAAGTTGGTTGATTCAATCAGAAATGGGTTCATGTGCAATCCAGGAATTAAATGACATCTTGTAACCCTAAAACAGACCCGCTTAATTCAACAAGGTTCTGATTAGGATAAAAATCAAGTAAACCCTCTAAAATTCATGGAAAAATATCACCTAGGGTTTATAACATTCAATTTGGCCTTTAGAACCTAGTTTGACCTAGATTGGGGTCCTAACTCATCAATTGACCTAAGTTGGGTTTTTATGCAAAATGTCTAGTCAAAGGTGGTCAAACCTAAAATCCAACTTCACCATTGATTCCTTTGGTCAAAATTAGGTTTTTACCAAAATTTGAACCTAAGGGGAGGTCATCTTGACCTACTTTGCAAATTAGTACACCCAATTACATTTTGACCCATATCTTTTGAAAACCATTACATAAACCCCCCTAGCTTCCTCGCCACTCTTTCAAATATGTCCCTCTACCATTAATGGGGAGGAATCCTTCTCCGGCGAGGAAGGGAGGGGGAATACGCCTTGATCCCTCAGAGATCTCCTCCCAGATTTGGAAGGGAGATTCTCTGAGGAATCCCCTTCCATCTGAGCCCAATCACAATCTTTGATTTCTATCCAAATTCTCGAGCGAACGCATGAGAGATTTGGAATCCCAACTACCTTCCTTCTCCGGTGAGACGTTTGTGGCAGAAGGCTTGCCCTCCACACACCAGCAGCTCGGCCAGCACTTATAAAAGAACCCCCGACCCTCTGCGAATCTCTCAGACTTGTTTTGGCCATAGAATCCTCCAAATTTCATCTCCCCTCTCTCCGGCCAAGTAGCCCGGAAGCTCCGGTGATTCTTCCTCCTCCCTCTTGTCGCTCTGCTACCATACCTGCAGCAAGGTTTACTCCACCTCGTTTTCCCGCGTTGCGCCGCACCAAGAGTACACCTTCCTGACCTCCTCCTCGTTGCTGTTATCTCCCTCAGGGCCATCTTCTCTGACGACGGCACAAACGAGCCGTTCGTCTCCGCTGCCCCCCTTCACTCCCAATAATCCAGATAAGCTCCCCGTCTTCCACTCTTTCATTTTCCTCACTTTATTTCACACAACACCCCTCGACCGTCACTGTCCACCACCATCTTCCTCATCTCCGGCCACCCTCCGACGAGACGCTCCCATCACTCCGCAGCCCCACACATCTTGCCAACCACCGCACAACCTCCGCCACACTCCACTGAACATCCTCCACTAGTCCATAGACCGCCTACACCTCCACAACTGCCCCCGACCTAACCCATCTGTCCGGTCACAGAGCGACCTAGGCACGCATGCCTAGGCCGCCCTGCGGCTTGCCACCTACCACCTCACCTTCACCGTGACATCTCGAAGGTCCTCCTGTGGTCTGATAGAGCTACAAGCTTCGTTTCGTGTTGAGCAGGGTTTGAGCTTCAGCTGCCATTAGCGGTGACTCGAGGAGGTTGCACGCTCGCTCCAGGCTGAAGGACTTCAGGATTCCACGTGCAACAGATTCAGGGAGATCTCGCGAAGTCATCTGTTCCAGCAAGTAGCACCACGAGACCTACAGTTGTTGCAATTGGAGGAATGGTCTGCTGCGGGCTAGTGAGAAACAAGCGGTGGAACATTAGTCCCACCTCGGTAAGTAGTGACCTCGTTGAGTAGTTTAAAGTGATTTTGTGTTATCGTCTGGTTGCCTCTAATACACTGGGGTGAGGTCCCTCCTCACCTATACACGCACCTCATCCATGACTTTATCTCGCAGACCTGGTGACCCGACCCGACTACCCTCCTGAGCACTCCTCGTGCACCACACCCACGACAGTGCGCCTAGACCTGGGTGCGCAACCCGACCCGATAACCCAGCTCTAGGAGAGCGTACAGAAGAGAGATTCAGAGAGAGAGACGCGTAGGAAGGGTAGGGGAGTAGGTTTTGTTGCGTGGTGCTTGTGTGTAGGAAGAGGACGCTAAGGAGGAAGCAGCAAAAGAAGGAAGTAGGGACTTAGCCGCTGCGAGTGAGGAAGAAGAAGAAGAACACCCTGAAGTAGAGGTGTGGCAAACCAAGAGAAAGAAGAGAGAGATCAAGGGGCAAACAAAGAAGCAAGAAAGCAAAGGAAGAAGAGGAAGGAAAAGAAGGCAACCTAAGAAGAGGCAAAGCCAGGACTTAGCCGCAAGAAGAGAAGGAAAAAGAAGAAGAGCAGAAGCGGCTAAGGAAGAAAAAGAAAAGGTGACTAGCAGAAGAGAAGAATATGAGAAATAACTTTAAGACGTCTGATGCAATATCAGACGTCCATTCCTTTTGAGAAATTTATTTCCATATCATTATCACGTCACTTCTATTGAACTAGTCATTTCTTTTTATTTAAAAGTGGTGTTCTCAAGTTTTGGAATACTCAGATTGCTCGCTGTGTTCTACCTCGGATACTCTGATTTTCGAGTTATAGATTTTTATTTGTTTTTGCGAAAAGTTCATCTATATTACAACGAGATATTTGTTAAAACACGATTTAGCCGCGTTAACATTTTAGTGCCATTGTCAGGGAGCAACGGGCACTTCTAAAGCTTTTGATCACAACTTCTGATCCAATACTGACTTAATTCCCCTCTTTTGTTGTGCATGTCTCAGGGAAAGTAGAGAAAAGAAGAGTAGCTGCACAACAGCCACACCAAGGAACAGGTAACTTTTATTAGCCCTCTCTCTTAACCCCCTCCAAGTCTGAAAAGGAACAAAGAAGAATAAGCCTAGGGCTACCTGTTTCATACTTAGTAATTCATCAAAGTTGCCTGATTTTCATTTCAACACATCTTGAACTACACATCCAACTAAGGTAACTAGGGCTAAAACTTTCTTGATTGAGCACTGGATACCAATTTTTGAGGCAACTAAATTGGACCAACTAGAGCCAACCTAAGGATTGCAAATCTAGGATTTTTAGAGACACATCTTCTCTTAAACAAAGAAAAAAGTTTTTCCAAAAAGAGGTGTGCCTAAACCTTTTTTGAAAAGATCTATACAAGAGAAGCCCTAAGTGATGATTCCATTAAAATGGACTAATATTAATCCTAAGTATCTTTAATCGTACAGTTTAGGTGTGTTAAAAATTGCAATTAAGTTGTAGAATATTTGTACGCATCATGATTTAAGTTTATAACATTCTATAACTTAATGATTTTATTGTTTTTATGTGTAGGTAATAATATTCGGAAAGAACAAGGGTGGGGGGATAAATTCCCCAACACATAATAGCCGCGACACTTTCCCCCCTCCCCCACTAGACATTGGGGCAATTTTCCTTTTCCGCCGCCTTTCTCAACACCTATGACCAGAAATAGTTAAGGGATTTGGGAAAATCCCTTAACTCACGCGCAAAGGAGAGAAGTTGAAAAGAAGAGGCAGGGAGAGAGGAAGGCCATCCAGGAAGAGAAGAAGCATGCACTGTGGCCTTCTTCCCCCTTGTGGGGAAAAAAACCTCACGCCTCCTACTCACAGCATCTCCCTCCAGCAACCGCAGGCGCACACTAGTGCGCCCTACCGCTCATCTGCCTTCAGCGCCATCTGTCCACTAGTGCGCACCAAGCTGCGCCTCTCCACCCTGTATCCACGCCACAGCAGGTGCATCCACCCAACCGTGCGCCTCTCCCCTACTGCAGGCGCTCACGCCACCAACTACTCGCACCGTACAGCAGGTGCCTGCACCGCCTGCAGGCCACCCCCTGCTCACCGTGCCTGCACGCCCTACCACTTGCTCCCTTCAACGCCATCTGCAAGCGCCTGCCCGTGCGCACCAAGCCGCGCCTCTCCAATCTACAGCAACGCCAGCGCACCACACTGCCCTGCTGCAGACGCTGCACCGCATCACCTTCCGCCCGCACGCCTACCTCTCCACCCTGCATCCGCTCCACCAGCACACTCGCGCAACCGTGTAGGCACTCCTGCATTCTCCAGCCTCTCCTCATCGCCTGCACGGGCGCACACCAGCGCGCGCACGCCCCACGCCACAAGCGGCACTGCAGCAGCACCTCCGCCTTCTTGTTGAGTAGGCCGGAGATCCGGCAACCTCCGTCGCTGCTGCTGCCACCACCGGAGAGCCCTCGACCTCACCGTCCTCCTGAGCCTCGCAATAGCCCCGTGGTGCTCTCTCTCTCTCTCGCAAGGAGGAGAGAGGAAAAAAGCCCTATTTTCCCACCAATTAAAATTTACATTCAATGCCATTGCCACCTAACTTGATTTTATTTATTATTATTAAATTGTGGCAGAATTGCATTTGAACACTCATAGTTCTTTACAATTGCATGATATTGATATTAACTCGTTTAAAGATTGATTTTGGGGCTTAAGTACTAATTGTCTCTAGTACACATCACGTGAAAATTGCATAAATTCATCATAAATTTATTGAGGATTTCTATGGGGGAAAACTGCACATATACCCTTATCCTTTTAACTTATTGCAAATCTACTTTCCTTCATATTTTAAGTTAGATTTGAATAAGGATTTCTCACTGTCTAAAATAACATTAAATAATTAAGTATTGATTGCATAATTGCCTCCCTGTGGACATGACCCACTCTTCTAAGAGTAGTTATTTTCATTATTTTTTATTAGTCGATTTTTCTACCACTTAAATACTATAACGTAAAGCGAAAAGTCGTCTAACAAAATTGGCGCCGTTGCTGGGGAGGCAACAGACTCAATAGATTTACTTTATTGTTTTTAAATCTTTTGAGTTGAGAAATTATCTAATCATTTTGATTATTGTGCGAGGAATCCGCCGAGGCGACAAGGCGCAACAGAGCAGCAACAGCAACCACGAGTTAAGCCACAGAAGGAAAAGATGAAGGAGACCAAGATCCTGTTTCGTAGAGGATTCTCCGTCGTCACAATTTAATTCTGTCTTTTCTCCCTTGTAGTAATTTGGGGCTAAATTTTTGGGGGTTTGTCCCTGCATTCTTTAACTACTAGGGCTTACAATATTTTTGGTGCATGCGTGATTATATTTTCTACTTGCTTGCTTTTAAACCAATAAAGAAAATATTGAGCTGCCTATTTAGAAGTTGCATGCCCTTAGGTGTGTGCATTTAGGGGTGATTGAGTAGCATATTAGATCTTATTATTGCATTGTAAGCATATTAGTACGAAGATTGCTGGAGACAGGTATATCTTTCTAACTTTTGCATCCAGCTTTTGTTCACGCATTTGCATTCCAATTTAAATTCAAGACCACCAAATTGTTTGAATTTACTAATTCAGTGGTCACATAACTAAAAGCAGAATTAATAATCAGATTCAACCTTAAAAGCAATTCACATTTTGATCTGATTCTAAGGGACTTGTCTGTGATTTCAAAAAAAATTATAAAGATTTGCGGTGTGTTGCACACTTTTGACATTGAGCACGCACTAAGGCTCGATCCCTTAAGGCTATAGGCACTGATCACTTTATCGGTGCAAACCCTCCTATTGTGCTTTGTGGTAGTGGTGATACTATCTTTTGATCAAGTGTTTTGATACTCCACGGAGGGGGACACCCCTTAAAGGAACAAATGGGTAGTTAAGGGGCACCGCATACGCATCGCCTCAAAGGAAGGGTTCACCCTACTTGCATCCCTTTGTTCGTCCTTGGAGTAACTTCTCCCTTGATCACCTGGGAGTATCATCCAAGCAAAGTATAGGTCCTAGGGCACTCGAAGGTTAAATTAAGGCACGTAATTGCAGTGAAAAACTTGTCAGGCCATTTATATTAACTAATTCAACATCCATAATAAAGAAGGTTAAGATTCAAGTCCACACCCCTCTTATACCACTTACGTGGGAACAGAGGGATAAGTCTTGATCTTTTGACTTATCTTTGTAGTGGAGGTTTGACTTACTCAATAAAAAAAAAATTCTGAATTGTGTTTTCTATGCTTGGTAGATGCTCTCTTGAGGGTAGTCTAGTGTTTGATCCTGAGCCCGAGAGAATTCTTAGGAGAGCTCACCTAGGAGAAGAAAGAGAAGAAATGGTTGAGCAAGGTGCAAATCAACAAAGGACCCTAAGGGATTATTTTATTCCTACCAACCAACCTGCACAACCACTAAGATGACCGGCAGGGGTTAATCCGTATGAGATCAAGAGCAGTACCATATCGTTATTGCCCTCTTTTTATGGTACTACTTGGGAGGACCCCTACCAGCATTTGAAGGAATTCACCGAGGTCTGTTCCACGGTGAAGCTCCAAGGCTTTACTGATGAAGCCCTAATGAGGACTCTATTTCCCTTCTCCCTAAAGGATAAGGCTAAGCACTGGTATCATACCCTCGATGCAAGGGTAAATGATTGTGCCACCCTTAAGGGAGAATTTTTAAAAAAGTATTTTCCTATGAGTAAAACCAACCATTACAGAAGAGAGATTATGGGTTTTACTCAATAGGAAGGGGAGCAATTTCATGAGACTTGGGAGCGCTTTAATGACCTTCTTAGGTTATGCCCCCACAATCAAGTGCCAAGATGGCAGTTGGTCGAAAGGTTCTATAATAGATTATCTAAAAGGCATAGGCAAACCATTGATGCAACCTATGTAGGGACCTTCATGACCAGAACTGAGGATGAAGCCTGGGCATTATTTGAAACTTTAAGTGACAACTCCATACATCTGTCCTTTGCATATCAAGAAAGAAAATCATCAATCTTGCAGAGGAAGATAGAGGCCCATGAAGCTGGGGCTTCTCAAGATTTAGCTTATTAGATTCAACTATTGAATAAAAGCTTTGGTAGGAATTTAGCAAACCCCGGATGAACCCGCAAGCAGCCTCTATTTTTCAGGCTTTAAGAGAATGCTCCATTTGCCAAAGCACAACACATGCCACTGCGGAGTGCTATCAGGCAACCCAATTCCCTGAGTTGATTCAGGCTGACTTGAATGCGGCCCAAGGTTTCTGCCCCCCTCGCAATAGCCCTTACTCCACTTATAATCCAGGGTGGCAGAACCATCCAAACTTTTCTTGGAAGCAAGCTGATGCATCTAACTCAGGGAATACAAGACCCTTAGCTCCCCAGCCCACATACCAACCTTCTTATGAAAACCGTCCTCCAAATAAGCCCTCTGAGATGGATGAACTGAAGGCCATGATGAAAGCAATGCAAGAGCATCAGAATATGGTTATCCAATCTCAGAATAAGATGATTACTGATATGCAATCCCAAATTGGTCATCTTACTAAGGCAGCTAGGCAACGTGATCTGGGGAAGCTGCCTAGCTCTTCTGAGGAGAACCCTAAGGGCAAGGGGGTTGTATTCAGGGAGCACACCCAAGCAGTGATCATGTTGAGTGGAAAAAAGATTGACAAGCCTGATAACACTCCTACGGTTACATCTCAAAATTCCCCTTCCACACCTGACCCGACTTCCATCACACCTGAGGAAGAGCCACACCACTCTCCCTCACAAAAAATCACCCACAATGAGGACGTCATCCTTCCACCACCCCTTTCCCGCCATGACGACCCCTCTACCCAAAAGCCGAGGGTGCCCTATCCAGAGTGCCTATCTGCTCCTGGGGAATCTTCTGTTGGCTCGTCTGGAGCCAAGGATAGGATGGAAGAGATTATGGATACTTTTAAGCAAGTCCAGATTAACTTGCCTCTGTTGGAAGCGATTAAACAAATTTCGTCCTATGCCAAGTTTCTGAAGGACCACTGCACCCAGAAGCGTCGATCTAGGAAATAGGTCCAAACTAAGGTCATCCTGCCTGACCTTGTTAGCTTAGTTCTTCAGCAAGGAACACCCCCCAAAATGAAAGACCCAAGGGCCCCATATATTTTAGTGGTTATAGGTCACCAACACATTGATGAGGCTCTGCTCGATCTGGGTGCGGGGGTAAACATTCTACCGAGCTCTGTCTACGACCTTTTGGGAGGAGGAAAGCTGAAGCCTAGTCCAGTAATCATTCAAGTTGTAGACAGATCACTTATGACACCACAGGGTTTGTTGGAAGATGTCCTTGTGAGAGTGAAGGATTTCTTCTTCCCCGTTGACTTTCTGGTACTTGATACTGACCCATCTAATAAGCCTACAAAGCTGTCCATTATTCTGGGACGCCTCTTTTTGGCCACAGCCAATGCCTCTATAAATTGTAGATCCAAGGCACTTAAAATGGGCTTTGGGAACAAGAAGATCTGGTTGAATGTTTTTGATACTTACAAGCAACCTGGATTTGAAGATTGTTCTCAGATTGAGGTCATTGATGAAATAATTGAAGAGACTACTCCAACACTCTTATGTAGAGATCCCCCTCAGAAGGTCATATCTCAGGACCATCCCTCGATTGTTAAAGAAACTGAAAGGAAAATGCTCGAACTAGAAGAGTTGTTGGGGATACACACTGAGTCTCTGTCCCCACCCTAGACTGTGAAGGTAGATCCGCTGCCTGAGGCGGGGACATCTCAACTAAAACCCTCAATCCAAAAGGCTCCTGAATTGGAGTTGAAACCCCTCCCGAGCACATTGAAATATGCTTTCCTTGGCCCTAATAACACGCTCCCTGTTATTATCTCGTCTACATTATCTGAATTGCAGGAGGGGGTTCTACTTGAGTGTTTACAAAGGCACAAGGAAGCAATTGCCTGGACAATTGCTGATATTAAGGTTGTTGATCCATCTCTTTGCATGCATCATATATACACGGACGAGTCCATGAAGCCTTTCCGAGACATGCAGAGAAGGCTCAATCCAAATATGCGGGAGGTAGTTAAAAAGGAGATTCTGAAATGGCTGGATGCAGGGATTATCTATCCCATTTCAGATAGTAAATGGGTTAGTCCTATTCACGCAGTTCTGAAAAAGGAAGGAATCACTGTGGAGGAGAATGACCAAGGAGAACTGGTGACCACTAGACCCTCAACTGGTTGGAGGGTCTGCATTGATTACCACCGTTTAAACACAGCTACCTAGAAAGACCATTTCCCCTTACCGTTTATCGATCAAATTTTGGAACGATTGGTGGGGAACAAGTACTTTTGTTTTCTTGACGGATACTCTAGGTACAATCAGATAGCCATTTTTCCTGATGATCAGGAGCGTACCATCTTCACGAGTCCTTATGGCACTTTTGCATTCTGCCGAATGCCATTTGGGTTATGTAACGCTCCTGCCACTTTCCAACGTTGTATGATGGCTATCTTTTCTGATATGATCAATGAGTTCGTTGAAATTTTCATGGATGACTTCTCCATTTATGGCTCGTCGTTTGACCTATGCCTTGCACACCTTGATAAAGTCATAACCCATTGAGAAGAGGCAAAACTGGTGCTTAGCTGGGAGAAAAGCCACTTTATGGTCCAGCAGGGCATTGTGTTATGGCATGTAGTTTCCGAGAGAGGATTAGAGGTGGACACCGCAAAAATCGATTCCATCTCTAAGCTTCCATTGCCCGCCAATGTTCGTCAGGTTAGATCTTTCCTTGGCCATGCTGGATTTTATAGGCGCTTCATTAGAGACTTCAGTAAAATCTCTAAGCCACTTTGCAACCTATTAGCGAAGGATGTCTCCTTTGATTTTGATGATAGATGTGGTGAGGCTTTCCAAGCTTTGAAGAAAGCCCTCATTACCGTGCCGATTCTCAAAGCACCAGTTGGACCCTCCTATTTGAGCTTATGTGCGATGCTTCTGATTTTGCAGTGGGAGCGGTCTTAGGTCAAAGGGTTGATGGAAAACCTCATGTGCTGCATTATTCCAGCAAGACCCTTACGGATCCTCAGTAAAACTACACGGTCACTGAAAAGGAATTACTTACTGTAGTATTTGCTTTGAAAAAGTTTCGATCTTATCTTTTGGGATCCAAGGTTGTGGTGTTCACTGATCATTCAGCCCTTAAGCATCTTCTGGCTAAAAAGGACACCAAACCTCGCCAAATTCGTTGGATTCTTCTCCTAGAATTTAACCTGGAAATTAAGGATAAGAAAAGAGTTGAGAGTGTGGTAGCAGACCATTTATCTAGGATCCCTGTTGAGGCATCAAACCCTGCTGGCGGTATTCAAGAGACTTTCCATGATGAGTCTCTAATGGCTGTGGAAAATAAAACTCCTTGGTTCACTGACATAGTGAACTATCTAGTCATGTGCATCACCCCTAGTACTTGGGACAAGCAGAAGCGAGACAGGTTTATCGCCAATGCTAAATTTTATCACTGGGAGGAACCCGAGCATTTTAGAATTGGCCCTGACCAACTGTTTCATCATTGCGTCCCTGATGAGGAAAAAAGAAGTGTTCTGAGTTTCTGCCATGACCTCCATTGTGGGGGACATTTTAGTGGGAAGAAGACTGCTCATAAGGTTCTTCAGTCTAGTTTTTGGTGGCCCACATTATTCTGAGATGCACATATGTATGTGGGTGCATGTCTACTTTGCCAGCAAGTGGGAACCATTCGGAAAAGGGATGAGATGCCCCAACAACCTATCCTCCAAGTTGAAATCTTTGATATTTGGGGCATTGACTTCATGGGTCCTTTTCCTGTGTCCTTCGGATATGAATACATCCTTGTGGCTGTTGATTATGTATCAAAATGGATAGAAGCCATCCCCACGCGAACCAATGACCATTCTGTGGTCCTGGGCTTTGTTAAGGCTAATATCATTTCTAGATATCGATAACCAAGTACGATCATAAGTGATGGGGGACCTCACTTTAAGAATGTACACTTCACTAGACTACTCCAAAATTTGGGAGTCAACCACATGATAGCCACACCTTATCATCCCCAAACGAGTGGGCAAGTTGAAGTGTGTTGAACGTGTTTTGCGAATCGCTACGCTTACGAGATTGGTTTTGGAAAACCAGTTCTTGTAGTTCAAAAAGCGAAGAATTCGTGTTCAACAAATAAAATTTATACCGAAAATAATTCCGGGTCGAACACAGGGAGGCTACGTTGATCTATATTCGCAATTATATTTTTTTTAGGATTTTTGTTAAGCAAGGCGATATAATTACAATGGAGCTATCAAACTATGAGAGAGAGAGAGAGAGAAAGAGAACATGCATTCAATATTTCAATTGTTCATAAAATTTACACTAGAAAGCGGAAAATCAATTACACTATAAAGTAGGAAAATTCTACACTAGAAAAGCTGTAAATAAGAATGGGAGAGAGAAGTTATCCTCCTCGATGATTGCTTGGAGGACGAGCCAGACGGGACGACGCCTGGACGAAAGAGAACGAAGCAGGACGAAGGAGGATGAAGCAGAAGAACGGGAACGGAGCAACACGCCGTCGTCGTTGCGGGATCCACTTCTGAAGGGGAACGAAAATTGGACTTTATCTCGCAAGAAGCATCCCGGGTGTGGGACAAGCTTCTTTTGAGCTTTGGAGGGGTAGAGAGGAGAAAGAAGGGATGAGAATTTCGTATGGAGGGGGTCTCCTTTTATAGTTGCAAGGAGTGGGAGCAAAATGGACATTACAACTTCAAAATAATAAAAGAGGGGTCTTTAGTGACGGATAAATCCGTCACTAAAGCCTCGACGTGGGCGTCGCCTCTGCGCCCACGCGCCCCTCCTCGGCTGCCCGCTCCTCAACGTCCACGCACGTCCAGCACTTTTCGGTCGTCCGATCGCGAGATCGGACGGCTTAAGATGCGTCCGGACCCGCACGCTGCACGCCCCCCGCGCGTCTGATTACACGTTCGATTGCGCGTCGACACTATCGGGCGCGCGCGGCCGTCCGATCTTCATCTGACGCTCCATCTGCCTCAATTGATTGCGCCCTCCAGCGCCTCACCGCGGATCGAACCCGCGCCCCGCGCTCGCGATAGTGCGCTCGACCACTGCGCTATGGGCCGTGGATGGTCGAGCAGGCGCTTTTAAATGCGAGCGCCCACAACCGTTGGATTAAGATCCAACGGCGGAGAGCGAGCGGGCGCGGAGCCTTCACAAGATGAAGCGGTCGTTTGGGCGGCTGAGATGGCACCACGTGGCACTATCTTGGCCGTCCATCTTCTGGAAGTTGTAGATGGTGCCACAGATGTCAGATTGACTCGATTTTTGTGTCTTTGGGCTGAGATCGTCAATCCGAATTCTTCCGTGCGGTCGGATTTATCATATAAAGTGCGGATTTACACCATCCTGGCCCTTGATCTTCTAGGGTTCCTAGGTCACTATCTGTTGCTACGGATGCCTGATTAGGGCGATCTTGGAGTCGTTGAACTTCAATCGTCGCCCTGATCACATCCATACGGTTGGATCTTTGATCCGAGGCCCTGATAAAATATTTTCCCTGTCCAAGCACATAAAAGGAGATAATTAACCTCCATTTTATTCAAACTATTCTAAATGCAAGATGATGCATGTAATGCAATATTTATATCATGAAATGCAATCCTATGCTTAAGAACATGCATAAATGGACATCTTAAGTAGTGTAAATGTGTTTACATCATACCCCCATGCCTATCTTTTGCTAGCCCTAGCAAAAACTATATGCTATTTATAAAAGAATTAGGTTAGATTATTTGGACTTGAGTTATTTTTCAATCATTAAGAAATTGTCTACTTAGGAACTGAACTTTCAAAGACACAACAGTGCCCGGGTATCAGCCAAAATGCAGACCGCTTCAAGCCCTCGCCTTATTAAAAGAAAATTTCCTTTTCTCTTTTTCTCTTTTCTAATTTTTTTTTATTTTCAAATTTTCGGATTTAAGAGTGGCTTTCTACGGCCATTAAACTCACCCAAAATTTGATGAGAACCCTAAGCTTTAAGCATCTTATTGTGATTGTGATAGACTCGTTGACCGGCAATTAGAACGGACTTCGGATTTCTACGCCTCTAGGTGACCTAACCATAATTCTACCTAAATGTGTATCTTTACAACCGGTAGCTTTCTCCCTACTTTTATTTTTTTTACAGGGTCAACACAAGGGTTAATCCAGTGTATATCTCCCCAGTTTATTCTACTTCTCCGCTTCTTCCTAAGTGTTTTAGGAATTTTTAGTGCATTTTCTTAGCTGGGTTCTAGACAATTGGTCGATGAGCTGTTACCACCGACAACTTGCCAGCCATACTCGTGCGACGAAGTGTGGCTTATTTCTTTTTGTTCTTTTCTCCCTTTTTTTTTTAAAGTAGGTGGCTTCCCTAGTCTAAGATTTACCTAAAGGCAGCAAACTAAGAAAGGTCCAGTGACTGGGCTCTGGACAACCTACCTATGGGTTGTTACCCACTATAACTTGCCAGCCATATCACCCTAGAAGGTTCATTAGATACCCAATTTCCATTAAAATCGCCGAACAACGAGTCAGTGCAAAGAAAGTGTGTAGATGCTTAAGACTTAAAATTCCCTCAAATTAGAGGGCGGGTTGATAAGTCGTGTACTTATCACCCAAACTTATTTACTCCAATTACGAAAGAATTAAGATGGAGAGGACTCAAAAACAAATCCACATTTTAGTGGATACATAGGCTAATTAAGTCCAAAGACCTGAGGGGTCTTTGTGTTCAGATCCTAATGTAAAATTTCTTAGGATTGAAAAGTCTTAATGTCCAACTAATCCTTCCTAATTTTTTTTTTTTAATTTTTTTAAATAAGAAGAGAGACAATTTACATGGATTTCACAAGGCTGACCAAATAATTCAAGAATGAATCCACCCCCCATGCCTAGCTAATGCAATGTCCTCAATGAAAAGGAGACATGAAAGAAAGGGTAGAATATGAAAGATGTCACCTGGATATGAAACTCGTATCAGCCTTGTGTCATATGTACAATTACTGAGTTTAATGCCGTCAGCTAGGCAAAGTCCAGCCAAAGAAGTCACAGAATGGCTAGAGCAACAGAGTCTGAGATGGGTTCTGGAAGATTACGGTCAACAACAGGCTTCAAACGTTGACCGTTGACTTTAAAGGTGTTACCCGTCTTTGGGTCAGAAATCTGAACGGCACCATTAGGAAAAATCTGATCTACTATGAATGGGCCATTCCATTTAGATCTAAGTTTACCAGGAAAGAGCTTAAGTTTAGAATCAAATAACCAGACCTTCTGGTTTGGCTCAAAGCTCTTGCGGGAAATCAATTGATCATGTAGAGCTTTGGTCCGAGCCTTGTAGATCTTGGCATTCTCATAAGCATCATTTCTAAGCTCCTCCAACTTAGATAGTTGGAGTTTCCTGGTCTTTCCAGCTAGATTCAGATCTAAATTACATTGTTTGATTGCCCAGAATGCCCTATGTTCAATCTCTACGGGTAGATGGCACGCCTTTCCATACACCAAACGGAATGGAGACATGCCGATGGGCATTTTATGCACCATACGGTAGGCCCAAAGAGCGTCCTCAAGCTTTTGAGTCCAATCCTTATGATCAGGCCTAACCGTTTTTTGCAGAATGTTCTTGATGTCTCGATTGGAGATCTCGGCTTGTCCATTCGTTTGGGGATGGTAAGGTGTGGAAATTCGATGATTAACCCCGTATTTGGCTAATAAATTCTGGAATTGGGCATTAGTAAAATGAGTGCCACCATCACTGATTATAGCCCTCGAAATCCCGAACCTACTGAAGATATTTTTCTTGACAAAATTGATGACCACCTTGTGGTCATTGGTTCGGGTGGGAATTGCCTTAATCCATTTGGACACATAATCAACAGCAACAAGAATGTACTGATGTCCAAATGAAGTGATAAAGGGTCCCATGAAATCGATGCCCCAAACATCGAAAATTTCTACAGGAAGAATAGGGTTTAGGGGCATCATATCTCTCTTAGTTATGTTCCCAAGTGACTGACATCGAGAACATGACCTTGAGAAGTCCTGGGCATCCTTGAATAAAGACGACCAATAGAAGCCAGATTGCAAGATTTTTGCAGCCGTCTTTCTCCTAGAGAAATGTCCACCACACCCAAATGCATGGCAGAACTCGAGTATACTGTTGAATTCATTCTCCGGTATGCATCGGCGAATAATCTGATCAGAGCCGATACGATACAGTTCAGGGTCCTCCCAAAAGTAGTATTTGGCCTCAGATTTGAGTCTATCTTGTTGTTGCTTGGTCCAATCCTGGGGGATTTGACCAACGGCCAAATAGTTACAAATATCAGCAAACCATGGGGAGTGAACACCTAAAACTGTAAGAATGGTTTCGTCTGGAAAAGTGTCAGCAATCGGAATGTCCGGACAAGAAGAATCACCTAGGAGTCTCGACAAATGATCCGCTACCACATTTTGCACCCTGGCTTTATCCTTGATTTCAAGATCAAATTCTTGAAGAAGAATCCAACGAATAAGCCGGGGTTTAGCATCCTTTTTAGCCAAGAGATGTCTCAAGGCCGAGTGGTCGGTATAAACAATAACATGAGACCCCAAGAGATAAGCCCTGAATTTTTCCAAAGCAAATACTACAACTAGTAATTCCTTCTTAGTAACAGTGTAATTCCTCGGGGCTTCATCCAAAGTTTTACTAGCGTAGTAAATGACAGAGGGCTTTCGATCAATTTTCTGACCCAGGACAGCCCCGACCGCGTAATCAGAAGCGTCGGTCATGATCTCAAAAGGGGCTGCCCAAATTGGTGGTTGCAAAATTGGAGCACAGGTGACTGCCGTTTTCAAAAAATAAAATGCCTTTCGGCATGATTCGTCAAAAACAAATGGCGTTTCTTTGGCAAGAAGATTGCTCAAAGGATGAGCAACCTTTGAGAAATCCTTGATGAATCTTCGATAAAATCCCACATGGCCAATAAATGATCTGATTTGTTTAACAGATGTGGGATGAGGAAGTTTAGCGATAGCATCAACCTTAGCTTTGTCCACTTCAATTCCCCGTTCAGAGATTACATGACCCAAAACGATGCCTTCTTGGGTCATGAAATGACTCTTTTCCCAGCTAAGGACCAGTCGTGTCTTGATACATCGCTTAAGAATCATTTCTAAATTAGCCAAACAAGAGTCAAATGATTCTCCGAAAACAGAGAAATCATCCATGAAGACTTCCATAAACTCTCCCACCATGTCGGAAAATATGGCTAGCATACACCATTGAAAAGTCGTAGGTGCATTGCATAACCCAAAAGGCATCCTACGAAAAGCAAAGGCTCCGTAGGGACAGGTGAAAGTAGTTTTTTCCTGATCCTTGGGATGGATAGGAACTTGGTTATATCCCGAGTAGCCATCAAGAAAACAAAAGTACTTCTGTCCAGCTAATTTTTCCAAGATTTGATCAATGAAGGGCAGGGGAAAATGATCCTTTTTAGTGGCTGTGTTCAGCTTCCTGTAATCAATACAAACTCTCCAAGAGGAAGCTGAATGAGTTGTGACAGATTCACCTCTCTCATTAGTCACAACAGTAATCCCAGCTTTCTTTGGAACAATCTGAACGAGACTTACCCAGGGACTGTCAGAGATTGGATAAATAATTCCTGCATCAAGCCACTTGATGATTTCCTTTTTGACCACTTCTCACATATTTGGATTCAATCTCCTCTGCATCTGGCGAGAAGGGCGGGATCCATCTTCCAAAAATATTCTATGATTACAGTAAGATGGCTCAATCCCCCTAAGGTCATGAATGGTCCAACCAATTTCCTCCTTATGATCCTTTAGGACCTTAATCAATTTAATCTCTTGCTCCTTTGTCAATTTAGCACTAATAATCACAGGGAGCGTATTCTACGGTCCTAGAAATTGATATTTTAGATTCTCAGGCAATGGTTTCAATTCAAGCTGGGGTGGGGTAATGATTGATGGTAGGGTAGATGCTGAAGATTCAACAAAAGGAAGAGGTTTTGAGTGAACAAAATCAGTAACCTCTTCTGAAGATGTCAGGTCAGAGGGTTGCGGGTGAAATTCATCAACCAAAGAGGAACTTTCAATTGAAGAAACTGTCAAACAAGTTTCAATATTAACATTATCCTCATCAAGTTCCTCAATAAATCCACAATCCTTAAATTTGTTTATCACCTTAAAAATATCCAATTTCATTCGTTGGTCCCCAAAGGCGATTTCCAAGCTACCTCTTTCACAATTAATGTTGGCCTTTGCGGTAGCCAGGAACGGACGCCCCAGAATGATGGGCGTGTTCCTCAGATTATCTGGTACATCCATGTCAAGGACAAGGAAATCTATAGGAAAATAGAAATCCTTGACCTTAACTATAACATCTTCAATAACGCCTCACGGGTTTGTGACCGAACGGTCTGCTAACTATAGCGTTATTGAAGTTGGCCGAAGTTCACCTAACCCATACTTCTCATAAAGAGAAGTCGGAATTAGGTTGATGGATGCACAGAGATCCAAAAGTGCTCTCTCAAATGTGTAATCTCCGATAATGCAAGAAATCAAAGGAGCACCAGGATCTCTCTTTTTCTGAGGGAGGTAGTGTAGGATAATAGAGCTAGCCCGCTCGGAGAGTACCACCTTCCTCGGAACAGATTCTCTCGACTTACGCTTTTGCGTACATAATTCCTTTAAAAATTTTGCGTAAGCCGGTATGTGCTTGATAGCATCAAGGAGCGAAATATTGATCTCAACATTCTTAAATAAATTCAGAAGCTCCTCATTGCTATCAACAAACTTCTTCTTCTTTGTTTTGGCTAAGGCTTCAGGAAAAGGAACATGAGTGAGATCTTTGGAATCAGGTTCCTGAGCCTTGATTTCTCCTCTAGAATTCTCCTCTCTCTCCTCAGATTCTTCAGGATTCAAAAGATCATAATAGTGTGGTTGTGGATCCTGAGTCTTCTTACCACTCCTCAAAGTGACAGAATTTGCAGAAGTGTAAGAATTTGGGTCTTGGGGAGGGTTAGGAAAGATTGGAGGGTCTTGATTGACCATGAATTGTTGATTAGCAGAAGAAGAAGACGAGGAACCCTGCTCAACCACCTGAGCATGTGCGTGCGGGTCCCTCTGATTTTCGTACCCTTGAGCTTGATTGCCCGAATTTATAATGTTTCGCGGGTTGGGTACGGGTTGGGATGGTAGAGATCCTGGTTGATGAGAGTTAGCAATGAGCCCGGATTGCAAGTTGTCCAGCAAGTTTTTCATTTGCTGCATAAGCTGGAGCATGGATCCTTGCATCTCTACCATTTGACGGTTCAAATCAGCCTGCCCTGCGGGTTGACGGGCATTCCAAGTTGGCTGATTGACCTGATTCGGAGGCAACTGAGTATATACTTGACCCTGACCCATTGGACGTTGCGGAGCATAGTTGCTGGGTCAGAATTGGGTCTGTTGCCCCAGATTTTTCCAAGAGAAGTTAAGGTGGTTTCTCCAACCTGGATTATAGGCATTCGAGTAGGGATTGGATCTAACATTCTCTTGTACAGCACAGACATCCTCATAGGGTGAGGATGGAGAGAAAGAAAGGGAAGGATCAGAAAAACTAGGATCAAAGGCCCCAGTTGGGAACCCATGGGGTTCCGAGAAATGCTGACTCATAGGTTGAGTCGCATCGAGTTGATTCACAAACTCCCGTCCAGAAGGAGCTCGTGAGGAATGGAATCCTGAATTTTGGGATTGAGAGTTGTTCATGGAATTACCATCCATCCACTCTTCCATTCTTTTAGCAACCAAGTCCACCTTATCAAGTTTATTACAAACCAATTCCATATCAAATGAATGAGAGTCATGGACTTCACTGACATTTGATCTGGGTTGCTGGGACCAGTTAAAAGTATCCATGGAGGCATGATTAATTGAATTCTCACTCATTTCCTCAAATAAATCATGTGCACTATCTGCATCTTTATTGAGGAAATTGCCTCTGCAAGAAGCATCCACATGGTTTCTGAGTTGCTCATTCAACCCATGATAGAAGATCTGCATAAGTTGCCATTTCGGCACCTCGTGGTGTGGACACTTCCACAATAAGTCCTGGAATCGCTCCCAGGCCACATGAAACTGCTCCCCTGGCCACTGGGTAAAGGTAGTGATTGCCCCTCTCAAAGCATTGGTACAACGGCTGGGAAGAATTTCTTCAGAAAGGCTGATTTCAACTCATTTCAAGTTGTAATTGGTCTTCCTATTGTCCTATACCAATGCGCGGCTTTATCCGTAAGAGAGTGGGGGAAGAGCCTCATGATCATTTGCTCCTCGTTAACATTTCGAGCCTTGGTGGTCTGGACCAAAGTGGTCAAATCTTCCAAGTGCTGAAACGGATCTTCGGAGACAAGCCCATGATAATGTTTAATCAGGCTTAACATATGGGGCTTGATTTCTACGTCACCGGCTGGAATCTGGACGTCGGGACGTTCCCCGTAATTCGAATGATCATAAAAATCCTTCAAGGGCTGAGCGCCCTGCATTCTCTGGAACCATTCTTGCATTCTCTGCATTTGTTCCAGCTGCCTTCTGAATTCTTCCAGTGGATTTTCAAACAGAGGAGGCTGTTGTTCGGCCATGGGATCAAATTGACCAAAATATAACTTGCGCCTCCTAGAATGTTCTAACGGTCCTTCCAATCGGGGTTTCAATGACTGTCTTCCCAGCATAAACTAGGAGAAGGTCGGAAGGACTGGGGATAGGGACCCTGCAGCACAACAAAACAAGGTTGTCCTTAAGTGGGGTAGCCTAAGGATCTACTGACTCCCAAAACCAGCCTTAAGACTGTAAGTGATTTACTCTACTTGCATCTGTTTAATCCAACCATTTAGAAGGAGAGACTGGGGAGAAGGTTCTTCCTTTGGCTTTCGCCTCCGGTTCCTAGTGTACCCCCCAGTCACGATCGTTTGACTCTGCTCCGCTAGCTAGACATCAGATTAATCAGTACAAGTAGGTTAATCAAAAATAATCTCAGACTAGGCCCTGAAGAGCGAATCAAACCTTAAGGCCAACGTCTACTCAATTTTATTAAGGCCTGGGATTGTTGTGCTTATGAAATGTGATGGGCCCTTACAATGGGTTGTGCCCTTAATGATTGATTGAGATTTGTGCAAGTGCGTGCACAACCAGGGTTTTCAAGCAAGATTATTGATAATGTGCGAATTTTAGTGTTCAAATCTTGCTTAAGTAGCTTTTAGGGTTTCAAATTAGGTGAATTGCAATCAAGTTTCTAGGCAAACCAAGTTGTAAAACACGGGTGAAGATTGTTTTCCTTTAAAATCAGAAAGAAAATGGAGTGCCTGGAATATACCTAGATTGAAAAATCCTAAGGAGGAGGTACTTGATGAGTTGGTTTTAAAATAAAGTGGTGCGGCCCAAACAACTCAAACAACTGGCCACAAATGCACCACTAAGTTAGGCACTCAAAGATGATTAACCTAGAATGATTTCTATTCTGTTATGTGTTGCTTTGTGTGTACCGGTTCCACAGATCAAAACCCGGTTGAGTAGAAAACAAATCAAGTTGATCAAGTGCCTTGAATGTGGGTGTATGTTGTGTGTTTGTTGAAAATTACCCCACAAGATTATCTTTTTGTTATTTTTTTTTTTTTTTTTTTCATGGATAAGGGTGGAATGAATGTGAGTGAAAATCCAAACAACCAAACTATTCCTAGGATTTATGCAAACACCTAGGTTAATTGGGATTTGGATTTAATGTGGCGAATGAAATCTATGGAGGGGGAAAGAATGGGGGAAGCACTTACAGTTGTCTTCAACTGCACTTTACTCCAGTCTACCGCTTGTTGATTCCTTGATGGAGGTCTCCGCAAAACAATAGACACAAGAGAAAGCTAGTTAGAAAACAAATAAAGTGCAAGAAATGCGAAGAAAAGATCGGAAATCGTTGCCTCCCCGGCAACGGTGCCAAAATGTTGAACGTGTTTTGCGAATCGCTACGCTTACGAGATTAGTTTTGGAAAACCTATCGTTGTAGTTCAAAAAGCGAAGAATTCGTGTTCAATAAATAAAATTTATACTGAAAATAATTCCGGGTCGAACACAGGGAGGATACGTTGATCTATATTCGCAATTATATTTTTTTTAGGATTTTTGTTAAGCAAGGCGATATAATTACAATGGAGCTATCAAACTATGAGAGAGAGAGAGAGAAAGAGAGAGAGAGAGAAAGAGAACATGCATTCAATATTTCAATTGTTTATAAAAGTTACACTAGAAAGCGGAAAATCAATTACACTATAAAGCAGGAAAATTCTATACTAGAAAAGTTGTAAATAAGAATGGGAGAGAGAAGTTATCCTCCTCGACGATTGCTTGGAGGATGAGACGGACGGGACGACGCCTGGACAAAGGAGAACAAAGCAGGATGAAGGAGGACGAAGCAGAAGAACAGGAACGGAGTAGCACGCCGTCGTCGTCATGGGATCCACTTCCGAAGGGGAACGAAAATTGGACTTTATCTCGCAAGAAGCAACCCGGGTGTGGGACAAGCTTCTTTTGATCTTTGGAGGGGTAGAGAGGAGAAAGAAGGGATGAGAATTTCGTATGGGGGGGTCTCCTTTTATAGTTGCAAGGAGTAGGGGCAAAATGGACATTACAACTTCAAAATAATAAAAGAGGGGTCTTTAGTGACGGATAAATCCGTCACTAAAGCCCCGACGTGGGTGTCGCCTCCGCGCCCACACGCGCCTCCTCGGCTACCCACTCCTCAACGTCCAGTGCTTTTCGGCCATCCGATCGCGAGATCGGATGGCAATAGAAGCATCCGCACCCGCACGCTGCGCACCCCCCAGGCGTCTGATTACGCGTCCGATTGCACGTCCAATCGCGCGTTGACGCTATTGGGCGCGCACGGCCATCCTATCTTCATCTGACGCTCCATGCGCCTCAATTGATTGTGCCCTCCAATGCCTCGCCGCGAATCGAACCCGCGCCCCGCGCTCGCGATAGCGCGCTCGACCACTACGCTATGGGGCGCGGATGGTCGAGCGAGCGCTTTTAAATGCGAGCGCCCACAACCGTTGGATTAAGATCCAACGGTGGAGAGCGAGCGGGCGCGGAGCCTTCACAAGATGAAGCGGCCGTTTGGGCGGCTGAGATGGCACCACGTGGCACTATCTTGGCCGTCCATCTTCTAAAAGTTGTAGATGGTGACACGGATGTCGGATTGACTCAATTTTTGTCTTTGGGCTGTGATAGTCGATCTGAATTCATCCGTGCGGTTGGATTTATCATCTGAAGTGCGAATTTACACCATCCTGGCCCTTGATCTTCTAGGGTTCCCGGGTCACTATCTGATGCTACGGATGCCTGATTAGGGCGATCTTGGAGTCGTTGAACTCCAATCGTCGCCCTGATCACATCCATACGGTTGGATCTTTGATCCGAGGCCCTGATAAAATATTTTCCCTATCCAAGCACATAAAACGAGATAATTAACCTCCATTTTATTCAAACTATTCTAAATGCAAGATGATGCATGTAATGCAATATTTATATCATGAAATGCAATCCTATGCTTAAGAACATGCATAAATAGACATCTTAAGTAGTGTAAATGTGTTTACATCAAAGTGTCTAATAGGGAGATTAAGCGAATTTTAGAAAAAACTTTCAAGCTTGATCGGAAGGATTGGTCTAAAAAACTAAATGATGCTCTTTGGGCCTACAGAACTGCATATAAGACTCCCTTGGGCATGTCTCCTTTTCGTCTTGTTTACGGAAAAGTGTGCCACCTTCCCATTGAACTCCAACATAAAGCTTTTTGGGCCATTAAAAATGTTAACTTAAATCTGGATAAAGTGGGAAAAGCACGTATGTTAGAATTAAGTGAGCTTGAGGAGCTTCGTAATGAAGCTTATGAAACTCTCAAGCTTACAAGCAACGTACAAAAGTCTTCCATGACAAGCACATCATTAGAAAGACTTTTGAGCCCAACCAGTGGGTCTGGCTTTTCAATTCTAAACTTAAATTATTTCCTGGAAAGCTCAAGTCCCATTGGGATGGGCCATACGTTGTTATCAATACCTTCCCTCATAGAGCTATAGAAATTAGGAACCCTATTTCATGTGCGAACTTTAAAGTAAATGGCTAGCGACTTAAACTGTATATTACTCTTTTAGATGGCCAGGTTTTGGATGCACTACGGCTTGAGGAGCCTTAGCTTCTCCCACTCTCCTCCTCAGGTGATATTCTTCTATGTCTATATTTTTCCAATGAGGACATTTTCAGTCTTAGGCATAGGGGGATATAACCTGAGTATGTTTATAGTGTTTATAGCATTTATAAATATTTGCATACATAGTTATATATATTAAAAAAAAATTCATTTCTCGAGCTGATTGGGTTAGTCCTTAGCAAAATACCTTTGTTATTGGGGGTTTTTCTTCCAGAATTATTTCTTAAGTTTAAAATCTAGTACATTTATTTCACGTGCACGTAGACTTGGTAATGGATCCTTGGGGAAAACCAATAAGCATTTGTAGTCCACTAAACCCTTGGACAATTCATAGAGAGTCAGGCATACTATCTTCTAATAAATCCACCTCATATTTGTGAGAAGTAGAGAGATTACTAGTGCGCTAAGTCTAGTGCAAGAACTCTTAAGTTCTGGATAATTAGATGATGATACTTCAGAGTTAGGCGTAGTTTTCACTCTCTGTTCCTGTGTGCGTACTTTGAGTGAATTCCTGAGAGTCACCAAATAAGGCAGATACACAGAGATTGAGTCTTAATAAAGCTATAACTATGGTGGATGGTTACGACCGTCCTTCATAGAGTCCTCAGCTGAAGGAGGGTAATAGTGTCAAAGGTCAGAAATACGCATGTCCTATCCATTCCTTTCAGGTGCCGAGAATAGGCACTTCCACCAAATAAGCCACACAACTTCCTCTTGACCATCATCATCCCTAATAATGCCTCGCAAATAAAAGTCCGTATTATGTTGTGATTGATTGAAAAAGAAACAAAAATAAGAAAAAAAAGAAAAAGAAAAAATAAAAAGAAGAAATAGAAAGAAGAAAAAGAAGAAATAGCTATATGGCAAAAAAAAAAAGTTGAAGTTTATGATGTAACACTATTTCTGAGGCAACAGAACACCTATCGCGTTCCACCAAATATGACCCATGCCTACCTTCTAGTATTTCTGATCGCCTGAATACTGGTTGAGAACTCTAACTTAGTTATATAGTTATTAGGACTTTAATTGAAGTGTGTATGCCATGTGAGGCCACCAAATAGTGAGTATAATTTCTAAATCTGGCGAGATTCATGATCTTGGAAAGAAAGAAAAGAGAGAGTGCCCAGGAACATCAAGAGAGCACAGTTGTGTAGCCTCTCTCAGAGTTGACTTGTCTAATAGTCTAGAGAGTTAGAGTCTGCAGTACTAGACTATATATAGCACCAGTTGAGTGTGTGCCACCAAATACAAATCCATTTAACTTGATATCTCCTACCTAAGCCAAATGTCGGGGTCAAATTACAGATTATCGTCTGCTTTATCCTCGAGGGAAATAGTTGTCTATCTCGACAGAAATTTTTGCCAAGGGTGATGTACGAACTCCCAATGCGAATTGGCTCTTTCACTTGGATCTGTTACCTGGGCTATCAGCACTTCACATTTGTCTGGATTCCTAAAGTTTTGAAGTAAGAAAAGAAGAAATCTTCTGATTATTTCTATTATTTTCATTTTTGCTAGGGACTAGCAAATCTTAGGCATGGAGGTATTTGATGAGTCCATTAAAATGGACTAATATTAAGCCTAAGTATCTTTAATCGTACAGTTTAGGTGTGTTAATAATTGTAATTAAGTTGTAGAATATTTGTACGCATCATGATTTAAGTTTATAACATTCTATAACTTAATGATTTTGTTGTTTTTATGTGCAGGCAATAATATCAGGAAAGAACAAGGGTGGGGGGATAAATTCCCCAACACATAATAGCCGCGACTCTTTCCCCCCTCCCCAGCCGGACATTGGGGTAATCTTCCTCTTCCGCCGCCTTTCTCAACAACTATGACCATAAAAAGTTAAGGGATTTGGGAAAATCCCTTAACTCACGCGCAAAGGAGAGAAGTTAAAAAGAAGAGGCGGGGAGAGAGGAAGGCCGTCCAAAAAGAGAAGAAGTGTGCACTGTGGCCTTCTTCCCCTTGCGGGGAAAAAACCTCACGCCTCCTGCTCACAGCATCTCCCTCCAGCCACCACAGGCGCACACTAGTGCGCCCTACCGCTCAACTGCCTTCAACGCCATCTGTCCACCAGCGCGCACCAAGCCGCACCTCTCCACCCTACATCCACACCATAGCAGGTGCATCCACCCAACCGCATGCCTCTCACCTACTGCAGGCGCTCACGCCACCAACTGCACGCATCGCACAACAGGCGCCCGCACCGCCTGCAGGCCGCCCCCTGCACACCACGCCTGCACGCCGTACCACTTGCTCCCTTCAGCGCCATCTGCAAGTGCCTGCCCGCGTGCACCAATCCGCACCTCTCCACTCTGCGGCAACGCTAGCTCGCCCCACCACCCTACTACAGACGCCGCACCGTATCACCTTCCGCCCGCACGCCTACCTCTCCACCGTGCATCCGCTCCACCAGCACACTCGCACCACCCTGCAAGCACGCCCGCATGCTCCATCCTCTACCTCATCGCCTGCACGGGCGCGCACCAGCACGCGCACGCCCCACGCCACAGGCGGCACTGCAGTAGCACCTCCTCCTTCTTGTTCAGTTGGCCGGAGCTCTGGCCACCTCCGCTGGCCAGCTCCGTCGCCGCTGCTGCCACCACCGGAGAGCCCTCGACCTCGCCGTCCTCCTGAGCCTCACAATAGCCCCGTGGTGCTCTCTCTCTCACAAGGAGGAGAGAGGAAAAAAGCCCTGTTTTCGCACCAATTAAAATTTACATTCAATTCCATTGCCACCTAATTTGATTTTGTTTATTATCATTATATTCTGGCAGAATTGCGTTTAAACACTCATAGTTCTTTACAATTGCATGATATTGATATTAACTAGTTTAAAGATTGATTTTGGGGCTTAACTTAAGTACTAATTGTCTCTAGTACACATCACGTGAAAATTGCATAAATTCATCATAAATTTATTGAGGATTTCTGTGAGGGAAAACTGCATATATACCTTATCTTTTTAATTTATTGCAAATCTACTTTCCTTCACATTTTAAGTTAGATTTGAATAGGGATTTCGCACTGTCAGAAATAACATTAAACAATTAAGTATTGATTGCATAATTGCCTCCCTGTGGACATGACCCGCTTTTCTACGAGTGGTTATTTTCATTATTTTTTATTAGTCGATTTTTCCACCACTTAAATACTATAACGCAAAGCAAAAAGTCGTCTATCACTAAGCAAATCAGGCTTTTAAATCCATTTAAACCCTAAAAGAAAGGACCCAAAAGCTCTCAAAGGAACAAAAGGTGAAGTTGATCCTTTGGGTCAACCAACCTTAAAATTAGGTCACTTTTTCACTCAAAAGACCTAAAAGTTCAAGTGGAACCTTAAGCACCTTCATCTTAAAATAAAAAAAGGTAGACTTAAGAGGCCAAGGTCCCCATTCTGGTCTACCTAGAATCTCAGTGACATAAGAGGTCGGGTGGGGGAAACCCTATAACTCATGGGGATGCTCTACCATGTAGGGGTCTTTGCAGGACTCTCCCTCTCTGGCTACGCAGGTACTTCTCAAGTGGACGACCTTTCTGACTAAGGGGTACCATCCGCCCCGAACCTCTATAGTCACCCAACAACTTTTGGGTGTCTTGATTGGGTGGAGCACCTTCTAATCTCATCACATCCTTCAATGCATGTTTGGTAGGAGGTCCTTAAGACCTCCTTTAGAAATTCACTCTCGTCGTGGCCAAGACTCGATGCCCTTGTTTGTGCAGCAACCTCACCACATAAATCTTTCATCCGATTCAGAATCAAGTTCTCCTTCTCCCATCATGGCACAACCCATTGAAGAAGATAACCTTGAGCACCAGCTTCAACACCTGAATGATCTTGTTCAAAACTTTGTAAACCCACCGCAGCGACCAATGAGGCGAGATCACTATAATCCCGCTACGGTGGCGATCGAGCCTCAAGTCTGAATCCCGATTGGAGGTCCTGATTCTGAACTGAAGCCTAATATGATTCTTCCCATACTAAAGTTTCATGGGCTTAACTCTGAGGATCCATTCCAACACATTAAACAACTCAAGCATCTGTCCCAGACCTTCAGGTCAGATCCACAAAATCAGGATATCCTACTCATGAAAATGTTTTCTTTCTCCCCCCTGGATAAGGCCGCCCATTGGTATCAAACTCATACCCGTCCGATCAACACATGGGAGGAACTTCAATTCGAATTCTTGAAAAAGTTCTTCCCCGTTGGCTGGACGAATGCCTTGCGCCACCAGGTCACCGATTTCACTCAACAAACGGGAGAACCTCTTCATGAAGCATGGGACCGATTCTTAGATCACATGTGAAAGTGCCCCCATCATGGAGTTCCTAAATGGGAACAAGTCTAGCCTTTTTACCAGGGACTCCATGAAGACATTCGATTATTTGTCAATGCAATGTGTGGAGGAACAATCATGGGTCAACAAGAGGACACGGTGTGGGAGATTCTCGAAAACATGTGCGAGAACTCCATTAATAACGACTCCGTGGGCTTATCCGACAGGACGAATGCCCACGCATCGATGAATCTGAGAGGGTGATGAGAACCTCATCATGAGTCATAACTAGCTCTTTTTGACCCAATAAAGAAGATAAAAGCTCCTACATAACCTAGAAGAAGGCCTAAATGAAGGAATAAGTGCTCTGAGAAGAAAACATGAATTAAAGGTTAAAACTGCAATTTTACCATTGCAGTACATAAACGGGTTTTCTCAGAGGCAAAACATAGGTCAAATGGTCTAAATAAGATAAAAATTGGGTTGAGCCAATCAGAAATGGGTTCACGTGCAATCTAGGAATTAAATGACATTGGTAACCCTAAAACAGACTCGCTTAAATTAACAAGGTTCTGGTCAGAATAAAAATCAATTAAACCCTCTAAAAATCATGAAAAAATATCCTCTAGGGTTTAGAACACTTAATTTGGCCTTTGGAACCCAGTTTGACCTAGATTAGGGTCCTAGCACATTAATTGACCTAATTTAAGTTTTTACACAAAATGTCCAGTCAAACAAGGTCAAACCTAAAATCCAACTTCACCATTGGATTCCTTAGGTCCAAATTAGGTTTGTACCAAAATTTGGACCTAAGGGGAGTCCATCTTGACCTACTTTGCAATTTAGTACACCCAAATCACAACTTGGTCCCTATCTTTTGAAATCATTGCAGAGAGCCCCCTAATTTCCACGCCACCTTTGCAATCAGGTCCTTCCACCATTGTTAGGGCAGAACCAACCTCCGACGAGGTTTAGAGAGGGATTACTCTCTGATTCCTCAGAGATCCCCTCCCAGAAATGGAAGGGAGATTCTCTGAGGAATTCCCTTCCATCTACGGCCAATCACAATCTCTGGTGTGAACCCAATCTCTCGTGCGAATGCACGAGGGATTTGGGTATCTTAACCTATTTCCTACTCCGGTGAGCCATCAGAGGCAAGAGGCGTGCCCTCCACGCTCTGAAAGCACGGCCCAGTGCCTATAAAAGAACCCACACCTCCGGCCGCTCAATTTTAGCTTGACTTGGCCGGAGGTCTACCTCCAATTCGTCTCTTTCCTTTCCAGCCAAGCGTCCAGCAAGCTTCGGCGAGCTTCCTCTCCCATCCTCTTCACTCTGCCACGAAAGCAGTGGCAGAGTTATCTTGCTAACTCCCCTCCGCGTCGCGCAGCACCCGCGCATGCTGCCTCAGCTGGGCCGTCGCCGCTGTCCTCCCCCACTGGGCAGCGTCTTCTCCGGCGACAGGAGGTACAGCTATCCGCCCTCTGTCTCCCTTCGTCCCTATAATTAGGTTAGAACTACTCCCCGTTTTCCCCTCTCTCTTTTCCCCCTATTATTTCATTGAATTGCCCCTCGACCGACGCTGACCACCTCAATCTTCCTCGCCTCCGACCAACCTCCGGCGAGCCGCTCCCACCATTCCACCCCTCCACACGGCTTGCCAACCGACTCATAAGCTCCGCCTCACCACAAGGAATAGCTTCCGCCCATCAGCCATCCCTCTACACCTCCGCAGTAACCCCTCGAACAACCCCACACCTCCGACCACAGGTTGACCTAGGCACGCACGCCTAGGCCGTCCTGCGGCCTACAGCACCGTGCACCACCTTCGTCGTGCCATGGCGAAGGTGCCCAGCTGGTCTGATTAGGCCAATAGGCCGTGCTTGTGTTTGACAGGTATCGACGCTCTTGCCGCCATTGACGGTTGAAGCATCTCCAGGTGTAGCAGCTTCAGGCGCAGCAGCTCCAGGCTCAAGGCACAGCAGACTCGCGCGCATGTTGCGAAGCGGTCAGGGCCAGCATTGATGCTGGGAGGCCCGCAGCCTTGGGCAATTGCACGAAGAAAGCTCTGCGGGTGCGCGAAATTGGGGCAGGCCAGATAGTCCCACATCGTGGAAATACGAGGCACCGCTGTAGTATAAGTGGAATTTGTGATATTGTCTGGTTTCCTCCGAATGCACAGGGGTGAGGTCCCTCACCTACCCTAGCACTCGCGTCGTCCGTGGTTTCACCTCGCAGATCTGGCGGGATCCGACCCGACCCTAACTTACGCACTCCTCGCGCATCACCCACCTACAGGTGCGCCTGGTCCCGGGTGCAAAATCCGACCCGATTACATATGTGGCTCTGGGAGAGCGTCCTTGAGTGAATTGCTGAGAGAGAGAGACGCGCGGGTAGAGGGAAAGGGATAGGTTTTGCTCTGTGCAGGTAGGCTGAATGTTGAGGAAGAAAGACTTAGCCGCGAGGAAGAAGAAGAGAAGGAAGAAAGAAGGCAAGGCAGAGAAGAGAAGGAAGAACAGAGACCAAGGAAGAAAGAGAAGCCTTCACAGAAAGAAGAAGAAGAAGGCAGAAGAAAGGACTGTAGAGCCAAAGAAGGAGAAGAAAGAGGAGACCAAGGCAGAATCTGAAGAAAGACTAAGGAAGAAGAAGAGACTGAGAAGCAAGGCAAGAAAAAGAGCCTACGTAGAAGAAAAGAGAGGCCAAGACAGAAGAGAAGAAAGGAAAGGCTGCAGAGAAAGAAATATCTGCAATAAAGGGAAAACACTTTTAAGACGTCTGATCACAAGATCAGACGTCCAATTTCATTCTTTTTTTGGCATAATTACTCTTTACCCGCATACATTCATGTTTGAATTTAAGTTTTGAGTAAATTAGAGTGTTAATTACCTTTTGATAAGTAGTAAATTCCAATTTCTCCCTGTGTTCAACCTCGGATACTCCGATTTTCGAGTAATAAAAACTCTTTATTTGTTTGAATGCTTTGTCGGATTTACAACAACGTGACATTCTCTTTACAACCCACAGAAAAGCGTACGAACAGAGGGGCACATGAGATGCAAGACGTGTTGTTGTGAACATGTTTACACAACTTAAGATGTCTATTTATGCATGTTCTTAAGCATAGGATTTCTTGGCATGATAAAAATATTGCATAACATGCATCATCTTGCATTTAGAGTAGTTTGAATAAAATGGAGGTTAATTGTCTCCTGTTATGTTCATGGATAGGGCAAACTTTTTATCGACGCTTCGGATTGAAGATCCAACCGTACAGATGTGATCAGGGCGACGATTGGAGTTCAACGACTCCAAGATTGCCCTAATCAGGCATCTGTAGCATCAGATAGAGATCGGGGAACCCTAGAAGATCAAGGGCCAAGATGGTGTGAATCCGCACCTCAAACGACAAATCTGACCGCACGGATGGATTCAGATCGACGATCGCAACCTAACGGCGTGAAAATCGACTCAATCCGACAACCGTGGCACCATCTACATCATCCAGAAGATGGACAGCCAAGATGGCGCCACCTGCCACCATCTCCGCCATCCAACCAGCCCTTAAGACCGTCGCTGCCTCTCCAAAGAAGATCCAGCACACGATCTGGGCCATTGGATCTTGATCCAACAGCTGTGGATGTGTACACTTGATTTCATCCGCGCGACTATTTGGACGACGTAGCACAGCGGGTGAGCGCCTTATCACGAGGCGCTAGCGTAGGTTCGATTCGTAGCGAGCGGGCGAACGGTGCGGGCGAGCGAGCGCGGGCGAGCGTCAGATGACGATCGAACGACTGTGCGCACCCGATAGTGCCCACGAGCTATTGCACGTGCAGCGGAGATGCGACATCGTACGCGGGCGGGCGCGCGGTGAGGAGGCGGGCGTAGCGCGATCTAAGATGTCCGATCTCGCGATCGGACGACTGAGAATGGCTGGACGTGCGTGAGCATTGAGTGCGCGGGCAAGTGAGCGGGTGCGTGCGCATCGCCCACTACGTCCACGTTCAGACCTTTATGGACGATTTTATCCGTCACTAAGGAGACCCCCTCCATATGAAATTCTCATCCCTTCCTTCTCTTCTCTCCCTCTCCAAAGCTCAAGAGAAGCTAGTCCCACACCCGGGATGCTTCTCGCGAGATAAAGTCAATTTTTCATCCCCCTTTCGGAAGCAGATCCCACGATGACGACGACGTGCTGCCACATTCCCGTTCATCTGCTTCGTCCTCCTTCGTCCTACTCCGTCCTCCTTCGTCCAGGCATTGTCCCATCCTGCTCATCCTCCAAGCGATCATCGAGGAGGATAACTTCTCTCTCCCATTCTTCTTTACGGCTTTCTTATGTAGAATTTTCCTGCTTTATAGTGTAGCTGATTTCCCACTTTCTAGTGTAATTCCTATTTGGTTTTATTGTATAAACATTTTGAATTATTGAATGCATGTTCTCTCTCTCTCTCCCTTTTTAGTCTGATTGTTGTTATGGCTTCATTGTAATTACATCGCCTCACTTTTCAAGAAAAATTCTAAAAAAAAAAATATAATTGCAAATATAAATTAACGTAGCCTCCCTGTGTTCGACCCGGAATTTCCATTTCGGTATAAATTTTATTTGTTGAGGACGAGTTCTTCACTTTCATACTACGACGACAGGTTTTTCAAAACCAAACAAGTTAGCATTGCAACTCGCTCGTTCAACATTTTGGTGCCGTTGCTGGGGAGGCAATGATTTCCGATTTTCTTTTCGCATTTCTTGCACTTTATTATTTTCTAACTTGCTTTCTCTTGTGTCTATTGTTTTGCAGAGACCTTCATCAAGGAATCTTCAAGCGGTAGACTGGAGTAAAGTGCAGTTGAAGACAACTGTAAGTGCTCCCCATTCTTCCCCCCTCCATAGATTTCATTCGCCACATTAAATCCAAATTCCAATTAACCTAGGTGTTTGAATAAATCCTAGGAATAGTTTGGTTGTTTGGATTCTCACTCACATTCATTCCATCCTCATTTATATATAAAAAAAAAAGAAGATAATCTTGTGGGGCAATTTTCAACAAACACACAACGTACACCCACATTCAAGGCACTTAACCGAATTGATTTGTTTCTACTCAACCGGGTTCTGATATGTGGAACCGATACACACAAAGCAACACATAAAAGAGTAGAAATCATTCTAGATTAACCATCTTTGAGTGCCTAACTTAGTGGTGCATTTGTGGCCAGTTGTTTGAGTTGTTTGGGCCACACCACTCTACTTAAAATCAACTCATCAAGTAGCTCCTCCTTAGGGTTTTCAATCTAGGTCTATTCCAAGCACTCCACTTTCTTTCTGGTTTTAAAGGAAAATAATCTTCACCCGTGTTTGACAACCTGGTTTGCTTAGAAACTTGATTGCAATCCACCTAATTTGAAACCCTAAAAGCTACTTAAGCAAGATTTGAACATTAAAATCCACGCATCACATATAATCTTGCTTGAAAATCCTGGTTGTGCACGCACTTACACAAATCTCAATCAATCATTAAGGGCACAACCCATTTTAAGGGCCCATCACATTCCATAAGCACCACAATCCCAGGCCTTAATAAAATTGAGTAGACGTTGGCCTTATGGTCTGATTCGCTCTTCAGGGCCTAGTCTGAGATTGTCTTTGATTAACCTACTTGTACTGATTAATTTGATGTTTAGCTTGGGGAGTAGCGTCAAACGACCACAGTTGGGGGGTACACTAGGAACCGGAGGCGAAAGCCGAAGGAAGAACCTTCTCCCCAGTCCCTCCTAACTAGTTGGATTGAATAGATGCAAGTAGAGTAAATCATTTACAGTCTTAAGGCAGGTTTTGGGAGTCAGTAGATCCTTAGGCTACCCCAGTTAAGGACAGCCTTATTTTGTTGTGTTGCAGGGTCCCTATCCCCAGTCCTTTTGACCTGCTCCTAGTTTATGCTGGGAAGACAGTCATTGAATCCCAGATTGGAAAGACCATTAAAGTATTCTTGGAGGTGCAAATTGGATTTTGGTCAAATTGATCCCATGGCCGACCAACGACCTCCTCTGCTTGGAAATCCATAGGAAGAATTTCGAAGGCAGCTGAAACAAATGTAGAGAATGCAGGAATGGTTCCAGAGAGTGCCGGGTGTTCAGCCCTTGAAGGATTTTTACGATCCTTTAAATTACGGGGAACATCCTGGCATCCAGATTCCAGCCGGTGACGTAGAAATCAAGCCCCAGGTATTAAGCCTGATCAAACATTATCATGGGCTTGGCTCCGAAGATCCGTTTCAGCACTTGGAGGACTTAGCCACTTTGGTCCAGACCACCAAGGCACGAAACATAAATGAGGAGCAAATGATCATGAGGCTCTTCCCCCACACTCTTAGGGATAAGGCCGCGCATTGGTATAGGACAATAGGAAGACCAATTACAACTTGGAATGAGTTGAAATCAGCCTTTCTGAAGAAATTCTTCCCAGCCAGACGTACCAATGCTTTGAGACGGGCAATCACTACCTTTACCCAGAGGCAAGGGGAGCAGTTTCATGTGGCCTGGGAGCAATTCCAGGACCTATTGCGGAGGTGTCCACACCACGAGGTGCCGAAATGGTAACTCGTGCAGATCTTCTATCATGGGTTGACTGAGCAACTCAGAAATCATGTGGATGCTTCTGGCAAAGGCAATTTCCTCAATAAAGATGCAGATAGTGCGCATGATTTATTTGAGGAAATGAGTGAGAATTCAATCAATCATGACTCCATGGATACATTTAACCGGTCCCAGCAGCCCAGATCAAATGTCAATGAAGTCCATGACTCTCATTCATTTGATATGGAATTGATTTGTAACAAACTTGATAAGATGGACTTGGTTACTAAGAGAATGGAAGAGTGGATGGCTGGCAATTCTATGAACAACTCTTGATCCACTCAATCCCAAAATTTGGGATTCCATTCTTCACGAGCTCCTTCTGGATGGGAGTTTGTGAATCAACTCGATGTGGCTCAACCTGTGAGTCAGCATTTTTCGGAACCCCACGGGTTCCAAACTAGGTCCTTTGATCCTAGTTTTTCTAATCCTTCCCTTTCTTTCTCTCCATCCTCACCTTATGACGATTCTGTGCTATACAAGAGAATGTTAGATCCAACCCCTAGTCTAATGCTTATAATCTGGGTTGGAGAAATCACCCTAACTTCTCTTGGAAAAACACGGGGCAACAGACCCAATTCCAACCCGGCAACTATGATCCGCAACAACCAATGGGTCAGGGTCATGTATATACTCAGTTGCCTCCAAATCAGATCAATCAGCCAGCTTGGAATGCCCGTCAACCCGTAGGGCAGGCTGATTTGAACCGACAAATGGTAGAGATGCAAGGATCCATGCTCCAACTCATGCAGCAAATGAAAACCTCGCTAGACAACTTGCTGTCTGGGTTCATTTCTAACTCTCGTCAACCCGGATCTCTACCATCCCAACCCGTACCCAACCTACGAAATATTATGAATTCGGGCAATGAAGCCCATGGGTACGGAAATCAGAGGGACCCACACGTGCATGCTCAGGTGGTTGAGCAGGGTTCCCCGTCCTCTTGTTCTTCTTCTACAAATCAACAATTCCTAGCTAATCAAGGCCCTCTAATCTTTCCTAACCCTCCCCAAGAACCAAACTCTTATGCATCTGCAAATTCTGTCACCTTGAGGAGCGGTAAGCAGACTCAGGATCCACAACCACACTATTCTAATCTTTTGAATCCTGAAGAACCTGAGGAGAGAGTGGAGAATTTTGGAGGAGAAATCAAGGCTCAGGAACCTGATTCCAAAGATCTGACTCATGTTCCTTTTCCTGAAGCCTTAACCAAATCAAAGAAGAAGAAGTCTGTTGATAGCAATGAGGAGCTTCTGAATCTATTTAAGAATGTTGAGATTAATATCCCTCTCCTTGATGCTATAAATCACATACCGGCTTACGCAAGATTTTTAAAGGATTTATGTACACAAAAGTGTAAGTTGAGAGAATCTGTTCCAAGGAAGGTGGTACTCTCCAAGTAGGCTAGTTCTATTATCCTGCACTACCTTCCTCAGAAAAAGAGAGATCCTGGTGCTCCGTTGATTTCTTGCGTCATCAGAGATTATACATTTGATAGAGCACTTTTGGATCTGGGTGCATCCATCAGCCTAATTACGACTTCTCTTTACGAGAAGTTTGGGTTAGGTGAACTTCGGCCAACTTCAGTGACACTATAGTTAGCGGACCACTCGATCACAAATCCATGAGGCGTTATTGAAGATGTTATAGTCAAGGTCAAGGATTTCTATTTTCCTGTAGATTTCCTTGTCCTTAACATGGATGTACCTAATAATCTGAGGAACACGCCCATCATTCTAGGGCGTCCTTTCCTGGCTACCGCTAAGGCCAACATTAATTGTGAAAGCAGTAGCATAGAAATCACCTTTGAGGATCAACGAATGAAATTGGATATTTCTAAGGCGATCAATAAATTTGAGGATTGTGGATTTATTGAGGAACTTGATGAGGATAATGAAAACATTAAACTTGTTTGATGGTTTCTTCAATCAAAAGTTCCTCCATTGATGACAAATTCGACCTGCAACCCTCTATGGCTGACCTACCATCTTCTGAAGAGGTTATTGATTTTGTTCACTCACAACCTCTTCCTCTTGTTGAATCTTCAGCATCTACCCTACAATCAATCATCAACTCGCCCCAGTTTGAACTGAAACCATTGCCTGAGAATTTGAAATATCAATTTTTAGGACTGCAGAAGATGCTCCCTGTGATTATCAGTGCTAAATTGACAAAGGAGCAAGAAATTAAATTGATCAAGGTCCTGAAGGAACATAAGGGGGCAATTGGTTGGACCATTCATGACCTCAGGGGGATCAAGCCATCTTACTATAATCATAGAATATTCTTGGAAGATGGATCTTGCCCTTCTCACCAGTTGCAGAGGAGATTGAATCCAAATATACGAGAAGTGGTCAAAAAGGAAATCATCAAGTGGCTTAATGCAGGAATTATTTATCCAATCTCTGGTAGTCCCTGGGTAAGTCCTATGCAGATTGTTCCGAAGATACCTAGGATTACCATTGTGACTAACGAGAGAGGAGAATCTGTCACAACTCATTCAGCTTCCTCTTAGAGGGTTTGTATTGATTATAGGAAGCTGAACACAGCCACTAAAAAGGATCATTTTCCCCTACCCTTCATCGATCAAATATTGGAAAGATTAGCTGGGCAGAAGTACTTCTGTTTTCTTGATGGCTACTCGGGATACAACCAAGTTCCTATCCATCCCGAGGATCAGGAAAAAACTACTTTCACCTATGGAACCTTTGCATTTTGTAGGATGCCTTTCAGGTTATGCAATGCACCTACAACTTTTCGAAGGTGTATGCTAGCCATATTTTTTGACATGGTCGGAGAGTTTATGGAAGTCTTCATGGGTGATTTCTCTATTTTTGGAGAATCATTTGACTCTTGTTTGGCTAATCTGGAAATGATTCTTAAGCGATGTATCAAAACACGATTGGTCCTTAGCTGGGAAAAGAGTCATTTCATGACCCAAGAAGGTATCATTTTGGGTCATGTAATCTCTGAACAGGGAATTGAAGTGGATAAAGCTAAGGTTGATGCTATCTCTAAACTTCCTCCTCCTACATCTATTAAACAAATTCGATCATTTCTTGGTCATGTGGGATTCTATCAAAGATTCATCAAGGATTTCTCGAAGGTTGCACGTCCCCTGAGCAACCTTCTTGCCAAAGAAACGCCGTTTGTTTTTGACGAATCATGTCGAAAGGCATTTGATTTCTTGAAAACAGTAGTCACCTGTGCTCCAGTTTTGCAACCTCCAATTTGGGCAGCCCTTTTTGAGATCATGACCGACACTTCTGATTACGCGGTCGGGGCTATCTTGGTCAGAAAATTGATAGAAAGCCCTCTATCATCTACTATGCTAGTAAAACTCTGGATGAAGCCCAGAGGAATTACATTGTTACTGAAAAGGAATTACTAGCTGTAGTGTTCGCATTGGAAAAATTCAGGGCCTATCTCTTAGGGTCTCATGTTACCATCTATACTGACCACTCGACCTTGAGACATCTCTTGGCCAAAAAGGATGCTAAACCCCGGCTTATTCATTGGATTCTTCTGCTTCAAGAATTTGATCTTGAAATCAAGGATAAAATCGGGGTACAAAATGTGGTAGCAGATCATTTGTCGAGACTCCTAGGTGATTCCTCTCGTCCGGACATTCAGATTGCTGACACTTTTCCAGACGAAACTATTTTACAGTTTTAGGTGTCCACACCCCATGGTTTGCTGACATTGTTAACTATTTAGCCGTTGGTCAAATCCCCCAGGATTGGACCAAGCAAAAATGGGATAGACTCAAATCTAAGGCCAAATACTACTCCTGGGAGGACCCTGAGCTATACCGCATCGGCTCTGATCAGATTATTCGTCGATGTATACCGGAGAATGAATTCAATAGTATACTCGAGTTCTGCCACGCATCTGGGTGTGGTGGACATTTCTCCAGGAAAAAGATGACTGCAAAAATCTTTTAATCTAGCTTCTATTGGCTGTCTTTATTCAAGGATGCCCAGGATATCTCAAGGTCATGTTCTCGATGTCAGGCACTCGGGAGCATAACTAAGAGAGATATGATGCCCCTAAACCCAATTCTTCCTATCGAAATTTTTGATGTTTGGGGCATCGATTTTATGGGACCCTTTCTCCCTTCATTTGGACATCAGTACATTTTTGTTGCTATTCATTATGTGTCCAAATGGATTGAGGCGATTCACACCAGAACTAATGACCACAAGGTGGTCATCGATTTTGTTAAGAAAAATATCTTCAGTAGGTTCGGGATTCCAAGGGCTATCATCAGTGATGGTGGCACTCATTTTACTAATGCCCAATTCCAAAATTTGTTGGCCAAATATAGGGTTAATCACCGAATTTCCACACCTTACCATCCCCAGATGAATGGACAAGCCGAGATCTCCAATCGAGAGATCAAGAACATTATGCAGAAAACGGTTAGGCCTGATCGCAAGGATTGGACTCATAAGATTGAGGATGCTCTTTGGGCCTACCGTACGGTGCATAAAACCCCCATCGACATGTCTCCATTCCGTTTGGTGTATGGAAAGGTGTGCCATCTACCTGTAGAGATTGAACACAGGGCATTCTGGGTGATCAAACAATGCAATTTAGATCTGAATTTTGCTGGGAAGACCAGGAAACTCCAACTATCTGAGTTGGAGGAGCTTAGAAATGATGCATATGTGAATGCCAAGATCTACAAGGCTCAAACCAAAGCTCTACATGATCAATTGATTTCCCGCAAGAGCTTTGAGCCGAACCAGAAGGTCTGGTTATTCGATTCTAAACTTAAGCTCTTTCCTGGCAAACTTAGATCTAAATGGAATGGCCCATTCATAATTGACCAGATTTTTCCAAATGGAGCGGTTCAGATTTCTGACCCAAAGACGGGTAACACATTTAAAGTCAACGGTCAACTTCTGAAGCCTATTATTGACCGTATTATTCCAGAACCCGTCTCAGACATGGTTGCCCTAGCCATTCTATGACTTCTTTGGCTGGACCTCGCCTAGCTGACGGCATTAAACTCAGCAGTTGTACATATGACGCAAAGCTAATATGAGCTTCATATTCATGTGACATCTTTCATATTCTACCCTTTCTTTCATGTCTCTTTTTCAATGTTGACATTGCATCAGCTAGGCATGGGGGGTGGATTCATTTTTGAATCATTTGGTCAGCTTTGTAAAATTCATGTAAATTTTTTTTCTCTTCTTATTTATACATAAAAAAAATAAAAAATCAAAAATCAAAAATCAAAATTAGGAAGGAATAGTTGGACACTAGGACTTTTCAATCTTAGGAAATTTTACATTAGGATCTAAACAAAAAGACCCTTTAGGTCTTTGGACTTAATTAGCCCGTGAATCCACCAAAATGTGGATGTCTTTTGAGTCCTCACCATCTTAATTCTATCGTAATTAGAGTAAATAAGTTTGGGTGATAAGTACACGACTTATCAACCCACCCTCTGATTTTAGGAAATTTTGAGTTTTAAGCATCTACACACTTTCTTTGCACTGACTCGTTGTTTGGCGATTCTAACAGAAATTGGGTAGCTAATGAACCTTTTAGGGTGGTATTGCTGGCAAGTTATCATGGGTAACATCCCATAGGTAGGTTGTCCAGAGCCCAGTCACTGGACCTTTCTCTTTTTGCTACCTTTAGGTAAATCTTAAACCAGGGAAGCCGCCTACTTAAAGAAAAAAAAAGAAAAAAAAAAGAGAAAAGAAAAAAAAAATAAGCCACACTTCGCCGCACGAGTAACTGGTAAGTTGTCGGTGGTAACAGCTCATCGACCGGTTGTCCAGAACCCAGCTCAATAAATGCATTGAAAATTCCCAAAGCACATAGGAAGAAGTGGAGAAGTAGAATAAACCAGGGAGATATACACTGGATTCACCCTTGTATTGACCCCATAAAAAATAAAAGTAGGGAGAAAGCTACTGGTTGTAAAGATATACTTTTTGGCAGAATTCTCTTTTTTAGGTCACCTAGAGGCGTAGAAATCTGAAGTCCATTTTAACTGTTGGTCAACGAGTCTACCACATTCACAATAAGATGCTTAGAACTTAGGGTTCTCATGAAATCTTGGGTGAGTTGAATGGCCATAGAAAGCCACTCTTAAACCCTAAAACTTGAAAATCCAAAAAAAATTAGAAAAGAGGAAAAAGAGAAAAAGGAATTTTTCTTTGAATAAGGCGAGGGCTTGAGGTGGTTTAAATTTTGGCTAATAATCGGCCACTGTTGTGTCTTTGAAAGTTCAGATCCTAAGTAGACATTTTCTTAATGATTGAAAATAACTCATGCCCAAATAATCCAACGTGATTCTTTTGTGAATAGCACATAGTTTTTGCTAGGGACTAGCAAAAGATAGGCATGGGGGTATGATGTGAACATGTTTACACAACTTAAGATGTCTATTTATGCTTGTTCTTAAGCATAGGATTGCATTACATGCTATAAATATTGCATAACATGCATCATCTTGCATTTAGAGTAGTTTGAATAAAATGGAGGTTAATTATCTACTTTTATGTTCATGGACAAGGTAAGCTTTTTATCGAGGCCTCGGATCAAAGATCCAACCATACAGATGTGATCAGGGCGATGATTGGAGTTCAACGACTCGAAGATCACCCTAATCAGGCATCTGCAGCATCAGATAGAGACCGGGGAACCCTAGAAGATCAAGGGATAATATGGCATGAATCCACACTTCAAATGACAAATCTGACTGTACGGATGGAATCGGATCGACGATCGCAGCCTAACGACGTGAAAATCGACTCAATCCGACAACCGTGGCACCATCTACATCATCTAGAAGATGGACGGCCAAGATGGCACCACGTGGTGCCATCTCAGCCATCCAACCGACCCTCAAGACCGCCGCTACCTCTCCAAAGAAGATCCAGCGTGCGATCTAGGCCGTTGGATCTTGATCCAATGGCTGTCGATGCGAGTGCTTCATTTCCTCCGCGCGACTATTTGGACGGCATAGCACAGTGGGTGAGCGCCATATCGCGAGGCACTGGCGCAGGTTTGATTCGTTGTGAGCGAGCGAGCGGTGCGGGCCAGCGGGCACGGGCGAGGGTCAGATCACGATCAAACGGCTGTGCACGCCCGATAGCGCCCACGCGCTATTGCACGTGCGGTGGAGACGCGGCATCGTACGCGGGCGGACGTGAGTTGAGGAGGCGGGCGTAGCGCGATCTAAGCCGTCAGATCTCACGATCGAACAGCTGAGAATGGTTGGACGTGCACATGCATTGAGCGAGCGGGCGCACGCGCATCGCCCACTACACCCATGTTCAGACCTTTAGCAACGGTTTTATCCATCACTAAAGGTCTTGAATTAATGTTTTTAAAGTTGTAATGACCAAATTGCCCCCACTCCTTGCAACTATAAAAGGAGACCCCTCCACACGAAATTCTCATCCCTTCTCTTCTCTCCCTCTCCAAAGCTCAAGAGAAGCTTGTCCCACACCCGAGATGCTTCTTGCGAGATAAAGTCAAATTTTCGTCCCCCTTTCGGGAGCAGATCCTACGACGACGATGACGTGCTGCCCCGTACCCGTTCTTCTACTTCATCCTCCTTCATCCTACTCCGTCCTCCTTTGTCCAGGCGTCGTCCCGTCCGACTCGTCCTCCAAGAGATCGTCGAGGAGAATAACTTCTATCTCCCATTCTTCTTTATAGCTTTCTAGTGTAGAATTTTCCTGCTTTCTAGTGTAGCTAATTTCTCGCTTTTTAGTGTAATTCTTATTTGATTTTATTGTATAAACATTTTGAATTATTGAATGCATGTTCTCTCTCTCTCTCCATTTTTAGTCTGATTATTGTTATGGCTTCATTGTAATTACATCGCCTCACTTTTCAAGAAAAATTCTAAAAAAATATATATAATTGTGAATATAGATCAACGTAGCCTCCCTATGTTCAACCCAGAATTTTCATTTCGGTATAAATTTTATTTATTGAACATAAGTTCTTCGCTTTCATACTACGACAGCAGGTTTTTCAAAAACAAACACGTTAGCGTAGCAACTTGCCCGTTCAACACCTATCTACATCCATCGACTTGGAACTGATGGCCAGTCGGTTGGACAAGGTTTCTGTCATAGAGAAAAAGGTGGACGAGCTAACTCGACATCTGCAGCGAGCCACCTCTGAGCAGAACTCTTTTGCACGACCTCCTCTGGCGAGGGAAACTGTGCAAAACATCTGCCACCAATGTGCTAAGGGGATGGACCCGTATCCACCCGCATCTGACTCTCGGGCCGGAGTGACCTCTGATCCATTCTACTCGAGTTGGGGGAATTCTGAACCCTCATATTCTGACTTTCCTGAGGTTCCTCAGACTTGTGAGGACCTCAACGCCATCAAGAATGACCCATTCTCCAATACCTACAACCCTAGATGGCGAAATCATCCCAACTTTCAGTGGACGGGAAATTCTCAGACTTAAAGACCATCGTATCCGCCCCGTCCACAAGCCCCTCATCCATATAAGCCGCCTCAGCCTCGACCCAATCCCACCTACCAATATGGGCCAAACCAGGTTCAAATGACTCTTATCCTTCAAGCACTGGTCGACATTCAAAAGATGAATGCGGCTATGCAAAAACAGCACAAGGACGAGATCACAGAGGTTCGCAACCAACTGGCCCATATGGCAAATTCTCACCAGCCTGGCTCCCTTCCTTCGCAACCTCTGCCAAACCCAAATAACGTGCCAACCCAGAGGTGCGTTATGAACCCAAATTCAGACCACGCACATTTGATTTATCAGGCCCCTGCTACTCCATCACCAGACGGGATGGAAGCTTCGACATCTTATGCGGGATTTCAGCAGCAGCCACCCCTCTTACCAAACCCAAACCAAAACCAGGCTAGATTAAACTCTATAATGACACGTAGTGGTAAAACAACCCAAGACCCACATTATCCGAACCACCCCAAGCTTGGTAGTAGCCAAAACTCTAGGATAGTTACCCGGGATACCCTTGTCCCAGATCAAGAACCTGGACCTATTCTAGAGGAACCAACTACGATTCCATTTCCTAAGGCCTTGACCAAAGGAAAAAGGATAACCAAACCCGTGGCTCCAGAGGAGGATTTGGTCAAGCTCTTTGAACAAGTCCAGATAAACATCCCCTTGATGGATTCAATTCGGCACGTATCGGCTTACGCAAGATTCCTTAAAGATGTACGTACACCTAAACGTAAGCTGCGAACCAAGGATGGGAATCCGATCGTACTATCAGAGCAAGCCAGCTTTGTCATCTTGAGTAAACTCCCACCCAGGGCTAAAGACCAAGGAACTCCCTTGATTTCTTGTAAAATTGGTGAAACCCAATTTGACAGAGCCTTACTAGATCTAGGTGCCTTCATAAATCTAATACCTACATCCCTCCTTGACCACCTTGAAGAGACCGAACTTAAACCGACTGAGGTGACGTTGCAGTTAGCCGATCGATCCATCAAGTCACCTAAAGGAATACTTGAGGATGTCATTGTCAGGGTATGGGATTTCTACTTCCTGGTGGACTTCATAGTTCTGGACATTGACGCACCTGAGAACCTAAGGGACACACCAATCATATTAGGGAGGCCCTTTTTGGCCACTGCTAGGGCCAACATAAACTGCGAAGAGGGCCAAATAGAATTAAAATTTGGGAATCAAAATCTGAAGATTGACATCTTTAAGGCCCAACAAGGGATTAATTGCGGGGTCATAGAGCAAATATGTGATATCAGAGCAGTGGTTGATGAATCGCATAAAGAGGACAACCTGATTATCCCTGATCAACCACTAGAAGATCAAAACCCGCAAACAGAGGAGTGCAAACATTATCTAGACACACCCATAACTCTGACTCTTGTTCGTGATACAAACCCCGAACCACCCGCTGCTGCTGACAATCCTGTCATGGAACTCAAGCCCCTTCCCAAGATCTGAAGTACGTCTTTTTGGGTTCCAATCAGACATTTCCTGTGATTATCAACTCTCAACTCACACCTGACTAGGAATTCTGTTTGATTACTGTTCTCCAGCAACATCGTAAATCCATTGGATGGACTCTTGATGACTTGACTGGCATAAGCCCTTCGTACTGCACACATCAAATCTACACAAAAGAAGGTGCACGACCTTCAAGAGAAATGCAGAGATGTTTAAACCCTAACCTGCAGGAGGTCATGAAAAAGGAGATCATAAAGTGGTTAGATGCAGGGATCATCTACCCGATCTTCAACAGTCGTTGGGTGAGTCCAATACATGTGGTGCCTAAAAAGGTCGGACTTACCATCATCACGACTGAAATCGGAGAGGTCATTCCTACCCGAATAGCTAACTCGTGGAGCATCTGCACTAATTACAAAAGACTCAATTCCTCCAGGAGGAAGGACCATTTCCCACTACCATTTATTGATCAGATCCTCGAGAAACTAGCGGGAGATAGGTTCTTCTGCTTTCTTGACGGGTACTCTGGTTACAACCAGGTGGCAATCCATCCAGAAGACCAAGAAAAGACCACATTCACTAGCCCCTTCAGGATGTACGCATTTCAAAGGATGCCTTTTGGTCTCTGCAATGCACCCGCAACCTTTCAGCGGTGCATGCTTGCCATATTCTCAGATATTGTAGGTGATTATCTGGAAGTCTTCATGGATGACTTTTTAGTTTTTGGAGCATCATTCGACAATTGCCTCCAACACTTGGTCCAAATACTCAGGCGATGCATCGAAGTGAATTTGGTTCTTTCCTAGGAAAAGCGCCATTTCATGGTGCCTGAGGGAATTGTCCTGGGACATTTAATCTTGGAGAAAGGCATCCAAGTCGATCGAGCTATGGTTAACCTAATTTCCAAGCTCCCTATGCCTAGCTCGATTAAGGACATCCGATCCTTTTTGGGGCACGTCGATTTTTACCGTCAATTTATCCTTGATTTTTCAAAAATCGTGCGCCCCCTTACTACTCTTCTCTCCAAGGATGTGCCTTTCAAAATTTCCAAGGAATGCACTCAAGCATTTAAGATCCTTCGTGACCGAGTCACCCAAGCCCTGATCCTACAGTCCTTTGATTGGTCTCAACCCTTTGAGATCATGTGCGATGCATCCAACTTCATTGTAAGAGTGGTTTTGGGGTAGAAAATTGACGGGAAACCCGTGGTCATTTACTATGCTAGCAAAACACTGGACGAGGCTCAGTGTAACTACACGATTACTGAGAAAGAGCTGCTAGCTGTAGCATTTGCCCTAGAGAAATTCAGATCATACCTTCTAGGTTCCCATGTTATCATATACTCGGATCACATAGCTATGAGGCATCTCCTTGCAAAGAAGGACGTAAAACCTTGATTAATCTGATGGATCTTGCTGTTGCAAGAGTTTGACCTCGAGATTCGCAACAAAGTGGGAAAGCAAAATGTGGTAGCTGATCACTTGTCCCGCCTTCCTTCTGAAATAATTGACCCTTCCGGACCCATCACAGAACACTTTCTTGATGAACACCTCCTGACTATCAATACAGGCCTTCCATGGTTTGCAGATATAGTGAATTACCTGGCATCACATTAGATCCCGTCTGATCGGCCAAAGGCCAAGAAGGACAAATTGCATTCCGATGCCAAGTATTACCTATGGGAAGACCTGTATCTATTCCACATTGGTGCTGATCAAATAATTCAACGATGTGTCGCGGAAGTAGAAATCAAAGACATACTCTCCTTTTGCCATGACCAGGCATGCTGTGGACATTTCTTAGGACACAAAATCACATCAAAAGTCCTCCAGGGTGGCTTTTACTGGCCCACAATTTTAAAGGATGCATACAATCACTGTAAGGCATGTACCCGTTGCCAGACCTTGGGCAACATGAGCCATCGAGACATGATGCCTCTACAGCTGATCCTGGTATGCGAAATTTTTGACATCTGGGGGATTGATTTCATGGGACCCTCCCCTATCTCAGATGGCTTCGAATACATCTTACTCGCTGTTGATTACGTGTCCAAGTGGATAGAAGCCATTCCAACCCGAACCAATAATCATAAGGTTGTTATCAAATTCATTCATCAAAACATCTTCTCAAGGTTCGGGATTCCACGAGCAATAATTTCTGACGGAGGGACCTATTTTACAAATGCTCAGTTCAGGTCACTGATGACCAAATATGGGGTGTCGCATCGAATCTCTACTCCCTACCACCCCCAAACTAATGGTCTAGCTGAGCTATGAAATCGAGAGATATAGAAAATCCTTCAGGTTACTGTTCTATTTGACAGAAAGATTGGTCTTCTCGGCTTCCGGAAGCATTGTGGGACTATAGGACCACCCACAAGACCAAATTAGGAATGTCTCCCTTCAGAGTAGTGTACGGGAAGGCATGTCACCTCCTTGTCGAATTGGAGCATAAAGCCTATTGGGTAGTACGGAATTACAATTTAGATCTTTCTAAGGCTGGAACCCACAGAAGGCTTCAAATAAGCGAGATCAATGAATTACGCCACGACGCATATGAGAACTCAGGAATTTACAAAGAATGGGTTAAAGCATTTCATGACAAACACATTTCTAGAAAGATCTTTCATCTTGGTCAAAAGGTTTTACTTTTTGATTCCCAACTCAAATTATTCCCAGGAAAGCTACGATCTAAGTGGGTCGGACCCTACCTAGTTCGACAAATCTTTGGAAATAGAGAAATTGAAATCAGCCCACTCAGCCACAATTCCGGACCCTTTGTTGTGAACGGTCAGAGACACAAACTGTTCATTGACATGACCGATACAAGTTTGGCTGAGTCATCCTTTACCCTCCATTCTCCTTGAGCTCATTGTGCCCAACCGATGGCGTAAAACTCAGCGATTAATGGGAGGCAACCCGTCATCCCAAAAATAGAAACCCGTCCGATTATCTATCTATACTCCACATCCATTGCACCTTGAGTTCAGCCTTAGACAGTTCATCCCACCTCTGGTACACGTACTAGAGTTTGAAATCGTCTGCATCAGTCATTTCCTACCCATTCACCCACCCAATGTGTCCTGTTCTAAGTCCCTGACCTCAACACTACTTCATACCCTCCATTTACAATGAGGACATTGCAAAACTTAGGCATGGGGGGGTGATAAAGTGCATACATACAGAACCAAGAAAAAGTCAAAAGGATTTTCACAAAAAATTCACATATATATCAAAAACACAAAAAAATTGAAAAATTATGAAAAAGAACAAAGAAATGGAGGAGGGAGGAAATTTTGTGAGCCACATAATTATAAGGAGGAGAAAAAATAGCAAAAATGACAAAAATGAGCACAAAATGAAAAAGAAAAAGAGGTAGTCATTAATAAAAGATTAAGGAATTAACTGAAGGTTTAAACCAGATCAAGAAAAATGAAAAGAAAAGTGCTAAGGAGACATAAAAAGAGATTAGAAAGAACGCTGGTCTTAGGCCTCTTGGGCTAGATTCTTAGGCCTAAAAATTCATGTATCCACTAAAATCTTGATAATCCTCAAGAGGTTGGGGAAAATGCGAAGCTTAAGTATTAGGTCCAAGGCTTAGGAAGTATTCAACCTCATTAACTAACCTTCGATTTGCAAGATTCGGTAACCTAAGCACCCCAATTCACACACAGTCAGGTTCAGTGCGCATAAATATTGAAATCATGCAAAAAGCGTTTCAATGTTCTAAAAAAAAAAGTCACCTAGATTAGGAGCGGCCGATCAACACAAGTTGATTTGGACGAGTTCCCGATGCGAAGAGGCAGGAAATTCCCCTCGAAGATGCGTAACAACATATCATCTCCTCGGTGCTTGTTTCTTAGGATATTTAAATATCCTACCGGGGGCATGTAAGCACTCTGCTGGTTCAGATATCATGGGTGGCATTATCACGAAATGTCAATCGCCAGGATTTGAATTCGACCACGAAACGCCATGGGTGGGATTATCTTGAAATCTCGAAAGCCAGTGATCTGGGGGTTGCCATGGGCGGTGCTATCTCAAAGCATCGATAGCCAGGGACCCTTGAGGATTGATGATGGGGACGAGGAATCTGATACAGACTATGTTGAGAAGCCAATCTGAAGCTAGAAACAAAAAGAAAAGAGAGAGAAAACTCTCCAAACAAATAAATCTTCTATCTCTCTCTTACAAAAAAATGCACTGCAAACTGAACCCAGGCTAAAAATGTCTCGAGCACGGGTACTTTAACCGCGAAATCCAACAAACCCTAGGTTAATTTTTGCGGGCCTTAAAAACCTTTGTGAAGGACTGAGGCTAAAGCGGGTCAGCTCTGAATTTTGGTTGGTACTTGAGTACCTCTAGGCCTATTGTCGACATTCTAACCTAATCACAAAAGAAAAAGAAAAGCACTTATCATAACTGATGACAGACACTCAGGGTCTAGAACAGAAGTTAAAACCTTGAAATTTTGCTAAGGGACTAGCAAAAGCTAGTCATGGGGGTATGATGAGAGCCTCATCATGAGCCTTAACTAGCTCATTTTGATCCAAGAAAGAGAATAAAAGCTCCTGTATAACTTAGAAGAAGGCTTAATTGAAGGAATAAGTGTTCTGAGAAGAAAACATGAAATAAAGGGTAAAACTGCAATTTTACCATTGTAGTACATAAATGGGATTTCTCAGAGACAAAACAGAGGTCAAATGGTCTGAATAAGATAAAAAGTGGGTTGATTCAATCAAAAATGGGTTCATGTGCAGTCCAAGAATTAAATGACATCTTGTAACCCTAAAACAAACCCACTTAATTCAAAATGGTTTCGGCTAGGATAAAAATCAATCAAACCCTCTAAAATTCATGGAAAAATATCCCCTAGGGTTTAGAACATTCAATTTGGCCTTTGGAACCTAGTTTGACCTAGATTGGGGTCCTAGCTCATCAATTGACCTAAGTTGGGTTTTCATGCAAAATGTCCAATCAAACGTGGTCAAACCTAAAATCCAACTTGACCATTAGATTCCTTAGGTCAAAATTAGGTTTGTACCAAAATTTTGACCTAAGGGAGGTCATCATGACCTACTTTGCAAATTAGTACACCCAATTACATTTTGACACTTATCTTTTGAAAACCATTACATAAACCCCCCTAGCTTCCTCGCCACTATTACAAACAGGTCCCTCTGCCATTAATGGGTAGGAATCCTTCTCTAGCGAGGAAGGGAGGGGGAATATGCCCTGATCCCTCAGAGATCTCCTCCCAGATTTGGAAGGGAGATTCTCTGAGGAATCCCCTTCCATCTAAGCCCAATCACAATCTTTGATTTCTATCCAATCTCTCATGCAAGTGCACGAGAGATTTGGAATCCCAACTACCTTCCTTCTCTGGCGAGATGTCAGTCGCAAAAGGCTTGCCCTCCACGCACCAGAAGCTCAGCCAGCACTTATAAAAGGACCCCCGACCCTCTGCGAATCTCTCAGACTTGTTTTAGCCGTAGAATCCTCCAAATTTCACCTCCCCTATCTCTGGCCAAGTAGCCTGCAAGCTCCAGCGATTTTTCCTCCTCCCTCTCGTTGCTCCGCTGCCATACCTATTGCAGGGTTCACTCCACCTCGTCTTCCAGCGTTGCGTCGCACCAAGTGCACACCTTCTTGACCTCCTCGTTGCTGTTATCCCCCTTAGGGTCGTCTTCTCCAACGACGGCACAAACAAGCCATCCATCTCCACTGCCCCCCTTCATTCCCAACAATCCAGATAAGCTCCCCGCCTTGCACTCTTTCATTTTCCTCACTTTATTTCACACAACACCCCTCAACTGTCACTGTCCACCACCATCTTCCTCATCTCCAGCCACCCTCCAATGAGATGCTCCCGTCACTCCGCAGCCCCACACATCTCGCCACCCACCGCACAACCTTCACCACACTCCAATGAACATCGTCCACTCGTCCACAGACCGCCTACACTGCCACAACTGCCCCCCGACCTAATCCATCCATCCGGTCATAGAGCGACCTAGGCACACACGCCTAGGCCGCCCCACGGCCTGCCACCTACTGCCTCTTCTTCGCCTTGACACGGCAAAGGCCCTCCTATGATCTGATAGGGATACAAGCTTCATTTTGTGTTAAGCAATGTTTGAGCTTCAGCCGCCATTAGCAGTGACTAGAGGAGGTTGCATGCTCTCTCCAGGCTGAAGGACTTCAGGATTCCAGGTGCAGTAGATTCAGGGAGATCTCATGAAGTCATCTGTTCCAGCAAGTGGTGCCGTGAGACCTGCAGTTGTTGCAATTGGAGGAACGGTCTGCTGCGGGCTCGTGAGTGATAGCGAAAATACACAGTTTGTTAATTAGGTCGTTGTAACACGTAAATCCGCTTTCGCTCTTAAATTTATATTCCTAGATAGGTGAGTATCTAGGGTCGTCCAAGGAGGCCAAATGTTTGCAATGGTGATTCTCTTACTTGGAATACAATCTCAACTTTCTTTTTGGTATTTTTTCAATATATCATTTTTTTTTGTTTTTAAGCTAAGGCAACAAGCGAACTGGTGGTGGAAAAGGTGATTTACACTTCAATTTAAATACTACTTCTATGTGGCAAGTAGAGCCTCTCCCTATGCTCACTCTAGGCAAGTGGAGGCCTAGAATAATTAGGGAGAGGGAGTGAAAAATGCTAAAAAAATAAAGCAAGTAGAAATGCAAAACAGAAAATTGCAAAGAAGGCAACTTGATTGATGAAAAGTGTTTTACAAAAGAAAAAGCCTAGTAGAGGAATGCTTCCACTACTAGAAAAATTAAAATAAGAAAAGAAAACACAAATCCTCTAGATAGATGGTGAAGAAGAGGGCTTCTTGCTCCAAGGTTGGTGGCTCCCAAGCTTGAAAAGAATCCTTCAACTCCTTCCTTGCAGTGCTCCGCCAAGGTGATGTCCTCCAAGGCAAGCCCAAAGGGGGCGTGCCCTAAGCTTCTCTCCAAGGGTGGACGTCCACCCTAGGTCCTTCTCCCTTGCCTGGCCGTCCTCCTTGAAGTGGAAGAGTCCTCCTCCTTGGCATGGCCCAAGTTGAAGAGAGTGGGGAGAAGAAGGCACCAAAAGGGCTGGTGATGTGCCCCTTTAATCTCCTTCTCTACTCCTTCTTCTTGGCCGTAGGTATAGGTGGTTTAGGTAGCAAAATACACTAATGGAGGATGCTCTAAAATGGTTGTAGGTGGTGGGTTTATATAGAGTAGGAAGGAGGGCTAAGGTGACTCTTGGAATGGAGGGCTAAGGTGACTCTTGGAATGGAGGGCTAAGATGGAGAGATGGAGGTGGTTGGGGATCCTAAGGCTAAGGGCAATTGGCGCCAACTCAAGGGGTGTTAAGGGGGTGGTTATGGTCGTGTTGGTGGCTTTTGGTGGTGGAGAGACACCACCATTTTGGCGCCATCCTAGCGTCTTCTAGAAGGGGGGTTAGGTGGATGGTGGAGATGGATTTAAGGAGAGGTGTATGGTGGAGATGAAGGGAATTTTGGAGGGAAAGTTGGTGCCAAAAGGGAAGGGTTCTAGAAGGTCATTTTGGAGGGAAAATAGGTGGCCTTTGGTAGTGGTGATGGGGTGAAGGGGTGTGATGGTGGTGGCGCCAACTTGGAGTAGGATAGCTAGCTTAGGTGAGCTTAGTTGATGGAGCTAGCTAGGGTTGACTTTGAAGGTGGTGGATGGCCAAGGAGCTGGTTGCTAGCTAAGCTAAGCTAAGCTAGCTTAGCTAAAGGTGGAGTAGAGGAGAAGGTGTTGGAGCTAGGGTTTGGAGGGAGGAGCTGAGGAGGAGAAGTCTGGAGCTGAAATTGGAGCTGGCTGCTGCTGAAGAGGCTGGCATGGAGCTACTCTGGATGTCTTAGCTTGCTAGTTCTTTGCTAGTTGCTAAGCCAAGCTAAAGTAAGCTAGCTTCTACCATGATGAGCTGAGGTGAGCTAGGTCTGGTGCTCCCGGGGAGACTCAAGCTGGTTGAGGCAACTAAGGTAGCTTAGCTCAATTGAGTTGAGCTAAGCTAAGTCCCCGGGAGCTGGACTTGAGCTTCCTGAGCTGGGATGAGTTCTTCTTCAGCTGGCTGGAGTTGAGTGGAGCTGGATGTAGCTAGATCTGAGCTGGGGTGAACTCCTGTCAACTCAGCTGAGCTCGCTAGAGCTCCCTGTGGACTAGTGGGAGATGAGATGAGCTAGACTCAGCTAAGTTGAGCTGGATCTGAGCTGACTTGAGCTAGGGTGAGCTAAGATGAACTCTCTTGAGCTGCCATTCAGCTAAGATTAGCTTAATGGAGTTGGGATGAGCTAACCCTAGTTCAAGTGAGCTAGGTTCCAGCTGCGGTGAGCTGGATCAAAATAAGTTCCAGCTAGTCTGGGCTTCTCCTTCACCATTTGCCTTCTTGAGTGCTAAGGTTTTAGGGATCTATATATCTGTACATCCCTAACACTCACAAAAACATATTAAAAAGACAATAAAAAAATGCAATGCATGCCTAACCTATTTTATGCCTAAATGCAGCCCAAAAACCCATTTGTGGAGTAAAATCCTAAGAGCTAGGTTTGTTTTAATGCATAAGAATGATGATAAACTGGCGTTTACCAGTGAGAAACAAGCGGTGGAACATTAGTCCCACCTCGATAAGCAATTACCTCGTTGAGTAGTTTAAAGTGATTTTGTGTTATCGTCTGGTTGCCTCTAATACACTGGGGTGAGGTCCCTCCTCACCACTACGTGCACCTCATCCGTGACTTCATCCCACGGACCTGGTGACCCTACCCGACTACCCCCTGAGCACTCTTCGTGCACCACACCCACGCCGGTGTGCCTGGACCCGAGCACGCGACCTGACCCGATAACCTGCCTCTGGGAGAGCATACAGAAGAGAGATTCAGAGAGAGAGAGACGTGCGAGAAGGGTAGGGGAGTAGGTTTTGTTGAGTGGTACTTGTGTGCAGAAAGAGGACACTAAGGAGGAAGTAGCAAAAGAAGGTAGCAGGGACTTAGCCGCTGTGAGCAAGGAAGAAGAACACCCTGAAGTAGAGGTGCGGCAGACCAAGAGAAAGAAGAGAGAGATTACAGGGCAGACAAAGAAGCAAGAAAGCAAAGGAAGAAGAGGAAGAAAAAGAAGGCAACCTAAGAAGAGGGCAAGCCAGGACTTAGCCTCAAGAAGAGAAGGAAAGGAAGAAAAAGAAAAGGAGACCAGCAGATAAGAAGAATCTGAGAAATAACTTTAAGACGTCAGATGCAATATCAGACGTCCATTCTTTTTGAGCAATTTCTTTCCATATCATTATCATGTCACTTCTATTGAACTAGTCATTTCTTTTTATTTAAAAGTGGTGTTCTCAAGTTTTGGAATACTCAGATTGCTCCCTGTGTTCGACCTCGGATACTCTGATTTTCAAGTTATAAATTTTTATTTGTTTTCACGGAAAGTTCATCTATATTACAAAGAGATATTTGTTAAAACACGATCTAGCCACGTTAACACATATCTACCTCTTATATCATAAGCTACAAGTCATTTATTTAAATTCACTAATATAATTATTTGTTTAAGGGAGAGACATAAGAAATAATTTTATCAGCTTACATTTATTTTTGCTAAAACATAAAGGGGGAGATATTATGCACATCACTTGATTTCAAACCTTATACAAAAATTTCATAAAATAGCTATTCGTCTTTTTGCATAATTATAATTTGTTGTCAAAAAAGGGGAAAATGTTAATACCTCAATTTTGATGCACCAAAATTATGTTATTTGTAAGAATAATTTTTCAAGACTCTATGGAAAGGAATAAAGCTCTCTAGAGTCATTGTTTCTATTTCTTTCTTGAGTTTAGATTATATGTACGAAACCTCAAAATTATTGTCGGAAAAATTAATTTACCTAAAACATAGTTCAGACATTAGTTGATCAACCAATTATTTAAAATGATTGACCAAAAGACTTTGATCAACCAATCACTTAGGTTAACTGATCAAATTTAGTCAAGGGATGGCTACGTTTAAGCTAAGGGATGCTTGAAGTAGTGCCTATGAGATCCTCTCAGTGGCTTCGATAGGGGATGCTCTAGGATGAGTATGTACACACTTGTGTAGATTGAAGATCCTACTGAAGATCCAGATCTTCTTATGGCTGGCTAAACGTGGAGGGTTGATCACAGGGGTCCTCAAGAGAAGAGTTTTTGGAGTAGACATGACGCTTTGCCCTCTCTGTGGTTTTGAAGAGGATGATGCTAGGAACCTCTTCAGTACATGCCTCGTGACCAATGATGTATGGCTTCAATTCTATTCATCCCCACTTCCAGATTAGGAGACACTATGGACACATTTCATGAAGGACAAGCCACATGAAACCATGGCTGCTATTCTATGGGTCGTGTGGAGGGCTAGGAATGATGTAACTTTTAATTGGGGTAATGTGTGGGTAGAAAATATATGTGGTGATGTAGCGTCAAGAGCCCAGTTGTGGTGTGAAAATTTGTATCACAATTTACAGTTATTAACAAAATTGAATTGCTACTGTGAACAGTAGCAGTCCTCTCTTTGTCAAAAAAATTTAGTCAAATTAGGAAGTTCACAAAAACACCTTTTAATTGATCAAAATATAAATTAATCCACCAATCAGTAATCGACCAAACAAATAGTTTGATTGACTAAACTACATTATTTGTTTGACCAAATGCATTTGAAAAGCTTCCTTTCTAGGTCAAATTTCAAGTATAAATAGAGGTCCTTGGTAGCCTTTTCCTACACACAAGAGAGAAATACCTCCAGAAAAAGTGCTTTTCCGCCTTCATTTCTATAGTGTTTTTGCGCTTCTGATTTCACACTTGCCAAAGCACTTCGATAAAAAATCCTCTACGAAAAACAACAGTGTGATTTTCCATTGAGGTTCCTTAGGATTATATTGTATTTCCTTTACTCTACTATTTTGATTAGGGTCCCTAATTGCACAGCAATTATAGGACTTAATCAACCTAAATTGAGTTAGATATTAGCTTAACTTAGGAATAATACTTTCATAAAGTACATATGTTGCATCATAATTTCTCTACTTAGCTATTCATAGAATAATGCTATTTCACCTTAGTAATTAGTGAATAATTGTATTTACAGATAATATGAAACTTAGGAGATGGCCTGAAGCTAAATAAAAGCTGGATAGAAGATAGAGCTATAGCAGTGCTAGAGAAAAAGTTTGGAACAAAGCTAGGAATAAGGAAGAAATGAAGATAGAGAGTGAAAAGGAGATAGACTAGGTTACTTGTAAGAATAATTGTAGAAATTGAAGTAAAGAAGAACTTAGGACAACCCATTCCCTATGCTAGCATCCTGTTAGGCTAATTTAGCCTAAAAACCTAAAACATTAATAATGTTACCCATGTTACTACCCATACTATCCCTATTCACATCCCCCACTTGGTATATCTCCATTCTAAACCCTAAACCAACTCTCCAGCTGACTTTTTGATGTTCAGGCAGTGTGTCTGGATGTCCAATCTCTGCAGAAACCCTAGCCAGAACCTAACTCCAATACTAATATAGAATTGGATGTCCAACCAATTATTCAGATGTCCAACTTTGAAGTATTGGTCGTCTGACCACACTTCTAGATGTTTGCAGTCCTCTCTAGTTCCTGTTTTTGGAACTAGAAACCCAAGCTTGCCTCCTTTGACCTAGAAACCCTACTGACAAGTCGATTGTTCGCTTTAAAGTCGTTTGTAGTTTTATGTGGTGGAAAAATTGACTAATCAATAATTAAAAATAACCACTCGTAGAAGAGCGGGTCGTATCCACAGGGAGGCAATGACGTATTTAAATTTGCACCGGTTAAAAATGTTTGTTCGTAGTTAGTTTAGATGAGAATCAAGCCAAATTTGCCTTCAGATTAAGGTTGAATCAAGAAAACATGCTGAAATAGTAACTTTTAATAACTAGAGGATATTTTTTGCAATGCAGATTCAATAAAATATCATTAAAAGATGACAATGGTAGAAAATGTAATTATTAATGGGACGAGCACTGTAGCAAAATAGGGGATTTATTTCCCTTGGCCGTGCATGAAGAGGAATGAACGGCCGGAGGCGGGAAGCTCACAGGAAATTCTTTGGACCGAGAGCTTCACAGCGGTGGTGGCGGTGAGTGCGCGGTGGCCGGAGCCAACCGGATGAAGCTCCGACGAAGATGGCTCTCGACGGTGGCTACAGCTGCTGGAGGGGCGGCTGTGCGTGGGAGTTGAGTGCTGCTGTAGGTGGTGAATGCGCACACTGCTGTTGCGGTCGTGTGAAAGTTGAGCGCGCAGAAGGTTGCTGGCGGGTGCGCTCTGGTGGAGGCACTGCAGACGGTAGTGGGGGCACTGCAGACGGTAGGTGTAGGCACACTGGAGCAGGCACGCGCTGATGGTTTCTTGCAGGCACGCTGCAAGGAGCGGGTGCGGGCTTGGCGGTGCAGATAAGCGTGCTGACGCGCTAGCGAATGAGCTCCTACTGGAGGCGGATGCTGCTGCAGGCTACGTGCTTGAGTAGATGCAGTGCGCGGTAAGGAGTGAGCGGGCACACTGCAGGGAGTGGGTGCGGGCTTGAAGGCGGTCTTGTGCAGCAGGATGCGCGCGAGACTGCAAGGCGGTTGGCACTGGAGGTGATGCGGGTGAGGGCTGGTGGTTGGCGCTAGAGGTGAAGTGCAGCAAAGGTGGTTGCTGTTGGAGTGGGGGGAGTCGAAGCTTCAGACGTCCGGGAAAATTCCCGGATGTCATAAGTGACTGAGGAGTGAAATTGTAGTAGCTGCGACAGTGTTGTTGGTGACGACGGTGAGGTGCTCACGGTAATGCGGACGATCTCCGGTTGGCAATGTGGCCTGTCACACCACACGCCCACGGTGGTGGAGGCTCATCCCCGCGGTTGTGGCCGGCGGTGGTGAAATGGACGAGATGGACTCTCTGCATAGTGTGGATTGTTGGGTTGGAGGCCTCCTCCACTCGGCAGCCTCTCTCCTCTTTTTGTAGCTACCTACACGAATTTGAATGGAGAGGTGGGAGCAGATCCACCTTCTCCGCTAATCCATGAATGTGGGCTTTAGTGCAACAGGTGGCATTGCAGCGGCTGCCGAGCCATTGCTGAAAAGAAGAATAAATGATATTGTTAAAATATTATGGTTATTTATATACAAACCATCAACTTTTATGTTAACTTAAATTAATGCATGCAATGTACCTAATTGGTTAACTAATTAAATGAATGCAATTCTAAATTAATTCTAAATGCATTTAAAATATGAATGCAATGCATGAATTGTGTAATTAAGTTAGAAATATGAATTAATCTATTTACATCCTAATTTATGCTAAATAAATGCTAGAATTAACCTAATGTCTAGGCACTTAAATACTTAAATAGCCCACAAATATGGGCTAATCAAATACCCCCATGCTTAGTTTTTGCTAGTCCCCAGCAAAATTAAGCGAAACCTAACACTCCAAGTAGACTAGTCAACCCAATTGGTCTTCCTTCAGAAACATATTAAGTTTAGACTCTAGACCTAAGGTTCCCAAGTAGTTGCTAAGTTACAAACTAGGTCGGCTAAAGACGAGTTGCAAGCACAAGTTTCCCTAATTTTTGACTCTACCCTAAAGTTTATTAGTCCCTGAGATTAAAGCATCCATGCCTGTGCGTTGGTCTGAGTTTTTTGAGTTAAAGGAAAAAAATTTTTTTAATAATATATATATATATATATATATATATATTTTTGTTTGATTCTTCTAAGTCTAACCTCAGACCAGCTATCAACACGGTCTGTGTCGGATTCATTGTCCCCATTACCATACCTCAAAGGGTGCCTGGCTTTCGATGCTTCGAGATAACACTGCCCATAACGACCCCAAGAACTCGTGGCAATCGACACTTCGAGATAGTATCGCCCATGGATTTCTTAAGCGAATTCAGGCCTATGGCAATCGACACTTCGAGATCGGGCCGCCCATGGTACCTGAACCGCACAATGCGCTTACATGCCCCCAATAGGATGGATATCCTAAGAGACAAGTGCCGAGGAGGTAATATGTTATCATCGCATCCTCAAGGTGAGTATATACTCCACCTCTCCTGCGGTGGGAACTCTTCCAATCAAAATGTGTTTTCAAGCCTCTCCTAAGTCAAAACTATGAGAACCAAATCTCTTTTCAGAAAGAAAGAAATTAAGTTAATTACCAGACCAAGTGTGTGAAATTTGGATGCTTGGTTTACAAGGACCTGTAAACCAAAAGGTAGAACAAGATTCTAGGTACTACCCCACCTTTTAACTCAAACCCTAGCTTCCCTTCCTCAACCTCTTGAGGAATTGTCCGCAACTTAACTCCTACTTAAGTTTTAAGTCCACAAAGGACCCTGAAGGTCTAAAGCTAGTAGCTCATTTAGCTTCTAAAGTTTGACCCTAGAATTAATTTAGTCTACCTTAGAGTTCTGATTTGCTTAAGAATGCAGGACTTAGCTAGTTAGGCTCAAAACATTTTTTTTTTATGTGCATGCTATAAAAAAAATGCCTCAGGTCCTCTCTCCCATGCCTGGTTCAAACAATGTCCTCATTGAAAACAAAAATAGCTAAAGGAAGATATTAACTGAGCTAGAGAATGGTAGGAGCTAAGGCTCCTCAAGAGTGACTTCGTCAACCAGATGGCCATCTAAAGTTATGTACGATTTTAACTGTTGACCGTTGACGATAAAGGGAGTTGCTAAAGAGGAAGGATTTTTAATCTCCATAGCTCCATGCGAAAATACTTTGGTGATTATGTAAGGCCCATCCCATCGAGATTTTAACTTCCCAAGAAAAAGCTTAAGTTTGGAATTGAAAAGCCAGACTTGTTGATTGGGCTCAAAGGTCTTTCGAAGTGTAAACTTATCATGCAAGACCTTAGTTCTTTCTTTATAAGCTTGAGAGGTGTCATAAGCATCATTCCTCAGCTCCTCAAGCTCACTTAATTCTAGAAGTCGTGCCTTACCTGCCTTCTCTAAATCCATGTTAACACTTCGAATAGCCCAAAGTGCCGTATGTTCCAACTCAACAGGTAAATGACACGCTTTTCCAAACACAATCCGAAAGGGAGAAGTACCCAAAGGGATCTTATAGGCCGTTAAATAAGCCCACAAAGCATCATCGAGCTTTTGTGACCAGTCTTTCCTATCAGGTCTAACGATCTTTTCCAAAATACTTTTTATCTCCCTGTTTGACACTTCAACCTGGCCACTTGTCTGAGGACGGTAAGGGGTAGCGACCTTACGAGTCACTCCCAGACTCCTGATTAGCCGATTGAAGTGGTGGTTTCAGAAATGAGGTCCCCCATCACTTATGATAGTCTTGGGGTAGCCGAAACGGGATATGATATTGGCCTTCACAAATTTCAAAACCACAGAGTGGTCATTTGTGCACGTAGGAATGGCCTCTATCCATTTAGAGACATAATCAACTGCCACCAAGATATATTCATAACCATGGGACACCAGGAAGGGGCCCATAAAGTCAATTCCCCACACATCAAAAATTTCAACAGATTGAATAGGATGTTGAGGCATTTTATTCTTCTTCCCAATCATTCCAGTCTGTTGACATCTAATACAGGCCTTAACAAAATTATGAGAATCTTTAAATAAGGAAGGCCACCAGAAACCAAACTGGAGAACCTTAAAAGCAGTTTTCTTAGCACCAAAGTGTCCTCCACAATGAACTTCATGGCAAAAACTCAGCACACTTAGTTGTTCCTTTTCAGGTACACAACGTCTCAAAACTTGGTCTTGTCCAATTCTAAATAATTCTGGCTCTTCCCAATGAAAATATCTTGCTTGAGAAATGAATCTCTTTCTTTTCTGCTCATCCCAAGAGCCAGGAGTTTGTCTAGTGACCAAATAATTTACAGTGTCTGCATACCAAGGTAAAGTTGGTGTTATCGCCATCAGAGTTTCATCGGGAAATGTCTCGCGAATGTCTCCAAAAAGAGTCATTAAGAGGAAGGCGAGATAGGTGGTCAGCCACAACATTTTCTACTCCTTTCCTTTCACGTATTTCCAAGTCAAATTCTTGAAGGAGTAGGATCCACCTAATCAGACGTGGCTTAGAATCTTTCTTAGCTATGAGATGTTTCACTGCTGCATGATCAGTAAAAATAACCACCTTAGACCCAAGCAGATAAGACCTAAACTTTTCCAGAGCAAAAACTGCAGTAAGTAATTGTTTTTCAGTGACGGTGTAGTTTTGCTGAGGTTCGATTAAAGTCTTGCTTGCATAATGCAGCACATGAGGTCTTCCCTCAACCCTTTGTCCAAGGACTACTCCCACTGCATAATCCGAAGCATCACACATAAGCTCAAATGGGAGTGTCCAATCAGGAGCTTGGAGAATAGGTGCAGAGATCAAGGCCTCCTTTAGAGTTTGAAAGGCCTCGGCACACTTTGAATCAAAACTGAAGGAAGATTCCTTCACCAACAAGTCACAAAGTGGCCTATAAATTTTACTAAAATTTTTAATAAAGTGCCTATAAAAGCCAGCAAGGCCCATAAAGGATCTAATCTGTTTGACATTCGTAGGCAATGGAAGTTTGGAAATAGAATCAATCTTGGCTTTATCTACTTCCAAACCTTGCTCAAATACAACATGCCTAAGTACAATTCCTTTCTGTACCATGAAGTGACTTTTCTCCCAGCTGAGGACTAAACCAGTCTCCTTACATCGCTTCAACACATTCTCCACGTGCAAGAGACACTGGTCGAAAGATGAGCCATAAATGGAGAAGTCATCCATAAACACTTCAACACACTCGTCAATCATGTCTGAAAAGATAGACCTCATACACTGCTGGAAAGTTGCAGGGGCATTACATAATCCAAACGGCATACGCCTAAATGCAAAAGTACCGTAAGGACTCGTGAATGCCGTCATTTCCAGGTCATCAGGAAAGACTTCCACCTGATTGTACCCAGAATATCCATCGAGAAAGCAATAGTATTTATTCCCTGCCAATTTTTCAAGAATTTGATCAATAAAAGGCAGAGGAAAGTGACCCTTCTGGGTAGCGGTGTTCAGCTTGAGGTAATCAATACAGACCCTCCATCCAGTTGAGGGTCTAATGATAACTTGTTCACCTTGGTCGTTGAGTTCCACAGTAAAGCCTGCCTTCTTTGGCACCACATCAATGGGACTGACCCATTTAATATTAGCAATGGGATATATGATCCCGATGTCCAACCACTTCAGGATTTCCTTTTTTACCACCTCCCTCATATTAGGGTTTAGACGTCTCTGCATGCCCCTAAAAGGGTTGATGGAATCATCAGTATAAATGTGGTACATGCAGAGTGTAGAGTCTATACCCTTAATGTCAGCAATGCTCCAAGCAATAGCCTTGTGCCTAGAAAAGCATTCAATCAAGGCTCCCTCCTGTGCCTCAGATAGCACAACCGAAATGATAACGGGGAGCATATCATTGGCACCTAGGAAAACATACTTGAGAGTGTCAGGGAGGGGTTTCAACTCAAGGTCGGGGGCATGTATGGTTGAGGGTTTCATAATAGATGTCCCCATCTCAGGTAGCAGATCTACCTTCGGCGGAAATGATGGGGGAAGAGACTCAGCAGAAACACCTAGCAATTCCTCAAGTTCTAGTATATCCCCTTCACATTCCTCCATGAGATGGGAATGCTCATTTAGCATGACATGCTGAAAGGGATCATCACATAACATTGCAGGAGTTGCCTTTTCAATCAAGTCATCTATCAACTCAACTTGAGAACAATCCTCAAGTCCAGCTTGTTTGTAAGCATCAAACACATTAAGTCAGATTTTCCTATTACCAAAACCCATTTTCAATGCCCCAGTATTGCAATTGATTGAAGCATGCGCAGTTGCAAGGAAGGGGTGACCCAAAATGATGGAGGGTTTGGTTGGCTTGTTGGTAGGGTCAGTGTCCAAAACTAAGAAGTCAACGGGAAAGAAGAAATCCTCCACTCTTATGAGGACATCTTCCAAAATTCCCCGTGGTGTCTTAAGTGATCGATCAGCAACTTCAAGGATTATAGGGCTACGCTTCATATTGCCTCCCCCAAGTTGTTCATACTCGTAGCTCGGAAGGATGTTCACCCCACACCCAGATCAAGTAGAGCCTCATCAATTTTTAAGTCACCAATAACTACAAAGATGTATGGGGCTCCTAGGTCCTTAAGTTTCGGGGGTATGCCATGTTGAACAATTGAGCTAACAGAATCAGGCAGGACAACTTTTGATTGGACCTGCTTTCTAGATTGCCGCTTTTTCATTCACAGGCCCTTTAAGAAGCGGGCATAAGACGAAATCTGCCTGATAGCTTCAAGCAAAGGCAGGCTAATTTGCACTTTCTTGAAAGTTTCCATAATCTCATCCGTCTTATCTTTGGATCCAAATGAGCCAGCAGAAGTCTACCTAGAGGTGGATAAGCGCTTTGGAAAAGGCACCCTTGATCTCTGGGTGGAAGGGTTGTCATGTCGAGTAAGGGGTGGAACGGGGGCAACTTCTTTCGGTGAGGTGATTTCAAGCGAAGAAGATTTGGGCAAGTCTTCTCCGGTGGGGGTGAAAGTCAGGGTGGATGGTTTTTTAGGGGGTGAGACTATAGGAGCATCGGGTTTGGAAATTTCTTTCCCACTCCTCAGAATAGTCACCACCTAAGCATGCTCCCTAAAGACAATCTCTTTTCCTTTAGGATTTTCCACAGCAGCACTGGGGAGCTTCCCAGTCTCCCTCTGTCTAACGGCCTCAACAAGGTGTCCAATTTGTGATTTCATCTCATGTATAGCCTTGTCATGAGATTGGATGATGGCACTTTGACTTTCTTGCATAGTTTTCAACATCGCCTTCAATTCATCCATCTCAGAGGTTTTAGGTTGGGCAAAGGTCTGAGGTTGGTTCATCTGATGGTTTTGAAAGGATTGTGGTTTGTAATTCCTTGAATTTGAGACATTTCCTTATCTCCATGAAAAGTTTGGGTGGTTCCGCCATCCCTCATTATAAGTGTTGGGGAAAGGGTCATTACGAGGTCTTGGACAGAACCCTTGAGCGGCATTCAAATCAGCTTGTACAAGCTCAGGGAATTGGGAGGCCAAGTGGCAATCCACAGTGGCATGTGTATTGCCTTGACAAATTAAGCATTCGGAAGCTTGGGATGTGGAGGTGTTAGATACGAATGAACTCGGGTTTGACATAAGCCTTTCCATGTTTTGGTTCAATAATTAAATCTGATAGGCTAAATTCTGGGTGTCCCTTGCCTCATTCGCCTCCAACTTTCTTTGCATGAGAGTGGGCTTTCTATCCATGTAGGAAGAATTCAAGTGAATAGAATTCTCACTCAAAGTATCAAATAAGTTCCAATCTTCATCCTCAGTCTTAAATAGAAAGGTTCCTGCACAGGCACCATCCATAGTTTTCCTATGCGAATCATTAAGTCCGGTGTAGAACCTTTCAACCAGTTGCCATTTAGGTACCTGGTGAAGTGGGCAAAGTCTCAGCAAGTCATTAAAGCGCTCCCACGCATCATGGAATGCTTCCCCATCCTTTTGAACAAAACTCATAATTTCCCTCCTAAAGTGATTTGTTTTGCTCATGGGGAAGTACTTCTTCAAAAACTCCTTTAGGGCATCCCAAGTATTAATATTATCAAGGGTGGATACCAATACTTGGCTTTGTCCTTAAGGGAGAAGAGAAAGAGGGTCCGCATTTGAGCGTCATCAGTAATGCCCTGCAGCTTCACCGTGGAACAGACCTCGGTGAATTCCTCTATATGCCTGTAAGGGTCTTCCCTAGTAGTACCATAAAAGGAGGGTAGCAAGGATATGATACTACTTTTGATCTCATACGGATTGTCCCCTCTAGGTCTACGTAGTGCAGGGCCAGCTTGATTGGTTGGGATGAAAAATTCCTTAAGGTTCCTTTGACCGGCCATTTCTACCCTTGGAAGGTCTCTTCTTAGGATTCTTTCAGGTTCAAGATCAAACACAAGTTGTCTCCTAAGAGAACGCCAACCAAGCATGCACTACAAACACAACTCAAAAGGACTTGTTCGGTCTTTATAAATTTAGGCTTTTGACTTTAATTCAAATTGTAGGTGACAAAGCAATTTGCCCAATCAATTACGTGCCTATTGTCAACCTTCGAAATGCCTAAAAAGACCTAGTTGGAGCTTAGGTATTCTTCCCTAAATCTCAAATGGTCAAGTAAATCCAAAGACGGAAGATCGAGGGATGCAAGTAGGCCTAAGCCTTCCTTTGAAGCTGTGCTTTCGCGGTGCTTCTCAACTACCCCGAAAAATCCGTGATAGGGTATCCCCCTCTTTGGATTTACAAAACCTTTGATCTCAAGTTTCGAACACTTCAGAATCCAACAGTAGGAGGGATCTTGACCTAGTCGTTTCAAGACTTAGGAGTGTCTAAATGAGTGTTGTGGTGCAAAAGATATAAGTGTGCATTCACCGCAAAAAGATTTTGAATTTTGAATCGCACACAACATTTGAAAGTCAAACCCATGGTTTTTAAGATGTTCCTCCTTTAATTAGTCCTTTTTCTAGAAAATATGTGATCACTTGTTAGATCGCTTCAAGACAAATTTTGTGGTCTTCAAATTAAATCCAAATGTAATGCGTGATCAAGAATAGGATGCAAAGTAAGAAAATGCGTACCTTGCTTCCAGCAATCAACGATGCAAGAATCCACGCAATGCAAAGAAGTAAATCTAGAGGCTGCTCATACAAACCTAAATGGTTCGTCCTAAGGGCAGGCAGCTTCTAGCAGGTAGCTCATTTTTTTATTTTATTTTTTTTTAAAGCTAGTTATGCACAAAAAATAATCCACAAAATAAACTAAAAGCCTAAATCTAAAGAAAAGGGAACAGGTTCCCAAAAATTACCCAACACGAGCCTAAAACAAAATCAGGGAACAAACCCCTCAAAATATTCCCCAAAACAAGTGTTTCAAACCAAATGCAATGAAAAATTAAATCTAAGGTCTGAATTCTACTCTAATCAGATTAGCGACTAAATGTACAATGATGACCGTCGTGTCCTCGTCCTTCTCCTTTTCAAAGTAGCTCGACCAGTTCTCCTCTGGCGACGTCAAGGGTCGCCTCTCACTATGGCTGATTCCTCGCACAAAATTTCTTGCACAGAAAAAAGAAATAATAAATGGTTAAATCACTGTGCAATTGAGAAATAATCAAAATAAAATCTGGTGAAATTATTGCGTCTGTTGCCTCCCCAGCAACAGCGCCATATTGACAAGTCGATTGTTCGCTTTAAAGTCGTTTGTAGTTTTATGTGGTGGAAAAATCGACTAATCAATAATTAAAAATAACCACTCGCAGAAGTGCGGGTCGAATCCATAGGGAGGCAGTGACGTATTTAAATTCGCACCGGTTAAAAACATTTGTTCATAGTTAGTTTAGACGATAATCAAGCCAAATTTGCCTTCAGATTAAGGTTGAATCAAGAAAACATGCTGAAATAGCAATTTTTAATAACTAGAGGATATTTTTTGCAATGCAGATTCAATAAAATATCATTAAAAGATGAAAATGGTAGAAAATGTAATTATTAATGGGTCGAGTATTGTAGCAAAATAGGGGATTTATTCCCCTTAGCCGTGCGTAAAGAGGAATGAACGGCCGGAGGCAGGAAGCTCGGAGGAAGTTCTTTGGATCGAGAGCTTTGTAGCGGTGGTGGCGGCGAGTCACGCGGTGGCTGGAGCCGGCCGAACGGAGCTCCGACGAAGATGGATCTCGACAGTGGCTGCAGCTGCTGGAGGGGCGGCTGTGCGCGAGAGTTGAGCGCTGCTGCAGGTGGTGCGCGCGCACACTGCTATTGCGGATGCGCGGAAGTTGAGCGCACTGAAGGTTGCTGGCAGGCGCACTCTGGTGGAGGCACTGTAGATGGCGGTGGGGGGTGCTGCAGATGGTAGGCACAGGCACGTTGGAGCGGGCACACGCTGATGGTTGCTAGCGGGCATGTTACAAGGAGCGGGCGTTGGCTTGGCGGTGCAGATGAGCGCGCTGAAGCGCTGGCGAACGTGCACCTGCTGGAGGCGGATGCTGTTGGAGGCTGTGTGCTTGAGTAGATGCAGCGTTCGGCAAGGAGTGAGCGGGCGCACTGTAGGGAGCGAGCATGGGCTTTAAGGTGGTCTTGCGCAGCAGGATGCGCGCGAGACTGCAAGGTGGTTGGCACTGGAGGTGAAGTGCTGCAAGGGTGGTTGCTGCCGGAGTGGGGGGGTCGAAGCTTCAGACGTCCGGGAAACTTCTCGGATGTCTTAAGTGACTGAGGAGTGAAATTGCAGTAGCTGGGATGGTGGTTGTTGGTGACAATGGCGAGGGAGGTGCACAGCGAGGTGCTCACGGTAATGTGGACGATCTCCGGTTCGCGGTGTGGCCTGTCACACCACACGCCCACGGTGGTGGAGGCTCGTCGTCACGTTTGAGGCCGACGGTGGTGAAATGGACGAGATGGACTCTCTGCACAGTGTGGATTGTTGGGGTGGAGGCCTCCTCCGCTCGGCAGCCTCCTCTTTTTGTAGCTGCCTGCACGAATTTGAATGGAGTGGCGGGAGCAGATCCACCTTCTCCGCTAATCAATGAATGTGGCCTTTAGTGCGGCAGGTGGCATTGCAGCGGCAGCCGAGTCGTTACTGAAAAGAAGAAGAATAAAAGATATTGTTAAAATATTATGGTTATTTATATACAAACCCTCAACTTTTATGTTAACTTAAATTAATGCATGCAATGTACCTAATTTGTTAACTAATTAAATGAATGCAATTTTAAATTAATCCTAAATGCATTTAAAATATGAATGCAATGCACGAATTGTGTAATTAAGTTACAAATATGAATTAATCTATTTACATCCTAATTTATGCTAAATAAATGTTAGAATTAACATAATGTCTAGGCACTTAAATACTTAAATAGCACCCAAATATGGGCTAATCACCTACCATACACCTTAGGAAACCTATTTAGAGATCTCCTATTCCTATCCAACTACCTTTAACCCTAACCTAAGTAGGTTAGAATGTAATCCTAATCCAAGAACATAATGAGGTTCGCACTAAACTTGATTGACTCGATGTGAGTCAACTAGGCTAACCCTTTTACTAATTGGGCTCATGGAACCCAATTGGAAGTCCACCTTTCTCAATTAAACTACAACGAATTTAATTAGAGTCAAGTAAACCTAGCCTAATCAAGGTTCATACCTAGTTGATTGGTTGCACCTAAATACAATCAAGTTTACACAGGACTTAATTGATTACAAGTCCACCGATGCAAGTCTAATTGGATCCATTTAGAATCCAATTGACTCACCCACAACTTAATTAGGTTGATGAAGAACCTAATTAGGGATTTCCTCACCCAATTACACACACATACACCTAATTAGACTAGGACACAACCAACTAGACCAAACCTACTAGACCCTAGGCTAACCCAACCCACTTTGGACTAAATCCAATGCAACCCCTCCTCACCTCCACCATTTGGACGGCCACTCTACAAGACTCTAGAGTACTCCACCTCTCTCCCAACCTTGTCCATGCACTGACCAACTTCTCCCCCAAAAGGTTGATCTCAGAAGACCACCTCATGACATAAAACTGGATCTAAGGCCTCCTTTCTAGAGCCTTCCAATGCCAACTCCAAGTGCCCCCCCCCCCCCCAATCCTTATAAAAACCCACACTTTTTTGGTCGCCCATCATCATCACCTTCCATCCCCATAGCTGTCACTCCTCAAATCAAAGCACTCCTCCACCACCTCCAAGAGGCCAACCACTACACCCTGTGGTCGTCCTCTCCCCCTCCACCTCTAAGCCCAACGGCCACTAAGGATCACCCTTGGTGCCCTTGATTCTAATAGCTATGGTAGTTCTTCTATTGCTTTATATTTTGCATCTTATTGCTTACAAGTAGCTAGTATATTCTCCATCTTAGTGGCACATTTATTGTGCAGCAATCATAGGACCTAACCTACCTGAATTAAGTTATATCCTAGCTTAACTTAGGAATAATGCATGCATGAGCAACATATTTTGTATCAAAGTTGATTTGTTAGCTTTGTAAATAATAATGCCATTTTATGTTGTAATTTAGAGGTGCTATTATTTGCAAATGATAAGTGGCCTAAAATGCTTTGCACTTAGACCACGTGGCACCTTCAAAGTCGCCAAGGCCTCCAACGTTCTCCCTCCTCAGCAAAGCCAACACGATCTCGACCGTTGGATCGAGATCCAACAGCTAAGAGCATTGCGGCGTTAATACATAAATGTGAAAAAGTTGGCAACATAAGGCAAGAGTCGGCAACATAAGGCAGCTAGTGCGCAACGTGAGGCATGAAGAGTGGGCTTAATTCGTGAGAAGAGCGGGTGAGAGAAATCGCATCATTCAATTGGCGATGAGTGGTTATGGAAGAGGCTACGTGGTGCGCTTAAATGCGTTGGATTGAGGAGCGCACGTACGCACACGATGACGCATGATTGTACTCGCCATCGCACGTCAATGCATGTAATATCTAAAGATGAAACGTGCTCACGTGATCTAAGCCGTCCAATCGAATGATCAAACGCCTAAGAACGATTGAGTGCGATGAGGCGTGGACGACCGAAGGCCAGCCGGCGGCCACGTGGCATTGCAATGCATGTCTGATCAATGGCGAACGGTGGAGATGGAGCACACACCTTCAGCAACGCTTACCTACAGCGACACACACATCCGTCACTAAAGGGCCTGCATTTAATTTTCAAGATTTTAAAGGACCTTTTTGCCCTTGTACCTCAAATATATTATGGACCCTACACCCCACATATCTTCATCCCTTCTCTTCTCCTCTCACCTCCTGCATATTTCTATGAGCTAGTCCCATACCAGAGATGCTCTACTAGAGTTAGAGTAAAATAATTTTCCACCTCACCCCCTTCGTGGAGTATCCCATGGTTGTCTTCTCGCCACCATTCGGTAAGTTGATCTTGCTGTGACATCACCTTGCTTCGTTCTCCCTCATCCAACATCTCATCCCCATCGTTCGGGCACTTCGTCAATGTAGCTCATCCTCCAAGTAGCCATTAAGGAGGATTTTCTCATCCCTCTCTTTTTAGTAGTTTCTAGTTGTAGAAATTAGTTGTAATGAATATATGGTTACTCCCTCTTCCTCTGATACGTCCACTAAGGCCACCCTTGGCACACCACTGCTGCTACCCCACACTACTCCAAATGCCGTCAAGGAGCACCCTTGGTGCCTTTGTTCCAGTAGAATAACTAGTGTCCTTTTATTTATTCTAGTAGTTCTAGTTCTACTAATTGTTGTTCTAGTTATTTTGATTTAGTTCCAGTTATTATTCCTGTCAAGCATTCAACTAATCGCAACACTTGCCCTATTATTGTAGAGTTTATTTCCTTTATATCCTGCTTAATGTTTTAGTTCTAGTTAGATTAAATCAGTATTAAATCAAGTCACTTTTCTGCCTCCTTGAGTTCGATCGGGACTTACCAATCTCGTTATATGTGTTTGTCGACATGTTTTCACATTATACTATGATAAAATTATTTTTAGAAATGTGATTCCATGTACCTTACAAAATGGCACCATTTCTAGGGAGGCATGACAATTCTTGATTTAAAATCTGATTTAGTGTATTGTTTTTGGTGTGTAGGTACAAAACATGGATTCTACACACGCATCTAGCACAGTTGAAGAAACTTAGGTACAAACCATCACTTAGGTTGAGATTTATTTTTGAAATTTTTTTTTTAATTTATGTGAAAAGGATTAGTTGGGATTGAGGAACTCTTTAAAAAGCCTTATTACTATTTTTAGAAATTCGACCAAAATTTTGACACAGATTTAGAAATCATTTTCCATGTTTCTAGTGGTCTAAAAATTTTGAAATTTAAATGGGTGCTAGATTTTCAAATTACCTTTCCAACACCACCTTTCCTAAGAAAAATTCAATTTGCGAAATTTTAAAAAATTTACGAAGTGTACAAGGGTCAAATGGACTAAAATCCATATTTTTCTGATCTTCAAAAATCAATTCCGAATAGTACACAAATCTAATCGACCCAAAATTGTGAGGTTTGAAAGATAATCAAGTTAACTTTCATCCCCATATTTTTTTTGAATTTTTGGATCACATTTGATATAGTTTCAGAAAGAAAAACTAACACAAGGTCAAAATCTCATATTTGATCCTTTGTTAGTTAAAAATTCATAGTTATGTATTTATAATAGTAAAAATTCTGAAATAATATTATATAAAAAGCTTATTAAAAATGAAATCTTACTGCCAATTATTACTTCATTTGAATTCCAATTACATCATAAAGACTATTTTTAATTCTGATTATGCTCTACCTAGCAAAATTACATAAACCCTAGGTTTAGATTTTAGGGTCACATTTAGAGACCACATTGAACTAGCTTAGACTCAATCAAGTCCAGTGATTGGATGGTGAGTAGAGTCACCTTGTCGACCACTCACCACCTACCCAAACTAAAGAAAATGTTAAGAAAAAATCGTAAAATTATATCAATTAACCTGCATTCGTCTATTAACTACTAGGTAGTCTCAATATCTTTGGCCAAACCTGGTGCCTAGCCTATAGGGTAGTGTCAAATGACCATGGCTAAGGGTTATTAAGAACCCAGAGCCGAAAGACAAAATAAGAACCTTCCTCTTAATCCCCTAATAACAAATTGGCCGAGTTAACTTAAGAGGCGGAGATCATTTTTAGTTGGTTTTCTAACAAATTTCTTCAAGAATTTAAACCTTAACGAAACATTACGTCATCTGATTCTAATGGACCAATTTGATTAATAAGGATATAGCCTTGTTTGTCTTGGATACATAAACCCTTGTTGTTGGTGTATGTAAGGAAGGAGGTCTTTAAGACCTAAATTAATTGGACGTTGGGAACCAAACCCAATGTGGGGAAGGTGACTTTTCTTTTCGCCTGACTCTTCCTTTCAACCCTCGTCTTCTTCTCGATTAGATGAGATGGCTAATCTTGGTCCTGGACCCGATCAAGGCCCCAAAAATCTAGACCTAATGGCTCATCTAGAAGACAAGGTGAAGGAATCAAAATAGAAATATCTGCAAAGTATTGGCAATAATCTCACCACACTAGATAGAATTCAGCATCCACCACACGGAGAACAATTGCGGGACTTCTATGATTCGACGACTATGATTTGGCACCCCAAGTCTGGATTCCTGCAGGTGGAGATGCATTCTAGTTGAAGTTGAATATAATAAATCCGATTCAGACTTATTTCCAGGGAAACTTGAATGAAGATCCCTTCCAACACATTGAGGATTTGAGTTGAATTGCAAAAATGGTTCGACCCAGAAATGTTGACTTAGGGATTGTTCTCATGAAGCTTTTTCCACTCTCTCTTAAAGATAAAGCTTCTTATTGGTTCAAGACCATCGGGAGGCTAATTCGAACCTGGGTGGAATTACGTCGTGAATTCCTCTAAAAGTTCTTGCCGATTAGTCGGACAAATGCAATGTACCGTGCAATTACGACTTTCTTGCAAGGATCAGAGGAGAAATTGCATGACACTTGGGATAGATTTCATGGTCTTCTCAGGAAATGCCTGCACCATGGTGGGTTTGCATCGCTTATAGGAAATCGAACACTGCTACCAAAAAGGATCCTTTTCCTTTACACTTTATTGATTAGATCTTAGAAAGGTTAGACAGGCATAATTTCTTTTATTTTCTGGATGGATACTCCGGTTATAATCAGGTTGCAATTAACCTGGAAGATCAAGACAAGACTACTTTTACATGTCCCTTTGGAACATTCACCTTTAAGAGAATGCCCTTCGCCCTCTGTAATGCACCAGCAACATTTCAACATTGTATGATGGTCATTTTCTCTAATATGATTAGGGACTATGTAGAAGTATTTATGGATGACTTCTCCATTTTTGGAGATGATTTCTCGTCTTGTCTTCGTAACCTCACAAAGATCCTGAGGAGGCACATAGAAGTTACCTTTGTACTTTCAAAGGAGAAAAGTCATTTTATGGTGAGGGATGGCATTGTACTAGGTCACAGGATCTCTTCCAACGAACTCGAAGTAGACCAAGCTAAATCTAAAGTCATTTCTCGGCTACCTCCACCTAGGTCGGTTAAGCAGATTAGATCATTCTTAGGTCATGCCAGATTTTACCAAAGATTCATTCGTGATTTCTCGAAAATCGCTCGTCCTTTGACGAATCTTCTAGTAGCTGACATCACATTTAACTTCGATTCCTTGTGTCTTAGCACTTTCGAGACCTTACGAAGCGTTGCATCTAATTCTCTGATTCTCCAAGCACCTGACTAGTGTCTTGACTTCGAGATGATATGTGATCCTTTGATTTCACTGTCGAAGTTGTTCTAGGACAACATCGGGAGCGCCATCCGTTTATAATCTAATTTGCTAGAAAGACGCTGAATGAGGCTCAGCGTAATTATACAGTTGCTGAGAAAGAACTGCTAGCAATAGTATTCAAGTTGGAGAAGATTAGATCTTACTTACTTGGGTAAAAAGTGATTATTTTCACTGATCATTGCACCCTCTAGCATTTGTTGGAAAAGAAGGATGCTAATCCCCATCTTATTAGATGGATCCTTCTTTTGCAGGAATTTGATGTTGAGATCCACGATGAAGCCAAAGTTCATAATGTGGTGATGGATCACCTATCTCAGCTAAACCCATAACACATCCCCTATTCCCCACCTATCTCATATCAATTCCCGGATGAGTCCTTTTAGCCATGAATTCTGTTGAGTTTCCTTGGTAAACAGATATTCGAAACTATCTTGTCGCAAGTAAGATTCCCACGAGGTTATCTAAGGACCAAAAACTCAAATTCATTTTAGAAGCCAAATTTATTTCTGGGATGACCCCTTGCTCTTTCGCATCGGGGCTGATCAGATCATCAAAAGGTGAGTCCCCGACTTAGAAATTTCAAGTGTGTTATCTTTTTGCCATAATGATGCTTGTGGTGGTCATTTTTAGGGTCGGAAAATCATTGTGAAGATTTTGTAGTTGAGTTTTTTTTGGCCAACTATTTTCAAAGATACACACAAGTTTGCCAAATACTGTAATCAATATCAGTTGATCAGTTCTATGACTCGGAGAGACATGATTCTTCTCCAACTCATTCTGGTCATAGAAGTGTTCGACGTGTGGGGCATCAATTTTATGGACCCTTTTCTGAACTAACATGGCTTCAAGTTCTTACTTCTTGTAGTTGACTAAGTTTCAAAGTGGGTTGAAGCCATCCCGACAAGATGGGTTGATCATAAGACCATTATATCCTTTGTTCGAGAATTTATTTTTTGCGAGATTCGGAGCTCCCCACACTCTAATTAACAATGGGAATAGTCACTTCATCCATGCTCATTTTAGGTTTCTATTGAAGAAATACGGGGTACATTACTGCATTGCCACACCGTATCATCTGCAGAACAATGGTAGGCTGATGTTTTTAGTCGTCAAATCAAGCTTATTCACTAGAGGATGGTCAGACCAGATAGAAAGAATTGGACTGATCGATTGATCGATGCACTTTGGCCATATCAGACCGCGTACATGGCCCTGCTAGGAATGTCGCCATACCGCATGGTGTATGGAAAGGCCTGTCACCTTCTCATCAAGCTAGAGCACCACGCCTTTTTGGCAGTGCGGAAGTGTAATTTTAACCTTGAAGTAGGAGGTCATTAGGGGAAGCTCCAGCTCAATGAATTAGAAGAAATTCGGTGGAAGCCTATGTGAATGTAAAGATATACAAAGATAAGACTAAGGCTTTTCATGACTGCCATATCCAGAGGAAGGAATTCATGCCTAACTAGTAGGTCTGGTTATTTAACTCTCAACTCAAATTCTTTGTGATAAAGCTTAAGTCTAAGTGGACTGGCCTGTATGTTTTGCTTCACCCCTATTCTAATGGGGCGACCCAAATTATGGACCCAAAATCTGGGCATGTTTCTACAGTAAATGGCCAGCACCTCAAGCCATTTATGGCCTAGTAACCGTCACCTGCTAATGAAATTATTAATCTTATCAAGGATGTGTGATTGAATTTTCACATAGTTGGATGCGTTAAACTTTGCACTTATACATATGTCGATATTTTTTATACATAGCATGTTTCATTTTTACATATTGTTCTATATATTGTGAATATCATGTTTGTGTTGGCATAGGCTAAATGATGAACTGATGAGCCCATATTTATGGGCCATTTAGGTATTTCAATGCCTAGACATTAAGTTATCTTTGACATTTATTTAGCATGCATTAGGATGTAAATAGATTAGTTTATATTTTTGACTTGATTGCATAATTCATGCATTGCATTCATAATTAAATGCACTTAGAATTAACTTAGAATGGCATGCATTTGATTAGTTAACCAGTTAGATGCATTACATGTATTGTTTTGGATTTAACATAGAAGTTAAGGGTTTGTGCATAAATAACCTATCATTTCTTTTTATTATCTTTTTCACTTTCTTCTCCTACAGAAGATCAAGGAAGAGGCGATGGATGTGGTTCTCTCTCACCCACATTCTTAGTCACTTCATCTCTTCCCCTCAACCAACGTAAGTCATTCCCCTACAGTATAAAATGCAGCTTCAATGATAGAACCATAGAGGCCATCATCTTCATCCCAACGCCATGTAGAGCTCGAAGCTCCTCCCTTTCCTCCACTGTGGGCCTCCACCGCGGCAAAGCTCTACAACCATGGGTGTGTGGGGTGATGCTAGAATGCAGGTAGGGTTATTTAATTAGGTGAAATTAGTGTCAAATTGTGTATAGTGGATGTGGTTAACCTACAAGCAAATCTACACTTGTTTATCAAAAATTTATTATCCTGGTTTGATCATATTTGAAGATTGTCACTTTTAGGCCAGGGTCAAACTCAGGGAGGTGGGTTTGGGGTTAATCTGTTTCTACGCGATTCCTATGACTCGCATCAATTCCATTTGCTTATTATATTTTTGGGTTTTTGTTGGTTTTATAATTTTTTTGGATAGTCTTTTCCTTGAGGCACACCCACGAAAATTTGTTCTTGGCTACCACCAAAAGTGGTCCTTGCCGATTCACCAAAAATCAAGTTCAAAATGGATTTGCTACATGCAAGATCGTGTACCTACAAAGACAAGAGTTATCATTTCTATTTTAGGTTTTTTGGTCTTTTCTTTATCAACAAAATAAAAGACAAGGAAAGGAAATGTAGAAAGAAAATACGAAATGGAAAGGAATGGAAATACTTAGCTTATATATATGTAGAATCTATATACATATATATAGGATAAAGATATAGATATATATATCTAGGTATAAGTATATATAACTAGATAGTAGGATAGTGAATATTGAATCTAGGATTCAATAGAAATGTAGCATAATGCTAGGTTAATCGTTGTCTAGAAAGATAGGATTAACCTAGCTACATGCCGCATGCGGGTGTGGAGTGGACATGTGGAAGTGTGGGTGGAATGCTTGATATGCACGAATATCGGGGAAAATACGCAACTGGTGCAAATATATCCATGATATGATGTGCGATGAATGGATACGTGCACGGTATTGTGAGTGTGAGATATGTGTGTGTGAAGGAGGGAGTGAAATATATGTGTGTATGTATATATGTATATATATGGTAGCTATATAAGTATATATTAGTACATATACATAAGTGCATATATCTCTATATATCTGCATAAGTATATATATATATGTATAGTATATTTGTATAAGTATCTACTTATAAGTATGTATATATATGTATAGATATATATATATGTTTATATGTATATATGCGTGCGTATGTGAATATGGATGTGTGTGTATGATTGTTTGGCTGTGTGAGTATGTCTGTGTTTGTGAGAGAGAGGATGTGTGTGTATGTTTGGAGTGTAGCATGTGCAGGCACACAAGGGCAGGGGCATGCAGCATGTAAGGCACTAGGAAGGGGAGTCACTCGTGTTGGGGAGAGACTAGCACCGTGTGCAGGCGCTGAAGGAGCCACCACATAGCGCTGAGAGGGGCACGCGGAGAGATGTGCAGGTAGGGGGTTTTGCAACCAGCTGCAGTAGGTCACGGCGAGGACAAAGAGCGATGTGGGCACCGGATAAGTGAGGAACAAGCTGGTTGCGCACTGTAGCCGCGTGAGGTCGCAGCTACAGTGCAAGGGAAAAAGTGCAATCGGCTGAGCAGTGCATGGGAAGAAGCATCAGGGCACTCGGAGCAGGTCCTTGATCGGCAGGGAAAGGTGCACAGGTGTGCGGGGGAGGGTGGGTAAGGTGTGCGATGGCATGTGATGGTGGCTGGAGTGCATGGTGGTGATGCGCAAGCAGAGCAAGCTCTAAAACTTGCTGTTGCGCTCCAACAATGGCGAAGGAACAGATATGAAAATGAAGCAAAAATTAAAATAACAAAACAAAAAAAAAATCAAAATGGGAATCCACCACGCCCACCTACTCGCGAAGGAGCTGGGCAGTGGTGGACCCTTGCCGTGGTGGTTGCAACCATGGGAGAGCATCTCTTGCACACAGCGTGATGGGTGACGGTGGCAACAATGGGAGGCTATTGGGGTATGGGATTTTTATGAGATTTTTGCATGTAGGCACTTGAAGTGTCATGGAATTTAATGTTGGTTGTTATTAGGAGGAATAAGTGGTGGGATTTAAATTGAAATAAGGTGGAAATGGATGAATGGATGCTCAATCTCTCTCTATCTTCCTCTCCATAAAATGCAGAAATGTAAGTATTTACAGGATGCATGCATATCTATCTAATATAAATGCTTAATGTTAGGAAATAGCATAAGATAACATAATTAGAGAGGTGAATTGTTGTGCAATCACGCCCCCATGCCTATCTTTCAATAAGGTATTAGAAATGATCTTAAGCTGAATTTTTTTCTGAAGCAACATTAATGTGTTTATCAGCTAGATGTTGTGAGAGCCAATTGCAAAGAAGACTACCAAAACTCAAGTCTCACATAACATGGACCATCTCTCAACTAACAAGGACTCTTGATATTTGAAACTTAAGTGTGATTTCCAGGACTCATAGGGTTTTGCAAAAGTCGAAAGCTAAGAGGTTATGGTTTGTGCTTAGTGATTGATCAGGACTAATCAGATGAACATTAAGACTCAATCCTAAAGTTTCACGTCTTTTTAAGTCCAGGTTGATCCCAAATTCAACTCATCTCTTTGAATTAACTCTCAAAATGAGAAAATACTCAACACAATTCTTATTGCATTGTGGCTCAAATAATATTTGGTAGAGACAGGGTATTTGTAATTCACCCTGAAAAACTTTTGGTGGAGGAATTTACAGGACATTGGAGAACATTATGACTTATTGTAAATAATATCTTTTTCTACAAATTCATTTTTACTTTCTCTTCTTTTTTTTATACAAATAAATGTCACTGTCTCCGACAACTTTATTTGGTAGAGAACACTTATTTCGTGGGTGAGAACTTAGATGAAAAGAGTTTCTTCTAAACACAAGACTAAAACCCAAGATGAAGAGTATACCTGCACGCACAGGTAAGGACTCCACCCTCCCTAATGAACACTAGGGTTGGATCTTACGTTCATCCAATCTTTCCCGACTTTGTGTAGTGTGAACCAGGGTTACTTAGACTCCCAAGCAGAAGCAAACCAACGAATCCTGTACTGGTGACTCAGGTACAAGAATACGTCCTAAGTTACAAGAGATCCTGGTCTATCTTGTCACTACTCGAGTATAATAAGCCAAAGCCTGAGCGAATCAAGCTTCTATGGCTATGAAAATCTTCAAAGCAACGGCTAAATGTCCATAAACACTTATTTTACTTTTGCTTTAGCTTTCAAATCATAGCTAAGCACTTTTGAAAACTTTTTTTTAAAACTTTTGAATTTTCCATTTTTTATGGGCTTTTGTTGTTTTGTATTTTTTTTTTTTAAATTTTTCAAAATTTTTAATTTGTAGGGATTTTTCAATTAGGCTATATATATATACATACTATAGATGGATATGTATAATGGTCAAGAATTTGCAAAATACCCATATAGTTCGCATATCCTATGGATGCCTATCCATCCCCCATGCCAAATCATGCCATGTCCTCATATGCTTGCAAAATAGGTTAGATAGGGGTAAAGGTTTAGGTGCAAGGGTGATTATAGGGTATAAATCAGGGTGGATGGGTGGGTGGATGGTGGGTGGGGAAAAGCGAAGTGAAATAAAATGAAGTGAAGTGAGGTGAGTGAAATGTAATGTAGAATGCAGAGTGAAAGGGATTGTTGGGGTGTGATGAGAAGCTCATCATGGTCTCTAATTACCCCTAGTTAATTAGCTAGAAATATGTAAATATATGGTTTAATTATTAAATAAGGGATAAATAGTAACGGACCTTAAAATAAGTTTAAAATGTTATATTATCATCCAATTATTATTATTAAAAATTTAATTAATAATTGGACTCGAAATATTATCAATAATTTATCTAATTAATGTGTTAATTAACTTAAGTAATATTTATACCTAAGTATTTAATAACTTAAGTAACATTACTTAATTTAAAAAATTAATCTAAAAAGGTCAAAAATGTAAATTCAAGGTCTAAATATAATAATTATCTTATTTATAATCATATATAAAAAGTTGAAAAAGATTTAAATTAAAATAAACCTTGAAAACCTGAGTTTACATTTTAGTCCTTATATTTTATTTCAATTGGGTCCTTATTATTCATTTAGGTCCTCAACTTTCATTATGATTAAGTCCCTGAAACTTCTTTCCTTCTTCAACCTCCTCAACGGTTGACGACAGGAGGTGCTTCCACCATCTGATCACTGCACATCTGAATCATTCCTTCCTCTCCAAGCTCTTAGAGCTTGTGCTCACCATCTCTTTTTCATCCACCAGTCTGGATGATGCTACAATCCCATTTTAGGGTTGGAAATAACCTCACTGGTGTCAGAGAAGATGCTGGTGGTTACTCCACTCCTAGCCTTTTCTCCATCCAGATTCAAACTCCTTCTCAGCCGCCGCCACCTATAAATACCCCTCCACACCCTTGATTTTCTCCAAGTTAGCTCCCTTCCCTCTTCTTCACTGAGCTAACTGATAGGCTATTCTCTCTAAACTTTGGCGACCTTCCTCCGCGTCATCCGTCTTCCTCCATCCATCTTTGATCTCTCTGGATCTCCGCCGACGTCAGCCAAGTCTTCTGACGAAGCACTGACTAGGAGCTCCTCTGCTTCAGCTCACAAATGCCCACCAGACTTCTTTCACGAACCCTCTGATTTCCTCCTCCGTTATGAACCGTTGATGGTGATCTCCTACCTCCTTCGTCCAGGTAACAGTAGATTAGGTAAGTATATTAGTTACGTTAATTAGTTAGGTATATTAGGTAATTGTAATGCTAGTTTCACATTCATCTTCCTCAGCTCCGGCGAGCTCCTTGAGATTGTCAAGAGCAAATTTCTTGTCATTTTAAGTCATTATTCACCTTCTTAAACCTTTCATGATCATTTCTATCATCCTTAATCACTGAATTGATCATCTGTTCGCCTAAACCACCTCCACCTCCACCAACCGCTCCTGAGGTCCATGGCAGCAATGGTTGAGCTTATTCCACCTCCGCTGGGGCTCTCCACCATTTATTCATCACTTAAGGGCCCAAATCCTCACTTTAATTTAAGTAATTACCCTCTATAGCTTAAATGCCCAATTTAATTTAACCTCCTGAGCTCGCTGTCATTGACAGCTCAGGAGGATCTCAAATCATTAATTATCCATTTAAATACCATCGCAAATACCATTTGACTTGTTTTCTCCGCTAAATTGAGTGGGAAAATAGGTCCGAGCCTAACCAAACTCAAAACTTGTCTACTGTGAATTCACTGGTTAATTCTCACTTTAATGAATAATTGACGAAATTAATCTATTCTAGAGGATCCTTATGACCTCAGGAAGCTTTTTGAATCATTAATGGCACGTTTTACTAACATTTGTACATATTTGCCTTTTTCTAAACTCACCGGAGCTTTGGTGAGCTCCGACGAGTCAAACAAGCTCTTTAGCTTGTAGAACTCAGTGTGAATCTCCAGATCATCGATTTGAAGTACACTGATCATGCTGAGATAGTTTATTTGAGGTTTTAGTGCCTGGAGCTTCTATTAGATCTTCATCTTCTCCAACTCCGGTAGAGTTGGAGATGTCTGAGAGTTAGGTTTAAGTCTCATTTAAAAGGTTTAAAAGCTTTAGTGCCTTGCCTTGAGACCATTACTATGAGTCAATCACTGTGTAAGCTTTGATTTAATCTGACGAACAAACTCCTCTAAAAGCTTAGACGACAGGCCTGGAACCCTAGGAACCTTAAATGAAACATCATTTTAAGGGTCTGAATCTATTCCTGAGGACAAAGAGAAGTTATCTAAGGCTTTAATTTCCTTTGAAATGGTTAAACTTAGAAAGTCAAAATTCGAGTCTTATGGTCAACCTAAAGTTCATTCTTGGATTTTGGATTCAAACAGACAAATTGAAGAGTCTAATCTATTGCTGGGATGTTTGTAAATGATTCAGATGAGATTTGGATGAGCTCTGAGGGATTCTATGGTAGAAATTGATTTCTATAAGTTTAGCTTGTTTTTGAACCCAAACGGACGACAGTAGATTTATGATGACATTCAATTGGATATTCTGCCCAGACAGATTCTTAACAACCTCTCAAGGTTGTTTGATTTGATTCATTAGGTCTTTAGCAATCTGTAGGACCTTTCAGAGCATGAATTATAGTTCTGAAGCTTCATGAGAAGCTTTTTAGCTTTTGCACCTTCCCTGAAGCTCCTTAGAGCTCATTTCCTTCACCAACAGCTGTGGAATCACCCTCTGAAACTATTCAACACCTCATCTGAAGCTCAAATGACCTTCTGTAGACCTTAGAGCTGAAAACTCCACTCTGTAGGCCAATATAGCTGAAACAACCCAAGTCCTTCGCCCTTCAAATTGAAGAGATAAACCTTCCCTGAGAATTATTGATACTTCAATCGTGTAGAACAACTTAAGAGCTTCCAGCATGCTTTTATTTGCTTGGAATGGAGCTCTGAGCTAGCTGGAATCAACATCTGAAGTTCAAACTGGGAGGGGGAAACATAGTCCCACATCGGTGGAACTAGAGCAGCCGCATGGGTATAATACTAATTTGTGTTTAAGGCTTCTCAGTCGATGGTGCACGGCGCATGAAATGAAACTGAGCATATGGGTGTGTGTGTGTGTGGGTGCGTGTAGTGCGCGTGCCCGGGTGTGTGTGTGCCAGTGGGCATGCAAATGTGGGCCTGTGAGGGTGTGTGCATGGGACCTGAGAGGCCATGAGCCGGATGGGCTCGAGACTAAGCAAACCGGAAATAAACCAAACTAAATAAAACCAGCCTTGGACCTAGTAGGGTCTAGTCCCACTCTGAGAAGGGTGCTGTGTATCCTCGACCGGTCCAAGCCACCAATCAAAAACCTAATTTTTGGTTCAAAGAGTTAGACCGGTTCGGTTCAGAAGGATTGAAAGGGTTCAAAAGGAAAGGATGCTAAGGTTTAGAAGAGAAGGAGAAAAAGAAAAGGAGAGCTCGTAAGGGAAAGAAAGGTATACAGGCATAAGGGCTAAAGAAGAAGAGAAGGCAGAGAAGGAAGAAAGAAAAGAAAGAGAAGAAGACTTCTATAAGAGGAGCTCGAGCAAGATTAAGGAAAAGATTAAGAAGAAGATAAATAAATATGTAAAAAGAAAAGAGAAAGGGTGAGAGAAAGGTAAAAGAAGAGAAAGAAAGAGGCTGAAGACAAAGAAGAAAAATTAGTGGTTTAATTTCTTGCTTTTTATTAATTCCTTTTGAGATTAATGTTGTAATAAGTCACATTTTCATTAGAAATACTTTCTCTTGCCTTAATCTCTTGTAAATAAAAAGAAATAAACATGTTTACTTGTTTGTTAAAGAAGATCATTTGTGTAAATGTGTTTTCTTATGGAATTTTGCATATTCTTTTAAATAGAAACCCTTAAGCAAAATTCATGTTCTTAAAGTAAATTTAATTATACTTTCCATAAGTACCTTATATTTAATGATGAATTCTAGTTAAGTTATACCACCCAGCGAACGACCTGGACTCAACTAGTTAAAAGAAATAAAATCTAAAATGTTAGGTTAACTTGACCTTATACTACTTAATTGACACAAATTCAAGTTGACCTAAGTTACTTTCTTCTGCACATAATTAATCACAATTAACTTAATTAACTATGTTGAGAAAGATAACAATCATTTTAATGGCTTCATTGCCAGGGAGGTAACTGTAATTATATTCGCCATTATTACTATTTTTTGTCTTGTACTAATTAGTTTTGTTTTTGTTTCATTTTCTGTCTTCTTTTCAGGTTTACCTCTGTAGGTATTCTCAGGAAAGAAGGCGGGTTTTCTTTTTCTATTTTTCACTATACATACCATTGTAAGTATTCTTTTTCTTAGTCTCTAGTTTAGTTCTATTATTGCATTTAGTTAGTAAAAAAATTTAAAAAATATAAAAATACATATTTTCTGACAAGCAGCAGCATGTTATTGGCATACACTCTTAGGAGTGCATTTACCTGTTAGTAGCTTTACGATCTAACTCAGGAAAAATTTCTATTATTTCTCTCGCATTAGCGGGAAAACACACGAAAAAACCATGTAGATCCCTATCTTGGAGTTAATATCAAGACCACATATTCTTTGAAAATACTTATAAAGTGGTCACTTTATAGTTTCAAAAAAAAAAGTGGTCACTTTACTTCTTTCTATCATATTTTTTAAAAGATTAAGTAAAAAAATAGGATAATAAAAATTGTGACTTAAATCTGTTTGCGGAATACATGCGGGTTTTATCATTATCGTCTGTTGCATGCTATCGTGCACACAACGCGATCACTAGAGTCACACAAGTCTAAATTTTCTATATCTCCTCTTTGCACCTCTTAGCACTTTGGTCGAAGATCAACAAGTCTATCTCACTACTAAAGCCCCGGGGAGCCAGTAGTAAGTGGTCTCAATCCTAGACCTTAGGCCTTTGAGTTTTAAGGATACGCACTTGCGTAGACACGGGTTTAGGATGCGTATTTTGATACTAATATTATACTTGTTTGTGTTCAAAGTATTTTTACGTATTCTAGGACTCTCTTCTTTCCTTAGAAAGAAGAGAAAAACCCTTTTTTTTCGCATTATTTTGCAGGTTTTGTTGCCGCTGATTTTTGGTGGTGTGAGTGTGCCTTTGCACATTCTTTTCATTTTATGCATAGGAGGCGATCCTTGAATCCACCTCTTGTAACTCCATTGATAGGTGCTCCTAAGCCGGTTGCAGCTAAGCAACCAATCAAATTCCCGTATGATTCATCTATTTCTATGGATCAACTGCAAAATCAGAATCTTGAGATCCCTTCTTCTTCTGGTCAGGGGGAGATGCTGCCTTTTGATATTCATGAGGTTCTCCGAAACCAAAATCTTAGAATGCTTGAACAAAATCGCCAAATCAATCTGTTAACTACAGCTTTAAATAATTTACAAAATCTTCAGGCATGTCCTCCACTTCAACCTGAGGCGGGTTTTAACCTTCCTGATTTATTGATTCCTCGTCCTAGGCCTCTACTTCGAGACTACTATAATCCATCTAATGCACAAGTAGAGCCTAATGTTAGGATTCCTATTGGGAAAATGATCCAGAATTAAAGCCAAACATTATAGGTCTAATCCCACATTTTCATAGATTTGCATCCGAGGATCCATTCCAACATATTGAAGATTTTAAAAATCTATCTCAAACTTTTGGACCTCGAAACCAAAATAGGTAAATCCTACTTCTGAAGATGTTCTCTTTTAGCCTTAAAGATAAAGCCACATATTGGCATAAAACTATTGCAAGACCAATCTCAACTTGGACTGAACTCGAATCTGCATTCTTGAAGAAATTCTTTCCTATTGGTTGCACGAATGCTTTAAGGCGAGCAATCACAACTTTTAATCAAAATCATGGAGAACCAATTCATGAGGCGTGGGAACGCTTTCATGAATTACAAAGGAAATGCCCACATCATGACATCCCTCGTTGGCAACTAATGCATATCTTTTATTATGGATTGCAAGAGGGCATTCACAATCTAGTCAATGCCTCTTGTGGAGGGAACTTTCTCAATCGCGATGCAGAATCCGCTTTAGAATTATTTGAAGGGATGGCGGAGAACTCAATCAACAATGCATCCATGTCGCAATTTACGCGGAGCACGAATATAGCACATCAAAATCCGCATAAGGGCATTCACGAGATCGATAATCCATCCAGTTCAAAGGATTTGGAAATTATTACAAAAAAATTGAACAAAGTTGACATTGTAGCAAAGCATCTTGCTGAGGTCAGAAATACTATGAAAACTCTTACACCTCTACTTGCTACGCAAAATCCCGTGCATTCACCTGTTTTGCAAATTCCCACGGGGAGGGAATTTGTGAATAATCTAGATCCTGGAGATCCATCTTCCTTGGGTTTTCTATCTACTTATGCACCAACCCAAGGAGGGACCTTTGTCCCATAATCTTTACCACCCATTTCCCCGCCCTTTCCTATTGCAGAAAACATGCCATATCTTTTTGGTTTACACGCCATCTAGGAAAATACTCCAAGATCAAACCCATATTCTAATACCTATAATCATGGTTGGAGAAACCACCCAAATTTCTCTTGGGCTGATTAAAATCAAAGACCAATTTATCCATATCAGACCCATCTAAACCCTCCTCCATTGCCGTTTTAGCAACCTAATGCGAGGCCATTTTACGCAGGTTTGCAAAACCCCATAGGGCCAAATAGAGATTCACAGCTTGACCAGATTTTGTGAGTTGTGACTGAGAGCCAACGACAAAATGCTGAGGCTCTTGCTGAGATTCAAAGGCAATGTAAGGTAGAATTGGCTGATTTACGAAACCAGATCACACTTTTGGCTGAATCTCGTCAACCAGGTACTATTCCATCTCAACCAATTCTGAATCCTAGGAATATGCAAAACCCTAAGAAACATCAAGGCCAAATACATTTCATTAATCAGGCCCTTGAAACAAATCAGAACCCGTCCTCTGTACTTCCTGAAAATAATCCACCAAACCTGCAACAGCAGCCTTTATTGTATCAAAATGACCCACCTATTATTGAGAACCAGAATTGACTCTGCTGATCTTCTGAACTTGGTTGGAATCATTTCTCAAATTGCCCAATCTTTAAATTTTTACATCTCAACCTAAATCAAATCTGATCTTCACGAGATTCACTCTTATCTTTCTAAGATTTTTATATAGGAATCTGATTTTGGTTCTGCGAGATTTATTTTAGGCAATCTCTGGACGAGTTTTTACCGGGTGGTCTTATCTATTTTTCTACTTTTGAACCAATTCTTCCATAACTCCTTTGCATTTTACCATACATATTCTTTTTAGGAGTTCTTTACTAGGGTTTACGCCTAGCTGAAGGCATAAAACTTAGCATTTTGTACATAGTTGTTTCCTGCTTTCTACACTTTTCTCTTCCCATACACTTTTCTAATTTTTCACTTCATCTTACACTGATTACCTTCGTTTAGTCCAACTATACACTCTGACCTTTGGTCAAAATTGAAATCGACTGCACAGAGATCTTTGATCTCCTCTATCCGACTCCTTCCATCACCCTACACTAAATGAAGTGTAATATCTTCTCACCCTTCTTACAATGAAGACATTGTAAAATCTTGGCTTGGGGGGGTGTGAAGTGAAATTTTCACTTCAAGAGTATGTGTAGAGAAAAAATATATATATAAAAAACACATAAAAATTAAATACCCATGAAATTTTAAAATAAATGGAAATTTTGCAAAAAAAATATCATAAAAATTTGAAAAAATTTGAAAAATTTATAAAAATTGGAAAATTTTATAAAACATAAAAACAAAAATATATAAATATAAAAATTTGGAAATTGAAAAATTATAAAAATAATAAAAGGGGTGTTTACATCTAAAATAAAGAAAAGAAGAAAGAAAAAATATATTAACATCAATAATTAAGAGCTTGATCTTTCTTTTAGGTTAGAAACCAAAAAAATATTAAGAAATTATAATATATATATAAGGGCATCAAATCCTTATTTAGATTTTTACTTATAACATTTTGTAAAAACACACTTTTATTTGCAAAATCTTAAAACAAGATTTTATTTGAATTAGAATCTTTAAACCTTAAAAAAAAATTTTTCTATTCTTACCCTAAAATTAAGAAACTAAGGTGTATTAAGTTTAAAACTTAAGTTTTGGAAGTAAATTATAACTTTTTAATCAATTAGATTAAGTAATCCTTTTGCTTTTTGAATATTTGATTTTATCATAAAGTTAAGTAAAAAGGCCAAATATTTAGAATTAATTAAGTAGAGAGTTAGCAGAAACTTAGTCTTTAAATCTATCCGGCTATAGTTAGCTTAATGACTAAAGGACATTTGGCTAGACTTGGTGAGTTTTTGTCCTGACAGAACCTATAGGAGGAAACTAAAAGTTTAAAGAACCTGAGAGTGAATGGCTTTGTTGTCCCAGCTCTGGTTTGAGAACTAAATAACCTAAACATCCAAAAATCACACACATAGAATTGTCTTGATGGCATCTGAGACCGCAAAAACACACTGGTTAAGAATCGATTCTAAATCCTCTTTAGTCCAAGGATTTTCGCAGGGCGGTTCTTGAAAGGGTGAAGGATATGCCACTCACCTAGAAAAAAGATTTGGAGTAAAAAGTTAGTAAGAAAAATGAAAAGGGGGAGAAAAATAAAAAAAATAAAATAAAACACCCTACAGTTAAGTACCCTGCTACAAATGGGTGCTTATGCAGTTTTCCAATAAAAATAAAGCATCTCAGTATAAATAGATGCTACTCTTCCTTCCATCAAATAAAGGAACCTCGCTACATGTGGGTGTTCTAACCTATAGAAAAAGTTGAAAAAATATATGGAGATAAAAATTAGGAATAAGAGACCCAGTGGTCCACGGGGAGATATACTCAAAAAGTGTTGACCTCAGGATAGAAAACTGGTCAGGAGAAAGCAACCAAACCTGAGTAAGTCCAAGCCAAAGGCTTGAATTGGAATAATCTGGATTGGAAATTGATGTCTTAAGATCTAGATTTTTGCAAATTTGGTTGCCTTTAGGAAAACTCTCTTCACAAGCATGAATGTTTTAAAATCATAGCTACTAAACCTTTGTATTGGGCAATGAAGCCTAAGAAATCAGGTTTTGAGGATTTGCAATTGAGACCTAAAGGAGAAGGATTGACAAAATCCTAGGTCTAGAAGTTTGTCCTTAGTGCTGTAGACTGGTAGATTAAAGTTTTACTACTCTAAGTTTGGTTAATGATGAATATCTGGTTAATTTGCTTAAACTTAGATTGATAGAAATCAAATATCATAAATAAAGGATTGACTTAAGTCTATTGAGTTTTTGAGTTAAAATTTAGTTTCCAACTCTTAGGTTTTATTTTCTTAAAACACTTTGAATTCTAAGTTTTAAGGGTTAAGAATGGTTACAAAGAATAAGTGATTTCTGAGATTCTAATTTTTGATAAAATTGTTATTTTAATAACTTTGCTTTTAAAGTGTGCTTTGAAGATGTTTTGAGTTTTAAGTCTAAGGAAATTTTCACAAAATTCTCTGTATATTAGTTATTTATATTTCTATTAAATCTAAAAATATATATTCTAACCTAAGCTTTCCTCTACTTGGTTCTTATTTATATTAATTTAAACTAAGGTGCTTTAAATCATCATATTTTTAGTTAATTTTGCTAGGGACTAGCAAAACTTTGGCTTGGGGGTATGATGAGAAGCTCATCATGGTCTCTAATTACCCCTAATTAACTAGTCTTCCTAGTTAATTAGCTAGAAATACGTAAATATATGGGTTAATTATTAAATAAGGGGTAAATAGTAAAAGACCTTAAAACAAGTTAAAAATGCTATATTATGGTCCAATTAGTATTATTAATAATTTAATTAATAATTAGACTCGAAATATTATCAATAACTTATCTAATTAATGTGTTAATTAACTTAAGTATAATTTATACTTAAGTATCTAATAACTTAAGTAACATTACTTAATTAAAAAAATTAATCTATAAAGGACAAAAATGTAAATTCAAGGTCTAAATATAAAAAGTCATATTTATAATCATATATAAAATGTTGCAAAAGATTTAAATTAAAATAAACATTGAAAACCTGAGTTTACATTTTAGTCCTTATATTTTTTTTCAATCGGGTCCATATTCTAAATTTAGGTCCTCAACTTTCATTACGATTAAGTCCCTGAAACTTCTTCTTCTTTCCTTCTTCAACCTCCTCGACGGCTGACGACAGGAGGTGCTTCCACCATCTGATCACCGCACAACTAACGTCATTCCTTCCACTCCAAGCTCCTGGAGCTTGTGCTCACCATCTCCTTTTCATCCACCGATCTGGATGATGCTACAATCCCATTTTAGGATTGGAGATAACCTCAATGGCGTCGGAGAAGATGCCAGTGGTTACTCCACTCCTAGCCTTTTCTCCATCCAGATTCAACCTCCTTCTCAGCCGCCGCTAGCTATAAATACCCCTCCACACCCTCGATTTTCACCAAGTTAGCTCCCTTTCCTCTTCTTCATTGAGCTAACCGATAGGCTATTCTCTCTAAACTCTAGAAACCTTCCTCCGCTTCAATCGTCTTCCTCCATCCATCTTTGATCGCTCCTGGATCTCCGCCGACGTCAGCCAAGTCTTCTGACGAAGCACTGACTAGGAGCTCCTCTACTTAACCTCACAAATGCCCACCAGACTTCTTTCGCCAACCCTCTAATTTCCTCCTCTATTTTGAACCATCGATGGAGATCTCCTACCTCCTTCGTCCAGGTAACAGTATATTAGGTAAGTAGATTAGTTAGGTTAATTAGTTAGGTAGATTAGGTAACTGTAATGCTGGTTTCACATTCATCTTCCTCAGCTCCGGCGATCTCCCTGAGCTTGTTAGGAGCAAATTTCTTGTCTTTTTAAGTCACCATTCACCTTATTAAACCTTTCATGAACATTTCTATCATCTTTAGTCACTGAACTGATCATCTATTTGCCTAAACCACCTCCACCTCCACCAACTGCTCCTGCTGTCCTTGGCAATAGTGGTTGACCTTATTCCGCCTACACTGGGGCTCTCCACCATCTATTCATCACTTAAGGGCCCTAATCCTCACTTTAATTTAAGTAATTACCTTCTATAACTTAAACGCCCAATTTAATTTAAGCTCCTGAGCTCGCTCTCAATGGCAGCTCAGGAGTATCTCAAGTCATTAATTATCCATCTAAATACCATCGCAAATACCTGTTAACTTGTTTTCTCCACTCAATTAAGTGGGAAAACAGGTCCTAAGCCTAATCAAACTCAAAACTTGTCTACTGTGAATTCACAGATTAATTCTCACTTTAATGAATAATTAACGAAAATAATGTGTTCCTAAGGTTCCTTGTGACCTCAGGAAGCTTTTTGAATCATTAATGGCAAGTTTTACCAACATCAGTACATATTTGCCTTTTTCTGGACTCACCGGAGCTCTGGTGAGCTCTGACGAGTCAAACAAGCTCTTCAGCCTGTAGAACTCAGTGTGAAGCACCAAATCATCGATTTGAAGTACACTGATCATGTTGAGACAATTAATTTGAGGTTTTAGTGCCTGGAGCTTCTCTTAGATCTTCATCTTCTCCAACTCTGATAGAGTTGGAGATGTCTGATAGTTAGGTTTAAGTCTCATTTAAAAGGTTTAAAAGCTTCAATGCCTTGCCTTGAGACCGTTACTATAAGTCAATCACTGTGATAAGCTTTGATTTATTCTGACAAACAAACTCCTCCAAAAGCTCAGGTGGCAGGCCTGGAACACTAGGAACTTTAATTGAAACATCATTTGAAGGGTCTGAATCTGTTCCTGAGGATAAAGTGAAGTTATCTAAGGCTTTAATTTCCTTTGAAATGGTTAAACTCAAAAAGTAAAAATTTGAGGCTTATGGTCAACCTAAAGTTTGATTCTTGGATTTTGGATTCAAACAGACAAATTGAAGAGTCTAATCTGCTACTAGGATGTTTGTACATGATTCAGATGAGATTTGGATGAGCTCTGATGGATTCTATGGTAGAAATTGATTTTTGTCAGTTTGGGTCGTTTTTGAACACAAACTGACGATAGTAGGTTTGTATGAGATTCAATTAGATATTCTGCCTAGAAAGATTCTTAACAACCTCTCAAGGTTGTTTGATTTGATTCATTAGGTTTTTAGCTATCTATAGGACCTTTCAGAACTTGAATTACAGTTCTGAAGCTCCGTGGAGAAGCTTTTTAGCCTCTGCACCTTCGTTGAAGCTCCTTAGAGCTCATTTCCTTCACCAACAGCTGCGGAATCACCCTCTAAAACTATTCAACACCTCATCTGGAGGACAAATGACCTTCTGTAGACCTTAGAGCTGAAAACTCCACTTTGCAGGCCAATATAGCTGAAACAACCCATGTCCTTTGCCCTTCAAATTAAAGAGCTAAACCTTCTTTGAGTATCAAATTGATACTTCAATCATGTAGAACAACTTAAGAGCTTTCCAGCAAGCTTTTATTTGCTTGGAACAAAGCTCTGAGCTGGCTGGAACCAACATTTGAACTTCAAACTGGGAGGGGGAAACATAGTCCCACATCGGTGGAACTGGAGCGGCCGCATGGGTATAAAACTAATTTGTGTTTAAGGCTTCTCAGTCGACAGCGCACGGCACATGAAACGAAATTGAGCATATGGGTGTGTGTGTGGTGTGGGCACGTGCGGTGCGCATGCCCGAGTGTGTGAGCACCTGTGGGCATGCGAGTGTGGGCCCTTGAGGGCGTATGCATGGGGCCTGGGAGGGCGTGAGTTGGATGGGCTCGAGGCGAACCAAAAATAAACCGAACTAAATAAAACCAGGCTTGAACCTAGTTGGGTCTGGTCCCACACTGAGAAGGGTGCTGTGTATCACCGACCGGTCCAAGCTACCAATCAAAAACCTAATTTTTGGTTCAAAGAGTTAGACCGGATCGGTTCAGAAGGATTGAAAGGGTTTAGAAGGAAAGGATGCTAAGGTTCAGAAGAGAAGGAGAAGAAGCAAATGAAAGGAAGAGGAGTAGAAGAAAGGAGAGCTCACAAGGAAAAGAAAGGTAGACAGGCATGAGGACTAAAGAAGAAGAGAAGGCAGAGAAGAAAGAAAGAAAAGAAAGAGAAGAGGACTTGTATAAGAGGAGCTCGAAAAAGATTATGGAAAAGATTAAGAAGAAGATTAAGAAATAAGTAAAAACGAATGAGAAAGAGAGAGAGAAAGTAAAAGAAGGAAAGAAAGAGGCTGAAGACAAGGAAGAAAAATTAGTGGTTTAATTTCTTGCATTTTATTAATTCCTTTTGAGCTTAATGTTGTAATAAGGCACATTTTCATTAGAAATAATTTCTCTTGCCTTAATCTCTTGTAAATAAAAAGAAATAAACATGTTTACTTGTTTGTTAAAGAAGATCATTTGTGTAAATGTGTTTCCTTATGGAATTTTGCATATTCTTTTAAATAGAAACCCTTAAGCAAAATACGTATTCTTAAAGTGAATTTAATTATACTTTCCATAAGTAGCTTAGATTTAATGGTGAATTATAATTAAGTTATACCTCCCAACGAACGACCTAGACTCAACTAGTTAAAAGAAATAAAATCTAAAATGTTAGGTTAACTTGACCCTATACTACTTAATCGACATAAATTCAGGTTGACCTAAGTTATTTTCTTTTGCACATAATTAAGCACAATTAGCTTAATTAACTATGTTGGGAAAGGTAACGATCACAGTGCCTCCCAACGAGCACTGAATTTAACGTCCCTAGCTGGACTCTGTATAAGGCTCATATTAGTTACCCTCCAGTAGGGCAACTATTTCACCAGCAAGGGTAGGCTCATGAGTAAAATACGATTTCAACCGCTGCCCATTAACCATAAATTTATGCCCAGTTTTAGGATCTTCAATTTCGACGGCTCCATTAGGAAAAGGTCTTCAGACCAGGAATGGACCAGTCTATTTGGACTTCAGTTTTATAGGAAAGAATTTGAGCAAGGCATTATAAAGCCAAACCTACTGTGATGGTTCAAATTCCTTCCACCTAAAGTGGATATCGTGAAAGGCCTTGGTATGTTGTTTAAAGGTCAGGGCAGAATCATAGGCTTCACGACATAGCTCTGCTAATTCCTATAGTTGGGGTTTGCTTTCTCAACCACACAGGTCTGGGTTGAGGTTACTTTGGCAAACCACCTAATAACCGTGATGCTCCAACTCCATGGGCAAGTGACAAGGCTTCCCGAAAATAATCCTATATGGAGACATATCATGGGGAGCCTTGAAGGTGGTCCAATACACCCATAAAGCATCAATCAGCTTGTCAGACAAATCCTTACAGTCAAATCGATTCATTTTCTGGAGGATTTGCTTGATTTGTCGGTTCGACACCTCAGCTTGACCATTCGTTTGAGGATGATACGGAGAAGCGATATGGTGGTGGACTCTGTACTTCCTCAAAAGTGTCTGAAATGATGCGTGAGTGAAATGGCTTTTTCCATTCGAAATGATGGCTCGAGGGATCCCAAAGCACGCAAAGATGTGGTCTTTGACGAACTTGGTTGTATTGACATGGTCAACATGACACGTGGGAATGGCCTCAATCCATTTCATGACATAATCAATGGCAACAAGGATGTATTTGAAACCGTTGGATGGAGGAAAGGGTCCCATAAAATCAATTCCCCAAATGTTGAAAATCTCTGCAGCTAGGATGGGTTTCAAGGGCATCATGTCGCGACATGACATTGACCTTAATGACTGGCACCTAGTGCAATGTTTAGCATAATTGTGTGCATCCTGATGAAGGGAGGGCCAAAAGAATCCACATTGCAACACCTTGGTTGTAGTTTTTCTCCCTGAAAAATACCCTCCACAAGCCTTTTCATGACAAAAGGATAGCATACTGGGGAATTCACTGTCAGGAATATAGCAACGGATAATTTGATCAGCACCTACTCTACAAAGTAGTGGATTATCCTACAAATAATACTTTGTTTCTACAATGAGACGCTCACGCTGGTTTTTAGGCTAGCCTCATGGAAGAGATCCATAAGCAAGGTAGTTAGCGATATCGGCATACCAAGGTCCATTTGCCACATCTATCACTAGAAGGTTCTTATCAGAAAAAGATTCATTTAAAGGTAGTGTTAGTCCAATATGGCTCGGATCTAGTCTCGACAGGTGGTCTACGACAACATTCTGGGCTCTGACCTTATCTCGTATCTCAAGATCAAATTCTTGAAGCAGAATGATCCAACGAATCAATCGAGGCTTTGGATCATTCTTTTGCATGAGATGACGAATGGTCGCTTGATCAGTGAAAATGGTAACATGAGAGCCCAGAAGATATGTACGGAATTTCTCCAGTGCAAAGACAATCACCAGCAGCTCCTTTTCTGTGGTTGTGTAATTATGTTGGGCCTCATCTAGCATCTTACTGGCATAATACACCACGAAGGGGTGTTTAGTGTTTATCGCATCTTTGTCCCAAGATGGCTCCGATGGCTAGGTCAGAAGCATCACACATCAACTCAAAGTCAAGGGACCAATCGGGCGGCTAGAGAACAGGGGCTTTGCAGACAGCATCATGTAGTTGCATGAATGCTCAAATACAGTCAGGGCCAATGTCAAAGGGTACATCGGTCAATAACAGATGCATCAAAGGTCCGAAAATCTTAGAGAAATCCTTGATAAATCTCCTATAAAAATCAACGTGCCCAAGAATGGAGCGGAATTGCCGAACAGAGCTAGGTACGGGTAAATCAGCAATCACATCAAGCTTAGCTCTATCCACCTTGTTACCCCTTCTGTAGATGATATGTCCGAGAACAATACCCTCGTGCACTTTGAAATGACTTTTCCCCCAGGAAAGCATGAGGTTAACATCAATACATCTCTGAAGGATGTGGGTCAGGTTGGCTAGGAAGTCGTCAAAAGTCGGTCTGAAGACAGAAAAGTCATCCATAAAGACTTCGAGAAAATCACCCACCATATCATGGAATATCACCAGCATGCATCTTTGTAAAGTAGCTAGTGTGTAACATAGTCCGAATGGCGTCCTTCTGAAAGTGAAGGTGCCAAAAGGAAATGTGAAGGTGGTTTTCTCTTGGTCCCGAGGTCAATAGCCACCTAGCTATAGCCTGAGAATCCATTCTGGAAACAAAAGAACTAATTTCCCGCTAACCACTCCAAGATTTGGTCAATAAAAGGTAGCGAAAAATGGTCTTTTTTGGTAGTAGTATTGAGTTTCCTATAGTCTACACACACTCTCCAAGATGTACGAGTGCGTGTAGGGATGGATTCGCCCCTGTCATTGACATGGATGGTGAGAACCGCCTTTTTAGGAACAACATGAATCGAGCTCACCCAGGGGATGTTGTTGATCGGGTAAATGATGCCCGCATCAAGCCACTTGATAATTTCATTCTTAACGACCTCCCGCATATTAGGATTGAGACATCGCTGCATCTCGTGGGAAGGTTGGGCGTCCTCCGTGTATATACGGTGAGTGCAGTAGGAGGGGCTAATGCCAGTTTGATCAGACAGAGACCATCCAATGGCTGCCTTATGTTCAATTAGGATATTCATTAGTTTACACTATTACTTCCTAGACAATTTTGAATTGATGATTACAGGAAATGTTTCATTTGGTCCTAGGAAAACCTATTTTAGCATGTCAGGTAGTGCTTTAAGCTCAAGAGTGGATGGTGAAAGATCTGGAAAATCTTGGGACAAGAGTGTTCCAAAAGGATCAAGAGAAGGAATAACGGGAAAAGGAAATTAGCCCTCAGGTTGGCCAAGGAGAGGAGCATCTTGGATTGATGGATCCAAGAAAGGAGTGCCCCAGAGATCAACATTTGGGAACAAGGTCCCAGTGTGGAATGTCTCTTCCACCTGATTTTGTGGGAAAGAAAGGGCATTCCGATCTTCAAGGGGGTAGACTAGAGGTCAGTAGCCCGGATATGACTTAGACCACGAGGCGTAAGAGGTGGAGTGGACCTCATCAAGGGTCTACTAAGGAAGAGATAAGGGTAAGGGAGGCGATGGGGAAATGTCACAGTATAAGTCAGCCAGGTCTTGATGATTCTCCAGGGGTGCGCCGTAGCAACTTGAATAGGTCCCAACTAATTCGATACACCCATTGACCGCCATGTCATTGTCAGACATGTCATCCTCGATAAGATCGCAATTAAAATTCTTGGCATCCTTAAAAATATTAAGTTTGAGCTTTTCAGAGCCCACAACTATCTCAATGCATCCCAATTCACAATCGATATGGGCACGGGCTATGGCCAAGAAAGGTCTACCGAGGATTATCGGATAATCAGAAAGTGAACCAAGAACTTCCATATCTAATAAAAGAAAGTCAACAAGAAAACAGAGACTGTTGACCCTAACCACCATGTCTTCCACCACACCCTGCGGGATTTTGACTGGGCGATCAGCCAATTGCAGTGTAATAGGGGTGGGTTTCAGATTTCCCAATGCAAATTTTTGAAACATTATGGTTGGTACAAGGTTAATGGAAGATCCTAAATCTAGCAAGGCACGATCAAAATTGCAGCCTTTGATGCTACATGAAATGAGAGGCGTGCTTGGATTTTTCTACTTCGGTGGTAGTTTTGATAGTATAGCACAACTTGCATGAGGCGAGAGAACCATCGGATTCTTAGTTTTCTTTTGTTGTCGCCTAGGTGTAGTGTAGTCTTTTAGGAAACGGGCAACAGTAGGGATGTGGTCAATCATCTCTAACAGGGGAACCTTGATTTCAACATCCTTGAATAAATATCATAGATTATCAAAGGTCTGCATGTTCTTTTTCTTGCCTTTTCACTCCCTCGGTAGAGCCTTAGGGAATGGGACCGACTTCGGCACCAGTTTGGGTGCATCATCCTTATGAGAATGCGGTATGCAACTCGAATGAGAGGATGATGAAGAAGATGGGCGAGGATCAGGATGAGGCATATTAACGGAGTGTTTACCACTCCTCATAGTAATTGCTTTGGATGTCGCAGGTCTAGTGGGATCATAAGCCGGAGGAGGGTTCACAATAGGGACATATGGTTGATGTGCTGCTACTGGATTAGCCTGAAATCCTTTTGGAATACTCAGAGCTTGCAGAATTTGATGGACCTGCCCTTGAGAAGGTCGTACTTGTGGTTGCAGACCACGAGGTACAAAATTTCACAAATTTAGGATAGGTTGGGCAGGAAGAGTGCCCTGAGATCGAGTCGTCATGCGTAGTTGACTGATCTCAGCATTCTGCTGCACCAATTAGTGTTGAAGAGAAGTCATATTTTCTTCATGGCACTTCGACATTTCCATCATCATTTGCAACAATTTATCAAGAGGGTTTGATGCATGATCCATTTGAGGTGCGCAAAGGTCTAATAGCAAATTTGCCGAAGGATTATATTGGACCCTTGGGGTGACAAGAGCAGACGGTCGCATTGGTCTAATAGTGGGGTTTTAGCACTGAGGGTTGTTGGACCATGCAATGTTTGGATGGTTGCGCCACCCTGGGTTGTAAGTAGTAGAATATGGGCTGTTCCCCAAGGTGCACACGTCATTGAATTCAGAAGACGAGTCCTCATATGGTGCTACATTCGAGTACATGGAGGCTTGGTCCTCCATGTCATAATATTGGCTAGCAAAAGCTAGATCCACATTACTCACCGAGTCACTTTGCACAATGCTTGCTAACGATGGTATAGGTTGTGCGAGACTCTTGGAAATCATCCTAACTTAGGAAGGATTGGGTTTGTGACATGGTGAAGGAGTCGATGTGCGAGCCATAGGACGAGTACAGTTGGCCAAAAATTCATCCAGCTTTTTATGAACGAGGGAGACTTCATCTAATTTTTGTGCAATTAAATTAAATTAGTGGATGATTGGGAAGATCTGGTGTCAACCTCGTGTGCTCCACTACGAGGTGTCTTGTCCCGATTAAAGTCGACAATGGAGGCATTGTTCATATAATTCTCACTTATGTTTTCAAAAAGTTCAAATGCTCCTTCCTCATCAGTATTCATGAAGTTCCCTCCGCAGGAAGCGTCTGCAATCTGGCACAAAGTTTCATTTAGCCCATAATAGAAAATCTACGCTACATGTCACTTAGGCAGATCGTGATGTGGACATTTCCTGAGGAGGTCATTATACCTTTCCCAGGCCTCATGAAACTGCTCGCCATTTTGTTGCGTGAAAGAAGTAATAGCATGGCGAAGCACATTGGAGCACCCAATTGGGGAGAGTTTCTTGAGAAATGCTTATGCATCTCTTTCCAAGATTAGAGAGGTTTCCCAATAGTGCACAACCATTACGCAACTTTGTCCCGCAATGAAAATGGGAACATTTTCATGAGGACGATATGCAACCTGATGTTTCTTGGTTTAATTGTTTCTGCTAAATCGGTTAAGTCTTCCAAGTGAAGAAAAGGGTCTTCACTGGCCAATCCATGGTAATGGAAATTGATTAGGCTAATTACATTAGGTTTTAGTTCAAAATCCTCCCTACCCTCAGGGACACGAATCTGCCCATGGGTCTCTATAGCAATGGGATTCTGATAAGAGCTAATAGTCCTGGGCTACTCCCATTCGGGAGGGTTTTGCATTTCCTCCAATGTTTCCCTAATGGCTTCAATCCGCTTAGTATATAATGCCATTTGGGCTTGGAGGCGGATTAATGGGTCAACGGCTCCACCACCTGGTGGATTTGGAGGGGGGCGATTTCCTCTCTAGGGATTTGGGGGGTGGGTGAGCAGCCATGTTTACAGAGGAGGATGATTCACTAGCTTCTACCCTTCTAGAGTTATCAGACAATTCAAAAAGTTTAGGGTTTTGTGACCTCCTCCCAAACATGCACTGCCACAGGAAGAATTAGCGAGATGAGAACAGAGAAGGGGATAAGAGAAAGGACACCGAATAGGTGCACTTGATGACAAATCAAACTATCAAGGTCCTAACCTCTAAAGCTGACCTAAGACCTAAAGATCTAAGTTACCTACTATCACAACCTATGGAACCGAATACGAGCACCGTGGAACCAGCAATCCAGATTGAAAGGCTATTTGCCCCAGTCTTAGAGACTCAATAGCATGCAGGAACCCGTACCAGCATGTAGGTGCTACATGCAAGTAATTAGACCTCCAAACTTAATGGGGTCAAGTTACTACCAATTTTAATTAAGAGGCTTAGGATACAAGTGCTTTGGAATGTGAAGGGGGTTGTATACAGGTAATGCCCAAGTGCGTTGATTTTTTGAGTGTGTAAAGCAAACATGCAATGGGGAACTCTCCACGAATTGAAGTTTTTAGATAGTGAATGGCTTTTACAATTCAGCTCTTAAGTAGTATGGATTTTATGATTCCACTGAATTACCATTTCAACCAATCTTTGAGTTTTCAAGAAATACAAGTTCTCTATGCCCAAACAACCCTCCAATTTGATTTGGTTAATGCATGCTACAATGCAAATTGGCTCCTAACTAGAAATTTCTAAGTGTGGATGCAAGAATCAGCTTTAATTCAATGTGAAAGGGAGACAAAGCACTTCAATTGAAGTGCTCCAAATCACCATAATGAGAATCCACACAAGTCTCAACCACCAAAAAGTATGAAAAATGAAAATGAATAGTTGGGGTTGAGATTTGGAATCAAATTAGGGGTTAAATTTTGGATCGTGGTGGGGTTGGAGTTAAATTAACTCCAAGACTCCCCAACCAAACTTCTAAATAATGAGGAAAAAGAAAATGTGGCAAATAATAACTTTTAATTTGCCTCAATGATAATTTCGCATTGCTTAATAATGAAGAATCGAGATTCCCAAATTTTTCGTGCATGAAAAATGTGAAAAATCAAGGGCGGTGGTGGTGATAGAAGGAATCAAATAGTGGATTTTAATCCACTCGCCCCAGAAATCTCAAGAAGATTTTCTTTAGGGTTTTTGAATTTTTAATTTTTTTTTATAATTTCAGTGTGATAGAATGACCTAAATTGCAAAGAAGAAGACACCTACCTCCTCAGCAATGTGGCCGAGATCCAAGCAACGCCGACGAGTTCACGCTCTTGCGGCCGTCTTAGATTTGCCCATGTCTCTAACCTCCTCTACAAGTTTCCTCCTTGCGACAGGTACACCTACACAAAAACAAATGAGTATACCCATAAAGAAATGGGTGGAAGAAGAGAAAATCAAAGGAAGAGAATAGAAACTGACTCCAGATAGTGCCTCCCCAGTAATGGCACCAAAAAACTGGCATTAGAACGCAGGTAGGGTTATTTAATTAGGTGAAATAGTGTCAAATTGTGTGTAGTGGAAGTGGTTCATGATAAACATGCATAAATTCAAGATAAAATGCCTATTTATGATATTTCTTAAGCCGAGCATTGCATTCCATAGGTATAAATAGTGCATAACATGCATTACATTGCATTTAGGATAATTTGTGTATATTGTATCGTAATTCTGACATTTTATGGCTAGGGGGTAATGCGACATCTTTGCGAGTTTTGGATGAAGAATTCGACCGTACGGATGTATTCAGAGCAACGATCGCAGTTCGACAATCCGGAAATCACATTGATCCGAGCATTGTGGCATCCTCTACAAGCGAGGAAAGGTGGACAATCCAGATGGTGTCACGTGGCACCATTTGGAGCACCAAAGGTTACCCGCCATACCTCCAAGGGCCACCCAACAAGTGATAGCAGCCATTGGATGAAAATCCAACGGCTGAGAACCCTCCTCCACAGCACGCTCACAACGCATCCTCTCTACAATCTCGTTGGCATGGTGCAATGGTTGAGATACTTGATCCCAAGGGAGGGGCACGGGTTCAAAACTCACAGACCCCCCCCAATTCGCCAATTGGGCGTACGCCAGCGCGCACGCTAGTGCATGCCAATGCGCACGCCAGCGCACACCCATGCACATGCCAGCACTCACTAGCAGTACGCACTCGCGTGCACCACCAGCGTGCACCAGCTGGGCCTTAGTGCTATCCGCACGCGTGATGGAGGGAGAGCACAGCTCACGTGTGAGCAAACGTGAGGTGGCTACAGCGACACTTGAGCTGGAGCTACAGCAACACTTGAGCTGGACATATAGCGATGTCCTAGAGGTCGCTAATTACCCTATGTCCATTTTCAACCCCTTCCCATCCACTATATAAAGAACTACACACCTCCCTTGCCTAGGCATCTCTACCGACTCTACACCCACCTACTCCTAAGCTCTAATAGCCTACCAAAGCTCCATTAGAGCTTATTCCCAAGCTCCAAAAGCCACCTATTAGTGTAATGTTCCTATACCTCACCAAATATTCATCCTCTATCTCACTACCTTCATAGGAAGCCTCAAAGCTGTCCTCCCACATCCATTTCGGCAGACGATCGCCTCCATCTCCTCATCCCCATTCCAAAGCCTTGGTCAAGCATTCCTCTACCCGGCATCCTACATCTCACCTCCATCATCTAGCACCTCACCCTCTTTGTCCAAGCTGTCGCCAAGTGCCGTCATCTTGCCAAACAGCCGATTTGGGAGATTTTTTCTCACCCTATCTCTTTTATATTTTAGCATATTGTAATCGAAATTTGAATGACATTGTGAAATATCATATTTGTTTCTCCACTTTGTGAAGTTATCTCGCTTGTCTTTTTATTTCAAAAACACCAAAAAAATCATAAGACCCTAAAACATCAAAAGGAAACAACACGAAATGTAGATTTCAACAAAAGTAAATGTCGCCTCCTTATGTTTGACCAGAGACTCCCTTGGAGTTTCGATTAAAAATCTTATTTGATTATGCATTTTGTGAACTACAACGAAGGGTTCTTGAAACCCTAATTTTACTTCGCCAAAACACATTCATCAGTTCACCTACAAGCAAATCTACACTTGTTTATCAAATATTTATTATCCTAGCTAGATCAGATTTTAAGATTGTCACTTTTAGGCCAGGGTCGAACTCAGAGAGGTGGGTTTTCTCTTATTATAATTTGTTTGGATAGTCTTGCCCTTGAGGCACACCGTCAAAACTTTGTTCTTGGCTATCGCCAAAAGTTGGTCCTTGGTGATTTGCCAAAAATCAACTCCAAAATGGATCTTGCTACCCCCAAGATTGTGTACCTGGAAAGACAAGAGTTATCTTTTCTATTTTAGGTTTTTTGGTCTTTTCTTTATCAACAAAATAAAAGAGAAGGAAAGAAATGCGAAAAGAAAATACGAAATGGAAAGGAATGGAAATACTTAGCTTATATATATGTAGAATCTATATACCTATATATAGCATATAGATATAGATATATATATCTAGGTATAAGTATATATAACTAGATAATAGGATAGTGAATATTGAATCTAGGATTCAAAAGAAATGTAGCACAATGCTAGGTTAACTGTCGCCTAGAAAGATGGGATAAACCTAGCTATGTGCCACGTGCGGGTGTGGAGTGGACATGTGGAAGTGTGGGTGGAAGGCTTGATATGAGCGAATATCGAGGAATATACGCAACTAGTGCGAATATATCCGCGATATGATGCGTGGTGAATGGATACATGCACGATATTGTGAGTGAGAGATATGTGTAAGTGTGTGAAGGAGGGAGTGAAATATATGTGTGTATGTATATATCTATATATATGGTAGGTATATAATTTTATATAAGTATATATACATAAGTGTATATATCTCTATATCTCTGTATAAGTTTATATATATGTATAGTATATTTGTATAAGTATCTACTTATAAGCATGTATATATATGTACACATATCTGTATATATATATGTATACAGGAAAATACATATATGTATACATATATATATATTTATCTATATATATGTGTGTATATATATATATGCATGTGTATGTGAATATGGATGGGTGTGTAGGAGTGTCTAACTGTGTGCGTATGACTGTGTTTGTGAGAGAGAGGATGTGTGTGTGTGTGTGTGTGGAGTGCACCACGCACTGGCGCATAAGGGCAGGGTCGTTCAGTGCGCTAAGGTGCTGGGAAGGGGAGCCGCTCGCACTGGGGAGAGATGAGCACTGCATGCAGGTGCTGAAGGAGGCACCGTGCAGTGCTGAGAGAGGCGCGTGGAGAGATGCGCAAGCAGGGGGTTCTGCAACCAGTTGCAGCAGGTCACGGGGAGGATAGAGAGCGGCATGGCCACTGGATAAGTGAGGAACGAGCCAGTTGTGCACTATAGCTACGTGAGGTTGTGGCTACAATGCAAGGGAAAAAGTGCAACCGGTCGAGCAGCACATGGGAAGAAGTGGTAGGGTGTGTGGAGAAGGTCCTGGATCAACAGGGAAACGTTCGCAAGTGTGTAGGGGAGGGTGGTTGTGGTGCGGTGGCGTGTGATGGTGGTTGGAGCATGCCAAGGTGATGCACGAGCAGAGTAAGCTCTGAAACTTGATGCTGTGCTACAACAATGGCGGAAGAACAGAGATGAAAATGAAGCAAAAATTAAAATAACAAAGCAACAAAAAAAGAGAAAATCAAAATAGGAATCCACCACGCCCACCTGCTCATGATGGACCTGGGTGATGGTGGACCCTCACCGTGGTGGTTGCAACCATGGGAGAGCATCTCCTGCACATAACGTGCCTCTTCTCAACTAGCGAGAAGAGGAGCTGCATATGGTGAGGGAGATAGAGAGATAGAGATCTAAGGAGGAATAGACTGCGTGGCCGACTGTGGGGATGTGGTGGTGTGTGTGCACTGATGGTGGGGAATGGCTGTGGATGAGGTGAGGGTAGTTTTGTAGGTGATGGGTGAGGGTGGCGACAATGGGAGGTCGTTGGGGTGTGGGATTTTTATGGGATTTTTGCATGTAGGCACTTGAAGTGTCATGGAAATTAATGTAGGTTGTTATTAGGAGGAATAAGTGGTGGGATTTAAATGGAAATAAGGTGGAAATGGAAGGGATGAAATGGATGAATGGATTATCAATCTCTCTCTATCTTCCTCTCCATAAAATGCACAAATTCGAGTATTTACAAGATGCATGCATAGTTATTTAATATAAATGCTTAATGTTAGGAAATAGCATAAGATGACCAAATTAGAGACGTGAATTGCTGTGCAATCAGGTGACAGCCCACATCACCATTCGTAGACTCTTGCACTTCCACCACCATGAACCATGAACCACTTACCCCATGCGCAACCCTACTGTCCACGGTCATCCTCATTACAACCACCATCTTCTCCACCTTCATCTCCTTCCCATCTTTCCTCTTCTTCCTTCAATAAACCCAAAAAAATCACCTCCCATAGTCTTCACAAACCCAACATCACCATCACCATCACCTCCAGCAGAACCACCAGCGCCACTGCTCACCATTCACTGACCCTCGCATCACTCCAAGTGGCCAACAGCCGCTGAAGTCACTAGCGCCCGTGAGCTCCACCACCACCACATGCAGTTGGCATCCCCATCGCCCACCAACACTGCTCCAATTGCGTCCAAGCCCTCATCGCGAACCACTCCAGCACGCTCCTGCCCGCACCCAGCACATCGCCCCTCGTCGTGCGTGACTGTCTAGGCTGCCACTCCACTACACGTCACCTCCAACTCGCCCTCGCCAACTCACCATGTAGCCGCATGCACGCACCGCATGCCTCCTGCACACATATTAGCAGCAGCCCACAGCCACGCCATTGACCTCTGCCCACGCTCCTTTCGAGGAGCTCCTCTTAGCAGCAGCAACCCACCATCTCCCAATTCCCTCCTCCGCTCTATCCGGCCACATTGGTCTACCTTTCGCTACACCACCACAGCCATTAGGTGCGCCTACCTCTAGATGGGATATTAAAAATTACATTCCTTTGCCATTGTGGGATTTTAGGATTAAAGATATTAATATTATAATGTTGCCATTTTATGAACTGAATCCTCCACCTTGCTTTAATTGCTTTATCAGCATATGTGAGTCCTATTAGCCTAATCTGAAAGGGCTTTCAGCTTCGTTTTCATCTAAAAACTTTGGTGAATATTTATTTTCAATGCGTGAGTTTTAAGAGGTCAATGCCTCCCTATGGACACAACCTTCTCTTTTGAGTGGTTAATTTTAGTTGTTTTGATGATCGATTTTCCACCACTCCTTACTATTTCGACATGACATTTCATGTGCGAAAATTGACTCATCCAATGGCACCTTTGCCAGGGGGAAATATGCCTAACAAAGTTACACACATTTTTCTATTCACATTGATCTATTTTTAAGGCTATTATTACTGATATATATTTGTGCTTTGGTGCGAGGTACAGATACTTGGGAGAAGGAGTGTAGCATCACCCACATCCACATCAATGTGGACCTTGTTTCCACCCCTTGAGACATGCGTCATTGAAGTGGTAGAGCCAAGAGACACGGAATTTGCAACGGTGGTTTATGCTTGGAGATTAATTGGACTTATTAGTTAGATTAATTTAATTTCACTATTTTCTCGCCCTTGTCTCTTGGAGCTGGTTTTTGGGAGTCTGTTCCCATTTCTTTTGAATTAGGTTTTTAGTTTCTTTTGTGATTGTTTATCCTTTCCTTGATTGTGCATAAGTAGGTAGATATTAAAAAAAAACAAAATACAAATTGCATGCCTAGAAGTTGTATGATTTAAGATGACCACATAGGATTGAATGAGCAACCACTAGATTTACTTTCTTGCATTGCGAACATTGCATTGTTGATTGCTGGAGAGCCAGGTACGTCCTCTTTTTTAGCATATATATTTGTTCATGCATTGCATTTAGACCTTAATTTCAAAGACCACCAAGTTTGATTTGAAGTGATTTAACAAGTGGTCACCATAAACTTTCTGAAAAGGACTAAGGAGGAACACATTAAAACCCAATGAGTTGATTTGAGACATTGTGCTGCGGTTCAAAATTTAAACTCAAAACTTTTATGATGTATGCACACTTGTTTGATCTTTGCATCAAAGCACGCATTTAGACACTCCTAGGTTTTTGAGCTGCTAGGAAAGAACCCTCCTACCATTGGATTCCAAAGTGCTTGAAACTTAAGATCAAATGTTTGGTAACCCCAAGGAGGGGGATACCTTGTCACAGATTATTGAGGGTAGTCATGAAGCACCACGAAAGCACAACTTCAAAGGAAGGCTTAGGCCTACTTGCAACCCTTAATCTTCCATCCTTAGAGTACTTTACCATTTGGACTTTAGGGCGAAGCACCTAAGTTCCAACTAGGTCTTTATTAAGGCATTCCATAGGTCGACAATAGGCACGTAATTGATTGGACAATTTTTATTGTCACCTACAACTAGACTTAAATTTCAAAGGCCTTAATTGATTAAAGACCTAAAAGAAAGTCCTTTTGAATTGTGTTTGCGTTGTTAGTGTATGCTTGGTAGGCGATCTCTAAGGTGACAACTTGTGTTTAATCCGGAACCTGAAAGAATCCTTAGGAAAGCCTACCAAGAGAGAAGAGAGATGGTCGAGGAAGGAGAAAATAAGATTGCCAAAAACCAATGATCTTTGAGAGACTATTTTATCCCTACCAACCAACCTGGCCATACACTGAGAAGACCTGGGGGGTTAATCCTTATGAAATCAAGAGCAGTACCATATCTTTGTTGCCTTCATTCTATGGTACTTCTAGGGAGGACCCCTACAGGCATTTGGAGGAATTCACCGAGGTCAGTTCCACGGTGAGATTGCAGGGTGTTACTGATGACGCCCAAATGCGAACCCTCTTCCCCTTCTCCCTCAAGGATAAGGCGAAACTTTGGTATTGCACTCTAAATGGTAGAGTGTATACTTGGGATGCCTCGAAGGGAGAGTTTTTGAAAAGTACTTCCCCATGAGCAAAACTAATCATTATAGGAGAGAAATCATAGGTTTTGCTCAACAAGATGGAGAGCAATTTTATGATGCATGGGAGTGCTTCAAAGATTTGTTACCCTTATGCCCCCACCATCAGGTGCCAAGATGACATATTGTAGAAAGGTTCTACACTGGTTTAAATGATAAGCACAGGAAAACAGTGGATGGTGCCTATGCGGGAACGTTTCTCACAAAAACTAGAGATGTAGCTTGGGAGCTTTTCGAGACCTTGAGTGAGAATTCTATCCATTTGAATTCTACCTATTTAGATAGAAAACCAACTCTTATGCAATGAAAGATTGAGGCAAATGAGGCTAGGGATACCCAGAATTTAACCCTCCAAATTCAGTTGTTGAACCAAAATATGAAAAAGCTATGCCTAACCTTAGGCAACTCACAGCAAATGCCTCCCCATCACAAGTTTCACAATGCTCCATCTGCCAATGCAATACACATGCCACTGTGGATTGCCAATTGGCCTCCCAATTTCCTGAACTTGTACAGGAGGAACTGAATACCGCCCAAGTGTTCCGCCTTAGACCCCATAATGATCCTTTTCCCAATACTTATAACAAGGGGTGGAGGAACCACCCAAAATTTTCATGGAGACAAAGGAATGTCTCAAATTTAGGGAATTATAAACCACAACTTTTTCAGAACCAAAAAATGAACCAACCTCAGACCTCTACCCAACCAAAGACCTCTGAGATGGATGAATTGAAGGCAATGTTGAGAACTATGTAGGAAAGTCAAGGTGCCATCATCCAATCTCTTGACAGGGCTATACACGAAATAAAATCATAGATAGGACACCTTGTAGAGGTTGGTAGATAGAGGAAGATTGGGAAGCTTCCCAGTGCTGCTGAGGAGAATCCTAAAGGGAAAGGGATTGTCTTTAGGGAGCATGCCCAAGTGGTGACTATTCTAAGGAGTGGAAAAAAATTTCCAAACTCAATTCTCTTATAGTCCTGAAATCTGAAAACCCATCCACCTGAACTGCCATATCCACTGGAGAAGAGCTACCCAACTCTCCTCCACTTGAAATCACCCCATTAGAAGAGGTTGTCTCCCTTCCACCCAGGGACTGAGAGTGCCCTTTCCAGAGCACTTATCTGAATCTAGGCAGACTTCTGCTAGCTTATCTAGAGCCAAAGATAGGACAGACGAAATAATGGAGACTTTCAAGCAAGTGCAGATTAAACTGCCTTTGCTTGAGGCTATCAGGCATATTCCATCCTATGCCCACTTTCTAAAGGACCTATTTACAAAAATGCAACATTCTAGGAAACAAGTCTAATCAAAAGTTGTCCTGCTTGATTCTATTAACTCAATTATACAACATGGGATGCCCCCGAAACTTGAGGACCTAGGAGCCCCATATATCTCGATGGTCGTTGGAAACTTACATATAGATGAGGCTCTACTTGATGTGGGTACAAAGGTAAATATCCTTCTAAGCTATGTATATGAACAACTTGGAGGTGGCAATTTAAAGCCTTTCCCCGTAATCCTTCAAGTTGCAGACCGATCCTTGAAGACACCACGGGGCCTGCTGGAAGATGTCCTTGTGAAAGTGGAGGATTTCTTCTTCCCTTTTGACTTTCTAGTATTAGGCACTGACCCTACCAACTAACCAACCAAGCCCTCCATCATCTTGGGCCACCCCTTCCTTGCAACCTCGAATGCTTCAATTAATTGCAATATTGGGGCGTTAAAAATGGGCTTTGGGAACATGAACATTCGACTTAATGTGTTTGATGCTTATAAATAAACTGGATTTGAGGATTGTTCCCAAGTTTAGGTTGTAGATGATCTGATTGAAGAGATAACTCCTGTAATTTTATGTGACTGCCCCTTTCAGCATGTCATGATAAATGGGCATTCCCATCTCTTGAAGGAATGTGAAGGGGATGTACTAGAACTTGAGGAGTTGCTTAGAGTTTCTACTGAGTCTCTCTCCCCATCATACCTACCTAAGGTAGATCTGCTACCTGAGATGGGGACATCTATTATGAAACCCTCAACCATACAAGCCCCCGACCTTGAACAGAAACCCCTCCCAAACACTGTCAAGAATGTATTCCTTGGGCCAAATGATACGCTCCCTATAATCATCTCATCTGTGCTATCTAAGGTGCAAGAGGGAGCCTTGCTAGACTGCTTATTAAGGCACAAGGAAGCCTTATCTTGGACAATCGCTGATATTAAGGGTATAGACTCTAGACTCTACATGCATCACATTTATAGTAATGATTCCGTCAAACCATTTTGAGACATTCAGAGACATCTTAACCCCAACATGAGGGAGGTGGTTAAAAAGGAGATTCTGAAATGGTTGGATGCTAGGATCATATATTCCATCGCAGATAGCAAATGGGTTAGTCCAATCCCTGTGGTGCCTAAGAAGGTAGGCTTTATGGTAGAAACCAATGACTTGGGAGAATAAGTGGTGACTAGACCCTCAACTGGCTAGAGGGTCTGCATAGACTGCTGCAAGCTGAACATCGCTACCCAGAAAGATCACTTTCCCGTGCCCTTTATTGATCAGATTCTCAAGAAATTGGCAGGGAACAAGTATTTATACTTTTCAGACAGATATTCTTGGTACAACTAGGTTGCAGTCTTCCCTAATGACCAGGAGAAGACAACTTTCATGAGTCCCTATGGTACCCTTACATTCAGGCATATGCCGTTTGGATTATGTAATGCACCGATAACCTTCCAGAAGTGTATGATTTTTTCTCAGACATGATTGATGAGTTTGTTGAGGTTTTTATGGATGACTTATTTATTTATGGCTCATCTTTTGACCAGTGTCTCCTACACTTAGAGAATGTGCTGAAGAGATGTAAGGAAACTGGTTTAGTCCTTAGCTAGGAGAAGAGTCATTTCATGGTACAGAAAGGCATTGTAGTTAGGCATGTTGTGTCTAAGAGGGACTTGGAAGTACAAAAGGCCAAGGTTGATTCTATTTCCAAACTTCCATTACCCACGAATGTCAAATAGATTAGATCCTTTCTAGGCCATGCGTGCTTTTATATGCACTTTACTAAGAATGTCAACAAAATTTCTAGGCCACTTTGCGACTTACTGGAAAAGGAATCCTCCTTTGATTTTGATGCAAATTGCGTCGAGGCCTTTCACACTCTGAAGGGGGCCTTGATCTCTATGCCTATTCTCCAAGCTCCCCTGATTAGACACTCCCATTTGAGCTGATGTGTGATGCTTCAGATTACACAGTGGGAGCAAGCCTTGGACAAAGGGTTGAGGGAAGACCACATGTTCCATAATATGCCAGCAAGACTTTAACCGAACCACAACAAAACTACACTGTCACTGAAAAGGAATTACTTGTCGTAGTTTTTGCTCTGGGGAAGTTTACGTCTTGTCTTCTTGGGTCTAAGGTGGTTTTTTTCACTTATTACGTGATAGTGAAACATCTCATTACCAAGAAGGATTCTGAGCCATGTCTGATTAGGTGGATCCTACTCCAACAGGAATTTGACTTGGAGTTACGTGAAAAGAAAGGAGTAGAAAATGTAGTGGCTGACCACTTGTCTCGCCTCCCACTTGATCACTCTCCATCTGGAGACATCCATGAGACATTTCCCAATGAAATCCTTATGGTGGTAACATCGACTTCGCCCTAGTATGCTGATACTGTCAATTACTTGGTCATTGGAGAGACTCCTGGCTCTTGGCATGAGCACAAAAGGAAGAAATTCATTTCCCAAGTTAGAATTATTTAGAATTGGACAAGGCCAAGTATTGAGAGGATGCTTGCTTGAAGAGTAGGAACAAAGTGTCTTGAGATTTTTCCATGAACTTCATTGTGGAGGACACGTTGGTGCTAAGAAAATGCCTTTTAAGGTTCTTCGGTCTAATTTTTGGTGGCTTACGTTACTTAAGGATTCTCATAACTTTGTTAATACCTGTATTAGATGTCAATGGACTAGAACGACTGGGAAATGGAATAAGATGCCTGACGAGTTGATTTTCCACTTTTGATTAAGTTTCGCAAATGAAATAACGCGTTGTTGTAGTATGTAAGTGGTGGAAAAATCGACTAATCAACAATTAAAATAACCACCAAATTAGGAGTAGGTCGTATCCACACGGTGGCAATGACCTATTTAAACTCTCAAGGGTTAAAAGCAAATGTCCATGATTAATTTCCCTAAGAAATCGAATCAAAATCACCTTTAGATCAATGTAACAATGATTAGATGAGTTGATTTTGCATTTACGAGAAATATGGAGGTTCTTTACATAAAATAACCATAATAAAATAATGATAAATTAAAAATGTTTTTGCGGAAATGGCATGAAATGTAAATACTAATTCAACCAAAAACAGAGGTTTCTACCTCTCTCTTCCTCGCACATGGGAGAGAGGTTCGTTAGAGGAGCCCTTCTGGGACTAGGATGGCCGGAGCAAGGGCTTCGTGGCGATGGCGGTGGCAAGTTGCGAGATGGCCGGAGTCGGCCGGACAAAGCTCCAGTGAAGCGTGGTTTCCGACGGTGGCTATAGTTGCTGAGGATGATGGCACGGCGCTGCTCGCGTGGGCACGCATGGACGCGCACGAGCGCTCGCAGGCGAAGCGCACCTGCTGTTGGTGTTTAGGCCATGTGACAAGGGTGCACAAGCCACGGTTGCTTGCTACTGAAGATGTGTGGAGGTGCTATGCGTGCAGAGGGGAGCGAAGGCAAGCTAGGTGTGCGCAGGTGCTGAAGGCCACACAGGTGCCCGCGGGCTCTAGTGGGGCGTGCGGCTGCAGCTGCTGCAGGTGATGGCGGGGCGCTGGAGGCAACGCAGGCGTGGAAGGGTGCATGAGCTGTAGGCATGCGCGGGGGTCTACTGCAACGTGCGACTGCAAGTGGTGCACTGAAGGAGGTGGTTCGCGGGAGGAGGTTGAAGCTGCTGCTGCTGTGCACTACAAGCATGCTGGCCGGAGGCACGCTGGCTGCACGGGTGCATGGAGGGCTCGGCCGCAGGTGGCAGCTGCTGCTGGTGTGGATAGTGATGGGTTTTGTTGAAGTGGAGGGGAAACAAAGCAACAAGAAATAAGAAGAAGACGGAAGAAGATATGGGAGGTCAGACGTATTAACTGGCGTAGGGGCGAGGAACTGAAGGTGGTTGTTGGCAGTGGTTACGTGGCCATCAGGCACATGCTCGCGGTAAGCTGCACAAGCCACTGATGGCGTGATGGTCTGTCACCGCCCCTGCCCGCAGTGGTGTGGACTTGCGCTCGCGGTAGGATGCTAGTGGTGGTGGAATGGACAAGCTCTAACGCTCTGCACAGTGGTGGATCGAATTGGTGGTGGCCTTCGTGCTAAGGATGCAGGAACCCTTCTATTATGCTGCAGGAGGAGTGCAGGCGTAGGCAGGCGTTGGTTGAGGAAGAAGCGACGCAGATCGTGGGAAAAGAGATCCATGATTGTTGCTTGTGCATTTAGCTCGCACACTCTCTTGCATGCAGTCGTTAGAGAAGAAACAAACAAAGAAAATAAATAAGGGGTTTTTTATGTGCAAACCCTTAAAAGAAATGTGAAATAAAATAATGCATGTAATGCAACCTAAAAGATTAACTATTCTAATGCATGCTATTCTAAATGAATTCTAAGTATGAATGCAATGCATGGAATATGTAAATAAATGAATACCTAGACTAATCTATTTACATCTTATTGTATGCAATTTATATGCCAATATTAATCTAATTCCTACGCATTTAAGTAACTAATTAGCCCATAAATATGCGCTCATCAAATGCCCCCATGCCTAGTTTTTGCTAGTCCCTAGCAAAAACTAGGCATGGGGGCATTTGATGAAGAAACAACCCAACTCTTCAAGTGGACTAGCCAACCCAAATAGTCTTCCTTTAGAACATGTCAAGTTCTGACTTTAGACTTAAGGTTCCCTGGTAATTGCTAAGTTACATATTAGGTTGGCTAAAGATGAGTTGTAGGCATAGATTTCTCTGATTTCTAACTCTACCCTAGGGTTTATTGGTCCTAGAGATGAAAGCATCTGTACATGTGCATTGGTTTGAGTTATTTAAGGTTGGTTTGATTGCAGGAAAGAGAGTAAGAAAGGGACTTTTTTTTTAATATAATATAATTTTTTTTGTTTGATTCCTCTAAGTCTAACCTTGGATAAGCTATCAGCACGGTCTGTGTCAAATTCATTATCCCCATCATCGAACCTCGAAGGGTGCCTGGATTTCGATGCTTCGAGATGGCACCGCCCATAGCAACCCCAAGAACTCCTGGCAATCAACACTTCGAGATAGTATCGCCAATGGATTTCTAAAGCGAATTCAGGCCTGTGGCAATCAGCTCTTCGAGATAGGGCTGCCATGGTACCTGAACAGCACAATGCACTTACATACCCCCAGTAGGATGGATATCCTAAGAGACAAGCACCAAGGAGGTGACATGTTATCATTGCATCCTCAAGGTGGATGAGTATGAACTCCACCTCTCCTGCGACAGGAACTCTTCCAATCAACTTGTGCTTTCAGGCTTCTCCTAAGTTAGAACTAAGAGAACCAAAATTTTTCTCCAAGAAAGGAATTAAGGTGATCACTATTTACACAAGACCAAGTGTGTGTGAACTGTGGATGCTTTGGTTACAAGGACCCGTAAACGAAAAGGTAGAAAAAGACACTAGATACTACCCAGCCTTTAACTCGATCCCTAGCTTTCCTTCCTCAACCTCTCGAGGAATGATCTGCAGCTTAACTCCTACTTGAGTTTTTAAGTCCACAAAGGACCCTAAAGGTCTAGAGCTAGTACTTCAACTTAGCTTCTAAAGTCAGACACTTAGAGTCAACATTGTCTAACCTAAAGTTCTGGTTTGCCTAAGAATGCAGGGCTTGGCCAGTTAAGCTCAATGATGTAAAATGTTTTTTTTTTTTTTGATTAGATGTATGCAATGCAGAATATTTAAACTAAATGCATGCATGCACTATGTATAAATGCTTTGTACAGATGCCTTAGGTCCTATCCCCCCATGCCTTGTTCAAACAATGTCCTCATTGAAAGTAGAATGACCAAGGGAAGATATTACCTGAGGTGGAAGAGAAAGGAGCTAAGGCTCCTCGAGAGTGACTCGTTAATCAGTTGGCCATCCAAAGTTACATAAGGTTTTAATCATTGGTCGTTGACGGTGAAGGGAGGTGCTGAAGAGGAAGGATTCTTGATCTCCACAACCATATGCGGAAATACTTTGGTGACAATATAAGGCCCATCCCAACGTAATTTCAATTTTCCGAGAAACAACTTAAGTTTGGAATTGAAAAGCTAGACTTGTTGGTTGGGCTCAAAGGTCTTTCTAAGGATGTACTTGTCATGCAAGACCTTAGTTCTCTCTTTATAAGCTTGGGAGGTGTCATAAGCATCATTCCTCATTTCCTCAAGGTCAGCCAACTCTAGTAAACGTGCTTTACCAGCTTGCTCTAAATCCATGTTAACACTTCGGATAGCCCAAAGTTCCCTATGTTGAAGTTCAACGGGTAAGTGGCACGCTTTCCCATACATAATCCGGAAGGGAGGCATGCCCAAAGGAGTTTTGTAGGTTGTTCGATAAGCCCATAAAGTGTCATCGAGCTTTTGGGACTAGTCTTTCCTATCTGGCCAAACAGACTTTTCTAAAATGTTCTTGAGATCCCTATTTGAGACTTCAACCTGGCCACTTGTCTGAGGGTGATAAGGGGTAGCAATCTTGTGAGTTACTCCTAGACTCCTAAGTAGCCGATTGAAATGATGGTTCTAGAAATGAGGTCCCCCATCACTTATAATCATCTTGGGGCAACCAAAGCGAGATATGATATTGGCCTTCACAAATTTCAAGACCACAGAGTGGTCATTTGTGTTGTAGGAATGGCCTTTATCCGCTTGGAGACATAATCTACTGCCACCAAGATATATTCAAATCCATGGGATGAAGGGAAGGGACCCATGAAGTCTATCCCCCAAACATCAAAAATTTCCATAGGTTGGATAGGGTGTTGGGGCATCTCATTCTGCTTCCCAATTGTTCCAGTCCATTGACAACTGAGATAGGCCTTAACAAAGTAATGGGAATCCTTAAATAAAGAAGGCCACCAAAAATCAGACTGGAGAACCTTAAAAGCTATTTTCTTAGCGCCAAAGTGTCCTCCAAAATGAAGCTCATGGCAAAATCTCAACACACTCTGTTGCTCTTCTTCAGGGACACGTCTCCAAACTTGGTCTTGTCTAATATGAAATAATTCTGGCTCTTCCTAGTGAAAGAATCTAACATGGGAAATGAATTGCTTCCATTTTTGCACATCCCAAGAGCTAGGAGTTTCTCCAGTGACCAACTAGTTAACTGTATCTGCATACCAGGGTGAAGTCGGTGTTACCTCCATAAGGGTTTCATTGGGAAATGTCTCACGGACGTCTCCAGATTGAGAGTCATCAAGGGGGAGACGATACAGGTGGTCAGCCACTACATTTTCCACTCCTTTCTTTTCACAAATCTCCAAGTCAAACTCTTGAAGGAGTAGAATCCATCTAAATAAATGTAGCTTAGAGTCTTTCATGGCAATGAGATGTTTCACTGCTGCATGATCAGTAAAAATGACCACCTTGGATCCAAGAAGATAAGACCTAAACTTCTCCAAAGCAAAAACTACAGCAAATAATTCCATTTTAGTGACTGTGTAGTTTTGTTGTGGTTCAGTTAAAGTCTTGCTAGCATAATGTAGCACAAGTGGTTTTCCCTCAACCCTCTGTCCAAGAATAGCTCCCACTGCATAATCCGAAGCATCAGACATTAACTCAAATGGGAGTGTCCAGTCAGGAGCTCAGAGAATAGGCGTAGAGGTCAAGGCCTCCTTCAGCGTATGAAAAGCTTCGGTACACTTTGAATCGAAATCAAAGGAAGATTCCTTCGCCAATAAGTCGCAAAGTGGCCTATAAATTTTGTTGAAATTCTTAATGAATCACCTATAAAAACCTGCATGGCCCAAAAATGATCTAATCTGTTTGATATTTGTGGGCAATGGAAGTTTGGAAATAGAATCAACTTTAGCCTTATCTACTTCCAAGCCCCTTTTAGTCACAACATGCCCAAGTACAATGCCTTTCTTACCAGCATCCAACCACTTCAGAATCTTCTTTTTAACCACTTCCTTCATGTTGGGGTTAAGACGTCTCTGCATGTCTCGAAAGGGTTTGATGGAATCATCAGTATAAATGTGATGCATGCAGAGCATAGAGTCTATACTCTTAATATCAGCAATCGTTGAAGCTATGGCTTCCTTGTGCCTTGATAAGCAGTCTAACAAAGCTCCCTCTTGCACTTTAGATAGTGCAGATGAGATGATTACAGGGTGCGTATCATTTGGCCCAAGGAATACATACTTAAGAGAGACAGGGAGGGGTTTCAGTTCAAGGTCGGGGGCTTGTATGGTTGAGGGTTTCATAATAGAAGTCCCCATCTCAAGTAGCAGATCTACCTTAGGCAGACATGATGGGGAAAGAGACTCAATAGAAACTCCAAGCAATTCCTCAAGTTCTAGCACATCCCTTCGCATTCCTCCAAGAAATGGGAATGCCCATTTAACATGACATGCTGAAGGGGGTCATCACATAAAATTGCAGGAGTTGTCTCTTCAATCAGATCATCTACCACCTCAACTTGGGAACAATCCTCAAATCCATCTTGTTTATAAGCATCGAACACATTTAGTTGAATTTTCCTATTCCCAAAGCCCATTTTTAACGCCCCAGTGTGACAATTAGTTGAAGCATTAAAAGTTGCAAGAAAAGGGTGGCCCAAGATGATAGAGGGCTTGTTTGGTTTGTTGGTAGGGTCAGTGTCCAGTACTAGAAAGTCAATGGGGAAAAAAGAAATCCTCCACTCTCACGAGGACATCTTCCAACAGGCCCCGTGGTGTCTTCAAAGAATGGTCTGCAACTTGGAGGATTACAGGGGAAGGCTTCAGATTGCCTCCTCCAAGTTGCTCATATACATAACTCGAAAGGATGTTCACCCCCGCACCCAGATCAAGCAGAGCCTTGTCTATTTATATGTCGCCAATGACCACTGAGATGTAAGGGGCTCCTAGGTCCTTAAGTTTCGAGGGTGTCCCATGTTGTATAATTAAGCTAACAGAATTAGGCAAGACAACCCTTGATTGGACCTATTTCCTTGATTGCCACTTTTTTGTGCACAGGTCCTTAAGAAAGCAGGCATAGGATGGAATATGCCTGATAGCTTCAAGCAAGGGCAGATTAATTTGCACTAGTTTGAAAGTCTCCATTATTTCATCCATCCTATCTTTGGCTCCAGATGAGCCAGTAGAAGTGTACCCAGAGTCAGATAAGTGCTCTGGAAAGGGAACTCTCGGTCTCTAGGTGGAAGGCTTGTCATGTCAGGTAAGAGGGGGGACGGGGACAACCTCTTCTGTTCAGGTGATTTCAAACGGAGAAGAGTTGGGCTGCTCTTCTCCAATGAGGTTGAAACTCGAGGTGGATGATTTTTCAGAAGGTGGGACTATAGGAGCATCAGGTTTGGAAATTTCTTTCCCACTCCTCAGAATAGTCATCGCCTGGGCTAGCTCCCTAAACACAATCCCTCTCCCTTTAGGGTTCTCCTCAGATGAACTAGGAAGCTTCCTAGTCTCTCTTTTACTCATGGCCTCGACAAGGTGTCCAATTTGTGATTTCATCTCATTGATTGCCTTGTCATGAGATTGGATGATCATATTTTGATTCTCCTGCATGGCTTTAAGCATGGCTTTAAGCTCATCCATCTCAGAAGTCTTGGATGGTTGGGAGGTCATAGGAGGTTGATTATACTATTGAGTCTAAAAGGGTTGGGGTCTGTAATTCCCTGAATTAGAGACATTCCCCTGTCTCCATGAAAAATTGGGGTGGTTCCTCCATCCCTCGTTATAAGTGTTGGAAAATGGGTCATTACAAGGTCTGGGTTGGAATCCTTGGGCGGCATTCAAGTTCTCTTGTACAAGGTCAGGGAATTGGGAGGCCAAATGACAATCCACAGTAGCGTGCATATTGCCATTGCAAATGGAGCATTCAGAAGCATGGGAAGCAGAGGCATTTGGCATGAGTTGGCTAGGGTTTGTCATAAGCCTTTCCATGTTTTGGTTCAACAATTGAATCTAAAAGGCAAAATTCTAGGTATCCCTAGCCTCATTTGCCTCCATCTTTCGCTGCATAAGAGTGTGTTTTCTATCCAAATAGGCAGAATTAAGATGGATAGAATTCTCACTCAAAGTCTCAAAATGATCCCAAGCCTCATCTTCAATTTTTGTGAGAAAGGTTCCTGCACATGCACCATCCACTATTTGCCTGTGCTTGTCATTTAATCCAGTGTAGAACCTTTCTACAAGGTGCCATCTTGGCACTTGATGATGGGGGCATAAGCATAACAAATCTTTGAAGCGCTCCCATGCATCACGAAATTGTTCTCCATATTGTTGAGCAAAACCTATGATTTCCCTCCTGTAGTGATTAGTCTTGCTCATGGGGAAGTATTTTTTCAAAAATTCTCCCTTCAAGGAATCCCAAGTATCCACTCTACGATCTAGAGTGTGATACCAATGCTTCACCTTATCTTTGAGGGAGAAAGGAAAGAGGGTTCACATTTGGGCATCATCAGTAACACCCTGCAATCTCACCGTGGAACAGACCTCAGTGAATTCTTCCAGATGCCTGTAGGGGTCCTCCCTAGAAGTACCATAGAATGAGGGCAACAAAGATATGGTACTACTCTTGATTTCATATGGATTACCCCCCCAGGTCTTCTCAGTGTATGGCCAGGTTGATTGATAGGGATAAAATAATCTCTCAAAGATCGTTGGTTTTCCACAATTCTATTCTCTCTTTCCTCGGCCATCTCTTTTCTCTCTTGGTTGGCTCTCCTAAGGATCCTTTCAGGTTCTGAGTTAAACACAAGTTGTCTCCTCAAAGATCGCCTACCAAGCATACACAAACAAACACAATTCCAAAGGACTTTTATGTCTTTAATCAATTAAGTCCTTTGAGATTTAAGTCCAGTTGTAGATGATAATACAAATTGCCCAAACAATTACATGCCTATTGTCGACCTACAAAATGCCTTATTGAAGACCTAATTGGAACTTAGGTGCTCTACCCTAAAGTTCAAATGGTAAAGTACTCCAAGGATAGAAGATCAAGGGATGCAAGTAGGCCTAAGCCTTCCTTTGAAGCTGTGCTTTCGCGGTGCTTCTTAACTACCCTCAAAAATCTGTGACAGGGTATCCCTCTCCTTGGAGTTACAAAACCTTTGAGCTTAAGTTTCAAGCACTTTGGTATCCAATGATAGGAGAGTTCTTTCCTAGCAGCTCAAAAACCTAGGAATGTCTAAATGCATGCTTAGTGCGCAGTCATGCACGTGTGCATTCACCATAGAAATTTGAATTTTTTTGAACCGCAACATAATATCTCAAATCAACTCCTTGGGTTTTATACGCTTCTCCTTTGATTAGTCCTTTTACATAAAATGTAACCACTTGTTAAATCGTTTCAAGACAACTTATGTGGTCGTGTAATTAAGTCCAAAATGCATTGCGCAATCAGAATATGGATGCAAAGAAAGAGAATGCATACTTGCTTCCAGCAATCAACGATGCGAGAATGCACGCAATGCAGAGAAATAAATCTAGAGGCTGCTCATGCAAACCTGAATGGTTCGTCCTAAGGGCAGGTAGCTTTTAGCAGCCAGCTCATTCTTTTTTTTTTTTAAACTACTTATGCATAATCAAAATAAAATCAGTCCACAAAAGAAAGTAAAAACCTAAATCTAAAGAAAAAGGGAACAGACTCCCAAAAATTACCCAACACGGGCCTAACAAAATCGGGGAACAAACCCCTAAAACTGTACCCCAAAACAAGGGTGAGAAAACAAACAACTAAACTAAACCTAAAGTGTCTACTCTAAATGCTGAATCAAAAGTTAAGAGAAAGATCCTCCTAGATGGTCCTCCATGCATTTCTATGTGTGTGGTTCAAAGCCCACAAGCTTCTGTGATGATCTCGAAGGTGGCCGCAAGATCCACCAAGATGCGAAGCTTAATTTCTCCTCCAAGTAGTGGAAACAAGGTCCACTACGGCGTTGCTAAGGCCAATGCAACAACTCGTGTGTAATATGTGTACCTCGCACCAAGTCAGATAAAACAGGTTAAAAATGCCTCAATTAAAATGTGAACAAATAAATAGATAAATGTGAGTTTAACAAGCCTGTTGCTTCCCCGGCAACGGTGCCATTTGACGAGTCGATTTTCCACTTTCAATTAAGTTTCACAAATGAAATAACTCATTGGTGTAGTATGTAAGTGGTGGAAAAATTGACTAATCAACAATTAAAATAACCACTCAATTTGGAGAAGGTCGTATCCAAAGGGAGGCAATGACCTATTTAAACTCGCAAGGGTTAAAAGAAAATGTCCACGATTAATTTCCCTAAGAAATCGAATCAAAATCGCCTTTAGATCAATGTAACAATGATTAGATGAGCTGATTTTGCATTTACGAGAAATATGGAGGTTCTTTGCATAAAATCACCACAATAAAATAATGATCAATCAAAAATCATCTTTGTGGCAATGGCACGAAATGTAAATACTAATTCAACCAAAAACAGAGGTTTCTACCTCTCTCATCGTGCACGGGAGAGAGGTTCGTTGGAGGAGCCCTTCTGGGATTAGGATGGCAGGAGCGAGGGCTTCGCGGTGGTGGCGGCGGCAGGTTACGAGATGGCTGCAGTCAGCCAGATAGAGCTCCGACGAAGGATGGTTTCTGGTGGTGCCTGCAGCTGCTGAGGACGGTGGCATGGCGCTGCTCATGTGGGCACGCACTGGCACGCGCGGGCACTCGCAAGCGGAGTGCACCTTCTAAAGGCGTTCAGGCCATGTGGCGAGGGTGCGCAGGCTGCGATTGCTCGCTACTGGAGATGCGTACAAGTGTTGTGTGCGTAGAGGGGAGCAAAGGCGAGCTGGGTTCGCGCGGGCGCTGCAGGCTGCACAGGCATGCGCGGTCTTTGGTGTAGCGTACAGTTGCAGCTACTGCAGGTGCTGGCAGGGCACTGGAGGCGATGCACGCGCAGAGGTGTACGTGAGCTGCAGGCGCACACAAGGGTCCGGTGTGGCGTGTGACTGCAGTTGGTGCACTGGAGGAGGTGGTTCGCAGGCGGAAGTTGCAACTGCTGCTGCTGCTGCACGCTACAGGCATGCTGGCTGAAGGCACGCTGGCCACGTGGAGGGCTCAACCGTAGGTGGCAGCTACTGCTAGTGTGGATGGTGATGGTTTTGTTGAAGTGGAGGGGAAACAGAGCAATAAGAAATAAGAAGAAGACGAAAGAAGATATGGGAGGTCTGACATCTAGGATCACTCCCAGACATCTTAACTAGTGTGGGGGCGAGGAATTGAGGGTGGTTGCTGGCGGTGGTTGCATGGCCTTCAGGCACACGCTCACGGTAAGCTGCACAAGCCATTGATGGCGAGACAGTCTATCACCCCACCTGCCCACGGTGGTGTGGACTTAAGCTCGCGGTAGGAGGCCAATGGTGGTGGAATGGATAAGCTCTAATGCTCTACACAGTGGTGGATCGGAATGGTGGTGGCCTTTGTGCTAAGGATGTAGGAACCCTTCTTTTATGCTGTAAGAGGAGTGCAGGCGTAGGCAGGCATTGGTTGAAGAAAAAGTGACACAGATTGTGGGAACATAGATCCACGATTGTTGCTTGTGCATTTAGCTCGCGCACTCTCTTGCATGCAGCAGTTGGAGAAGAAACAAATAAAGAAAAGAAATAAGGGGTTATTTATGTGTAAACCCTTAAAAGAAATGTGAAATAAAATAATGCATGTAATGCAACCTAAAAGATTAACTATTCTAATGCATGCTATTCTAAATGAATTCTAAGAATGAATGCAATGCATGGAATATGCAAATAAATGAATACCTAGACTAATCTCTTTACATCTTATTTTATGCAATTTATATGCCAATATTAATCTAATTCCTAGGCATTTAAGTAACTAATTAGCCCATAAATATGGGCTCATCAATGCCCCAACACCCTATCCAACCTATGGAAATTTTTGATGTATGGGGGATAGGCTTCATGGGTCCCTTCCCTTCATCCCATGGATATGAGTATATCTTGGTGACAGTTGATTATGTCTCCAAGTGGATAGAGGCCATTCCTACGAGCATATATGACCACTCTATTTTCTTGAAATTTGTGATGGCCAATATCATATTTGGCTTCAGCTACCCTAAGATGATTATAAGTGGTGGGGGACCTCACTTTTGGAATCACCACTTCAATTGGCTACTCAAGAGTCTAGGGGTAACTCACAAGATTGCTACCCTTTACCATCCTCAAATGAGTGGCCAGGTTGAAGTGTCAAATACGAAGATCAAGAATATTTTGGAAAAGACTGTTAGGCTAAATAGGAAGGATTGGTCCTAAAAGCTGGATGATGCTTTATGGGTTTATTGGACAGCCTACAAAACCCCTATGGGTATGTCTCCTTTCCAGATAGTGTACGTGAAAGCATGCCATTTACCTGTTGAGCATCTGTTGGAAGCGTATCACACGTATTTGATAGGAAAACATCGTACTGTAGTGCATAATATGATCAAACAAAGATATTTAATAAAAGATAACAAGACTTGAGTCCCAGTCGTTCATCTCTGGGAGGCATTTGTTTTACTTTTGAATTCGATCTTTTATCACTCTAGTTTGTTTAAAATCGCACGCTGGCTTCCAGTCTTCTGAATAAGATTTCACTACTTCTATTATGAACCCTGATTATGTGCGCATGCGTTAAATAGATCACAAAGGTGAAAGTGTGAGTTTCTATGCACACGATTCTAGTGAGATGGTGACTGTTTACAGAAAATGCGTCTATCGTTAGATTTTCTATATTTTCCGGAAACGACATACTTGTTGCGAAATAGATAAATAAGTGAAAAAAGGCAACTAGAATCATGCAGGAAAGATGGCAATCAATAAGCTCATGGTGATTTCAAAACATAGAGATATATATATATAAATGTATCTTTCATTCATTCATTTGGAGAAGTGTTTGCAACATAAAACGTAGAGGAAAGCTTGTACAGGAATGCTTAAAAATGTAAATCTAGCTACCAGAAAACAATTGCATACAAGAATCTACGAGGGGATTTTGCATGCATCATTAGGGGCGAATAAGGACTACACTATTAAGCAGTAAATAAAAGTAGTAAATGTAAAGATTTAGCTACTAATCTATCAGAAGTGATGGCATCCGAAGGTGGTCTCCGATGGCCTTGGAGTGGTAGAGAGGAGAATGAGGGGTGGCCAATGGAGCTTAGGCTGGCACTTGGAGAGAGGTTGGAGGAGTGATCCAACATCCTAGCGTGGTGTCCTTCATGGTGGTGCTCAGCTCATGGAGATGGAGTGGAGATGGTGATGGCTAGCCTAAGTGGAGGTGGATGGAGCCAAGCATGTATGGCCAAAAGTGGATGGGTGAAAATGGCCACCCCTTAGGTCTTTTTATAGACCTAAGGGAGTCTCTCTAGAGAAGTGTGGAACTCTCTAAAGAGAGCCCAAGAATGACCATCCAAGAGAGAGGTTGGTGGTTTCTTAGATCCACCATTTGTGGATCTAAGAATTGAATGCCTCTTGGTTGCTAAATTTGGCAACCAAGAGTTGGAGCCACTTCAAGAGAGTTCTAGAGAACTCTACAGAAGTGTGGGTGTGTGAATGGGTGTGTGTGTGTGTGTGTGTGCTCATGCCCTAGGTGTGTAAGAGGTCTAAGTTAGGTCCTAAGGGGTTTGGGTAGGTGTATACCTTGAATTAGGGTTGCAAACCCTAATTGCTAAGAGGTAATTGCAATTAAACTTATCTTAACTTTAATTGAATCAGTGTGAACCTAATTGAGAGTGAAATAACTCAATTAAGTTGTGTTTAGGTCAATTGGACTCTCACTAAGTCCAATTGAACTTGTGTGGGTTGAGATCTGAGCTCAATTGGACTCAATGAGTCCAATTGACTTAGGTGATGGTAATTGACTTTGATCTAAGTTAATTGGGTTTGGTGAGGACCTAATTAGGTCCTTAGGTAAGTCTAGAGGTGATGTACTAGGGTTAGCACACCTTAATTTAGGTTCCTATGGGGTTGGGATTAGGTCTAGGGAGCTAGAGATCCAAGATCAAGGCTTGAATCTCAAAATAGGAACTGGAGACCAGTTCGAGACATCCAAAAAACATGATCGGACGACTTATACTCAAAAATCAGAAATGCAGGCATTAGTTCTGGACGTCCCATTAGTTCTGTTTTGGGTATTCTGCAGAAATTGGACATCTGACAAAGTGTCTGGATGTCCAATAACACTGCAAAAGTGGGTTGAGGTGTGCGGGAGATGGCTAAGGGTCCTGGACGTCTGATGAACACATTTAAATTCAAGATAAATTGCTTATTTTTTGATAGTTCCTAGGCTTAGCATTGCATATCATGTTATAAATATTGCATAACATCCATTGCATGGAATTTAGGATAGTTGTATATTTTATATATTAATTCCTCCATTTTATATGGCCTGGAGGCAATGCGACATCCATACAGGTTTTGGATGGAAAATCCGACCGTACGGATGGATCCGGAGCGACGATCGCAATTTGGCATCGCAGGAATCATCTTGATCTGAGCACCGTAGCACCCTCTACAAGAAGAAGATGGATAGCCCAGATGGCGCCATGTAGCGCCATCCAGGCCACCCAACATTGGCCACCAGCATCGCCCAACTCCTTCATCCGCGCCCTTCAATCCTAGCTGTTGGATCAAGATCCAACGGCTAGGAGGTGAATGCACCAAAACACTCCACGTGACACAGAGGGAGGATTGCCGCAACGGTGGAGGCGCTAGTTTGCAAAGGAGGGGCATGGGTTCGATTCCCCGCAGCCCCTCAAATTCTCAGTTGGGCGGGTGCTTGTAGCGAAGCGGCAGCGGCAGCGCCAGCCCAAGGTAGCGCACGTGCGCACCCGCAGGCCAGCGCATAGCAAGCGTGCACGCCAGCGCATAACACACGCGCACACAGCTGGGCGCACGCAATCAGCACACGTGATAGGCAGGGCAGGCGACGAGGGCGCAAGTTCGGTTGGCACCAGCTTTCAGCGATAGCTGGGCTGGCCTACAGCGACGCTTACAACCATTGCTATTTTATTGCAAGCCAGCAGAGCCAGCTATGGGCATGGGTGGAGGTGAGCTGTCTACAGTAACGTTTCCAGCGACGGTCTGGAGGTCGCTAAAGGTCCTTTATCCATTTTTAGCCTCTTCACCACTATAAAAGGACCTTCACCCCCTCCCTTCCAAGCCATCTCTACCTACTCTACTCCCACCTACTCCCAAGCTCTTGCAAGCCTACCAACGCTCCATTAGAGCTTGTTCTCAAGCTCCCAAGGTGCCTATTAGTATAGCGAACCTCTGCACCACCAAATATTTCTCCAACTTCCCATCTCCCTCCATAGGTCACCTTAGAGCTGTCCTCCCACCTCCATTCCGGTAGCAGATCACCTCCGTCTTCTCACCTCCATTCCGGAGCCACGTCGAACTTTTCCTCAACATGACATCCTCCAGCATCTCACCTCCGTCATCACGCTCCTCACCTCCTTCGTTCGAGCTTCCGGCAGGCACCGTCGTCTTGCCAAACAGTCGATTTGGGAGATTTCCTCTCACCTCCCTCTCCTTTTATGCTTTCATAGTAGATTGTAATAGACATTGGATTGATATATATATATATACCATTTTCGTTCCACATCTCTATCTTGTGAATCATTTACTTGTCTTTTATTTCAAAAACACAAAAAAAAATAACAAAACCTCAAAATACAAAAAAAGAAACGAATTGAGGCGAGGTTTTCAAGTAAAGTAAACGTCGCCTCCCTGTGTTCAACTCGGGACTTCCTCGGAGTTTAGGTATAAATTTTATTTGATCGACGTGTTTTGCAACTATGACGACAGGTTACTTGTAACACACCTAGCCAACGTCCTATAACTTATCTGGACATCCAGATAAGGGTTGGAACTAGGGTTTTAGGGCTTCCTAGGGTGCTGTGACGTAATCTAAGGGTGGCTAAGGCTTGGGGGAAGTCTCTAGTCTATCCTAGGGCTAGGATGGACCTAAGCTCTTCACATCTTACTGCTTTATTCCTACTTAATAGAATAACAAACCTTGACTCCCTTACATCATTATTCCTATATCTACTCTAAGTCTTCTGCGACAGTCCTACTGCAACACTCGTTCCTGATCCAGCTTCAAATCCTGCTCCAGATCCAGCTTCTGATCAGCTTATTGCCTGCAATCGACATAATACAATTAATCATCACATTATAACATTATTTTATGCATAGCTAAAGTAAAGCAGTGAACATGCAAATAATGCTTATGCATGCATGAATTTCCCTAACTTATGCTAAGTCCTAGCCTAATCTAGGTCAATTAAGACCTATGATTGCTGCACAATCATATCCCCATGCCTAAATCTTACTAGTCCCTAGCAAATGCAAGACTAAATTATTTACAGCAAGGGTCCCTAAGGGATTGATTATTTTATCAAGTGTATGCATAGAGATTTTTCTCCTTTTTGTTTTCATCCTATGCTCTAGAAATCTAGACAACCGCGAAAGTTCAGCTATGTAGATTTTGCAACGAATTCAAGTGAAAAACGGATACACCTCTAAAGCCTGTACTCGACCCCTAGTAAAATTCTAGTAGGATAGGCGAACTTCTTCCCTTGGGGTATTCAAAATATTCTATGAATTTTACCCTGGCTTTAGGCTTAGGTAGAGGATCTCTGAGGGGAAAGATTATATATTTGGTGGCTCACTCTCACTTGATGCTACATAGAGACTAGTGCTACAGAATCTATATTCCTGGATTATTAAGTAACTCAATTCAAAGAAAGACGAGAAAACTATGCTCTCTTTTGATTCCTTTATATTCATTCTCTCTTACTCTTTTTCTTTTTTTTTCTTTTTCTTAGAGCTCACATCCTCACCAGATTCACACATATGATCTGTATTTGGTGGTCTCACTTGACATTAACAATTTAATTGAGTTTTCATAATCCTAACACTAAGTCAATTCCTTAGCCAATATTCGGGCGATCAGAAACACAAGAAAGTAGGTTAAGGCCTTATTTGGTGGATCTTGAATTTATTTGGTGGTATTGCCTCAAAGTAATTGAAATAAACACTAAATATTCACTCCCTTTTCTTTCTTTTTCTTTTTTTTTTCTTCTTTTTTTTCTTTATTTTTGTTTTTTTTTTTTTTTTTGCACTTCTATTTTTTTTCTTTTTCAACACAACACAACAAGCACACATTCAAGAACTATATTGAGAAGGCATTATTAGGGATTGGTGGTACTCAAGAGACATTGGGTGGCTTATTTGGTGGAAGTGCCTGATGCGTGGCATCCACTCAACTCAGTAATTAAGTTAATTTTACTTAACTAAGAGTAGAAAAAGTCACTTAGGTTAACTCAAAATTGTGTCGGTTGTGTAGTATAGGGTCGAATTAACCTAACATTTTAAAAATTTTCTAGGTCATTCGCTGGGAGGTATAATTCATTCTAAATTCACCAATTATCTTTTATTTTCTTTCCAAGTTTAGGAGGTATAACTAAGTTGATTTTAAGAGCATGAATTTTGCCAAAATATCAATTAAAACGAAGTAATATGCAAAATCCCATAAGAGAACATGTTTACTCAAAATGATCTACTTTATTAACAAGCAAACATGTTAGTTTTCCAATTTTATTTCAAAAGAAATTAAAGCAAATATGATTGGTTCTATTAAAACATGCCTTATTACAATATTTAAAAATAAAAAGTAATTAAAATGATGGAAGAAAAATAATTTCCTCTCTTTATTTCTTCAGCCTCTATCTTCTTCTCTCTTTATTTCTCTTCTTTTCCTTTATTTTTATTCTCTCTTGAGCTCTTTTCTTACCTCTCTGCTTCTGTTCTGTTCCTACCTTCCCCTTCTCTTCCTACCTCCTATTCTCTTCCCCTTAGCTTTCTTCTTCTTTCTTAGTTCCCTTAGTAGTGCCTGTTCTCCTTTCTTAGTTCCTTAGCCTTCAGCTCAACACTTAGCATTTAACCATCAGCTATTCTTTTCCTTAAGTTTTCTTTTGAACCATCAGCTGAACTGGGTTTTTTTTCTTTTTAACCAAAAATTATTTTATTTGTGGTGAGGTCCTTTCGAGGATACACAGCACCCTGAGACTAGGGTGGGACCAGACACTACTCGATCCTCGCCTGATTTCAATTAGGTTTGATTTCGGTTTATTTCATTTTGGTCCATTGTTTCGAGCCAATCCAGCCTCCCAGGCCTCGCCCTCCCAGGGCACACTCACTCACTCCCACTCAGGCACACACTCGCAGGCACACATGCCTGCATACACACATACACATGCTCAGATAGGTCATAATTTTTAGATCGGTAACTGGTGCACCGAGCGTTGACGACTGGGAAGACCATGTAACAAATTGCTTTTGTTCCAAGGCGCCCACTCAGAATTCGCCGATGTGGGACTATCTTAACCCCTTCCAGACCCAACTTCAATCAACCATATCTCCCTACTCAGAGCTCCGTTTCAAGTGATTTAAAGTTTGTTGGAAAGCTCTAAGATTACTCTATAGGATTGCAGGTCAATTTAAAGTTTAGACGATGTTTTCCTCTTCAATTTGAAGAGTAAAATCAAGGGGTTCCTACGGGTTATTTATTGCCTGGAAGTGGAAATTAACTTCATAGAGTCCTCAGATGGACTTTTCTTTCTCATTTAAAGGTCTGAACAGGTTCTACAAATTATTCCGCATCTGCTGGAGTAACTTCTAAGCTCTCAAGAACTTCAGGAACAGCAGAGAAGCTCAAAGCTTCTCTGAAAGCTTCAGAGTTTGAATTTTCAGACTTAAAATAGATAAATAGACACTTAAGAATATCTCTTATCGATTTAAACAAATTCTATGGGTTGAAACAAATTGATCTATGTAGGATTTCATCTCAAATTTCACTAGAATGCTACAGCTATTAGTTTGGGTTCAAAAATAACCCAAATTGTCAGAGTTTGAATTTTCACATAAATATCAAGTCTGAGCTCACTTAAGTCTATTTCAGATCATTCATCAAGATCCCAGAAATAATTTAATTGCATCAATTCCTCAGATTGAGCTCAAAACTCCATAATCAAACTCAGTTTGACTGTGAAGGCACAAAAATTTGACTTTCTGTTTAGTGCCTTGACCCAAGAAATTATGCCCTCGAATAGGATCTTCTCAACCTCAGGAATTCGCTCAGCCTTTTGAATAGGTGTTCTAACCTAGATTTCTAGGGTTTCAAACTTCCTGCCTGAGCTTCAAAATGACTTTGTTTGTCAGAAAGATTAAGGGGTTATTGCAATATTCTAAGGGTTTAAACAGCTTCAGTGCATTGCACTAAAGCTTCTAGGTACCTTAAATTCTTCTCAGATCTCTTCTATCAGACATCCCCAGCTCCACCGAGGTTGGAGAAGATGAACCCTCAATCTGAGCTCCAGTCACTAAATCCTCAATTAAATGACTTCAGCACAATCAGTGATCCTCAAATCATTGATCCGGAGCTTCTCAACAAATTCTAAAGGCTGAAGCTCAAGAATGGCTCATCGAAGCTCACTGGAGCTCTGGTGAGTCCAGAAAATATGAAAATTGTGCACAGATTGTTTAAACTTGCCATTTCTAATCTAAAAAGAATCCTTTGGTTGCAAGGAACCACATAATCACATTTAATTCTTCATTTGTCCATTAGAATTAAAATTTGACAGTGAATTTATTTTGAATGAAAATTTAGTTGGTTAAGGCATGGGACTTGATCTCTCACTCAATTAAGTGGCTAAGACAAGTCAACAGATGTCTGTGATAATAAATATATATTTAATTAATGATTTGAACTACTCTTGAGCCACCATTGACAGCGAGCTCAGGAGCTAAATTAAATTTGGGTGTTTAGGTTATATGTGATATTTATATGTATTATAGTGTCGATTAGGGTCCATAAGTGATGGATAGATGATGATAGCCCCAATGGACGCGGAATTAGCTCGACTACTGTCACCATGGATAGTGACAGTAGTTGGTGGAGGTGGAAGATGAATTAGGCAATTAGGTGATTAATTAAGTGATTAAATGGATCAGAAATGATCATGGGAGATAAAGGAAGGTGGACAACGATTTCAAAAGATGAAATTAAGGCTCTAGTGAGCTCAAGGAGTTCGCCGAAGTCGGAGAAGATGAACCCTGAAATTCAAAAATTACTCTAATCTGTCTAGCTATCTAACTAACTAAGCTAACCCACTCCTATTCCTACTCCCACTCCTACTCCTAATCTATTGTTACCTAGATGAAGGGGTCAATAGGGTTCCGCTGAAGGTTCATAGCGGACGACAAAATCAGAGGATGAAAGAAAGATCTCTGGCAGGCGGATTTGAGGTGAAGCAGAGGACTCCTTGGGTCGGCGCCTATGTCAGAGACGCGGCAGACCACGGTGGATCTGCTCAGGTGATCAGAATGAATGGAGGAAGTCGGAAAGTGAGATGGAAAGTCACCGGAGTTTTGGACGAATAGCCTATTGAAGTCGGCTACAATGTTAGAAGAGGAAAGGGAGCCAACTTGAGTAAAATCTGAAGGGTGAGGGGGTATTTATAGTAGTTGGCAGCGAAGAGAATGGTGGGGTTTAGCTGAAGAAGGAGCTTAACCTCTGCCATCGTCTCCGACGACGATGAGGTTATCTCCCACTGAAAATTAGGATTTTCGGTTAATCCAGACCGGTGGATCAAGAGGAGGTTGTGAGCGCAAGCTGTAAGAGCTTGGACAAAGAAGATTGATGTTGGTAGGGCGGTGATCATGCGATGGCATGACTCTCTATCGCCAGCCGTTCATTCGCCTGAAGAAGAAGAAGAAGAAGGAAAGGAACTTAAATGTAATAAAAGTTAAGGACCTATGTGAGAAATAAGGATCCAATTGTAATGAATATTAAGGACCAAAATGTAAACATAGGTTTTGAAGGTTTATTTTAACATAGATCTTTTTCAACTTTTTATATATGTTAGTAAATAAGGTAAATATTATGTTTTCACCTTGAATTTACAGTTTTGACCTTTTAGGTTAATTTATTAGATTAAGTAAAATTACTTAAGTTATTATATACATAGATATACATTATGTTTAAATTACTTAACTTATTAATTAAGAAAATGGTTAATAGGATTTCGAGTCCAATTATTATCTATATTATTAATAATGTTAATTGAATGATAAAATGTCATTTTTAACTTATTTTAAGGTCCTTTACTAAATATCCCTTATTCTATAATTAACCCTTATATGTTCATAACCTTAGCTAATTAACTAGGAAGACTAGTTAATTAGGGGTAATTAGAGATCATGATGAGTGTCTCATCATACCCCCAAGCCAAAGTTTGGCAAAATTAACTAAGACTATGATGATTTAAAGTACTTGGGTTTAAATTATTATAAATAGTAACTATGCAGAGGAAAGCTTAGGTCAAACATTTTTTTAAGTTTAATATAAATGATTAATTTATAGAACATATGTGAAAATTTTCTTACTTAGACTTATACTTATAACTCTTTCAAAAACACACTTAAAATAATTTGTAAACAAGAATTTTACTCAAATTTAAATTCCGCAAAAATCTCTTAATCTTTGTAACTATTCTAAACTCAAATTAGAATTCAAAATGTTTTAAGGAAACAAAACTTAAGGATTGAGAATTAAATTTTAACTCAAAAACTCAATAGAATTAAGTTTGTCCTTTGTTTTTATCAATATAAGTTTAACCAAATTTACCAGATACTCATTATTAATCAAACTTAGAATAGTAAAACTCTAATTTACTAGCCTACAACACTAAAGAATAATTTCTAGACCTAGGATTCTTTCAATTCTTCTCCTTTAGGTCTCAACTTAAAATCTTCAAAACCCAATTTCTTAGACTTCAATGCCTAATACCAAGGTTTATGATGAGAGCCTCATCATGAGCCATAACTAGCTCATTTTGACCTAATAAAGAAGATAAAAGCTCCTACATAACCTAGAAGAAGGCTTAACTGAAGGAACAAGTGCTCTGAGAAGAAAACATGAAATAAAGGTTAAAACTGCAATTTTACCATTGCAGTACATAAACGGGATTTCTCAGAAGCAAAACATAGGTCAAATAGTCCAAAGTGGGTTGAATTAATCAGAAATGGGTTTATGTGCAATCTAAAGATTAAATGACACTTGGTAACCCTAAAACAGACCCGCTTAAATTAACAAGGTTACAGTCAGAATAAAAATCAATCAAACCCTCTAAAAATCATAGAAAAACATCCTCTGGGGTTTAGAACACTTAATTTGTCCTTTGGAACCTAGTTTGACCTAGATTAGGGTCTTAGCTCTTCAATTAACCTAATTTGGGTTTTTTCGCAAAATGTCCAGTCAAACGAGGTCAAACCTAAAATCCAACTTCACCATTGGATTATTTAGGGCCAAATTAGGTTTGTACCAAAATTTGGACCTAAGGGGAGGTCATCTTGACCTACTTTGCAAGTTAGTACACCCAAATCACAAAGAGGTCCCTATCTTTTGAATATCCTTGCAGAGAGCCCCCTAGGTTCCTCGCCTTCTTTGCAAACCGGTCCTACCGCCATTGCTAGGGCAGAACCGAGCTCCGACGAAGTTTCGAGAGAGATGGCTCTCTAATTCCTCAGAGATTCTCTCCCAGAAATGGAAGGGAGATTCTCTGAGGAATTCCCTTCCTTCTAAAGCCAATCAAATTCGCTGGCGTGAACCCAATCTCTCGTGCGAACGCACGAGAGATGTGGGTATCTTTCTTCCTTCCAACTCCGGCGAACCGGCTGACCTAATTGCGCGTCTTTCACGCTCTGATAGGAGCGGCCAGCACCTATAAAACACCCCTCGGACCCGGCCACTCATCTTAAGCTTGATTTTGACGGAGATCCCCTCCAAATTTCTTCTCTCCCATCTCCGGCCAAACGACCCACAAGCTCCGGCGACCGCCTTCCCTCCTTCTCGTCACTCTGCTGCCATACCAGCAGCAGAGTCCTCTCCGCCTCTTCCTCCCGCGGCGCGCTGTACCCTGCGCGCAAGCCCCTGACCTCATCTTCGTCGCCGCTTCCTCCCCCAGGGTCTTTCTTCCCCGACGACGGCAGTCACGAGCCGTCCTCTCCACTGCCTCCCTTCACTCCAGACAACCCCAGATACGTTCTCCATCCTCTTCTCTCTCTTTTCCCCCTGTTATCTCCCTTGATCGACCCTCGACAGACGCTAACCACCTCCATCGTCTTCGCCTCCGACCGCACTCCGGCGAGCCGCCCACACCACTCCAGCCCTCCACACGGCTCGCCAACCACCTCGAAAGCTCCGCCTCACCTCCAGGAACACACTCCACCCTACCACTGCCACTCCAGCCCTCCACAACCACCCCCCGACCAACCCACCATCTCCGGCCACAGGTTGACCTAGGCACGAACGCCTAGGCCGACCTGCGGCCTGCTGCACTGCCCACCGCCTTCGCCGTGCCACGGCGAAGGTCTCTATCTATTCTGATTTGGCCGAGAGGCGCGTTTTGTGTATGACAGGATTCGAGCTGCTGCCGCCATGGACGACCTCTGATGAAGCTCCCGCGAAGCTCCAGGCACCCGGTCTTCCAGACTACAGGTGCTGCATACTAACGCAAGTGTCGCGAGGTGAACGAATCCAGCCGAGGAGCGCTAGCAGAGCCAGCAGCTGCGGGGCAATCGCACGACGAGGTTTCTGCAGGCGCGCGTGAAGGCGAGACCAGATAGTCCCACATCGTGGGATTGCAACCGTCAGGTACCGTATAAGTTATTTTTACGCTTTACTCTTATCGCCTCAGTAAGCACAGGGGTGAGGTCCCTCACTGACCCCACCCGCCTCGTCCGCGGCCTGACCACGCAGACCTGGCGGATCCGACCCGACCTAGACCTACGCACTCCTCGCGCATCACACACCTGCAGGTGCGCCTGGTCCCGGGTTCGATCCGACCCGATTGAGACTGTGGCTCTGGTAGAGCGGTTAGAGTGAATTGCTTGAGAGAGAGACACGCGCGGGTAGAGGGAGAAGGGTTAGGTTTTGTTCCCTGTGCAGGCAGGCTGATTGCAGGAGAAGGACTTGGCCGCTGCAGAAGAAGGAGAAGCAAGACAAAGAAGAAGAAGAAGGCAACGAAGAAAGGAGAAGCAAGACAGAAGAAGAAGAAAGAAAGAAGTCTTCGCAGGAGAAGAAGAAGAAGGACAAGGAAAGATTGCAAAGAGATCCGAAAGGCAGAGCAGAAGAAGAAAAAGAGAAAGAAAGATCACATTTAAGACGTCTGATACATAAATCAGACGTCTAATTCTATTTTTTTTACATCTTTCTTAAAAACTCTTTGAATCAATTATATTTGCATTTAACAGTTGTATTCTTGGGTTTTACAAAGTACTGAGTTTGCTCCCTGTGTTCGACCTCGGATACTCTAGTTGTTCGAGTAATAAAATTATTTATATTTGTTTAAACGTTTTGTCGGTTCTACTGCAACGTAATACGCCTTTAAATCCGCACAGAAACGTTGACAACATTTTGGCGCCACTGCCGGGGAGCAACGGGCACTTGTAAAGCTTTTGAGTACAACTTTTCTATTTAATATCTGACTTAACTTCTCTTTTGTTGTGTTCAATCAGGGAAAGCAAAACAAAAAGGAAAGAATAACAACTGCACAACAGACTGGAGCAGGTAATCTCCATAAGCCCTCTCCCTTAACCCTCTCACAATCTAAAAAAAAAAAAAAAAGGGGAGAAATCAACTTAGGGCTACCTGTCTTATATTTAGTAACTCATCAAGTTGCCTGATTTTCATTTCAACATATTTTTGTCTGTCATCCAACTAAGGCAACTAGGGCTAAGACTTTCTTGATTGAGCCCTAGGTGCTAAATTCTAAGGCAACTAAATTGGACCCATTAGAGCCAAGTTAGGATTGCAAAGCTAGGGTTTTTAGAGACACATCTTCTCTAAAACAAAGAAACAAACTTTCCAAAAAGAAGTGTGCCTAAACCGTGTTTGAAAATATTTATACAAGATGAACCCTAAGCAAATCAGGCTGATAATCCATTTGAATCATAAAAGGAAGGACCTAAAAGCTCTCAAAGGAACAAGAGGTGAAGTTGATCCCTCGAGTCAACCAACCTTAATATTAGGTCACTTTTTGCACTCAAAATACTTAAAAGTTCAAGTGGAACATTAAGCACCTTGATCTTAAAATTAAAAAAAGGTAGACTTAAGAGGTCAAGATCCCCATTCTGGTCTACCTGGAACCGCAGTGACAAGAGAGGTCGGGTGGGGGAAACCCTGTAACCCGTGGGGACGCTTTACCGTGTAGGGGTCTTTGCGGGACTCTCCCTCTCTGGCTGCCCAGGTATTTCTCAGGTGGACGATCTTCTGATCCAGGGGTCCATCTGCCCCGAACCTCTATAGTCACCCAACAATTCTTGGGTGTCTTGATTGGGTCCAGCACCTTCTAATCTCATCACATCTTCCGGTGCATGTTTGGTAGGAGGTCCTTAAGACCATCTTTAAGACCTCCTCTAGAAATTCATTCTCGCCGAGGCCAAGCCTCGATGCCCTTGTTTGTGCAGCAACCCCACCACATAAATCTTTCATCTGATTCAGACCCTGATTCTCCCTCTTCTCCCATCATGGCACAACCCATTGAAGAGGAGAATAACCTTGAACACCAACTTCAACGCTTGAACGATCTCTTTCAGAACTTTGTAAACCCACCACAGCGACCTATGATGCGAGATCACTATAATCCCGCTGCGGTGGCAATCGAACCCCGAGTACGAATCCCAATTGGAGGACCCGATTCTGATCTAAAGCCCAATATGATTCATGCCATACCAAAGTTCCATGGGCTTAACTCTGAGGATCCATTCCAACACATTAAACAACTCAAGCATCTGGCCCAGACTTTCGGGTCAGATGTACAAAACCGGGATATCCTACTCATGAAAATGTTTTCGTTCTCCCTCTTGGACAAGGCCGCGCACTGGTATCAGACTCAGACCCTCCCGATCAACACTTGGGAGGAATTACAGTCCGAATTTTTGAAAAAATTCTTCCCTGTTGGCCGGACGAATGCCTTGCGCCACCAGATTACTCATTTCACTCAACAACAGGGAGAACCTCTTCACGAAGCTTGGGATCGATTCCTAGATCTCATGCGAAAGTGTCCCCATCATGGAGTTCCTAAGTGGGAACAAGTCCAGTCTTTTTACCAGGGACTCCGTGAGGATATTCGTCTAATCGTCAATGCAACATGTGGAGGAAACATCATGGGCCAACACGAGGACACGGTGTGGGAGATTCTCGAAAACATGTGCGAGAACTCCATAAACAATGACTCCTTGGGCTTATTCGACAGGACGAATGCCCGCGCATCGACGAATCTAAGAGGGACACATGAGACGCAGGACCTGTCCACTTCTGTTGACCTGGAATTGATGGCCAGTCGGTTGGACAAGGTCTCTATCATAGAAAAGAAGGTGGACGAGCTAACTCGACATTTGCAGCAAGCCACCTCTGCACAAAACTCTTTTGCACGACCTCCTCTGGCAAGGGAAACAGTGCAAAACATCTATCACCAACCTGCCAAGGGGATGGGCCCCTATCCACCCCGTCTACCTCCCAGACCGGAGTGACCTCCGATCCCGTCTACTCGAGTTGGGGGAACTCTGAACCCTCGTATACTGACTTTCCTGAGGTTTCTCAGAACTGCGAGGACCTCAACGCCATACAGAACGACCCATACTCCAATACCTACAACCCTGGATGGCGAAATCATCCTAACTTTCAGTGGGCGGGAAACTCTCAAAAACCACCATATCAATCCCGCCCACAAGCTCCTCGTCCATATCAGCCGCCTCAGCCTCGGCCCAATCCCACCTACCAATCTGGGCAAAATCAGGATCAACTGACTCTTATCCTTCAAACGCTGGCTGACATTCAAAAAATGAATGCAGCAATGCAAAAACAGCACAAGGACGAGATCACAGAGGTTCGCAACCAACTGGCCCAGATGGCAAATTCTCGCCAACCTGGCACCCTTCCTTCGCAACCTCTGCCCAACCCAAATAATGTGCCGACCCAGAGGCGCATTATGAATCCAAATCCAGGCCACGCACATTTGATTTATCAGGCCCCTGCTACTCCATCACCAGACAGGATGGCGGCTTCTACATCTTATGCAGAATTTCAGCAGCAGCCACCTCTCCTACCTAACCCAAACCAAAGTCAGGCTGGATTAAACTCTGTAACAACACATAGTGGTAAAACAACACAAGACCCACATTATCTGAACCACTCCAAGCCTGATAATCGCCAAGACCCTAGGGTAGTCATCCAAGATACTACTGTCCCAGATCAAGAACCTGGACCTATCCTAGAGGAACCAGCTAGGATCCCATTTCCTGAGGCCTTGACCAAAGGAAAAAGGACAACCAAACCTATGGCTCCTGAGGAGGATCTGGTCAAGCTCTTTGAACAGGTCCAGATAAACATCCCGTTGATGGATGCAATCCGCCACATACCGGCTTATGCAAGATTCTTGAAAGACATATGTACACCTAAACGTAAGCCGCGAACCAAGGATGGGAATCCGATCGTACTGTCGGAGCAAGCCAGCTCTGTCATCCTGATCAAACTCCCACCCAAGGCTAAAGACCCAGGAACCCCCTTGATTTCTTGTAAAATTGGTGAAACCCAACTTGATAGAGCCCTACTAGACCTAGGTGCCTCCATAAATTTAATACCTACATCCCTCCTTGACCACCTTGAAGAATCTGAACTTAAACCCACTGAGGTGACATTGCAGTTAGCTGATCGATCGATCAAGTCACCCAAAGGAATACTCGAGGATGTCATTGTTAGGGTACGAGATTTTTATTTCCCAGTGGACTTCATAGTACTGGACATGGATGCACCTAAGAACCCAAGGGACACACCAACCATATTAGGGAGACCCTTTCTGGCCACTGCTAGGGCCAATATAAACTGCGAAGAGGGCCAGATAGAATTAAAATTTGGGAATCAAAATCTGAAGATCGACATTTTCAAAGCCCAACAAGGGATTAATTGCGGGGTTATAGAGGAAATTTGTGATGTCAAAGCCGTGGTTGATGAACTGCACATAGAGGACAACCTGATTATTCCTGATCAACCACTAGAAAATCAAAAACCGCTAACAGAGGAGTGCGAACACAATCAAGACACACCTATGACTCCTACCATTGCTCCCGATACAAACCCTGAACCACCCGCTGCTGCTGACAATCCTGTCATGGAACTCAAGCCCCTTCCTGAACATCTAAAATATGTCTTTTTGGATTCAAATCAAACGTTTCCTGTGATTATCAATTCTCGACTCACACCTGACCAGGAACTCCGTTTGATTTCTGTTCTCCAGCAACATCGTAGAGCCATTGGATGGACTCTAGATGATTTGACCGGTATAAGCCCTTCATACTGCACGCATCGAATCACGCAGAAGAAGGCTCACGACCTTCAAGAGAAATGCAAAGGCGACTAAACCCTAACCTACAGGAGGTCGTGAAAAAGGAGATCATTAAGTGGTTAGATGCAGGGATCATCTACCCGATCTCCGACAGTCGTTGGGTGAGTCCAACACAAGTGGTACCTAAGAAGGCAGGACTTACCATCATCACGACTGAAACCGGGGAAGTCATTCCTACCCGAATAGCTAATTCGTGGAGAGTCTGCATTGATTACAGAAGACTAAATTCCTCCACGAAGAAGGATCATTTCCCACTACCGTTTATTGATCAGATCCTCGAGAAACTAGCGGGAAATAGATTCTTCTGCTTTCTTGACGGGTACTCCGGTTACAATCAAGTGGAAATCCATCCAGAGGACCAAGAAAAGACCACATTCACCTGCCCCTTCGGGACGTACGCGTTTCGAAGGATGCCGTTCGGTCTCTGCAGTGCACCTACAACTTTTCAGCGGTGCATGCTTGCCATATTCTCAGATATGGTAGGTGACTATCTGGAAGTCTTCATGGATGACTTTTCAGTTTTTGGACAATCATTTGACGATTGCCTCCAACACTTGGTCCATATACTCAGGCGGTGCATCGAGGTGAATTTGGTTCTTTCCTGGGAAAAGAGCCATTTCATGGTGCCTGAGGGAATTGTCCTGGGACATTTAATCTCAGAGAAAGGCATCCAAGTGGATCGAGCTAAGGTTAACCTGATTTCCAAGCTCCCTATGCCTAGCTCGATTAAGGACATCCGATCTTTTTTGGGGCACGTCGGTTTCTACCGTCGATTCATCCCTGATTTCTCCAAAATCGCGCGCCCCCTGACCAATCTGCTTTCCAAGGATGTGCCTTTCGGAATTTCCAAGGAATGCACTCAAGCATTTGAGATCTTACGTGACCGAGTCACCAAAGCCCCAATCCTACAGTCCCCTGATTGGTCTCAACCCTTTGAGATCATGTGCGATGCATCTGACTTCGCTGTAGGAGCGGTTTTGGGGCAGAAAATTGACGGGAAACCTGTGGTCATTTACTACGCCAGCAAAACACTGGATGAGGCTCAGCGTAACAATACGGTTACTGAGAAAGAGCTGCTGGCCGTAGTATTTGCCCTGAAAAAATTCAGATCATACCTTCTAGGTTCCCGTGTTATCATATACTCGGATCACACAGCTGTGAGGCATCTCCTAGCCAAGAAGGACGCGAAACCTCGATTAATCCGCTGGATCTTGCTGTTGCAAGAATTTGACATCGAGATTCGCGACAAGGCGGGAAAGCACAATGTGGTAGCTGATCATTTATCCCACCTTCCTCCTGAAATTATTGATCCGTCCGGACCTATTACAGAACATTTTCCTGATGAGCACCTCCTGACTATCAGTACAAGTCTTCCATGGTTCACCGATATTGTTAATTACCTGGCATCACATCAGATTCCGCCCGATTGGTCGAAGGCCAAAAAGGACAAATTGCGTTCCGATGCCAAGTATTACCTATGGGAAGACCCGTATCTCTTCCGCATTGGTGCTGATCAGATAATCCGACGATGCGTCACGGAAGTGGAAATCAAAGACATACTCTCATTTTGCCATGACCAGGCATGCGGTGGACATTTTTCGAGACATAAAACCGCATCGAAAGTCCTCCAGTGTGGTTTCTACTGGCCCACAATTTTCAAAGATGCATACAATCACTGTAAGGCATGTTCCCGTTGCCAGACTCTAGGCAACATGAGCCATAGAGACATGATGCCTCTACAGCCGATCTTGGTATGCGAAATTTTTGATATTTGGGGGATTGATTTCATGGGACCCTTTCCTACCTCGGATGGCTTCGAATACATTTTACTCGCAGTTGATTATGTTTCCAAGTGGATAGAAGCCATTCCGACCCGAACCAACAATCATAAAGTCGTTATAAAATTCCTTCATCAAAACATTTTCTCAAGGTTCGGGATTCCGCGTGCTATAATTTCCGACGGAGGGACCCATTTTACAAACGCTCAGTTCAGGTCACTGATGATCAAATATGGGGTGTCACACCGAATCTCTACTCCTTACCACCCCCAAACTAATGGTCTAGCTGAGCTATCTAACCGAGAGATCAAGAAGATCCTTCAGGTTACTGTTCGACCTGATAGAAAAGATTGGTCTTCTCGGCTTCCGGAAGCATTGTGGGCCTATAGGACCGCCCACAAGACCCAATTAGGAATGTCTCCCTTCAGACTAGTGTACGGGAAGGCATGTCACCTCCCCGTCGAATTGGAGCATAAAGCCTATTGGGCAGTACGGACCTGTAATCTCGACCTTTCTAAGGCTGGAACCCACAGAAGATTTCAAATGAGCGAGATCGATGAATTACGCCACGACGCATATGAGAACTCGCGAATTTACAAAGAACGGGTTAAAGCTTTTCACGACAAACACATTTCTAGAAAGGTCTTTCATCCTGGTCAAAAAGTTTTACTCTTTGATGCTCGACTCAAACTATTCCCAGGAAAGCTAAGATCCAAGTGGGTCGGACCCTACCTAGTCCGCCAAATCTTCGGAAATGGAGCTATTGAAATCAGCCCACTCAGCCACGATTCTGAACCATTTGTCGTGAATGGGCAGAGACTCAAGCCGTTCATTGACATGACCGATATAGATTTGACTGAGTCATCCTTTACCCTCCTTTCCTCTTGAGCTCATTACGCCCAGCCGATGGCATAAAACTCAGCGCTTAACGGGAGGCAACCCGTCATTCTTTGAAAAACCTGAAACCGTTTCTGACATCACTATGCGGAACTCATATTGCACTTTAGGGTTCATCCATTAGAACAGCCGACTTCACCTCAGGTATACCTACTCGAGATTAGAAATCGTTCGCAACAAGTCGCTTCGACCCATTCACTCACCACACACATGTCCTAATACATGAACTAAGCTGAATTCGAACCCACCAAATTTACAATGGGGACATTGCAAATCTTAGGCATGGGGGGGTATGAAAGTGCAAAATGTCAGAAAATTCATATCAAGAAAGGGTTTCATTTAAAAAAAAAAAAAAAAAAAAAGGACTTGATAGAGGGGAGGAACAATTCAGGGTCATACAAATGAGAGGAGGAAAAGAAAGAAAAATGACAAAAAGAGCAAAAATAAAGAAAGGAGCACAAAAGGAAAAGAAAAAGAAAAAGTCATTAGTAAAAGATTAAGGGGTTAACTGAAGTTCTAGACCAAGTCAAGAAAAAGAAAAGAAAAATGCTTCGGAGATATAACAAGAGATTAGCAGGAACGCTGGTCTTAGGCCTCTTGGGCTAGATTTTTAGCTTAAAAATTCACGTATCCGTTAAAATCTGGACAATCCTCAAGAGGTTGAGGAAAATGCGAAGCTTAAGTATTAGGTCTAAGGCTTAGGAAGTATTCGGCCTCGTTAACTGACCTCCGGTTTGCGGGATTCGGTAACCTAAGCACCCAAATTCACACACAGTCTGGTTCAGTGCGCATAAATATTCAAAACACGCAAGAGCGTTTAATATTCTGAAAAAGTCACCTAGATTAGGAGCGGCCAATCAACACAAGTTGATTTGGACAAGTTCCCAGCGCGGAGAGGCGGGAAATTCCCCTCGAAGATGCGTAACAACATATCGTCTCCTCGGTGCTTGTCTCTTAGGATATTTAAATATCCTACTGGGGGCATGTAAGCACTCTGCTGGTTCAGATACCATGGGTGGCATTATCACGAAATGTCGATCGCCAGGGTCTGAATTCGGCCACGGAACGCCATGGGCGGGATTATCTCGAAATCTCGAAAGCCAGGGTTCCGGGGGTTGCCATGGGCGGGATTATCTCGAAATCTCGAAAGCCAGGGACCCTTGAGGATTGATGATGGGGACGAGGAATCCGATACAGACCGTGTTGAGAAGCTAATCCGAAGCTAGAAATAAAAAGAAAAGAGAGAGAAAAGCTCTCCAAACAAATAAATCCTCTATCTCTCTCTTACAAAAAAAACGCACTGCAAACAGAGCGTAGGCTAAAAATGTCTCAAGCACGGGTGCTTTAACCGCAGAGTCCAACAAACCCTAGGATAGTTTTTGTGGGCCGTAGAAACCTTTGCGAAGGACTGAGGCTAAAGCAGAGCAGGTCCAGATTTTGGTTGGTACTTGAGTACCTCTAGGCCTATTGTCGGCATTCCTACCTAATCACAAAAGAAGCACTTATCATAACTAAGGACACTTTGGGTCTAGAATGGAAGTTAAAACTTTGAAATTTTGCTAAGGGACTAGCAAAAGCTAGGTATGGGGGTATGATGAGAGCCTCATCATGAGCCATAACTAGCTCATTTTGACCCAACAAAGAAGATAAAAGCTCCTACATAACCTAGAAGAAGGCTTAACTGAAGGAACAAGTGCTCTGAGAAGAAAACATGAAATAAAGGTTAAAACTGCAATTTTACCATTGCAGTACATAAACGGGATTTCTCAGAAGCAAAACATAGGTCAAATAGTCCAAAGTGGGTTGAATTAATCAGAAATGGGTTTATGTGCAATCTAAAGATTAAATGACACTTGGTAACCCTAAAACAGACCCGCTTAAATTAACAAGGTTCCAGTCAGAATAAAAATCAAGCAAACCCTCTAAAAATCATAGAAAAACATCCTCTGGGGTTTAGAACACTTAATTTGGCCTTTGGAACCTAGTTTGACCTAGATTAGGGTCTTAGCTCTTCAATTAACCTAATTTGGGTTTTTACGCAAAATGTCCAGTCAAACGAGGTCAAACCTAAAATCCAACTTCACCATTGGATTCTTTAGGGCCAAATTAGGTTTGTACCAAAATTTGGACCTAAGGGGAGGTCATCTTGACCTACTTTGCAAGTTAGTACACCCAAATCACAAAGAGGTCCCTATCTTTTGAATATCCTTGCAGAGAGCCCCCTAGGTTCCTCGCCTTCTTTGCAAACCGGTCCTGCCGCCATTGCTAGGGCAGAACCGAGCTCCGACGAAGTTTCGAGAGAGATGGCTCTCTAATTCCTCAGAGATTCTCTCCCAGAAATGGAAGGGAGATTCTCTGAGGAATTCCCTTCCTTCTAAAGCCAATCAAATTCGCTGGCGTGAACCCAATCTCTCGTGCGAACGCACGAGAGATGTGGGTATCTTTCTTCCTTCCAACTCTGGCGAACCGGCTGACCTAATTGCGCGTCTTTCACGCTCTGATAGGAGCGGCCAGCACCTATAAAACACCCCTCGGACCCGGCCACTCATCTTAAGCTTGATTTTGACGGAGATCCCCTCCAAATTTCTTCTCTCCCATCTCCGGCCAAACGACCCACAAGCTCCGGCGACCGCCTTCCCTCCTTCTCGTCACTCTGCTGCCATACCAGCAGCAGAGTCCTCTCCGCCTCTTCCTCCCGCGGCGTGCTGTACCCTGCGCGCAAGCCCCTGACCTCATCTTCGTCGCCGCTTCCTCCCCCAGGGTCTTTCTTCCCCGACGACGGCAGTCACGAGCCGTCCTCTCCACTGCCTCCCTTCACTCCAGACAACCCCAGATACGTTCTCCATCCTCTTCTCTCTCTTTTCCCCCTGTTATCTCCCTTGATCGACCCTCGACAGACGCTAACCACCTCCATCGTCTTCGCCTCCGACCGCACTCCGGCGAGCCGCCCACACCACTCCAGCCCTCCACACGGCTCGCCAACCACCTCGAAAGCTCCGCCTCACCTCCAGGAACACACTCCACCCTACCACTGCCACTCCAGCCCTCCACAACCACCCCCCGACCAACCCACCATCTCCGGCCACAGGTTGACCTAGGCACGAACGCCTAGGCCGACCTGCGGCCTGCTACACTGCCCACCGCCTTCGCCGTGCCACGGCGAAGGTCTCTATCTATTCTGATTTGGCCGAGAGGCGCGTTTTGTGTACGACAGGATTCGAGCTGCTGCCGCCATGGACGACCTCTGATGAAGCTCCCGCGAAGCTCCAGGCACCCGATCTTCCAGACTACAGGTGCTGCATACTAACGCAAGTGTCGCGAGGTGAACGAATCCAGCCGAGGAGCGCTAGTAGAGCCAACAGCTGCGGGGCAATCGCACGACGAGGTTTCTGCAGGCGCACGTGAAGGCGAGACCAGATAGTCCCACATCGTGGGATTGCAACCGTCAGGTACCGTATAAGTTGTTTTTACGCTTTACTCTTATCGCCTCAGTAAGCACAGGGGTGAGGTCCCTCACTGACCCCACCCGCCTCGTCCGCGGCCTGACCACGCGGACCTGGCGGATCTGACCCGACCTAGACCTACGCACTCCTCGCGCATCACACACCTGTAGGTGCGCCTGGTCCCGGGTACGATCCGACCCGATTGAGATTGTGGCTCTGGTAGAGCGGTTGGAGTGAATTGCTTGAGAGAGAGACATGCGCGGGTAGAGGGAGAAGGGTTAGGTTTTGTTCCCTGTGCAGGCAGGCTGATTGCAGGAGAAGGACTTGGCCACTGCAGAAGAAGGAGAAGCAAGACAAAGAAGAAGAAGAAGGCAACGAAGAAAGGAGAAGCAAGACAGAAGAAGAAGAAAGAAAGAAGTCTTCGCAGGAGAAGAAGAAGAAGGACAAGGAAAGATTGCAAAGAGATCCGAAAGGTAGAGCAGAAGAAGAAAAAGAGAAAGAAAGATCACATTTAAGACGTCTGATACATAAATCAGACGTCTAATTCTATTTTTTTTACATCTTTCTTAAAAACTCTTTGAATCAATTATATTTGCATTTAACAGTTGTATTCTTGGGTTTTACAAAGTACTGAGTTTGCTCCCTGTGTTCGACCTCGGATACTCTAGTTGTTCGAGTAATAAAATTATTTATATTTGTTTAAACGTTTTGTCGGTTCTACTGCAACGTAATACGCCTTTAAATCCGCACAGAAACGTTGACAACAGTTTAGTAGTTATGATTTTAAATCATCTGTGCTTAGTGAAAAGAATGATCCTAAAGGCATCCAAAGTTGCAAAAATCTTGATCTTAAGACATCATTTTCCAATCCCAATTATTCCAATTCAAGCCTTTGGCTTGGCCTTACTCAGGTTTGGTTACTTTCTCCTCACCATTTTTCTATCCCGAGGTCAGCATTTTTTGTGTATATCTCACCGGTGGATCACTAGGTCTCTTATTCCTAATATTTTTATCTCCATATTTTTTTTTCTCTTTTCTATAGGTTAGAACACCCATTTGTAGCGAGGTATTCTTTTTATTTGATGGAAGGAAGGGTAGCATCCATTTGTAACGAGATGCTTTTATTTATTATGTGGTAAAACTACATAAGCACCCATTTTTAACAAGGCACTTAACTGTAGGGGTGTTTTATTTATTTCTTTTCTTTTCTTTTCTTTACCCCCTTCTCATTCTTCTTACTAACTTTATTCTCCAAATCCTTTTTCTAGGTGAGTGGCACATTCTTCACCCTTTCAAGAACTACCCCGCGGAAATCCTTGGACTAAAGAGGATTCAAAACTGATCTCTTAACCTCTGTGTTTTCACGATCTCAGATGCCAACAAGACAATTCTATGTGTGTGAATTTAGATGTTTAGGTTACTTAGCTCTCAAACCAGAGCTTGGACAACAAAGCCCTTCACTCTCCGGTTCTTCAAATTCTTAGTTTCCTCCTATAGGATCCGTCAAAACAAAATTTACCAAGTCTAGTTATTATCTTTAGCCTGTAGGTTTTGTAAACTAAAATTCTACTAACTCTCTATTTAATTAACTCTGAATATCTGGCCTTTTTACTTATCTTTATGATAAAATCAAATTTTCAAAAAGCAAAAGGATTACTTAATCAAATTGATTAGAAAGTTATAATTTAATTCCAAAACTTAAGTTTAAATCTTAGCATACTTAGTTTCTTAATTCAAGATAAGAATAGAAAAATAAATATTTAAAATATTTAAAAGATTCCTAATTCAAATAAAATCTTATTTTAAAAATTTTAATCACAAAAGTGCGCTTCAAAAAAATGTTTAAGTAAAATCTTATTAAGAATTAAATGTCTTAAATATTCTATATACATTTTAATTTTCTGACTTAGAAGAAAAATAAGCTCTTAATAAATATATTTATATATATTCTTCTTCTTTCCTTCTTTATAAATGAATATACCCCTTTTATTATTTTTATGAATTTTCTTTTTCAAATTTTTGTATTTATACATTTTTATTTTTTTATATATATAAATTTCCAATTTTTACAATTTTTTAAAAATAATTTCAAATTTTTAGGAAATTTTTAATTTTTTAAAATTTTTTATCATTTTTATCATTTTTATTTTTTTAAATTTCGTGGATATTTAATTTTTATGTATTTTTTTTATTTAACCCACACTTAAAGTGAAAATTTCACTTTAACACCCCCCCAAGCCAAAATTTTACAATGTCATTGTAAGAAGGGTGAAAATATATTACACTTCATTTAGTATAGGGTGATGGAAAGAGTCCAGTAGAGCAGATTAAAAATCTCTATGCAGACGATTTTAAGGCTAACCAAAAGTCAGAGTGGTCAGTCGGACTAAATGAAGGTAATTAGTGAAATATGAAGTGAAAATTTTAAAGTAAGTGTATAAGAAAATATAAAAGGTAAAAATAGGAAACAACTATATATAAGTGCTAAGTTTTATGCCTTCAGCTAGGCGTAAACCCTAGTAAAGAACTCCTAAAATGAATAGGTACATGGTAAAAACAAAGGAGTTGTGAAAGAATTAGATCAAAAATAGAAAAGCAGATTAAAAACCACCCAATCAAAACTTGTCCTGAAATTGCCTAGAATAGATCTCGCAGAACCCAAAATCAGATTCTCATGAAAATCTCAGAAAATTTAGAGTGAAAATCATGAAGATTAGATCTGATTTAGGTTGAGATGTAGAATGTTCAAGATTAAGGCAATTATAAATGTTTCCACCAAGTTCAGAAGATTAGCAGAGTCAGTTTTGATTCTCAATAATAGGTGGGTCATTTTGGCATAAAATAGGTTGTTGATGCAGATTTGGTGGATTATTTTTAGGTAGTATAGAGGATGGGTTATGATTAGAATCAAAGGCCTGATTAAGGAAATGGACTTGGCCTTGGTTTTGCTTAGGATTTGGTAGATTCCTAGGATTTGGAATTGCCTGAGATGGAAGAGTACCTGGCTAATGAGATTTAGCCAAAAGCGTGATCTGATTTTCTAAATCAGCCAATTCAACCTTACATTGCCTGTGGATCTTAGCGAGATCTTCAGCATTTTGTTGCTGACTCTCTGACATAGCTCTTAAAATTTGATCTAGCTGTGTATCTCTAATAGGCCTAGAGTAATTCTGCATACTCATCGGGTTAGGCCTTAAATCTAATTGCTGAGGAGGCAAAGGAGATGAGTTAAAATGGGTCAGATTCGGATAATTTGGTCTTTGATTTTGATTTTGATCAGCCCAAGAGAAATTTGGGTGGCTTCTCCATCCAGGATTATAGGAATTTGAATAAGGGTTTGATCTTGGAATGTTTTCCTGGATGGCGTGTAAACCTAAAAGATATGGCATTTTTCTGCAACAGAAAAGGGTGGGGAAAAGGGTGGGTAAGATTGTAAGACAAAGGTCCCTCCTTGGGTTAGTGAAGGAGTAGATAGAAAACCCAAGGAAGATGGATCTCTAGATTCCAGATTATTCACAAATTCCCTCCCTGTGGGAATTTGCGAAACAGGTGAATATGCGGGATTCGTAACAAGTAGAGGCATAAGAGTCTTCATTGTGTTTCTAACCTCGTCGAGATGCTTTGCTACGATATCTACTTTGTCCAGTTTTTCTGCAATAATCTCTAAATCCTTTAAACTAGACGGATTACCGATCTCGTGAATGCCCTTATGCAGATTTTGGTGGTTCGTATTCATGCCCTACGTAAATTGCAACATTGATGCGTTGTTGATCGAGTTTTCCGCCATCCCTTCAAATAATTCTGAAGTGGATTCTGCGTCGCGATTTAGAAAATTCCCTCCACAAGGGGCATCGACTAGATTACGAATGCCCTCTTGTAATCCATAATAAAAGATATGCATGAGTTGCCAACGAGGGATGTCATGATGTGGGCAATTCCTTTGCAATTCAGGAAAACGTTCCCACACTTCATGAATTGGTTCTCCTTGATTTTGATTGAAAGTAGTAATAGCTCACCTTAAAGCATTGGTTCGACCAATAGGAAAGAATTTCTTGAAAAATGCAGATTAGAGTTCAGCCCAAGTTGAGATTGGTCTTGCTATAGTTCTATACCAATAAGCTGCTTTATCTTTAAGGCTAAAAGCGAACATCTTCATTAGTAGGATTTCCCTATTTTGATTTTGAGGACCAAGAGTTTGAGATAGATTTTTAAGATCTTCTATATGTTGGAAAAGATCCTCGGATGCAAATCCATGAAAGTGGGGGATTAAACCTATAATATTTGGCTTTAACTTAGGATCATTCTCCCCAATAGGTATCCAAACATTAGGCTCTACTTGTGCATTAGATGGGTTATAATAATCTCTAAGTAGAGGCCTTAGACAATTGATCGGTAAATCAGGGATTTCAAAACCCACCTCAAGTCTAGGTGAAGGATGGGTTTGAAGAGTTTGCAAATTGTTTTAGGCTGCTGTTAATAAATTGATTTGTCTTGTTTGCTCTAGCATCCTAAGATTCTAGTTCAGGAATGCCTCATGAACATCAAAAGGCTACATCTCCCCCTGACCAGAAGAAGAAGGGATCTCGGGATTTAGATTTTCCATTTGATCCATAGAAGTAGATGGATCAGACGGGAAAACCATTGGTTGCTTATCTGCAACCAGCCTAGGATCACCTGTGAACAGTGGTGCAAGAGGTAGATGCAAGGATCGCCTCCCATCCATAAATGGAAAATAATGTGCAAAGGCACAAGCACACCACCGGTAAAACAACGGCACAAAAACCTGCAAAACAGCACAAAAAACGTGGGTTTTGCTCTTCTTTCAAAGGAAAGAAGAGATTCCTAAGGTACACAAAGTAATTTGATGCAAACAAATAGAGTAACAGTATCAAAATACGCATCCTAATTCGTGTCTATACAAGTGCGTACCTTAAATCTCAAAGGTCTAAGGTCTAGGATCGAGACCGCTCACTACTGGCTCCCCGAGGCTCTAGTAGTGAGACAGACTTGTTGATCTTCGACTAAAGCCCTAAGAGGTGCAAAGAGGAGAGATAGAAAAATAGACTCGTGTGACTCTAGTGATCACATTGTGTGCGCGATAGCATGCAACAGACGATAGCGATTGAAAAACCCACATGCATTCTACAATCAGATTTAAGTCACAAATTTTTACTTCCTCCTTTTAATTAATCTTTTTCAAAAATATATCAATCTAAACTACAATGGCCGCTTTTTAAATCTTTTCAAACAAATATATGTGGTCTTTTCAAATCTCAGAGGATAGGGATCTACGTGGGCTTTCTTGTGTTTTCCCGTTGATGCGAGAAAAACAGTTAAAAATTCCTGAGTCAGATTGCTCTAATACTAGCAGAAAATGCACTCCTAAGAGTGTATGCCCTATGATATACTGCTACTAGTCAGAAAGAGATGTATTTTTGTATTTTTTTTATTTTAAAATGCAACAAAACAAAAGTCTAAGAAATACTCACAAAAACAAAAACAGCAACACAGTTTCCCACCTTCTCCTGAGATTACCCACGAAGGTAAACCTAAAAAGAAGACAGAAAACAAAAATAAAATAAAAATAAAACAAAATACAACTAATTAGAAAGCACAAAAACATTAAAAACAAAAATATATTTACAAAATACCTCCTAATTAGACAATTAAACCTTTTAAATTTTAGTGAATTAAAATATTACCTCCCCAGCAACGGCGCTATTAAAATGATGCGTGGCTTCCACTCAACTCAGTAATTAAGTTAATTTTACTTAATTAAGAGTAGAAAACGTTACTTAGGTTAACTCGAAATTATGTCGGTTGTGTAGTATAGGGTCGAATTAATCTAACATTTTTGAAATTTTTACTGGTTGAGTTCAAGTCATTCGTTGGGAGGTATAATTTATTCTAAATTCACCAATTATCTTTTTTTTTTTTTCAAGTTTAGGAGGTATAACTAAGTTGACTTTAAGAGTATGAATTTTGCTAAAATATCAATTAAAATGAAGTAATATGCAAAATCCCATAAGAGAACATATTTACTCAAAATGATCTACTTTATTAACAGGTAAACATGTTAGTTTTCCAATTTTATTTCAAAAGAAATTACGGCAAATATGATTGGTTCTATTAAAACATGCCTTATTACAGTATTTAAAAACAAAAAGTAATTAAAATGAAGGAAGAAAAATAATTTCCTCTCTTTATTTCTACAGCCTCTATCTTCTTCTCTCTTTCTTTCTCTTCTTTTCCTTTGTTTTTATTCTCTCGAGCTCTTTTCTTACCTCTCTTCTTCTGTTCTGTTCCTACCTTCCCTTCTCTTCCTACCTCTTATTCTCTTCCCCTTAGCTTTCTTCTTCTTTCTTAGTTCCCTTAGTAGTGCCTGTTCTCCTTTCTTAGTTCCTTAGCCTTCAGCTCAACACTTAGCAATTAACCATCGACTATTCCTTTCCTTAAGTTTTCTTTTGAACCATCAGTTGAACCAGGCTTTTTTTCTTTTTAACCAAAAATTATTTTATTTGCGGCGAGGTCCTTCCGAGGATACACAGTACCCTAACACCCGGGTAGGACCAGACCCTACTCGGTCCTTGCCTGATTTCAGTTAGGTTTGATTTCGGTTTATTTCATTTCGGTCCATTGTTTCAAGCCAATCCGGCCTCCCAGGCCTCGCCCTCCCAGGGCACACACGCTCACGCCCACTCGGGCACACACCCGCAGGCACACATGCCCACACACACACATACACATGCTCAGATAGGTCACAATGTTCAAATCGGTAACTAGTGCGCCGAGCATTGATGACTGGGAAGACCATGTAACAAATTGCTTTTATTCCAAGGCGCCCGCTCAAAAACTACCGATGTGGGACTATCTTAACCCCTTCCAGACCCAACTTCAATCAATTATATCTCCCTACTCAGAGCTCTGTTTCATGTGATTTAAAGTTTGCTGGAAAGCTCTAAGATTACTCTATAGGATTGCAGGGTCAATTTAAAGTTTAGGCGATATTTTCCTCTTCAATTTGAAGAGTAAAATCAAGGGGTTCCTACGAGTTATTTATTGCCTAGAAGTGAAAGTTAACTTCACAGAGTCCTCAGATGGACTTTTCTTTCTCATTTAAATGTCTGAACAGGTTCTACAAATTATTCCGCATCTGCTGGAGTAAGTTCTAAGCTTTCAAGACCTTCAGGAATAGTAGAGAAGCTCAAAGCTTCTCTGAAAGCTTCAGAGTTTGAATTTTCAGACTTAAAATAGATAAATAGACACTTAAGAATATCTCTTATCGATTTAAACAAATTCTAAGGGTTGAAACAGATTGATCTATGCAGGATTTCATCTCAAATTTCATCAGAATGCTACAACTGTTAGTTTGGGTTCAAAAATAACCCAAATTGTCAAAGTTTGAATTTTCACAAAAATATCAAGTTTGAGCTCACTTAAGCCTATTTCATATCATTCATCAAGATCCCAGAAACAATTTAATCGCATCAATTCCTCAGATTGAGCTCAGAACTCCATAATCAAACTTAGTTTGACTGTGAAGGCACAAAAATTTGACTTTCTGTTTAGTGCCTTGACACAAGAAATTAAGGCCTTGAATAGGATCTTCTCAACCTCAGGAATTTGCTCAGCCTTTTGAATAGGTGTTCTAACCCAGATTTCTAGGGTTTCAAATGTGCCGCCTGAGCTTCAAAATGACTTTGTTCGTCGGAGAGATTAAGGGGTTATTACAGCATTCGAAAGGTTTAAACAGCTTCAGTACATTGCATAGAAGCTTCTAGGTACCTTGAATTCTTCTCAGATCTCTTCTATCAAACTTCTCCAACTCCGCTGGAGTTGGAGAAGATGAACCCTCAATCTGAGCTCCAGTTACTAAATCCTCAATTAAATGACTTCAGCACAATCAGTGATCCTCAAATCATTGATCTGGAGCTTCTCAACAAATTCTAGAGGCTGAAGCTCAAGAATGGCTCACCGGAGCTCGCCGGAGCTCCAGTGAGTCCAAAAAATATGAAAATTGTGCACATATTATTTAAACTTGCCATTTTTAATCTAAAAAGAATCATGAGATTGCAAGGAACCTCAGAATCACATTTAATTCTTCATTTGTCCATTCGAATTAAAATTTGACAGTGAATTTATTTTGAATGAAAATTGAGTTGGTTGAGGCATAGGACTTGATCTCTCACTCAATTGAGTGGTTGAGACAAGTTAACAGATGACTGTGATAATAAATATATAATTAATTAATAATTTGAACTACTCCTAAGCCACCATTCACAGTGAGCTCAAGAGCAAAATTAAATTCGGGCGTTTAGGTTATATGTGATATTTATATGTATTATAGTGTCGATTAGTGTCAATAAGTGATGGATAGATGATGATAGACCCAATGGAGGTGGAATTAGCTCCACTACTATCGCCATGGACAGTGACAGTAGTCGGTGGAGGTGGAAGATGAATTAGGCGATTAGGTGATTAATTAAGTGATTAAATGGATCAGAAATGATCATGGGAGATAAAGGAAGGTGGACAGCGATTTCAAAAGATGAAATTAAGGCTTTGGCGAGCTCAAGGAGTTCGCTGGAATCGGATAAGATGAACACTGAAATTCAAAAATTACTCTAATCTGTCTAACTATCTAACTAACTAAGCTAACCTACTCCTACTCCTACTCCTAATCTACTGTTACCTAGATGAAGGGGTCAATACGGTTCCACCGAAGGTTCATAGCAGACGACGAAATCAGAGGGTGAAAGAAAGATCTCCAGCAGGCGGATTTGAGGTGAAGCAGAGGACTCCTTGGGTCGGCACCTGTGTCAAAGACGCGGCAGACCACGGCGGATCTCCTTGAGTGATCAGAATGAATGGAGGAAGTTGGAAAGTGAGATGGAAAGTCACTGGCATTTTGGATGAATAGCCTATCGAAGTCGGCTACAGTGTTAGAAGAGGGAAGGGAGCCAACTTGAGTAAAATCTGAGGGATGAGGGGGTATTTATAGTAGTTGGCGACGAAGAGAATGGTGGGGTCTAGCCGAAGAAGGAGCTTGAGGAGCTTAACCTCCGACGTCATCTCCGATGACAATGAGGTTATCTCCCACTGAAAATTAGGATTTCTAGTTAATCCAAACTGGTGGATCAAGAGGAGGTGGTGAGCGTAAGCTGCAAGAGCTTGGACAAAGAACATTGATGTCGGCAGGGCGGTGATCATGCGGTGGCATGACTCTCCGTCACCAGCCGTTCATTCGGCTGAAGAAGAAGAAGGAAAGGGACTTAAATGTAATAAAACTTAAGGACCTATGAGAAATAAGGACCCGATTGTAATGAATATTAAGGACCAAAATGTAAACACAGGTTTTGAAGGTTTATTTTAACTTAGATCTTTTCAACTTTTTATATATTTTAGTAAATAAGGTAAATATTACGTTTTCACCTTGAATTTACATTTTTGACCTTTTAGGTTAATTTATTAGATTAAGTAAAATTACTTAAGTTATTATATACTTAGATATACATTATGTTTAAATTACTTAACTTATTAACTAAGAAAATGGTTAATAGGATTTTGAGCCCAATTATTATCTATATTATTAATAATGTTAATTGAATGATAAAATGTCATTTTTAACTTATTTTAAGGTCCTTTACTAAATATCCCTTATTCTATAATTAACCCTTATATGTTCATAACCTTAGCTAATTAACTAGGAAGACTAGTTAATTAGGGGTAATTAGAGATCATGATGAGTGTCTCATCAGTGCTTACTCACGGAACTGGGAGAAATGGATAGGATGGAGTATTTCTGACCTTGACATCAATACCCTCCTTCAGCCAAGGATTTCGTAAAGAATGGTTGTAACCATCCACCTTAGCCCTAGTTTTATGAAAACTCACTCTCTACGTATTTGCCTTATTTGGTGGCTCTCAAAATTTCACACAAAATGTATACGTGGGAACTGAGAGCAAAAGCTATGTCTAATCTCAGAGTATCATCACCTAATTATCTAGGACTCCAAATTCCTTGTACAAATCTTAGAGCACCAATACACTCTACTCTCATCTCACACTATTTGGTGGATTTTTGGAAGAAAATCTGCCTGACTCCCAAAACACTGTCTAGGGGTTCAGGAGAAGTAGCACTACTTCTTCTCAACAGACTAAAGACGTTTATCAGCCTTCACCGTGAATCCATTGCAACTTCTATGTGTGTGTGAAAAGTTGTACTGGATTCCAGATTATAGGAATCAACTGGAGGATAAAATCCCTAATGCATTCTCTTAATAAAATAATCTTATTCATGAATGCAATATGTATATATGTATAAACAATTACCCTCTTATATCCGTACTTCATGAAATTTCCCTTTCGGGTTACAATCAGCTTGACCCTAAATTTAGAACAGGAGATGAGTGGGTGAGTTGGAAATGGCTATTGCGGACGATTTCTAGCTCCAATGCGAGCATTGGAGGTGGAGTCGGTTGTTATTTTATTTAAGGTCCTAAAGTACGTTTTACATGTAGCTCTGAGGTTTTCCTAAATGTTGGCATAAAAATTTTCAGTTTTGTTGTATCTACCACCCCATGCCTAAGTTCTTGCATGTTCTCATGCATGAATATAAAAGAAAATAAATACTGCAGGGAGAGAATGGGTAGAAATCACCTGTAATTGCTCCTGAAATTATGCATTCAGCACCAGCCAACCTGTCAGCATGCAATATATAGAAAGAAAATATGCTAAAAGAAAAATATGCTATATATAAAAATGGTTATGTATAACTTATGGTGGAATGTGGGATATATGCTATCTATATGTGCTGAGTTTAATGCCTCTAGTCGGGCGAGAATTCAGTCACACGTCCTTAATAAGATGAACAATCTCGTCAGGTGGAGGAGGTTCCTGGACCAAAAATGGCCTGAGGCGCTAGCCATTTACCGTGGATATATGCCTAGATTTTGGGTCCCTGATCTGGACTACCCCATTAGGATATGGATGAATCACAACATACGGACCAGTCCACTTAGACTTAAGCTTCCCTGCGAACAGTTTTAATCGTGAATCAAACAACCAGACTTGCTGATTGGGGGTGAATGCTTTCCTTCGGATGTGGCAGTCATGAAAGGCCTTGGTCTTGTCCTTGTATATTAATGCATTCTCATAGGCCTCCCGCCGGATCTCGTCTAATTCACTGAGCTGGAGTTTCCATTCTTGACCTCCCGCATCGAGGTCAAGGTTGCATTTTCGCACCGTCCAAAAGGCACGATGTTCCAGCTCTACAGGAAGGTGACAAGCCTTGCCGTATACCATGCGATATGGTGACATTCCAAGTGGGGCCTTGTATGCAGTCCGATATGCCCAGAGTGCATCAACTAATTTATCGAACCAGTCCTTCCTGTCAGGTCTAACCGACTTCTAGAGAATTAGCTTGCTCTGATGGTTAGATACTTCAGCCTACCCATTGGTCTGTGGGTGATACGGGGTGGCTATATGGTGATGTACCCCGTATTTCTTTATTAATGACCTGAAGTGGGCGTGAATGAAGTGGCTTCCGCCGTCGCTAATCAGAGCGTGGGATATTCCGAATCTCGTGAAGATGTACTACCGTACGAAGGAAATGACGATCTTATGATCAGCCCATTTCGTCGGGATGGCCTCGACCCACTTCGAGACATAGTCAACAGCTAGCAATATGTACTCGAAGCCATGTGAGTTCGAAATAGGGGCCATAAAATTGATGCCCCAGACATCGAACACTTCTACGACCATGATGGGCTGGAGTGGCATCATGTCTCTCTTGGTCATAGAACCAACCATCTAGCACCATTTGCTGTGTTGGGCGTATTCGTGTGTATCTCTGAAGATGGTTGGCCAAAAAAACCCCGACTGCAAAATTTTTGCAGCGGTTTTCCGTCCCGAGAAATGACCACCACAAGCATCATTGTGGCAAAAAGATAACACACTGGGGATCTCAGAGTCTGGGATACATCTTCGAATAATCTGGTCCGCTCCAATGAGGAAGAGCAGTGGGTCATCCTAGAGGTAGTATTTGGCTTCGGCAGTGAATTTGAGTTTCTGGTCCTTGGATAGGTTCATGGGAATCTTGCCTGCGGTAAGGTAGTTTGCGATATCTGCGTACCAAGGGAACTAAATAGAATGAACTGCCAAAAGAGATTCATCCGAAAATTGCTCGTGGATAGGCAGGGAATAAGGAATGTGGTCTGGGTCCAGTCTGGATAGGTGATTTGCCACAACATTCTACTTTCCGACTTTGTCATGGATTTCAATATCGAATTCCTGCAATAGAAGGATCCATGTAATGAGTCGTGGTTTGGCATCCTTCTTTACCAACAAATGCTGGAGGGCTGAGTGGTCAATGAAAATGATGACCTTGGACCCTAGTAAGTACGATATGAATTTCTCTAACCTGAATACTACTGCTAGCTGTTCTTTTTCGGTGACAATGTAATTGCGTTGAACCTCATTCAGCACCTTGCTAGCAAAGTATATGATAAATGGCTGTTTCTCCCGACGCTGGCCTAAAATAGCACCGACGGCAAAATCAGAAGCGTCGCACATCATCTTGAAATCTAGTGACTAGTCTGGTGGTTGGAGAATCAGGGAGTCAGAGATAGCGCTTCATAAAGTCTCGAAGGCACTGAGACACGAGGTGTTAAATTCAAATGGGAGATCAGCAACCAGGAGGTTCGTCAAAGGCCGCACAATTTTTGAGAAATCGCACATAAATCTTTGATAGAAGCCGATGTGACCCAAGAATGATCTGATCTGCTTGACCGAGCTAGGTGGCGGTAAGTGGGAAATAATCTCAGATTTAGCTCAATCGACCTTGAGTCCACTTTTGGAGATCATGTGTCCTAGTGCTGTACCATCCCTCACCATGAAAAGGCTTTTCTCCCATGATAGTACTAGGTTTACCTCAATACACCATTTCAAGATCTTGATGAGGTTATCAGGACAAGATGCGAAATCATCTCCGAAAATTGAGAAGTCATCCATGAATACCTCCACATAGTCCCCAATCATGTCAGAAGATGGCCATCATACATCGCTAAAATGTCGCTGGTGCATTGCAGAGGCCAAAGGGCATCCACTGGAAAGTGAATGTTCCAAAGGGGTATGTGAATGTGGTCTTGTCTTATCTTCCGAGCTAATCGCTACTTGATTATACATGGAGTATCCATCCAGAAAGCAAAAGAAACTGCGTCCGACTAACCGTTCCAAGATCTAATCAGTTGAAGGCAGAGGGAAGTGATCCTTCTGGGTAGCCGTGTTCAGTTTCCTATAGTCGATGCAGACCCACCAAGATGTCGCAGTGCGGGTCAGGATGATTTGCCCTTATCATTTTTCACAACGGTGAGTCCTGCTTTCTTGGGCACTATCTGGATCGGACTCACCCATTGGCTATCTAAGATTGGGTATACAATACCTGTATCCAACCATTTGATGATCTCCTTCTTAACAACCTCTAGCATATTCTGGTTAAGCCATTGTTGAGGTTGTCTCGAAGGTTTCACCCCCTCATCCGTGTAAATGTGATGACTACAATACGAGGGGCAAATACCGCGGAGATCAGCAATACTCCACCCTATAGTTGCCCTATGGTCTTGTAGCGTAGAAATCAATTGATGCTTCTATTCTTGAGTTAAGTGGGCATTGATAATGACTGGGTATGTCTCACTTTCGCCCAAGAACACATACTTGAGTGAGTCAAGTAAGGGCTTCAATTCAATCATGGGTGGGTCAGAGTCAGAAATGAGAGTAGGAGGAGTAGAATCGAGGGTAGGAATCTACTGATCCATGTGCACATGAATTCCCGCTGAGTCGCTCCCTATGAAATAATCGGTTGTGACTGTGTTAACCGGAAACCCGTTAGCTGTGGTCACATCCTCTTGCAACAATAGGGCCAATTCAGTTAGGATAGCTGGATTCAGGGGTGCTGTGGTCAGAAGCACACCCTAAATAGTTAGATCCTCAGGGAGATATGTGTAGTGAAGTGGTCTCAGTCCCGTGTGGATCGAGGTCCAAGAACCCTGAGAGTGTAGATGAATGAGACATTGGGTCGTCACAAAGGAGCCCAACGTTACCACAGTATGCCGCATCTTCATCATCACCATCCTCCTCTATTCGATCACAGTCGAAGTTTTTTGTTGCCCTAAATATGTCAAGTTGAAGTCGCTCATTACCTAGGGCTATCTCCACACACCCGGATGCACAATCAATGTTCTCTCGGGCTATCGCTAGAAATGGGTGACCCAAAATAAATGGTGCATCTCGGAGATTAGGAGGAACTTCCATATCGAGAATGAAAAAGTCTATGGCAAAGAAGAATCCGTGGACTTTCACGATCACGTTCTCAACCACCCCCCTCGGTGTTTTGACTGATCTATCAGCCAGCTGAATGGTTACCAAGGTGGGCTTCAACTCCCCAAATCGAAATTGATCAAATATGGCAGTGGGAGTTAGGTTGATGGACGAACCCAAATCTAGAAGGGCCCAATCAAATGGAGAATCGTGTAAGAAGTAGGATATGAGTGGGGTACCAGGGTCTTTCTTTTTCAGTGGCAAGTCGGCTAGAATCACGGCACTAGCCTCTTTCGATAGTACCGCCTGTCGTCCAATTCTCAACTGTCGCTTCGAGGTACAATAGTCCTTGAAGAACCTAGCGATAGCGGGAAAGTGATCGATTGCCTCGAGGTGGGGGACCTGAATATGTACTTCCTTGAACATTGATTTCAAATCCTCAAAATTCCGTGTGTCCTTTTTCCATACTGCATTCCGTGCCAGAGCCTCAGGAAAAGGGACGGGAATCTCAAGGTCAAGTGGCCTCTTACCCTTATCTACCACAGGTGGCTCCTAAGATGAAGGAGTTGAACTTGCCTACAGCAAAGGGTGGGAAAAATCAGGACCCGCCTGCCTATGTGGTGGGTTGAATGTCTTCCTTCCGCTCCTCAAAGAGATAGCATGTGCATCGGCTTGCTGTCCATGAGGTGGTGGGGGAGCGGAAGGGGTAAAATATGCAGGGTTTTGCAAAGGTGGCTGGCCTTGCGCGTAACCGAGTGGTGCAGGAGGTGCCTGTAGTATGGCGTGTGCCTGTCCCTATGGTTCCTAGAACCTAGGCGAGGCACCTTGGTTCTGCACATATCGAGGATTTAGGATGGGTTGGGAGGGCAAGGCTCCCTGAGTTCTATGCTACTGCAACAGCTGGTTCTGCATGTTCTATATGGTCTGTATCTAGTTAGCCATCGCCTTCATAATTTGCAAGCTATCTTATGCAGATTTCCTCATTGATTCTTGCAGCTCCTCTTTCAGTGCCTCCAAAGGGTCAGCCTGCTTTGGAGGGTGACTGGCAACTTGGTGCAGTGGCTGGTATAGAGAACGGGGTTACTGCTACTGAGACAGGAATGGCTGCTGCCTAGGGTACATGTTTTGTGCATTCCCGTATTGCCTGGTCTGGTAGTGTGGATCTTGATGTGTTCTCTGTGAATTATCAGACCAAGAGAAGTTCGGATGCTGGCACCAACTAGGGTTATACGTCTCTGAATACGGGTTATTAAGCCTGTATCCTTGGATAGCACTGACATCCTCGTAGGCCGAAGATGTCTGAGACGTATATTCATCAAGGGGATATGCATTACAATCTGCGGGTGGTGCGTAACCCTGGTCGTAGGGTGATAGATCTAGGTTATTTACGGGATCCTGATATGCGGGATCTCGTAAATATGGAGAAGATGCATCCTGAGTGAGTAGATTAACTCAAGCAGGAGGGGCTCGGGGTGCATAGGAGGGTCTTGAGGTAACAAAGCTCAAGTCATATTGACCCTGACTAATCTGGTCAATCTTCTTCTCAATCAAGTTTATTCTATCTAGTTGCTTGACGATGACATCCATGTCGGCTCGAATGGACTTAGTGTAAGCCTCATGGACACCAACCCACTAGTAACCAGGCCGCTGGAACTGGTTCATGGATGCAGCATTCATAGAGTTCTTCGCCAAAGATTCGAACAACTCAAATGCGCTGTTCTCATCTTTTGCAAGGAAATTCCTGCCACTAGATGCATCGGCCAAATACCGATGTGTGTTATCCAGCCCATGGTAAAAGATTTGAGCCATGTGCCATCTAGGTATACCATGGTGCGGGCACTTCCGGAGAAGGTCGTAAAATCTGTCCCAAGCTTCATGTAACTTCTCCCCAGCTCACTGGGAAAATGTCATGATTGCGCGTCACATCGCGTTTGTTCGACCCATGTTCTATATTCTTTATGAGAAGCATGCAACTCAAAGTAAATCAAATAACCAAGAGGGTTGTCCATGCAATTCTGCCTTAATATATTAAATCAAAAAAATAAGTGAATAGTGTATCTACAATAGCATAAGTTGTAATTTTTAATTTCCCTCGTACTATAGCAAAACAGGGGAAAACTCCCCTTGGCGTGCACGAGAAGAGGAAGGATCGGCTGGAGGAGAGAAGCTAGGGGGAGGATGTTCGCGACGAGGGCATTCCAATGGCGGTCGTGGCGTCGACGGAGGTGGCTGGAGTTGGCCAACCGGAGGAGGCAAAGCTCGCCGGCAGTGAGCTTTGCGTGCATTCGCGTGTACTGCTATGTCTCACATGGAGGCGTGGAAGGGGTTGGCGTGCGACGTGGAGGTCCCCTGTGGTGTTGGCGGTGAAGATGGCGGTCAACAGTGGTGGCTACGTGGAGGGGGGCGATGAAGGCTTTGGGTTCCTTCGGGAAGTTGCAGGCAGGTTGAAGAAGAAGAGGAAAAAGAAGATGAAGAAGCAGGGGTGGAGGTGGGTTTGGCCGATGTGGTGGCGTGCACGTAGCGCGCGTGTGGCTGTGGCGTGATGGTGGCTGTGGTGACGTAGCGTGCGCGCGAGGATGAGCAAGGGAACGGTGGTATGCGGTGGGTGTGGTTGCGCGCGGGAGGTTCTTTGCATGCGGTGGTGACGGATGGTGTTGGTGGCGGTGATGCTGTGCGCTCTGTCACCACGCACACCATGACAGACGAAGGGCAGAGGTGGTGATGAGACACTCATCATGATCTCTAATTACCCCTAATTAACTATTCTTCCTAGTTAATTAGCTAAGGTTATGAATTTATAAGGGTTAATTTTAGAATAAGGCACATTTAGTAAAGGACCTTAAAATAAGTTTAAAAAGGCATTTTATCATTCAATTAACATTATTAATAATCTAGTTAATAATTGGACTCGAAATCCTATTAATCATTCCCTTAATTAATAAGTTAAGTAACTTAAACTTAATGTAAACATAAGTATATAATAACTTAAGTGATTTTACTTAATCTAATAAATTAATCTAAAAAGGTCAAAAATGTAAATTCAATGTAAAAACATAATATTTACCTTATTTACTAACATATATAAAAAGTTGAAAAAGATCTAAATTAAAATAAACCTTCAAAACCTAAGTTTACATTTTGGTGCTTAATATTCATTACAATCATGTCCTAAATTCTCACAAGGTCCTTAAATTTTATTTCATTTAAGTCCCTTTTCGTCTTCTTCTTCTTCTTCTCCTTCAGCCGAATGAACGGCTGGCGTCAGAGAGTCACGCCACCGTGCGATTACCGCCCTGCCGACATCATCCTTCTTTGTCCAAGCTCTTGCAGCTTGCGCTCACCACCTTCTATTGATCCACCGGTCTGGATTAATCGAAAATCCTATTTTTCAGTGGGAGATAACCTCACCGTCGTCGGAGACGATGAAGGAGGTTAAGCTCCTCAATCTCCTTCTTTGGTCAGACCCCGCCATTATCTTCGCCTCCAACTACTATAAAAACCCCCTCACACCTCGGATTTTACTCAAGTTGGCTCCCTTCCCTCTTCTAACACTGCAGCCGACCCAATAGGCTATTCATCCAAAACTCTGGCGACTTTCCATTTCACTTTCCGACTTCCTCCATCCATCTTGATCAGCCGAGGAGATCCGCCATGGTCTTTCGCATCTCTGACACAGGCGTCGACCCAAGGAATCCTCCGCTCCACCTCAAATTCGCCCGCCGGAGATTTTTCTTCCACCCTCTGATTTTGTCGTCCGCTATGAACCTTCGGCGGAATCCTATTGACCCCTTCGTCCAGGTAACAGTAGATTAGGAGTAGGAGTAGGAGTAGACTAGCTTAGTTAGTTAGTTTAGGTAGTTAGATTAGAGTTAATGTCAGATTTTAGTTTCATCTTCTCCAACTCTGGTGAGCTCCTTGAGCTCGCCAGAGCTTTAATCTTGTCTTTTTAATTCACTGTCCACCTTCCTTTAACCCTCATAATCACTTCTAGCACATTTAATCATTTAATTGATCATCTAATCGCCTAATTCACATAGCTCCTTCACCGACTACTATCACTGTCCATGGTGATAGTTGTCGAGTTAATTCCACCTTCATTGGGTCTATCATCATCTATCCACCACTTATGGACCCTAATCAACACTATAATACCTATAAATACCACATAAATTAAACGCCCAAATATAATTAAGTTCCTGAGGTTGCTGTCCATGGTGGCTCAAGAACAGTTCAAACTATTAATTAACTATATAATTATGACTACTATTACTTGTTGACTTGTTTTAACCTCTCAATCAAGTGGTTAAACAAGTCCTCAGCTTATTTCAAATCAAATTTTTAAAGAAATGAATTCATTGTCAAATCTTAATTCTAATGAACAAATGAAGAATTAAATATGATACTGAGGTTCCTTGCAACCTCAGGATCCTTTCTAAATCAAAAATGGCAAGTTTTAACAATCTGTACACAATTTTGCCTTTTTCTGGACTCACCGAAGCTCCGACGAGCTCCAGCGAGCTAAAACTGTGCTTTAGCCTGTGAAACTTGTTGAGAAGCTCCAGAATGATTCAAATCTGATCACTAATTGTCTTGAAGATATTTGTTTGAAGATTTAATGTCTGGAGCCAAAGATTGACTTCATCTTCTCCAACTCTAGCGGAGTTGGAGAAGTCTGATAAAGAGATTTAAGAAGAATTTAAGGAACTCAGAAGCTTCAGTGCAATGCACTGAAGCTGTTTAAACCCTCAGAATACTGTAGCAACCTTCCATTGGCTCTGTCGAACAAACACATTTTTTACCTCAGGTGGAGAGCCTGAAACCTTATAAATCAAGGCCAGAACACCTATCTGAAGATTTGAATAAGTTCTTGAGGATGAGAAGACTTTATTCGAGGCTTTGATTTCCTGTGGAGAAGCTTTTAATAGAAAGTCAAACTTTTATGTCTCCACAGTAAAACTGAGTTCGATTATGGAGTTCTAAGCTCAATTTTAGTATTGAGGAGTTTAAATGGATTCTGAGATTTTGTTAAATGGTCTGAGAGAGAATAAAGTGGGCTCAGATGAGTTATTTAGTGAGAATTTGAACTCTATCAATTTGGGTTACTTTTGAACCCAAACCAACAGCAGTGCCATTTTGTTGAAATATGAACTTGAATCCTACCCAGATAAGTCTGTTATAACCCTTAGAATTAGTTTAAATCAATTAGAAACAATCTTTTGTGTCTGTTGCACATATTAAAGTCTGAAATTCGATCTCTGAAGCTTTCAGAGAAGTGTAAAGCTTTTCTGCTGGTTCTGAAGGTCTTGAGAACTTAAAACTTACTCTAACAGATGCGGAATAACTTGTATAACCTGTACAAACCTTTAATTAAGATAGAAAAGTCCATCTGAGGACTCTGTAGACAAAATTACCATTTTCAGGCAATAATAACTCGTAGGAACCCCTGATTTTATCTTTCAAATTGAAGAGGAAAACATCTTTAAAACCTTAAATTGACCCTGCAATTGTGTAGATCTACCTTAGAGCTTTCTAACAAACTTGAAATCACTTGATTTGGAGCTCTGAGTTGAAAGTTATGATCATTTGAAGTTGGGTCTAGAAGGGGTTAGATGGTCCCACATCGTCAGTTTCTGAGCACGCGCATGGGGATAAAATGATTTTACTACCCTGGCTCTTCAGTCATCAGTGCTCGGCGCACCGATTACCGATTTGATCTAAGCATGTGCATGTGTGTGTGCAGGCTTGTGTGCCTACGGTATGTGCCCTTGTGGGCGTGAGCAAATGTGCCTTGGGAGGGCGAGAGGCCTAGGAGGCTGGGTTGAGCCGAATTGGCTCGAAACTATGAACTGATATGAAATAAACTTAAATCGAACCTAATTGAGATTAGGAGGGGACCGAGTAGAGTCTGGTCCCACCCTGGTCTCAGGGTGCTGTGTATCCTCGAAAGGTCCTCGCTGCAAATAAAATAACTTTTGGCTAAAAAGTAAAAAAAACTCGATTCAGCTGAAGGACTTAAGGAAAAGAAGAGTCAATGGTTAAAATGCTAAGTGTTGAGTTGTTGGCAAAGGAAAGAAAGAACAGGCACGGAAGGAACTAAGAAGAACAGGCACTAAGGGAAGAGAAGAAGGTAGAAACAGAAGAAGAAAGGTAAGAAAAAAGCTCGAGAGAGAGAAGAAAATTAAAGAAAAAGGAAGAGGGAGGCTGAAGAAAATAAATGAAGAAAGGATATTATTTTTCTTGCATCATTTTAATTACTTTTTGTTCTTAATTGTAAAAAGGTATGTTTTAATAGAACAACTTTTTATTGCCTTAATTTCTTTTGAAATAAAATTGGAAAACTAACATGTTTACTTGTTAATAAAGTACATCACTTAAGTAAATATGTTTTTCAAATGGAATTTTGTATATTCTCTATAGTTTAAATATTTTGACAAAATTCATGTTTTAAAATCAACCTAGTTATACCTCCTAAACTTATAAAGAAATAAAAGAAAATTGGTGAATTTGGAAAAATTATTATACCTCCCAGTGAACAATCTGGACTCAACTAGTAAAAATTTCTAAAATGTTAGGTTAATTCGACCCTATACTACACAACCGACACCACTTCAAGTTAACCTAAGTGACTTTTTCTACTCTTAATTAAGTGAAATTAACTTAATTACTAAGTTGAGTGAAAAGCACGCGATCAGGTGGGTGCGTGGAGAAGGGAATGAAGAAGTTCGCTCAAGCCACGGTGCTCTCTTGGTTCACAAGTTACGTCAGTTCCACGGTGGTGGAGGAAAATGGAGGAGATCCCCACGAGGGGGTCGGAAGATTTCTCTCTCCGTTGGCCCTCTCTCTTTTTAAAAGTCCCCCAGTTTGTTCCTTCAGCCACCGACTTCTCCAACCACTTGCAAACATCACGAGTGGTTGAAACCGATGGATAAGTATTGGCCGATCTTTATCAGATGTCTTCTTTCATCATCAGACATCTTAAAAAATGATAAGTCAAGGAACTTGGCCTATCAATTCCCAGACGTCCATCCTGATCTCTAGACATCTTATAGACGCAGAAATGCACGTCTGAACTCTTTCACCTAGCTTGCATTCATCAAATAAATTATATTATCATATCATATGTTATTAAATGTAAAATTAGCACATAAAATTAAATAAAGGCCAAGGTGAATTACCATATATCTCCTAGTCAGTTAACAACTAAGAGTAAATAATTAAATAGTACTTTGGCTAAATAATGGTCCACAAAAGTGGACTTATCACCAGGTCTCAATTTTAGGCTCAGTCTTCTTTTTTCTTGGCCTATTCAGGGCCTCATGGAAAGGGATTTGGATCTTTGGGTTCTCAAAATCATGAGTCTGGATCTTGTCCTCAACCTCAGGTGTATTAATTAGAGTTGGTTTATCATGATCCTGGGTTGTTTGATTTCGGTGCATAGGGTTTTGAGTGGTCTTGCCACTTCTTAGGGTGATGGAATTAGCAGTGGTAGGTGGGTATTGATTCCCCTGAGAGGGGGGAGTAGGAAGGATAGGTGGAGAAGGATGTGGAACTTGAGGTGAATAAAAGCCAGGGGGAGTCACAGGAGATTGCTAAATTATATGAGCTTGGTTGAACCCTTGAGGATTGTGTCCTAGATTTGGCATGTTTCTATGATTCAAAATGGGTTGGGAAGGGAGGGTACCAATAGGTCTATCACTAGGCTTAGGCCCTATCTGGTTCTTCAGATCCCTGATGGACTGGGTCAACTATTGCATAGCTTGCAACATGGAAGTATTTGTGTCCATCAGTTGTTGGTTCTAATTCAATATAGCCAATTCAGTTTGACTGGGCTGGTTAGGGGGCAAGGGTTGATAATTCTGACCCTGGTTATAAGTGTTAGGTAAGCTAGGGTTCATCTGATAGGGTCCAAGTTGTGTAATCTGTTGGTTTACTTACCCCTGGCTTTTCCAAGAAAAATTCGGGTGGTTTCTCCAACCAGGATTATAAGTGTTGGAGAAAGGATTTCTATTATTTCCTTGTATAGCTGGCACATCCCCATATCTAGATGATGATGAAGATAAGTGTGTGGAAGCAAGATAGCAGGGATCAAAGGTCCCTGCTTGGGTCCCATGTAAAGGGCCCTGGGTCAGTTGGCTCGCATCTTGAGCCATGTGCAACTTATTCACAAACTCCCTCCCTGAGGGAGCTTGGATAGTAGGTGATGGGAGGGTTGCTCCCTTCCTATTGTGGCTCATCAATTCATCTAGTTTTTTAGATACAACCTCAACTTTGTCCAGCTTTTCATAGATCAAGTTCATATCCACATTGCTGGAGCTCTCCTGGACCTCATAAATTCCACCTCTAGGTTGCATGGATCTTCCATAAGTTTCCATGGAAGCATTATTCATGGAATTCTCACTCATATTCTCAAATAAATCAAAAGCACCATTTTCATCTTTGCTCATAAAGTTGCCTCCATAGGCAGCATCCACAAGGCTTCTCATATGATCATTAAGCCCGTGATAAAAGATTTGCACTGGTTGACACCTAGGAACCTCATAATGCGGGCATTTTCTAATTAAATCCATGAACCTCTCCCAAGCTTCATGCAATGGTTCTTTAGGGTGTTGGGAGAAGGTGGTGATAGCTCTTCTAAGTTTATTTATTTTCCCAATTGGGAAAATTTTTTTCAGGAAGGTGCTTCTTAGCTCCCCCAATGTGTTAATGGGCCTTCCTATGGATCTAAACCAATGGCTGGCTTTCTCTTTTAGGGAAAAAGGGAAGAGTTTCATTTTAAGCACATCATCATGTAGATTGGGAATTCTAATTGTCTCACTAATGGCTACAAACTCTTCTAAGAATTGGAAGTGGCCTTCATCATTGTTGCCCTTAAAATGAGGTAGGAGTTGTATAGTAGAGTGCTTAATCTCAAATTGAACCTCTACATGTGGGACCCTAACAGGACCCTAACATAAGGTTGCTGTTGATATTGGGTAGGGTTGTAAAAATCCCTCAAAGGTCTAACCTACGGATGTTGGATCAGTAAAATCTCAAGCATCTCTTGCATTTGGGTCAGATTATCTTGTTGAAACTGGTTTAGTTGGAGTTGTAGATCTTGGATCTGAGCTTGAGGATCCATCTGATTCGGTTGTAGAATCGGGTTGGCTGAGTTAGCCATCAAATCAAGATCAGAGTCCAAGTCAGATGTAGAACTGGATTCACCAATAATCAATCTCCTCCTTGGTTTTCTTTGCAAAGGTGGCATCAAGTGTGGATTTTGTGATCTAGTTCCATGCATACACTTGGAAGAAGGTTACAGATGAGGAGAGAATAGGAGAGAGAAGTGTGCGCACAATACAAGTAATCAAATTATAGCCCTAAAGGGTTGCACCTATTGGACCTAGTCCAAATTTCGCTAACCCTAGCTAGATGACCTGACCCTTGAAGTACTTGGCTGGACAAAAGGGTGGGAACCCCTAAGACACCCCACACGTTGGGACACCACTAGAGGTTAACACAGTTACCGCACTGACCTTTCTTGTCACCAGTTGGTTCAAATAGAAAAGGCCTCAGATACAATTAGCTAGGTATAGCTCCAATTTGGAAAATAAAATCCAACCTAGTTGGCACGTCTATCAAGTTAATTACGGCTTAGGATTTAAAGTGCACGAGATTAGATGATGGACGAGAGGGGGGTGGTTGCTGTTTGATCGAAATCATCGATGTTTAAGAAATGCATTATAATATAGGACAAAATTGCATCAAACAAATACAATTTATTACTCGAATTGAAGTCCTAGGTCGAACGCAGGGAGTAAGTATTGCATTCACGTGCTAATCTCCATCAAAATATAAATGAGCACAAGAAATTGATCAAAATATAGATTTTCAATGAATAATAACCTGTCACATTAAATATTCAATGAAGAATAACTACTCAAATGATGTTTAATACTAAGCAAGAGTATATCAACAGTTTAATGAGGCAAAAAGATATCTAAGACAAAATAATGGTGATTTAAATCACCAATTATTAGCTTAGATACATATATAATAATTACTCAATGGTCTAAATAGATGCGCAGTACCTCAAATAATGCCACAGTGTTTTCAACCAAGTCAGACATCAGGTCAAATGACCATACGACTTAAGTTTAGCCCTGCTACAATGCCTCAAAGAGGCTTCTTCACTTCAGCATCTTCTTCTTCTTCTTTCCCTTGTCTTTCTTCCTTAGGTTTCCTTCCACATGGCTAAGTGTTCATCCAACTCACAGAGGAGCAAAACCCACCCTCCCCCGCTCTCTCTCTCTTTCTCTTCCTCCTCTTCTCTTTCACTGAAACCAGGTAATTGGGTATTCGGGTCAAGCGCGTACTCAGGTCCAGGGCTACAGGCGTGGGTCGCAGCCGAGGAGTGAAGGTAGTAGCCGGGTCGGGTCATGAGTGCAGGTGTGAGCGAGGACCTCACCCCTAGTGTCTGAGGCAAACAGCCTAAGACACAAAAACTAAATAAGTGCGTGCAGGTGCTCATCTCCCATTGATGTCGGACTATCCCCACATCTTTTCTTCTTGCGCGCAACTATTGGATCTCTCATCTGATTGGGGCTCGTCCTGGTGAAGCTCCACCCAATTGATGAACGGGAACTGATCGAGAGATCATTCCGCGTCGATTGAGGTTAGGGGCATGATTGAAGGTGTGGTAGTTGTCAACTATCGGAGATGGAAGAGTACCTACGACAAGAATACAGCCCTAGAGCTGAAGTTAAGCACACGAGAAGGTTCAATGCTATTCGCGAGACAAAAACCCTAAGGAAATTGAGTGCATGAGTGGTCAAGTGTGTGTGGCAGAGAAGCTCCGATGAGCTTCGGTCATAGGTGATGGAGATGATTAATGGAGAAATTGAAGAGTTGGGAAGCTCCGCGAGGGCACGACGATGCTTTGGCGTAGGGTATGGGGTGTGCAATGGGTGGAGGAATGCCAGCAGTGAGGGTGGTCAGAGGTGTGGTAGCTGGCGTCGAAGAAGGAGAAATATGGAGAAGGGAGAATTAGGACCTAAAATTTATCCTACACCTAATTGGAGGGTAGAGGAAGAGAAGCCCTAAACTAATTGGATGAATTGAGATCTGAGGAGGCTTGCTCGAGGTATGCCAAAGCCTGAGACGAAGGAGATGGAGATGGAGCCGATGAAGTGGTAATTGGGCCGCCTCCTTTGTTTGAGAGCACGACGATGAAGAGTAGGGAGGAAGCCATCTCCCTATAGTATGTGGGAGTGGCCAATGAGGAGAGTTGAAGAAGCTCTAGGCCTTCATTAATGGTGGCCTTGGATAAAGAAGAGGAGGAGGTTGGCACGCCAAAACTAGACAAGGATGAATGGAATGAGTGCGGCCGACTTTATAGGTGAGGTTCCCTTCATCTGGAATGCCCAAAAAAGAAGGTTTCCTAACCTTGCTTGGAGAGCTCAACTTCCTGGAGCTCACCAGGCCAATTCCGACCATGATTGGCCTCAAGGAGGATCTCGTTTGATGTGGAATGACTTGAGGATTGTCTTTACCAAATTTGGCGATTTTTTATTGAGATTTCATCAATCAATTCGTCAGATTAAATGAGGCAATTTGAGATTTCATCGCAGTGAAGAAGACGATGGCAGATGGACCTTTCTACAAAAGGGGCACAAAGCTAGGGGCCTCTTTGAAAGGAAAGGATGAAAGTTGAGGGGTTAAACGTAGAAAGTAGAAGTTTGAGGACCAAAATGCAAACTCAGTCAAGATGATCTCTGATTAGGCCCAAATTTTGGGATAAACCTAATTTCGACCCAAGGAATCTGATGGTGAAGTTGGATTTAGGTTTTGATCAATTTTGACTGGGTAAATTGTGCAGTTACCTAAATCAGGGCAACTGTTTGTCTGAGACTGTATTTTAGGTCAAAATGGGTTTTGAAGGTCCATTCAAAGATGCCAAACCCTAGGGGATATTTTTATATGATTTTTAGAGGGTTTAGATGAATTTTATCCTGACCAGAACCTCAGTTAATTAAGTGAGTCTATTTTTAGGGTTTTAGATGTCCATTAATTCTTGAGATGCGTGAAAATCTATTTCTGTCTACATGGATCCACTTATTAGACATTAATGACTAAATGACATTTAGTAAATCCCTTAGAAAACCTACGGTTATTCTGCATTCATGATAGGATGGTAAAATTACAGTTTTAACCCTGGTTTCGTGTTAAACTCTCAGTATGGATGTGTAGTGAATTATGATCTTTTGACAGTTATGTAGGAGCATTTATCAATGGAATATGAATAATTAAAGTTAGATATGGTTGATGATGACGTTATCATCAGTTTCCCAATTATATCAATTGAATTGAGTGTGCATGCCAAACAAGGATTCGCAATACAAGCTTAATTGATGTGGTTTCTTTCAAAGTTCAAGTGCTTGTATTAGTGAATTTTAGGATTCGCTTGGTTAAATAGATTCAAACAATGGTTTTGATGAGGCACACAAGAAGTTTTGCAAGTCCCAATTGTTTGATAAATTTCCTTTAAGTATAGGGATGCAAGTTTGCTCTACCTTAATGTGAAACCCTAAGAGCAAATAGTGCTATATGATTTGTTTTAACCCAAAGAATCAAACATTGTACAACCCAATCAGAGAAACCAATGGTCATGCTGCACCACCAACTAAGGCACCCAGAAAAAAGTTTTTCAAATTTTTTAATGTACGTTATGTAATTTCTTCAGATGTAAAGTGTACTGGGGGTTCTACAATCTGTTTAGACCCCCAGTTAGTGATCAAATATTCTGTGTAATCAAACGTGCACCAAATATTTCTTTCATATTTTTCAGGGATTCTATATTATCACAAGAAATCAATACAATAAATTTCAGATAAATCAGAGTTATATAAAAATTCTCGTGATTTTTTGAAGTCCGAAAAATCAGGAACAAAAATAGATTTGATAACAGTTCAGTTCGTGAATTTTTAAATTTTTATGTAAATCATAATTATGTAAAATTTGGATATGTTCTTAACTTTTCTACCCACGTCCAGTAAAATGTTTAGATTTTTTAGATGTGTAAAATTTTGGAAATTGAATTTTGAAAATCAAGTGCAGCGTGAAAATGGAGAAGGTGATTTTATTAATTTTCAAAAGGTAATAACCACCAACAAGAGTTTTTTTTTAATGCAAATAACTCAAGCAAATAACTAACCTAAGGATCAAGAAAAGAAGGGAGGGAGGGGGCCGACCCCACCTGATTGCACCGCAAAAATACGCCTGTAATAGTGCCTTCTTGTGCTATTTCCTAGCATTAACTATGCATATTAGGTCTCCATAGTTACATTGTAAAAATACTTGCATGCATGCATTTAATTGAGAAGAGAGGAGAATGAAATAAGTGGCCTTGCATTTTACTTTTTTCCTCAAGTGCATCTTTGCAAAATTCCCATCTTTATTTTTATTCCCACTTGATTTTTAATCTCTTCCCGCGGCTGCACCTTTCTTCCTCGCGCCATGCTTCCCGCGGCTGCAACTTGCCTCTCCCTGCCAAGCCATTCCATCCCTCTCCCTGTAGCCGCATGCAACCATGCCTTCTTCCTTTATAAAAGCCACGTCTTCTTCTCTTCAAAACGAGCCTGGTCCCAACAAAAAAAAGGCAGCAGCACACCTTCTCCTTCCAGGCCGCCACCATCTTCTCCTCCATTCTCCTCCATACGCCGGCCCTCCTCGGAGATACCCAGCGGGCAGGAGCTCTCACTGTGGTGCACACCACAACAGTGAGACCACCACCACCCAGCTCTTCAAAGAGCTGGTGGGCGTGGTGGCTTTCTTACTGTTTTCCCGTTCCAGCCATTCCAGCCATTGGAGCAGCTTCAAGGTCTAAAGCTCAAAAGCTTCGCATGCCCAGCGGCAGCAGTAGCAGCAGCCCCTTCTGGGCGCACCTGCAGGCGCCCCAGCACTTCACGCGTGCCTACAGGCCCTCTCCGCCTTCGCTTTCTCCGCCCTATCACGAGCTCTCCGTGCTCGCAACCAGCTGCTACGCCCCTCTACAGCGGCCGACCAAGCACTTCCCGCCCCCTGCCAGCACCTGCAAGCTTCCGCGCACGCCTGCAGACACCTCGCCTCCCGCTTCACCGCTCTGTTGCAAGCTCTCCGCGCTCGCAACAGGCCGGCGCAGGCCTTCTCCCTCGCGCGCATACGTGCCCGTACGCGGAAGCCACCAGACGACGCCCTTCGCGCGCAGACGGCTTAAAACGCCCTTCCTCGCCTCCAGCAGAGTGGCTGCTCTCTCCTCTCCCACTCTCTCTCTCTCTCACAACACTCTCTCAATCTCTCTACACCAACGCACACACACACCTACACTAACACTTCCACACACACACACACCTATACTCTATTATAAACATATATATATATATACGTATACTTATATATTGATGTATATATACATATATATATACATATATTTATATACATATATATATACATATATAGATATCTATATATACTTATATTTATACATATAGTAATATCTATATACTTATGTATTAGTATACATACATATATATATATACATATATATATCTATATACTTATATATATACTTATATATATATATACATATACTTATATAAATATACATATATACCTACATATATACATATATCTATACACATATACATATATATAAATATACATATATCTATATATATATTACCTATATAACTAAGTATAGATACATACATATATATATATATATACATATATACACACCTACTTATATATAAATATATATATCTATATAACTATATATACATATATACATATATATACATATCTAGATACATATACCTATATACATATATTATTATATATATATATATACATATATATATACATCTATATAGTATTATATACATACATATATATATATATATATATATACACATCTATACATATATATATCTATAACTATATATACATACATATATATATATATATAGACTTAGCTACATATATCTATATATACATATATTACTATATACTTATACATACATATATATATACCTCTACATAGTTATATATACATACACACACATATATATATACATATACACTCATATATACATATATATCTACATATATATATATATATACCTATATATTTATAACTATATATATATATATACATATAGATATATTTACATATATACATATATATATTTTCACATTATTTACCATACACTGTATCGCGAGAATATCTGCACCAGTTGCTGATATTCCCCGATATACGCATACAAAAAAAGCATGTTTGCATACATCTTCCACCATCCATCCCATACTCCACGCGGCACCTAGTCTGTTGGTTGCGTCTCTCTAGATGACGACCGACTCGACACCGTGCTACACGCCATCTCTACCTCCACCCCCACCCTTTTATATACATAATATATACATATATATATATACTGTATTTACTTTATTTCTATTTTGCTTTCCTATTAGAAAAAAAAAAGATAAAAAAAAATATATAAAAGAGAAAAGATAATCTTTGACTTGCAGGTACCCCGTCTTGCTAATAGCAAGACTCGTTTTGGAACTCTGTTTTGGCTCAAAGCCAAGAACCCAATTTTGAGGGTGTGCCTCAAGGACAAAGATTACCAGAAAAAAATATAAATAAGAGAAAAACACCAAAAACACAATAAATGAACGGAAGAGACTCATTGTAGGAAAGGCATAGAAACTTGACTTGTACCCCACTTCCCTGAGTTCGACCCTGGGCTTAAAAGTGACAAGATAAAATCAAGTAGGCCAGGTAGAAAAAAAAAATTTGTAAAGAGATTGTTAGGTCTGATTTAGGTTAACCACTATACACACTTCAACGATAAAATCATCATATTAACAACCTATCCGGGCTCGACATAATACTCTTTTCTGGCGCCGTTGCCGGGGACGTGCGCCTTCAAGTAAGTTTCTATTCAATTCCTTTCAATTTTTCTCTTCTCTCTTCACGGGTATCTCTATTTTTGGTGTGCATGTGAACCTGGTGCAAGGAGAAGACAGGCAGATGAAGTCGGGAACGTGAGCAGATCCAAGGCGGGAACGAGAGCGTGAAGATGTCGACATCGCATTGGAGCTTCGCACACGTTGCCGAACAAGTAGGTCTTCTTTTCTTAGCAACTAGGGTTAACTTGTCACCTTAAGAAAAATAAAAAAATAAAAAAAGTAGAAACACCTCTTGGGATATCTTGGGGCAAGTGGATTAAAATTCACTTGTTTGATTGATTGTCTTCACTCCCACCACCCCAAGATTTCCTGCCCTACTTCGCATAGCGAAAATCCGAGAATCTTGATTCTTGAATTTTTCGCCGTGTGAAGTATTCTTTGAGGCAAATACAAAAAGATTGATTGCACCCCTCTTTTGCCTCACTTATCTTCAATTCAGGATTACATTTTTGGTGGGGAGACTTGGAATTGAGTTGATTCCAACCCCACCACGACTTTTCAACTTGCCTCAGATTCGATCCCGAGTATTTCAACACCAACAACTTTAGTTTCTTTATCTATTGGTTGAAGCCTTGTGTGTGGACATCTTTCTGGTGATTGGGAGCACTTAAATTGAAGTGCTTTGGCTCCCTTTCACATAAGCTCTAAACCTAATTCGTGCATCCACACATAGAAATCTCCATTTAGGGTAGCCCATTGCATTTTAGCATGCATTAACTAACTGATATTGAAGAAGGGTTTGATGGGATTAGAAAGAAAACTTGTATTCTCACAAAAACCCGGAGATTGGTTGAATTGCTAATTCAGCGAAATCCTAAAATCCATACTACTTAATGCTGAACTCTAAAAACCATTCACCAATTAAGAACTTCAATTCGGGGAGATTTCCCCATTGCATGCTTGTTTTACACACTCTGAAAATCAATCACTTGGGCATTAGCCGTAAACAACGCCCTTCACATTCCAAAAGCACTTAACCCTAAGCCTCTAACTAAAACTGGTAGTAACTTGACCCTTACTAAGGATTGGAGGTCTAACTACCTGCGTGTAGTAGCTACGTGCTGATGAGAGTTCCCCGTGCTATCGGGTGTCTAAGACTGGGGCAAACGGCCTTTCAATCTGGCTCGGTGGTTTTGCGGTGCTCGCATTCGATTCCGTAGTTCGTGATAGTAGGTAACTTAGATCTTTAGGTCTAAGGGCACACTGTAGAGGTTAGGAATTTGATTGTATTGATTTGTCATCAAGTGTACCTTTGCGGCATAATTTCTCTCATCTCTTTTCCCTTCTCATCTCCCCAACTCTTCCTACAGTAGTGCATGTTTGGGAGGAGGTCACAAAACCCTGAACTGTTTGAATTGACTAATAGATCTAGAAAACAAGCCGAATCGTCCTCCTCCTCCACAAACATGGCAAACACCCCCACCTCACCACTTCGTCACAATTCCAATTCTTGCAACACCAGGCTTATCCCAAGAAACCCTGCAAGACCTCCCTTATCGAGTTCGTGCAAAGCGACTCTGTAAGTCATGTGGATCTGGCTTCTACAAGGTAGTATTTCGACACAGAGGACCAAGCCTCCGTGTGCTCGGATGCATATTTACATGCGGACACGTCTTCTGGCATAGAAGACACTTGTGTAATTTCCCTACTTGGAGGGGTGAGATCAGTGTGACGTAAAAAATGCGTAAATGAAATATAAAGCAATCTCAAAAAGACAATCACACAATGTACACAAAAAGTTTTTAGGTGGAAACCCAAACCGGGTGAAAACCACCACCTAACCCTCTCGAGTTAGGATTTTCCGATCAACCTAGTTGATCAAATCCACTAAACGAATCACTTTAAAATGAGGGTGATTCAACCTCAGTACAACCACGCTACAAGTACGAGGGTAGCGTTCCTCAACCCCTTCTCTCCACGAGAAGGATTTTGTCCCACGAAGGAGACGGGAATTCGCAAAGCGAATACCCAACCAAAAGGCAAAGATAAAAATAAACAATAGTCCTATAGAGCCAACAAAATAATTAAACCTAGCTTCTATAGGAAATAGGAAACTCCCCTTTGCAAGGAGTGCGTCGACGATGACGCGGTGCGTGTGCCACGCGATGGCGCTACGTCGCTCTTGTGAACAACAGCGGGAGAGCAGGTGCGCAAACTGAATTTAGCTCTCAAGATATAGAACTTGAGCTTAAAGAGCAAGAGAGACACAAAAGAGTGGAAAGTATGTTGCTTAGGTGTGTGTCTTGTGTCTTTCTTAGTGTGTGTTGGTGTGTAAAGGCTCCCCTCTATTTATAGAGGCCTTAGGAAGGCTTTGGAAGGCTTAGAAAAGCTTTCATAGCCGTTGGGAACAAAGTCCAAGAGAATCAGGCCGAAATCAGGATAATGATTACATTTGACAGGGTTATCAGACGTCTAACTCTGGCATCAGACGTCTGGAAGGCCACTTTAAGCCGTCTGATTTCAAGGTCAGACGCCTGATTCTATGCGGGTTTCTCCCTAACTTGAATCAAATCTAAACAGGGTTTTTACGCAAGTCCATCAAACGACATACAGGACGTCTGGCACTATGTCTGGACGTCTGGAAACCTACTTTTACTGTGGGAATTGATTTCCAAACGTTGCAATGGCTAGAAAATCTCTGAGAAGAGATTTTGGGTCAGCCAAGGCAAAACGGTCAATTATCAGACGTCTGGAAAGGCCTAAGGACGTCTGATAAGGCTCTAACGGTCATATTCTTGAGTGTTTTCTAAGCCAGCCAATGGTCAACTAATTGGACGTCTGGAAAATCCATCAGACGTCTTCTAAGACGTCTGGACTAAGGTCTGGACGTCTGATTTCATCAGACAGAACTAACTATGTCCAGCCTAACAGTTATCAGACGTCTGAAACAACAGTCAGACGTCTTAAAATACTTTATCAGACGTCTGATTTGGGAATTAGACGTCTGGAAACTCTGTTTGAACCCTATATTGGTTTTCTAAGTATTCTACAGAAAACCTAAGTATCCTAGGGTTGTGCCGGTGTTCCTAGGACTACTGTTAGGGTTCTTTGAGGCTCTTTAACATAATTTCTAAGGAAATAAAGAGCAACAAAAGAAACGAAAAATACAACAAGTACAAAAGAAGGAAATCTATCCTATTCTTCATTTCCTTCCATCTTCAATCTTTCGCTCCACGCGAACCTCCTCTGTTTTCCGTCAAGCTCCTCCAATCCATCCTGGATGCGAGCTCGAACTCCGTCTAAACATGTCCACATTTGCAATTGACCTGAAATCTAGGACTCAAATTGCAAATGTTAAATAACACGTGTTTTGTTATCATCAAAACAAATGATCGTGGTGCTCTAGCACCAACAATCTCCCCCTTTTTGATGATGACAAAATCATAAATAATAATGCATAAAAATCCTCCCCCTTTTTGACATTATCCAAAAAGGTTTGATTGGTTTTACATTTCATATAACTCCCCCTTAAAACATGCTCTTCTATGAATTTATTTTAACAAAGGTGGTATTCTCCCCTTTTTGTAACAACAAGATAGCTATTATTTTTCTCCCCCTTACTAAAGGAAATTTAGCTACCTTATTTCTCCCCCTTAAAAATTGACAATTAGCTCATAAATTTTTTAACTCCCCCTATCTAAATGCTACTGAAAAAAGATAGGGTAAAGGGTTTTACCTCACCTACCATGGCCAATAAAATGGCCCGAATGGTGGTGGTGGATGCCACATCGGATGGGGCTCCCATCCGTAGCTTGGAGGCCCGGGCATCGGCGCCGGTCTCCAATCTGGTGGTCGACGTGCGGCGGGTCCGTCGTTTGTTCGCCGTTTCGTCGGTCTTCTTGTTCTCCTCCTTGGTCTACTCCTTGGTTCTCCCAACTTGAGTTGACCAGACTTGAGCTTGTAGGTCCAGTCCTTTATGTTGTAATTATCCCTGAACCCTACAAAACAAGATTCTAAATTTTTCTTCGGTATCCAAGTTAGCATGGATCCGGATCTGTTAGCGGGTCTCCTTGATGGAGATCCTTTCTCAATCTTAGGGCTATAAAAATCATCTACTTTATTGATTAGTTTGTTAGAGTTTTCCCTAAGACATGCAATTTCTTTTTCTATAGTATTCATCTTAGTCTTTAAATCAGAAATTTCTAACTTTAGACTATCATTTTCCTCAATCAACTTATTATTTTCATTGATGAGGTTATGATTTTCTAATAATAGGTTATCATTTTTAGGACAAGTTTCTAGATCCTTAAGTTTTATTTCTAACCTATCATTTTCATTTTTAAGAAAACTAAGGTTCTTTTTAATGCTTTTATTTTCTATCCTAAGTGATTTACTAATCTCAAAAAGTTCATTAAAAGCTTCTTGAAGATCGAGATTTACCTCGTTGTCTGAGTCGCTTCCGCTTTCACTGTCGCTATTGGTTCCTCTGGCCATGAAACCAAAGCAAGTGGTTTCTTCTTCTTTTTCTTCTTCTTCTTCCTCCGAGCTGGAATCCTCATGAGTGCCTTCCAACCTCCTCCATATCTCGTGGGTAGTGGTGCACTCTTGGATTCGTTCGAATTTCATGCGCAGTACAAGGCATTCATTGCCTTTGCGTTGAGTGAGAGCTCTAGAATCTGCACTTGCGAGTAGCCTCCTTGGGGTCGCTTTGGGATCTCGTATGGGGTTTCGCAACATCCCCATACCTCGAATTCAGTGGCTTGGAGCCACGTCTTCATCCTCAGCTTCCAGTAGCTATAGTTGTTCCCATCAAAGTAGGGCGGACGGGTTGTGGACTGCCCCTCGGAAATTTTGATCGCCGATGTGCTTCCCTCCATTTGATCTCTTGCCGGGTGTTACTCCGATCTCGCAAGACCTGCTCTGATACCAAATGTAATTTCCCTACTTGGAGGGGTGAGATCAGTGTGACGTAAAAAATGCGTAAATGAAATATAAAGCAATCTCAAAAATACAATCACACAATGTACACAAAAAGTTTTTAGGTGGAAACCCAAACCGGGTGAAAACCACCACCTAACCCTCTCGAGTTAGGATTTTCCGATCAACCTAGTTGATCAAATCCACTAAACGAATCACTTTAAAACGAGGGTGATTCAACCTCAGTACAACCACGCTACAAGTACGAGGGTAGCGTTCCTCAACCCCTTCTCTCCACGAGAAGGATTTTGTCCAACGAAGGAGACGGGAATTCGCAAAGCGAATACCCAACCAAAAGACAAAGATAAAAATAAACAATAGTCCTATAGAGCCAACAAAATAATTAAACCTAGCTTCTATAGGAAATAGGAAACTCCCCTTTGCAAGGATTGCGTCGACGATGACGCGATGCGTGTGCCACGCGATGGCGCTACGTCGCTCTCGTGAACAACAGCGGGAGAGCGGGTGCGCAAACTGAATTTAGCTCTCAAGATATAGAACTTGAGCTTAGAGAGCAAGAGAGACACAAAAGAGTGGAAAGTATGTTGCTTAGGTGTGTGTCTTGTGTCTTTCTTAGTGTGTGTTGGGGTGTAAAGGCTCCCCTCTATTTATAGAGGCCTTAGGAAGGCTTTGGAAGGCCTAGAAAAGCTTTCATAGCCGTTGGGAACAAAGTCCAAGAGAATCAGGCCGAAATCAGGACAATGATTACATTTGACAGGGTTATCAGACGTCTAACTCTGGCATCAGACGTCTGGAAGGCCACTTTAAGACGTCTTATTTCAAGGTCAGACGTCTGATTCTATGCGGGTTTCTCCCTGACTTGAATCAGATCTAAACAGGGCTTTTACGCAAGTCCATCAGACGACATACAGGACGTCTAGCACTATGTCTGGACGTCCGGAAACCTACTTTTACTGTGGGAATTGATTTCCAAACGTTGCAACGGCTAGAAAATCTCTGAGAAGAGATTTTGGGTCAGCCGAGGCAAAACGGTCAATTATCAGACGTCTGGAAAGGCCTAAGGACGTCTGATAAGGCTCTAACGGTCATATTCTTGAGTGTTTTCTAAGCCAGCCAATGGTCCACTAATTGGACGTCTGGAAAATCCATCAGACATCTTCTAAGACGTCTGGACTAAGGTTTGGACGTCTGATTTCATCAGACAGAACTAACTATGTCCAGCCTAACAGTTATCAGACGTCTGAAACAACAGTCAGACGTCTTAAAATACTTTATCAGACGTCTGATTTGGGAATTAGACGTCTGGAAACTTTGTTTGAACCCTATATTGGTTTTCTAAGTATTCTACAGAAAACCTAAGTATCCTAGGGTTGTGCCGGTGTTCCTAGGACTACTGTTAGGGTTCTTTGAGGCTCTTTAACATAATTTCTAAGGAAATAAAGAGCAACAAAAGAAACGAAAAATACAACAAGTACAAAAGAAGGAAATCTATCCTATTCTTCATTTCCTTCCATCTTCAATCTTTCGCTCCACACGAACCTCCTCTGTTTTCCGTCAAGCTCCTCCAATCCATCCTGGATGCGAGCTCGAACTCCGTCTAAACACGTCCACATTTGCAATTGACCTGAAATCTAGGACTCAAATTGCAAATGTTAAATAACACGTGTTTTGTTATCATCAAAACAAATGATCGTGGTGCTCTAGCACCAACAACTTGCGCCCTGGGAAACAACCCATTCTCTACCACTTATAATCCAGGGTGGCATAATCATCCGAATTTTGCATGGTCCAACAACCCGCATCGCTAAAACCCCACAGGTGGACCAATGCAACTGTCCGCACTCTTCATCCCAAGGGCCCTGTCTAATCCTATGGCGAATCTGCCATCAGGCCCTTGCGTACCGCAAACAAAACACGCATCAAGTCCTCTTAATAAATTGATGCGAATGATGACGGAAATGTCAAAGCGCCATAAAGAGAACATGACCTCTCTTCAGCACCATTTAGCACAGCAGAATGCTGAAATCAGTCTACTACACATGGCGACTCGATCTCAGGGCACTCTTCTCGCCCAACCTGTTCCAAACCTACGAAACTTCGTACCCTGTGATCCGCAACCACAGGTACAACCTTCTCAGGAACAGGTTCATCAAATTCTGCAAGCTCCGAGCATTCCACTGGGATTTCAGGCTAATCCCGCTGCAGCACCGCACTATTATGTTGATTGCGATTGCATCAAGGATGACACGTCTGACGAAGACATGACCGTCAGTGCGTGTATTGGACTAATTGGGACCTATTCAGACTGCTGCGGATTACCTGATGACTGCCTGATCAACACATACTGTGACGTTCCCCCATCCCTCCCTTGTCCCGTACATTCTCCTGGCCAGACCTCTGACGAGGTTTTCTCCGCTTCCCATACTTCGTGGTCTGAGTCATATCCGGGCTGCTCACCATCGGTCCACACTCTTGAAGATCGGATTGCCCTTTCTTTCCTGCCAAATCAGGCGGATTTGCAATTCCACACTGGGACCTTGAGCCCATATCCTACTCACTGGGGCTATTCTTTTTTGGATCCATCTATCCAAAGAGTCCCTCTTCTTGGCCAATCTAGGGCCAACTGCTTCCCCCTAATCTGTTTTCTGATCCGCCTGGGACACTCTCATCCCAGAAAATGCCAGATCTTTCACCACCCACCATCCACCCACCTTACCACCCTGCTGTATACCCTGCACTTTAGCTCTCGCTACCCGTTCTTTTGTCCTTTCTCTACCCTTCCCAGCATAAATATGAGGACATAGCATTGTTTGGCATGGGGGAGTGGATAGGCATCCATAGGATTTGGGTATTTTATGGTATCATGCAGTTTCCACCTATTTATAAATATGCAAGAAAAAGAAAAAGAAGAAAAATATATATATAAATAAATGGTGTTTAGTAATGATCTGAAAAAAAGAGAATACAATAAGTCTTTATGGATATTCAACCTCTGTTTTGATGACTTTCCAAGCCACAGAAGCTTGATTCGCTTAGGCTCGGCTTAATTCACTTGAGCATTGACAAGATAGATCGGAACCTCGCCTAATTAAGGACATATTCTTGTACCTGAGACACCAGTACAGGATTCGTTGGTTTGCTTCTACTTGACAGCTTAAGTAAACTTGGTTCACACTACACATATTAGGAAAGACCAGGTGAACATAAGATCCAACCCTAGTGTTCATTAGGGAAGGTGGAGTCCTTACCTGTGCGCGCAGGTAGACTTTTTATCCCAGGCTTTAGTCTTGTGTTTAGGAGCGACTCTCTCCACCAAAAAGAAACTCTCCCACCAAAAAGAAAAAAAGTGTGCTCCTTCAAAAAATGTTGTAAGAGATAAACTGACATATGTTTCAAAAAAAAAAAAAGTTGCAAATAAGTCAGTATATCTCACAAATGTCTGTAAAGTCTTCGTCCTACAAGAAGTTCTTCAGGGTAGGTTACAAATACCTTGTTTTCCTTTGAGCCACAAAAATCAGAAAATGGGAGTTGAGTTTTTCATCTTCTTAAGGGTCAATCCGAAAACACGAGCTGAAATAGGGACCAACCTTTACGTAAAAATTCGTGAAACCCTGGGCTTGAGTCTTAATGTTCATCTGGTCAGTCTTGATCCTTCACCATGCGCAAGCCATAATCTCTTAAGCTCTCAAGTACGGCAAAAACCTCTTAGGTCCTGGAAATCGTACTAAAGGTTTAAATATCAAGAGTCCTGGTTAGTCGAGAATTGATCTATGTCATATGAGACTTAAAGTACTGGTAGTCTTCTCTACAATTGGTTCTCACAATATCCAACAATAAACACACCTATATCGCCTCAGAAGAAAATCTTCAGCTTAAGATCATTTCAAAATACTATTTTGCTAGGGATTAGCAAAAGATAGGCATGGGGGTATGATTGCACCTCAAAAATACACCTGTAATAGTGTCTTCTTGTGCTATTTCCTAGCATTACCTATGCATATTAGATCTCCATAGTTGCATTGTAAAAATACTTGCATGCATGCATTTAATTGAGAGGAGAGGAGAATGAAATAAGTGGCCTTGCATTTTACTTTTTTCCTCAAGTGCATCTTTGCAAAATTCCCATCTCTATTTTTATTCCCACTTGATTTTTAATCTCTTCCCGCGGCTGCACCTTTCTTCCTCGCGCCATGCTTCCCGCAGCTGCAACTTGCCTCTCCCTGCCAAGCCATTCCATCCCTCTCCCTACAGCCGCATGCAGCCATGCCTTCTTCCTTTATAAAAGCCACGTCTTCTCTTCAAAATGAGCCTAGACCCAACAAAAAAAAGGCAGCAGCACACCTTCTCCTTCCAGGCCGCCACCATCCTCTCCTCCATTCCCCTCCATACGCCGGCCCTCCTCGGAGATACCCGGCGGGCAGGATCTCTCACTGTGGTGCACACCACCACAGTGAGACAACCATCACCTAGCTCTTCAAAGAGCCGGTGGGTGTGGTGGCTTTCTTCACTGTTTTTCCGTTCCAGCCATTCTAGCCATTGGAGCAGCTTCAAGGTCTGAAGCTCAAAAGCTTCGCACACCCAGCGGTAGTAGCAGCAGCCCCTTCCGTGCGCACCTGCAGACGCCCGAGCCCTCCACGTGCGCCTGCAGGCCCTCTTCGCCTTCGCTTTCTCTGCCTTGTCGCGAGCTCTTTGAGCTCGCAACAAGCTGCTGCGTGCCTCTGCAGCGGCCGGCCAAGCGCTTCCCGCCCCCTACTAGCACCTGTAAGCTTCCGCGCGCGCCTGCAGACACCTCACCTCCCGCTTCGCCACTCTATCGCGAACTCTCCGCGCTCGCAACCGGCCAGCGTAGGCCTTCTCCCTCGAGCGCATACGCGCTCGTGTGCGGAAGCCACCAGACGATGCCCTTCATGCACAGACGGCTTAAAACACCCTTCCTCGCCTCAAGCAGAGCGGCTGCTCTCTCCTCTCCCGCTCTCTCTCTCTCTCTCTCTCTCACAACACTCTCTCACTCTCTCTACACCGACGCACACACACACCTACACTAACACTTCCACACACACACACACCTATACTCTATTATAAACATATATATATACGTATACTTATATATTGATATATATATACATATATATATACTTATATTTATACATATAGTAATATCTATATACTTATGTATTAGTATACATACATATATATATATATATATACATATATATCTATATACTTATATATATACTTATATATATATATACATATACTTATATAAATATACATATATACTTACATATATACATATATCTATACACATATACATATATATAAATATACATATATCTATATATATATTACCTATCTATATAGATACATACATGTATATATATATATACATGTACATATATGCACACCTACTTATATATACATATATATATCTATATAACTATATATACATATATACATATATATACATATCTAGAGACATATACCTATATACATATATTATTATTATATATATATACATATATATATATACATCTATACATATATATATCTATAACTATATATACATACACACATATATATATATACTTAGCTACATATATCTATATATACATATATTACTATATACTTATACAGACATATATATATACCTCTATATAGTTATATATAAATACACACACACATATATATATATACATATACACTCATATATACATATATATCTACATATATATATATATACATATATATTTATAACTATATATATATAAATATAGATATATTTACAAATATACATATATATATTTTCACATTATTCACCATACGCTGTATTGTGAGAATATCTGCACCAGTTGCTGATATTCCCCGATACACGCATACAAAAAAAGCATGTTCGCATACATCTTCCACCATCCATCCCATAATCCACGCGGCACCTAGTCCTATTGGTTGCGTCTCTCTAGACGACGATCGACTCGACACCGTGCTACATGCCATCTCCGCCTCCACCCCCACCCCTTTATATAGATAATATATACATATATATATACTATATTTACCTTATTTCTATTTTGCTTTCCTATTAGAAAAAAAGATAAAAAAAAATATATAAAAGAGAAAAGATAATCTTTGACTTGCAAGTACCCCGTCTTGCTAATAGCAAGACTCATTTTGGAACTCTGTTTTGGCTCAAAACTAAGAACCCAATTTTGAGGGTGTGTCTCAAGGACAAAGATTACCAGAAAAAAATATAAATAAGAAAAAAACACCAAAAACACAATAAACAAACGAAAGAGACTCGTTGTAGGAAAGACATAGAAACTTGACTTGTACCCCACTTCCCTGAGTTCGACCCTGGGCCTAAAAGTGACAAGATAAAATCAAGTTGGCCAGGTAAAAAAAAAAAATTTGTAAAGAGATTGTTAGTTCCGATTTAGGTTAACCACTATACACACTTCAACGATAAAATCACCAATTAACAACCTATCCAGGCTCGACAACACCACCCCCTCGAGGGTCCTCGAATTTCTCGCTTGCCATGGAGCACCTCCATGATCTTAGCCATAGCCACTCTCCAACGCCGAGTCATGGCGGGGACAACATCAGTGATGCGTTCCCCCATGAGGTCACTATGTGCATTTAGGTATGTCGTGAGGGATCAAACCCACGCACCCCGTACAGGGAGTGCCTTATAGGGAGTAGGCACACCAACTATTCTACCCCATGACCCCTACTAACCTAAGGATCAAGATAGACACCTAATGTAGATGTACAAATAATTTTTTTTTTTTGAAACAATACTAAATGCAATTACTCCTAAGAGTCACGAATCTACCTAAGTCTAGGATGTAGATGACCTACCTAGGGATCATCACCTGCACTTTTTCTTCTCGATGCTTCGTGATTCATTCTAGTATGACTGCGCGATCCTGCACACAAAACAACAAAAAGAGAAGAACAAGTTAGATCTCACGTATGCAAAGCTAAATGAAGCTATTGAAAGAAAAATAATCGCATTGCCTCCCCAGCAATGACGCTAAAAAGTGTTCTGATGTGGATGTGATTGCGTAAAATATGCTTTCATTGTAGTATAATCGTGTTAGAAACTCTTAAATTTATTTCAATCAAACTCAAAAAATACAAAGTTGATGTTTTCAAAATGGAGTTCGACTCGTTCACTGGGAGACAAATAGATTAAAAATCGCTTTCCTAATTAGAACTAGAATTAAGTTTGAAGTAGGATGATCATTAGAACTAATACTAAATCTAATGCAACTACTAGAACTATAATATACTACTACTGATGATAACATCGTCATCAGCCATATCTAGCTTTAATTAGTCATAATCAATAGATAAATGCTCCTACATAATCGCCAAAGAGCCATAATTCACTGCATATCCATTCTGAGAATAAACAGTAAAACAGGGGTAAATCTGTAGTTTTAACAGAATATCCTAAATGTAGAACAATCATGGGGTTTCCCAAGGATTAAATGAAGGTCAAATGGTCATAAATGTCTAATAAGTGGGTTCATGCAAACTAAAACGGGTTTTCACGTATTTCAAGAATTAATGGACATCTAAAATCCTAAAAACATATCTACTTAATTAACTGAGGTTTTGGTTGAGATAACCTTCACCTAAACTTCTAAAAATCATATAAAAATATTCTATGAGGTTTGGTACTTTTGATTTAGCCATTGGAACCCATTTTGACCTAAAATAGAGTCTCAAACAGATAGTTACCCTAATTTGGGTTTCTATGTAAATTATCCAATCAAACTTGATTAAAATAAAATCTGACTTCACCATCAGCTTCCTTGGGTCCAAATTAGGTTTGTACAAAAATTTGGGTCCAATCAGAGATCATATTGACCTAGTTTGCATTTTGGTCCAGTCTGACTCTTTCTTACACACACACCCCTAGTTTTTTGAATTCCTTACAAATGGGTCCCTAAGTTTGTCATCTTCTTTGCAATCAAGTCCCTCTACCATTATCGGGGACGAACTCCTACTCTGGCAACCTTCAATTAGGGATTTCTCCCTGATTGATTGGCGGATCCCTTCTAAATTTGGAAGGGAAACTCCTGAGCGATTTCCCTACAATTTGAGCCGCATCTTGGGCTCTAATTCTTGCCCAAATCCTCATGCAAATTTTTTGAAGGATCGGGTCTCATATTTCGCGAAGCTTGCAAGCTTCCAAGCTTGGTCTCCAAGCTTGAAAAGCTCCCTTGAAGCCTATATAAGGATCCCTGACGACAAACCATCCTCATTAGCTTGGTTTGGACCAGAATACTCCTTTCTTCTCCTCTCTCCAGCCAATTCCTCCACAAGCTCCGACAAGCTCCATCAACTCCCTTCTTCACCGGTAGTCACAGAAAATAGCCAGCCGATTTCTCCTAAAGCTCCTCCACGTCTCGCAATAGCAGTAGGCGCCGTCTTCCCCTCTCTTCCTCGCCATTCTCCCTCATCAGAGGTATTCCCTTCCATTGTGCCAACCACACCATACCCGGTGTCCTCTCTACCCCTCGTCCATTAATGTAGGTTAGTTAGGTTCCCTTAGATTCTTAGGTTAATTCCCTTTATTAAAACCCAAAAATCAACCCTCGACCTAACCCCATCCACCTTCGTCTTCACCTTCGGCAACCTCTCTGGGAGGTCCTCCACATGCTACACCCCTCCAAACATCTCGCCAACACTTCCTACACCTCCTCCACGCCACCACGAACAAAAGCCCTAACCTATTTCACCCTATCGCCCATCCAAACACACCGTCGACAAACCCACCTTCGCACGTTATCTTTCGACCTAGCTTGACCACCATGCACCTCTATACGCCACACAACCACTGCCACCAACTTCTCTAAGCCCAGGCGAAGCTCTTTTAATGTGGCTGTGAGGCCTTATTCATTGTTTTAGGGTCACACCAGAGCTCCGCCACCGCCACCGTCTTCTCCGGTGTATTCTTCACCTCCAGGCGTCAAAGCAACCAGCTGCAGCTCTTGATTGCTGCAGTCCCAGGTCCTAAAGTTTCCCAGGTGGTCAATTGAAGACCTTACCCTTTACAGCTGCTCCAATCATGAAGCCTCACTTCAGTAGCCGCACGTGAAGAAAGGAGGACAGATTTGTCCCACATCGGGAGCAGAAGAGTGAACACATGTGAATAAAGTGAATTTCTGTTTAGGCCTTATCGCCTCGACGCCGGGGGTGAGGTCCCCTTCACCCGCACACCTGACCCCCCTATGCCTGTTCACTCCTCGACTACGACACCACGTATGCAGCCCTAGACCCGATGACTGTGCATGATTCGAATATTCGATTAGCCCGGATATCTTTGAAAGAGGAAGAGGAAAGGAAGGAAAGAGAAAGAGAGTGGGGGAGGGGAGGGTTTTGCTCCTCTATGCATTGTGCGACACTTAGTCACTGGGAAGAAAGGAAGAGAAGGTTTTTGAAGGAGAAAAGAAGAAGAGGAAAGGTGTTCGCCGCATAAATCACATTTTAAAAGATGATTTAGTTGTAGTATAACGTGAAACACGTCAACAAATTAATTTATAAAATCTGGTGAGTACCGAGTCGTTCACAGCGAGACAATCTCTATTTTAACGGTAGCTTTTCAATAAAACTAATTTTAAATATATATATGTATATATGTATAGAGAAGATATCTAGAGAATTAGAATTTTATTGCAATTAGATAGAGTTTTTCACAATAGAAAATGCTAATAGAGACAAATAGATAGTTAGAAAGAGATAGGGAGAGAGAGATTGAGAGAGAGAAGAAGAAGGTAGAGAGACGACGCCGCTTGTAGGATGCTCGTGCGAGATGCGGCAACACCTCAGATCTAGAGCGTTGGGATGAAGGTTGGAGCAGAGTTGCAGAGGGAGAGGCAGAAGGCCATGGAAGAAGGTGGAAGAGAGTTGTATCTTAATTCTAGCAGGAGTTGTTCTTCAACTGGGGAGCCTTGGGCCTTCTTTTATAGCTTTGATGAAGGGCAAAGAGGGCATTTTGGCCCTTAAAACTGTGCAACAACCCCTGGTTAAGCATAAACGTCGATCAAGAGATCAGTGGCTCTGATTGCACCTAAAAATAGCCCTGGGCTCGACACGTGGTTCAAGCCTTGCCTCGTCACGTGGCAACTCCGTAGCCATTGATGCCCGATCTGACAGCCCCACTCACTCGCATACAACAACTTCTCTTCTTCGCGCTCACCACATGCTTAATTTAAGTGCCCAATCCTTAGCCAACCGATCTTACGATCAGACGGCTTAAAGATCGCGCACACAACCTTCACATCAGAGAAAATGCATGGGATCCTGCAGTGGGCCACGGCACTCTCTGATCATGCCACATGGTCGCATCTGTGTCCTAAGATCACCATCCGACAATGCAATTTCACCCGCTTCTGATTTCACGCACAGCATCACTAGAACGCGTGCCCCTTGCTTAAGGGCGAAGGCACTGACCATTGTGCTACGCCTTTAGTTTGTTGCGTTTTTATTTTAAGGAAACTTATTCTTGGCCGTTGGATGAAGATCCAACAGCTGATCTTGTCCTTTTGATGAGGTGTGGTGAGGCGAGTGACATGGCATGCTCGTGGCCATTGGATGGCCATCCAACGGCCCACAACGTGTAACGAATGGCCTTCAGAGATGGGCCGACGGTGAGGGGTGGCTGTGATGGCACCACATGGCGCTATCATGGCCATCCATCTTCTTTTCCTTGTATCTGGTGATGTAGACCTCCGATTGGGTTGATTTTTACGCCGTTGGATTGCGATCGATGATCTAGATCCATCCGTGCGATTAGATCTTTCATCTGAGGCTTGGATCTTTGTCCTCTAGCTCTGTGGTCTATGTTCTTCTATGGATTGCACACAATGCTCTGGTTGTCTGATCGAGATGATTTCAGAAGCGTTGGACTCCCGTCGTTGTTCTGATCAAATCTGTACGGTCTGATCTGTCATTCATGGCTTTGAATCATCTACGATTAATTTCATCTCTCATTTAATGCATAAAATGACAATATTATCTCTATGACTAACAAACTAACTATTGTGCAAATTATGATGCTTATGCATGCATTGTTCTTAAGTTATTCTAGAATCTAGCTTAATTCATGTTATTTAGGTTGCATGATTGCTGTGGAATCAAAAGGAAGAAGACACTGGCTGCAAAAGAAGCAGAAGACTTGAAGAAGAGAGAGGAGCTAAAGAAGAAAGCTCTTTATAGAGCACTATAGCAGGCGATGTTTAAGTCATCTGACTTAAGAGCCTGACATCTAATAAGCCCTGATATTGAGCATTGCTGGCGTGGAATTAAAGTTTAAGTGGTTCAAGCCACTGTTCATTTATTTCATATGTTTGAGTAGTTGATATATATGTGCTTAAACTAATAATTGATGATCTAAATCACCATTATTTTGTTCTAGATTTCTTTTTGTCTAATTAAACTCTAGATATACTCATGTTATGCATTAAACATCAATTTTGAGTAGAAATTATTCATTGAATATCATTCTTGGCTTATTTCTTGTGCTCATTTATATTTTCATTGAGATTAGGGTGTGAATTACAATACTTACTCCCTGTATTCGACCTCGGACTTCGTTTCTAGAATTCGAGTTATAAATTGTATTCGTTGAAAGAGCTATTTAGGAGATTTTACTACAACAAATCATATCTAAACTCCTAACTAACTCCCCTTCAACAACTAATAGAAAGCATAGAACTTGAAGGCAAGTTAAAAAATAACTAGAACTTTATTAAATAAGATGAGAGTTTAGCACAGATAGAAGTAGTATTGTAACTAGAGGAATGCTCGGAAAATTATAACCAGAACTAGATTACTACAACTAGAACTAGACTAGAGAAATGCAGAAATTATGGGCTTCGAAGGTGAAGTCCAGAGCAATGGCGTAGATGTAGATGCGGATGCGAAGGCACACCCACCAGAAGAACCAGAGTTGGCATGGATTAGTACTAGTTAGTAGAGACTACGTGGAAGTAGGAAATTGTAAGTAGGAGATATCGCCCTAAGGGGGTGGCTAGGTGTATTTATAGGAAATAGGGAGGCTTCCTATTGGTTGATCCAAGTTGCCTTAGATTACCAATTTGTAGGGCTAGGATTAATAAGTTAAGGATCATTAGGTAGGATCGAAGGATAAGTGATAGAATTTAAATAACTAAGTGGGAGGGTTTGTTGGGTAATTGGATGTTATTCCAAACCAATGGTTGGATGTTGAGACTTAAATAGGAAATAGGATTTTTTTAATAAAAGGTAATGCATGGTGTGGTGCTCGTTGGGTTGTGGACGTGGGGTTTGTTTGGTTTTTTTTTTGTTTTTTTTTTGTGGGGAATTTAGGTTGTTGGGTTGTGGACGTGGGGTTTGTCTAGGATTTTTTTTTGTTTGTGTATTTTTTGGATTTTGCATGGGCATAGGTTAAGCTTTACGTAGGTAGATAGGAGTGGCTTTATTATGTGAGAGGATAATGCAGGGGGATTATTTGGTGGGAAAGTTGACATGGGATTGCAAAGTTCGATGAAATGGGATGTGGGTCTAGGATAATTAGGCTCTTAATTAGGGCTTTAAGGTCAATGGGATTTCCAAATATATTCATTTACTAGACTAGTCCTTTTTCAACTGAGCTCAATCTAGAAAATCTAATCAACCTTGCTCCAATCAACTTGAGATTTTGTATCTACACATATAAAATAAACACATCAAGGTACCAGATACAAATGCGAGCAAAATTGCATAAAAGCCCAATTGGATGCATTATTTATAAAATGACATAGAATGCCTAATCTAACCTAACTAAATGCAATCTAACCTAAATTACCCTTAGACTAACATTAGTTAGGCATTAATTAATATAAATAAATATGGAAATATTAGGGGTCCTCTGTTGGTGCCCTTTGAAGGGTAGGAAGAACTCGTCATAGAGCTTTCTGTTCTTCTTCGTGACGAAGTAGTCGGGGGCATTGGTGCTCTGCTCCTCTGTGAGCATGGACTCCCAGCAAAGTTGCTTTGCTCGAGTTAGCTAGATAAAAGCAGATGTTATTATTTGCATTGCTTGAGTTAGCTAGCAGGAAGCAAATGCTTTGTTTGTTTAATACATAGAGATATTTAGGTAGCGCTTTTGATGTGGTTCCTATCACATATTGTATCTTACCATTTAAATTGTTGTATTTTGTCATGTTATATTTTACCTATTACTAGTTCACAATTTTCCCCAGATGTCAGGAGTTTGATGTTGAAACTCCCAGATGAAAAAGGTGTTAATTTGCCTTTGCTACTGATGTCAAAATCACCTCAAATATACTGCCCTCTGTATATTTTGTATTACTGTAAGTGATAGTGCTGTTGCTATTGTTGTAGCAGTTTGTGGTGTTGGCGGCAGCAGTGATGGTGCTGTTGCTACTACTATAGAAGAACCAAAGGAGGAGAAGGTTAAAGAGAACAAAGAGTCAAATAAGGATATGTGCTTTAGATTATTTGATTAAGATACAAGTTAAGTTGTGGTTTGTTCATATTATTTTCTGCAAGTTTTTTTTTTTTTTAGAAAATAGAATGTTAGAAGGTTAGTTCATTTCATCACCCTGAATACACAAGTCAATTAGGTGATGTTTATGTCAATGTTTAGTCAAAAAAGGAGGTAGCGTAACTAAATCCATATATTAAAACAATTAAATGAACTAACTAAAGGTCTTTATCTTAATTTTTCAATGATTCAAAATTGCACTTAGCCTAAATGTATATAACATTGGGCTTAACTACACTACTACAATTATGGCATCAGTCCATTCTAACTCCATGCCCATGATAAACATTACCCTTGCTGTCCTACTTAGGTACTTAATTTGATATTTCTTGGCATATGGAGATCGGTGGATTAATTACTCTTCAAACTTCTGATGATAAGCTTTATATATATATGCCACCTGCAGGATGGAATCACTCAAGCTAAAGAGCTTTGCAGGAGTGTCCAAGTTACTAGGAGTGGGCCTATGCTTCGATGGTGTAATGATCATGGCTTTCTACAAGGAGCCTTCACTAAACATTCACATCTTCCACCTTCACGCCTTCACGCAAGGTGGCGCTCAGCACTCCAGCCCTCATCGCTCCATTTCCAAGATGGATTGGATCAAAGGAAACTTTCTTCTCATCCTCTTAAACTTTACTTGGTCACTCTGGATGGTTTTTCAGGTGATATTTTATATCTACTTCATTTTGTTTTTGTGTATGTTCGTACCATTGTTGATCCCTTGGATTGCATGGTGATGGTTGAACTATAGGGAAAGGTATTAGCAAAGTAACCATCTAAGTTGATATTCTAAACTTGTATTTTCAGTCATTTATTTATTTTAGTGACTTGTAGCTTCATTCATTTCACAATTCTATGCTATACACCTACAGCAAATAAATGCCTTCTGGCAGGATAGACATGATATCATGGAGGCTGTTGAAGCAAGAAAAGAAAAACATTGTAACGAGCGCGTGCCCCAGACGCCTTTTAAGACGTCTGGGAGGTGGCCCAGACGTCTGTCAAGATGTCTGGGATCACATCCAGACGTCTGACCAGACGTCCGGGATAGTTTACAGACGTCTGGAGAACAGTTATGCTCGCACGGGAGATTCGTCTGCGCACCTGTGCGCGCAGACCTGCGTTTCTGCCCTCTTTCTCTGCGGCTGCAGGCGGCTGCGACCGCCTTCTCTCTCCTCTCCGTGCGGCGTTAAAAGGGGGGGCGCGCCTCCCCTCCCGTCTCCACCATCTTCCTCCTTCTTCTCCTGCCTGTGCGCGAGAGCGAGCGGACGCGAGGGCGCAGCGGCAGTGGCAGCCGCAGTGAGCGCGGAGGAGCTGCGGCGTGCGAGGGCGGGGCTCTGCCGTGAGGGCGAGCTTGCCAGGAGCGGCTTGGCCGGCCGGCGGAGGGCGCAGGGGGCGCGGAGTGTCGCGGAGAGGGACCTGTGCGGGCTGAGCAGCAGACGCGCGAGGTGCGACGCGGGCGGCGTCGCGAGCGGAGGCCGAGTAGGGCTCTGTTTCTGGAAAATTTTCCAGAATCAGACGTCTGGATTGATATCCAGACGGCAGGGTCGACGTCTGTGAGATCATACAGACGTCTGAAAGGTGAGTTTCCGCTTTCTTCTTCCTTCTTGTCGACTGACCGTACTGAGGGAGGGGGGTTGGCTGTGCGCAGGTTCGCTGATTCGTCATCCTTTGCGAATCAGACGTCTGGAAGTTGTACCAGACGGCGGGAGTGACCTCCAGACGTCCGGAGGGACCATCGGACGTCTGGGATCTAGGCAGACGTCCCCGCAGACTTCTGGACGTCTGGGAAACCACGCTGAACAGGTAATTCTCTGATCCACTTTTTAAGACGTCTGGAAGGAGTTCTAGACGTCTGATTTTGCACAGTATCGTCTTTTTCGACCCGTTTAGGGCCCGTTCGGGCTCCGTTTTCCGCGATTCGAGCTGCGTTCTCTTCAGAATTAATTCCTCTACTCATCTACAGTAGCTATACACTGTTTTGAGACACTCCTTGTGTTTGATCCTTGTGATAGGATCTTGTTCAGTTGCAGTCTTGAGAGTCGCGGAGGCACGCGGGATTCCCGATCACGCCCCCATTACTCCCGTTATAACTGGTAGAGTGGCTTAAGTTATTTTTAAAATCTGTTAAAGTATGGAACCATAACTAGAATCTAGGACATTGCATGAATCCTAGGAATGAGAAATGTATGGAATGATAGCTCCTAGGTGATGCATGAATCCTAGGGCTGGAAAACTAGTTGTATGTTAGATCCTAGGATGTGGCATGAATCTTAGGATGGAAAAACTAGTGGAATGTATAATACTGCAGTCTTGGAAAAAATGGAAAGGAATATAAAGCTGCCTGTAATTTGAATTAACAGCTGCCTGTTATGAATAAAGAAACATGTTGAGATCATGGATTTTTAGAACGTGAATCTGGAAAGTGAAACATATGATGTTCTGAGATAAAGAGCTGGAACCCTACGGGGAATTAGGAGTGGAACTCCTGGAAAGAAAAAGGAATGGAACTGAGATGTAGTTTGTACTGTCTCTTGGGTACGCAGTACCAAGGGAAGTACCTGTACCTGTTTAGTGCAGAGTGGGGCCAGCCGCCCCAGGGACCCGGGGTTAGGATTGGCCGCTCTGTACCGACTTGTTGGCCCTCGTGTACGTAGTACCGAGGAGAGCTAGTAGTTTTAGGAGAGTACTAGCTACCCCACGGGCCCCGAGGTTCTGCTAGCCTCCTTCACCGACTTGTTAGGCCCACTAGGGCAAACCAGGGTAGTCAGGCGAGGGTGCGCGGACTGTGGAGGGGCAAGGCCCCGGTTTGGTTACTGTGGAGGGGTTGGACCCCTGTTACTGAGAGGGCTCTGCCCTGGTTCCGTGCTGTGCTTTGGGCGCACCCGTTAACGGAAACGACTGACCGCGTGCCAGTGCGGGCTAGCTACCTATGCGTTTATCGCGCGTGTCGTAGTCACCGTTACGTCTGTCAGTGACCTTGGGGTGGTTGACTGAGGGTAGGATCACCATGGGTGACTCTCCCGGCCAGGAGAGCACCACGTGCTACTTCTACTTTTGGAAAAGACTGCAATCAAGATCGTCCCACGAGGACATCCGAGATCAAGTAAAGGATCTGAGAAATAAATGAAATAGTGAGAAAAATTGAAAGATGTAAATAAAGGAAGTAGTAGAACATAACAGCTCCTGTACACTCTACTGTTGCCTTTAGTTAGTTTGCCACTCTACTCAGCGTTTTGCTGACGTGTTACACTCGTTACCTTTTTCAGGACCAGGTGTTGAGCAGCCAGGGTCGGCGGCTGCAGAGGACGCTGGGCCGAGTAGGGTCCAGTAGAGTTACCACAGCTTTGTACCCCTTTTTGTTTCTGTTCTAGTGAGTAGTTTTTGTTTCCGCTGTACCTTCTTTACCTGCAGTTTTGTTATATGATAAATGTTGTTTTACTGTTGTGGTGGTGCCTACTGTAGTAGTTTCTTTCCTTATTGCTGTATTTTCTTACTGTTAGTTATATTCATGCTGAATGTGGTTTATTTTACTGTCTTTTGGTTACTTCCTCGTTGGACGACTGGGTCTTGGGATTAGTCGAGTCGGTCCGGTTCTCGTGTCTCGTAGGGACTCGGGAATCGGGTCGTTACAAACATGGAGGTCGTTGAAGCAAGTGGAGCATGTAGGATAGACTTAGTTTTATCCTTCTTGACTCAGAGTTTAATGTGAAGTGAAGGTATGTTAAATTGCATATGATCTATTATGTGGTAATTAGCTTTTCTTGACCTCAGGTTCTGTAGTAATTATGATAAGCATCAGTAAGAAAGTATATGGAGAAATTCTAGTTAGTTACCATGTTATTATACATGGTAAATGGTGGAGCTTATACTATCTTTTTTTTTATAGAAGACATTTTATATAGTAAGAAATTCAAATCATCAGCCAATAACTTACGATCTTTACACAATGGCAATCAACGGTATACAAACAAAAGCAAGTACACTATTCCGATCAATGGTATACAAAAGATATTGACACATTATTCCTCTTATATATAGGGAGGTATTCAAGCTTTTGCAATTTAAGAGCTGTCATCAAGAACTCCAACAAGACACTTCCCTAGCAAGAATTCTGCATTTACCTAAGCATGATATTTATTGAATAATGAAGTCCAATCTTTTCCAGCAGCCTTCATTAACATGCTAATGCATCTTGGATGGAATTTCATTGCCAACCCAACTTTTACAAATATAAAGCAATCATAAAAATATCATATAAACTACACTTAGAAGTACAAAGGCAAAAATTGACATAACAAGCAAGAAACTATCCCAGGTTTATGTGGTTTAGATAGCAAGCTCATCATAAAAGAAAAATGCCCTAATGTGCAGTCTTGAATGTCAACTAAATGGCTATGTTTCCAATAGGAAAACATTTGAAGTTTCCACCATAGCAAATTAAGCATGTAAACCAAAGCTTCATAAAATTATCAGGCCCTTGCAACTATAAAAGGCATATAGCCTTTACATCATGGCTACATGGCAAACTCCAATGAAAAAGATTACTACTACCAAGTGCTCTTCATTTACAAAATAGATAAAAACTAGGGACCATTAATCACCCTTTACCCCTAGAAACAAAAAAAATAAAAAAGAAAGGAAAAGAAAAAGAGGGAACACGTATGAATTAAGTTCCCTCACAGATGCTATGTTTTATTAAATTAAAAAACCATACATTAGATAGACCATAGTGAGACTCCTTAAATAGATGTTATTGTTTTAAATATACAAATGTCTATACTAGACTAATGAACTTGGTTAGCCCTAGCTTATTTGGTATTTGTCATTCATAATAGCTCTTTCAGTTTTCATGTTTTTCTTTCTTAACATTATGCAAAACCCTACTTAATGTAACAAGCTTCCAATCAATATGTTAAAATAATTTCCACACAAAAATGATAAGATATATGTCATTTACTTCCCATGGGCATTAGAGAGCCTAAGGAGATAAGTAGGTCTATTGATCTAAGTTTTTTTTTTCTTAAGGAATTGGGCCAAGCTTTTCTTCAGAATCTCGTGTCCTCAAAATATACCAGTAACTAATATTGAGATCACAAGATAATGTTGGTTAAATTAATAATAAACTATTTTGCTGGTTAAATTTCAGCCTCATATTAATCTTTTCCTCTAACACAATTCCTCCGATAACTTCTATACATGACCACTATGTACAGGCAATCTCCAACATCAAAAGTCTTGAGGAATGTCTCCAATCAGTAATGTGTATAAATGATCATTCAAAAATAGGGTGTAGTTCCTCTATATAAATCGTTATTTAATCAAACTACAGAAAATTTACTGAACAGTACATTAGTTGTAACACTCTAATATTATATCTTATTACCATTCAATGAACAATAATTTTAACGCTTATGATCCACAAGATGGTAATGCAACAAGATAGAATATTATGCCTAACAATATCCAAAGAGAACTCACGCTTTAGCAGAATCTCTGTTGTGGTAGAAGAGGAAAAAGAGATGGGCAAAAGGAAGAACTCGTGTGTGATGAATAGGTGGAAAGAAAGGAGAATTGAGCTTCAAAGAAGAGGTCAACCAAAGTCAGCAACTATTGTCATACTAGACACCGGAAGGGCATCAAAATTTGCAGGTCAAAGTAAATATCCTAACTAATTTCAAATTCTCATTATGTTCAAGTTTCTAAGTCAAGTAGTAGTTAACATCCTATTTAAAATTAATACATATATCCTACATTTTCTACGAAAAATAAATTTGCATAACGACAAAAGAGTTCATTTCTTGACTTGTCATTGACATTTGGAATACACATAGGTTGAATTTGGAACTGCTGCACACTGCATTATTTTGAAATTGCTCATTATTGTTTCTAGATGTCAAGCAGATGAGTTGAATATGTAGGATCTGTAAATCACAAGCACACTAGAAGGGGGGATGAATAGTGTGGGAAATAAAAATTGCAAGACAAAACAAACCACAAAAGCAAAGGCACAAGATATGTAGTGGTTCCCCTCACTTAGGTACTCCACTACCTAAGTCTCCTGACTTAGGATTTTGAACCCGATTCCCTCAACTCGGAGGGAATCAATTTACTAATATCAGAGGTAATTAACGAGTTATCTCAACCCAATTACAAGATATGAAAAGAGATAAAGATACAGGTGTAAGCAAAATGTAAGTAGTAGCTTACAATTATTTCCTAAGTCTCCAACAAGAATATTTCTTACAAGTATAAATAATTCTAACAAGAAAAATAAGGCATAAAACAAATGATTGAATACAAAAAAACACGATCGCCTTTGATGATTTGTTGCAAATGGTGAGAGGCCTTGAAAGGTATGCAACAAAACAAACTCTTTTCAGCTTGAAAATTGAGAATTGAAGGTGTAGGCAAGAGTATGATTCTTTCTTGAGATGTTGAAAAACCAACACTCAAAGAGTGCTTATATAAGCCACTAATCACCTCTCCAATGAATTCTAGCCGTTAGGGGTATTTTAGGAACATTAGAAATATGATTAATTGAAAACTAGCTCTTCAGACTGGTCACAACAGTTAGTTGGTACCGGTACTGAACTCTTGGTACCGGTACTAACTGCATACAGTCAGTACAACCAAATCACTGGGTACTGGTACTCATTGTGAGTATCGGTACTTGTGACACACAGACTTGGGTCTTGTGACCTACATCTACTGGTACTCATGATGAGTACTGGTGCGTGTAAGATCCAGGCAAAAACCCAGTGCATAAACTGTGACCACTTGATACTGATACTCATGATGAGTACCAGTACTTGATGTTCACAGTTTGGAACTTAGGTCCAAACCTGCAGCAAGTACCGAAAATCATTAGTGTAAATCAATTTTTAGAGGAATCCAATCTACTCTAGGCAACTTTGTTTTGAAAGAGTCGATTTTGAGTTGAGAACCGAGTAAATGAACGATATTCTGAATCCTAGTTATCTCTACTTTGATTTTAACAGCTAGATTATGTTTTACTTGTTTGGAGACATACAAAAATTCTAAGATACAATAAAAACTAAAGTCTTCAAAACTTCTTCCTTCATGTGCAATCTTTTTGCTTGCATCCACAAATTCTTTTGACCTGCAATTACTTCATAAACATATTAGAACTTAAAACAGTTTTGTTAACACCAAAACATAGAAGAGAGATGGAACTAGGGTCCAGCGATCTCCCCCTTTTTGATGTTGACAAAACAAACAAGATACTCATATTAAAAATAAACAGAGACTTAATAAGAAAAGAATAAAAAAACTCCACAAGAGTGAAAAACCTCCCCCTCAAACTAAGCTCTCCTTATTTTAGATATGAAGTATCCATTCATTCATTTCATTTCTCCCCGTTTTTGTCAAGCAAGTAAAAAAAAAGAGCAAATACCATAAAGCATGACATTATCAAACAAGCTCACATTATCAAACAAAGCATCAACTTTCATAACATGATAAAGTTCATGACACAAAAGAAATATTAAGAGTCATACAAGTTTAACAATCTTAAGAGTCATACAAGCAACAACAAGCTTACATACTTAAAAAATAAACTAATTTCTACGACATTTTCTAATAAGTGGTTGTTCATCCTCATCATCGTCATTGTCATTGTCATTGTCATCATCATCGTTGTTGTCATCATTATCATCATCGTCGTTGCCGTCGTCATCATCATCATCGTTTTCTTCATATGAAACATTTTCTTCATCTTCCGTGTCTTCTTCCTCATCTTCATGGATAATAGGTTCTTTTTCTGCTAATAGAGAAGAAATAAAAGATGGATCATGAAAGTGTTTCTGTCCTCTTTCACTATATTCCGGAGGTGCTTTTGGTTGAGTCTGCTTCCTTTGTTTTAGTTTGTTGAGTGGAAGATGCAACATAGGAAGACTTAAGAGACATAGAAAGATCATGAAATTTGCGTTCCATGTGATGGAAGGCAAAATTCAGATTGGTTAAATTTTGACCAATATAATTGAAAGTGTCGATTATATAGGGATCGATGCCAGACTCATGAGATAGGTTCCTCCAAGGAGTTTCGGCTTCCGGAAAGGGATAGGTAATGGGGACAAAAGCCGAAGATGATTCAGGATGTGGATGAGAAGAAGATTGAGCATTTGGATCAAATTCATCTTCTTCATCATCACTAGTAGATTCCTCTCTAGCGGGTTTCACTCCCATTTTCCGGAGAGTGGACCATTTGAAATAGACCACTTTTCTAAGAGAAGTGAAATTAGAAAGGTCAATTTTATTTTTATGAAATATGTGAGACACCAAGATATCTAAGGGTAAAGCCAATGCACGGTAATGAGGTCTAAGAAAGTGAATGAAAATCGTGTTCCAGTTGACCGAAAATCTTGCTATGATAGCATAAATTAAGGGTAAAATGTCAACAGGAATTTTGTGAAAACTCGAATTTTTATCCCTTAAATTCCATGCTAAGATACGGAAAAGAACATGAGCAAAAAGAGTCATGTTGGGGTCAACCAATGCTTTGCCCTGGCAATTAGGAAGCAATAGAGTTTCATGAATTTTGTGAGTAGGAAATTGCTCCTTAAGTGTGTTAAAAGGATGACCTTCATTTGGGCATTGGGTGATGGTTGATAAAAATTTAGGAGTAATGGAGGTTTTTTGACCAAAAACTTTGGATGTTAAGAGTAGATGGCCTTGTTCTTGGAGATTAGCAAAAAATTGACAATTAACGTCAGGGTAAACTCCAGGAACATCAGCAAAAAATGACTCATCAAAGAAATGCATAAGATGCTGTTTGGAAAGACAGGTAGTAATCTCATAGATTTGAAGAGAAAAATCTTTCCACTCAATAGGCCTACAGTGATGGAGTTTTAGGCCTTTATACCAATCAAATTTTGATTTAGCATCCTCATTGATGCAAAACTTGTGGAATGCATCTTGAGGTGCTTTTCCCTTACTTTTAGATTTAGGTGCCATCTGAAAACATACAACAAGAAATAGGAAATACAATGTAACGACCCGGTTCCCGAGTCCCTACGAGACACGAGAACCGGACCGACTCGACTAATCCCAAGACCTAGTCGTCCAACGAGGAAGTAACCAAAAGACAGTAAAATAAACCACATTCAGCATGAATATAACTAACAGTAAGAAAGTACAGCAGTAAGGAAAGAAACTACTACAGTAGGTACCACCACAACAGTAAAACAGCATTTATCATATAACAAGAACTGCAGGTAAAGAAGGTACAGCGGAAACAAAAACTACTCACTAGAACAGAAACAAAAAGAGTACAAAAGGCTGTGGTAACTCTACTGGACCCTACTCGGCCCAGCGTCCTCTGCAGCCGCCGACCCTGGCTGCTCAACACCTGGTCCTGAAAAAGGTAACGAGTGTAACACGTCAGCAAAACGCTGAGTAGAGTGGCAAACTAACTAAAGGCAACAGTAGAGTGTACAGTAGCTGTTATGTTCTATTACTTCCTTTATTCACATCTTTCAATTTTTCTCACTATTTCATTTATTTCTCAGATCCTTTACTTGATCTCGAATATCCTCGTGGGAACGATCTTGATTGCAGTCTTTTCCAAAAGTAGAAGTAGCACGTGGTGCTCTCCTGGCCGGGAGAGTCCCCCGTGGTGATCCTACCCTCAGTCAACCACCCCAAGGTCACTGACAGACGTAACGGTGACTACGGCACGCGCGATAAACGCACAGGTAGCTAGCCCGCACTGGCACGCGGTCAGTCGTTTCCGTTAACGGGTGCGCCCAAAGCACAGCACGGAACCAGGGCAGAGCCCTCTCAGTAACAGGGGTCCAACCCCTCCACAGTAACCAAACCGGGGCCTTGCCCCTCCACAGTCCGCGCTCCCTCACCTGACTACCCTGGTTTGCCCTAGTGGGCCTAACAAGTCGGTGAAGGAGGCTAGCAGAACCCCGGGGCCCGTGGGGTAGCTAGTACTCTCCTAACACTACTAGCTCTCCTCGGTACTACGTACACGTGGGCCAACAAGTCGGTACAGGGCGGCCAATCCTAACCCCGGGTCCCTGGGGCGGCTGGCCCCACTCTGCACTAAACAGGTACAGGTACTTCCCTTGGTACTGCGTACCCAAGAGACAGTACAAACTACATCTCAGTTCCATTCCTTTTTCTTTCCAGGAGTTCCACTCCTAATTCCCCGTAGGGTTCCAGCTCTTTATCTCAGAACATCATATGTTTCACTTTCCAGATTCACGTTCTAAAAATCCATGATCTCAACATGTTTCTTTATTCATAACAGGCAGCTGTTAATTCAAATTACAGGCAGCTTTATATTCCTTTCCATTTTTTCCAAGACTGCAGTATTATACATTCCACTAGTTTTTCCATCCTAAGATTCATGCCACATCCTAGGATCTAACATACAACTAGTTTTCCAGCCCTAGGATTCATGCATCACCTAGGAGCTATCATTCCATACATTTCTCATTCCTAGGATTCATGCAATGTCCTAGATTCTAGTTATGGTTCCATACTTTAACAGATTTTAAAAATAACTTAAGCCACTCTACCAGTTATAACGGGAGTAATGGGGGCGTGATCGGGAATCCCGCGTGCCTCCGCGACTCTCAAGACTGCAACTGAACAAGATCCTATCACAAGGATCAAACACAAGGAGTGTCTCAAAACAGTGTATAGCTACTGTAGATGAGTAGAGGAATTAATTCTGAAGAGAACGCAGCTCGAATCGCGGAAAACGGAGCCCGAACGGGCCCTAAACGGGTCGAAAAAGACGATACTGTGCAAAATCAGACGTCTAGAACTCCTTCCAGACGTCTTAAAAAGTGGATCAGAGAATTACCTGTTCAGCGTGGTTTCCCAGACGTCCAGAAGTCTGCGGGGACGTCTGCCTAGATCCCAGACGTCCGATGGTCCCTCCGGACGTCTGGAGGTCACTCCCGCCGTCTGGTACAACTTCCAGACGTCTGATTCGCAAAGCATGGCGAATCAGCGAACCTGCGCACAGCCAACCCCCCTCCCTCAGTACGGCAATCGACAAGAAGGAAGAAGAAGGCGGAAAACTCACCTTTCAGACGTCTGTATGATCTTACAGACGTCGACCTTGCCGTCTGGCTATCAACCCAGACGTCTGATTCTGGAAATTTTTTCCAGAATCAGAACCCTGCTCGGCCTCCGCTCGCGACGCCGCCCGCGTCGCACCTCGCGCGTCTGCTGCTCAGCCCGCAGCAGGTCCCTCCCCGCGTCGCTCCGCGCCCCCCCTGCGCCCTCCGCCAGCCGGCCAAGCCGCTCCGGCGAGCTCGCCCGCACGGCAGAGCTCCGCCCTCGCACGCCGCACCTCCGCGCTCACTGCGGCCGCCGCTGCCGCCCTCGCGTCTGCTCGCTCTCACGCACAGGAAGGAGAAGAAGGAGGAGACGGTGGAGATGGTGGAGACGGTGGAGACGCGCCCCTTTTTAACGCCGCGCGGAGAGGAGAGAGAGAAGGCAGCAGGCCGCCTGCAGCCGCAGAAAAAAGAGGGAATATGCGGTCTGCGCGCTCAGGCGCGCAGGTGACTCGCGTGTGTCGAAAATAACGGATTTCCAGACGTCTTGAAACTATCCCAGACATCTTATCAGACGTCTGGTTGTGATCCCAGACGTCTTGTCCGACGTCTGAGCCACCTCCCAGACGTCTTAAAATACGTCTGGGGCACACATTCGTTACATACAATTAGAGATAAAGATAATTTCTTAACATGTGTTTAGGTAACAATACATTTAAGCCTGCATGTACCGGTATCGGTGATTGGTACCGGTACTGGTTGGTTTCTGTCCCAACCAGAAATACGAGCTAGTACCGGTACTCATCTTAAGTATTGGTACCTACTCTCTAAAGCAAGCACGCTGCGCCCAGCGAGTACCAGTACTGATGATGGGCATCGGTACCATTTGGTACTCGATGAGAACATATTGCAGCAACAGAAATGACATCGAGAAAAGAAGAAACATGATGTAGAATGACTCAAGGAAACATGATTTGATGAGAAGAGAAGAATGTACCTAGGGTATGAAGATTGGGGATGATTCTTCTTCTTCTTGGCAAGGGCTTGGAGAGACTTGTGGTGGAACTAGGGTTTGGTTGTGATGAAATGAGGCAAGTGTTTGCACTTGACCTCTTTTACATGGGATGGCTCATGTTCTTGTCACATGACCACTTAAGTGGGTGTTAAAAAAAATATGTAATCAACAACCTAAGTTAAGCAACCAAATTGCAAACAACACCCTGGTATTTCCAGACATATGGAAATATTACAATTCAACCCTCTTTTAGTAAGCATGGGTAATTTGCAAGAAAGCCCTCAGGAATTTTCATAAGTACAAACAAAGTTCATATCAAACAAATTGTTAGATTAGAATCTCTTTTATTGTACGAAGTCCTAATTTTCTCCTTATAAAGCAGAATCTCTCTGCTGCAAGAGGTTTTGTAAAGATGTCTGCCAATTGGTTTTGAGTGTCAATGAATTCTAATTGAATAGAGCCTTGAAGAACATTATCTCTGAGGAAATGATGTCTAATGTCTATATGTTTGGTATGTGAATGATGTACCAAATTTTTAGATAGATATTGAACTTGTATTATCACATAATATCTTGGATTGCACAAAAATCAATCCAAAGTCGGATAAAGTCTGTCTCATCCAAATGACCTAAGAGCAAGCAAGTGAAGCTACAATATACTCTGCTTCAGTCGTAGAAAGTGAAACACAAGTCTACTTCTTAGAGAACCATGAGACTAGAGATTCTCCAATAAAATGACATGTGCCGCTTATGCTCTTTCGATCTGCCCAACTCCCTGCATAGTCTGCATCACTATAGGATAATAGATCTAAGGATTGTGCTTTAGGATAGAAAAGACCAAGGGCTTTTGTGCTATTTAGGTATCTAAATATTCTTTTTACAACATTAAAATGAGATTCCTTGGATTCAGATTGGAATCTCACACATAAACATGTAGAAAAAAGAATATCAGGTCTAGAAGCTATGAGATATAGTAGTGAACCTATCATTCCCCAGTATTTCTTTTCATCTACCCTCTTGCCGGATAAATCTTCACCAAGAGAAGTAGATAGAGCAATTGGAGTCACTTTGCCATTTACATTTTCAAAGTCAAATTTCATGAGAATTTCAAGAACATATTTTATTTGACTAATGTAAATTCCTGTGTCTAATTATTGAATTTGGAATCCTAAAAAGAATCTGAGTTCACCCATCATACTCATTTCAAACTCAGTCTTCATAGTCTCACAGAAATGTTGACACAGGGACTCCTTATTTGATCCAAATATAATATCATCAACATAAATTTGAACCAATAAGATGTCATTACCTTCTTTTACAAAAAGAGTTGAATCAACAACTCCAATTCTAAAATCGTGCTGAAGAAGAAAGGTCCTAAGCCTATCATACCAGCCCCTGGGAGCTTATTTAAGTCCATATAACACCTTATTGAGCTTGTATACATGCTCTAGGTGTACTGGGTCCTCGAACCTAGGAGGTTGAAGAACATAAACTTCTTCCTTAATATAACCATTAAGAAAAGTGCTCTTGACATCCATTTGATATAACTTGAAGTCCTTTGCACTTGCAAAGGCAAGTAGCATCCGTATGGACTCCAAGCGAGCAACAGGAGCATATGTCTCATCAAAGTCAATACCCTCCTGTTGGTTATAACCTTGAGCTACAAGTCTAGCTTTATTCCTGATCACTGAACCAGATTCATCCAATTTATTTCAGAACACCCACTTGGTTCCAATGATGGAATTACCCTCAGGAGCGGGTACCAAGTTCCATACATTGTTCCTAATAAATTGGAGTAGCTCCTCCTGCATAGCTACAACCCATGATTCATCCTTTAATGCCTCATCAACTTTCTTGGGTTCAAGTTGTGAAACAAAAGCATTAAAGACAAAATCAACTCTAAAGTGAGATTGGGTTTTTACACCTTGTTCAATATCACCAATAATCTATTCTTTAGCATGATCCTTATGGTGTACCCATTCTTTTGGAAGATCATGTACATTTCGTGAATCTTCTTTTTTTGATACATCAATGAAGGGGATATCTTCATCATCAGAATCTAAATGATTTGGTTCCGGTTCACCTAAGTTTGTTTCATCAAATGAAACATGCAGGGATTCTTCAATGACAAAAGTCCTTTTATTAAAGACATGATAAGCTTTGCTTCTTGTTGAATAGCCAATAAAAATGCCTTCATCACCTTTAGCATCAAACTTATCAAGCCAGTCACGAGTGTTTAATAAATGACATCTACTTCCAAACACCCTAAAATATGATATCCTAGGAGACTTCTCATAATAAAACTCATATGGAGTTTTCTTAATAATAGGCCTTAAAAGTGTTCTATTTAGAACATAACATGCTGTATTAATGGCTTCTGTCCAAAAATATTTTTGAAGCCCAGACTCCAAGAGCAAAGTTCAGGCTCATTCTTGTAGAGTGTGATTCTTGCGCTCTACAACACCATTTTGAGATGGAGCCCGAGGAAATGAAAATTCATGGGTTATGTCAAAATTGACACAAAAACTTGAAATTTTTTCATTTTCAAATTCACCCCTATGATCAGTCCTAAGTCTAATAATAGAGGATGATTTTTCCTTTTGAAATCTTCGAGTAAGACTTAGGAAGAAATCAAATGAGTCATCCTTATGTTTCAAGAAGATGACCCAAGTGAACCTAGAGAAGTCATCAACAATAACTAGGCAAAATTTTGATCCATTTAGACTCTCAAATTGTGTTGGTCCAAATAGATCAAGGTGTAACAACTCTAAAGGTCGTGTTGTTGAAAGTAAGTCTTTAGGTTTAAAAGAGGCTTTGTCCATTTTTCCGAGTTCACACGACTTGCACAAAACATCCTTCTTATAAGTTAGTTTGGGTAGGCCCCTTACTAACTCATTTTTGGCTAACCTATTAAGATGTTTGTGATTAATGTGACCTAGCCTACGGTGCCAAAGATCTACTTCAATATGGGAGGCAAGCAAACATTTTACATATTTCTCTTTTGAAAAATGAAGAGCATAGATATTTCCATATCTAAAGCCTTCAATTAAAACCGTATTTGTTTCTTCTTTTAATATTTTAAATCCAACTTTAGTGAATAAAACATCACATCCATTATCACATATTTGACTAACACTAAGCAGGTTATGTTTTAAGTTTTCTACTAAAAGAACATTACGTACTTGCTTAGAAGAGTTTCCTATTGTACCTTCACCAATAATGCGACAACATTTGTTGTCGCCCAACTTGACGTGTCCTCCATCTTCGATTTTGGTCCATTTGATAAAGAGGTTAGAGTGTCCCGTCATGTGCTTGGAACACCCATTGTCTAGGATCCATTTGTCCTTTTTGACCTGCAAGACAATTTATTAAATCTATTTTAGGTATCCATTTTCTTTTGGGTCCTTGATGGTTAGTACCTTTCAAATCCTTAGGTTTATAGATCATTTTAGTGTTAGATCTATAATTTTTAGGATTTTTGACCTTTTAATAAATCCATACATGTCTAGGTGCATGTGATTCATTTTGTCAATTCTTCTTATTATTAAACTTGGCTTTTAAATTATTACAAAATTCCGTATTCAACCTAGTTGTTTTTAAATTATTCAAAGTGTCCTCAAAGTGTTCATAAATATTTTCTAATTCTACTATTTTTGCATGTAATTGATTGTTAGTTTCTTTGGACATATCTAATTCTATTTCTAAACAAGATTTCTCTATTTCTAGAGTTCTATAACTATCATGCAAAACCTTATTTTCCTTTTTAATCATCCTAGCCTTATTATATAAATCTTCATATGCTTGTACTAATTCATTAAAGGTGACTTCAGAATCTACCTTATTTTCCAAGTTGTCGTTGTTTGCCATTAAGCAAAGATGTGCAACTTTTGTTTCTTCAGATTCTTTAGAAGACGATTCCATGTCGGAATTCCCAAGTTGCCTTGTATGCCTTTCTTGAAATCTTCTTTTTCTTTCGATCGAGTTCTTTGTCCTTTTCTTCCTTCCTCTTCTTGATCATTGGACAATCTTTTCGTACATGCCCCTTCTTCTTGCACTCAAAACAAATAATGTCATTAGAAAATTTATTGACTTTCTTACCTTATTTTCAGATGAATCTTCTAAATCTTCTCGTTAGAAGAGCAAGCTCCTCTTCTTCATCGGAATTAGAGTCATCAAAGTCCGATACCTCCTTTAAAGCTTTGAAAGCAAGCTCCTTTTTCTTGCTTATGGATTTTTCTTCATTCTTCTTCATATTTTCTAACTGGACTTCATATGCCATGAGGCTTCCAATTAACTCATCTAAGGAGAGAGTAGAAAGATCTTTTGCCTCTTGGATGGCTATGGTCTTTGGAGACCAATCACTTGTAAGGGATCTTAAGATTTTCCTTACAAGTTGTTCCTCCTTCAGCTTGACTCCAAGATTCTTCATTGGATTCATGATCTCTCCAAATCTTGTGTACATCCCCCTGATTGTTTCACCTTTCTGCATCCTGAAACACTCATAGCTTTCTATTAGAATAGAAATATGTGTTTCCTTAACCTTACTTGTACCTTCATAAGTGACTTCAATGTGTTCCATATCTCATATGCGGACTCGCATGCGGAGATACGGTTAAACTCTTCCCTTGATAATGCAAAATAGTGTGTTCATCGCTTTCGCATTTCCTGCGATCCTTTTCTTTTGTTCTGTAGTCCAGACAACACCTTCCTATGGCTCCAGATCCATGTACTTCTCTTGGATAAGCATCCATGAGTCCTCATCCGTGGCCAAGAGGAAGATTCGCAACCTCCTCTTCCAGTATCCATAGCCTGTCCCATCAAAGTAGGGAGGACGTGTGGATGACTGCCCTTCGGTGTGCTTGACTAGAGATGCCATTGCGAAAGAGAATTGTTACTTCTTTTCGCAACCTGCTCTGATACCACCTGTAGGATCTGATACCACCTGTAGAATATAGAAAAACACGATCGCCTTTGATGATTTGTTGCAAATGGTGAGAGGCCTTGAAAGGTATGCAACAAAACAAACTCTTTTTCAGCTTGAAAAATGAGAATTGAAGGTTTAGGCAAGAGTATGATTCTTTTTTGAGATGTTGAAAAACCAACACTCAAAGAGTGCTTATATATGCCACTAATCACCTCTCCAACAAATTCTAGCCGTTAGAGGTATTTTAGGAATATTAGAAATATGATTAATTGCAAACTAGCCATTCAAACTGGTCACAATGGTTAGTTGGTACCAATATTGAACTCTTGGTACCGGTACTGACAGCATACAGTCAGTACAACCAAATCACAGGGTACCGATACTCATTATGAGTACCGATACTTGTGACACACAGACTTGGGTCTTGTGACCTTCATGTACTGGTACTCATGATAAGTACCGATACTTGTAGGATCCAGGCAAAAACCCAGTGCACAAGCTGTGACCACTTGATACCAATACTCATGATGAGTACCGGTACTTGATGTTCACAGTTTGGAACTTAGGTCCAAACCTATAGCAAGTACCAAAGATCATTAGTGTAAATCAATTTTTAGAGGAATCCAGTCTACTCTAGGTAACTTTGTTTTGAAAGAGTCGATTTTGAGTTCAAAACCGAGTAAATGAATGATATTCTGAATCCTAGTTATCTCTACTTTGATTTTAACACCTAGATTATGTTTTACTTGTTTGTAGACATACAAAAATTCTAAGATACAATAAAAATTAAAGTCTTCAAAACTTCTTCCTTCATGTGCAATCCTTTTTCTTGCATCCACAGATTCTTTTGACCTGTAATTACTTCATTAACATATTAAAATTTAAAATAGTTTTGTTAACACCAAAACACAGAAGAGAGATGGAACTAGGGTCCAACGGAATCTTCTCTCAGAGTTGCTAACATTGCCAAAATCCCAATGATTTGTCAAATTGACAACAAATTCAGCATGATTTCTGAGCTTTGGTCTTTATATCCATCCTGCCTATTGCAAATGTTCATATGAGAAATGCCATAGATATATTCGTAATTCACAAGATATATGGAAGTCTTTATGGTGATTTTGATTGTAGGGTAGGTTCTACTCATGAATTTTCATGAAATTTGATGAAATGAATAGGAGTAAATGTTCATTTTGGTTTCTTATTCAGAACTCTATTCCATTAGGGAAAAGAAAGGAATGCAGCTGGGCCACAATATTTGTGAGGCAATTAAATTTCAAACTTCCTGCAAATTCATCAGTTCCAATAATCATGATTGGCCATGGGACTGGATTAGCTCCTTTCAGAGGTTTCCTACAGGTTGATGATAGATTCTTATAATTAATGATAATTTGTTCTACTTGAAATGGGATGCCGAGTTTATTTACTCTTGTGGGCAACTTTTTTAGGAAAGGTTGGCACTAAAAGAATCCGAAAGTGAACTTCGACCTGCCATGCTTTTCTTTGGATGCAGGAAGCACAAAATGGTTTACTCATGTCAACAATGAGTTGTAGATAAAGACTCTTAATAATGTCTTGCTTAAAATACATACCTTTTTTTCTAGTAAACAGGATAGAAGATGTGGGATATTGTATCAAAGGGTGGTTATCTATATGTTTGTGGAGATGCTAAGGACATGGCTTGGGATGTGCACTGTGTTCTCCATGCAATAGCTCAAAAGTAGGTAATTGCTGGATTTTTCCTTTTGTAAATAGGTTAATGTGATTCACCCACCTGTAGGATGTCTTGTGGATTTGAGGGATGTTCTGATAGTGTTGTTTTCTTTCTGTTATTTATCTAGCAAGGCAAGGTAGTCATGAATGCACATCGAGTTTACAAACCCTGCATGTGTTGTTTCTGCTAAAGAAAGTACATCAAGTTTCTGGAATGGAGTAGATATGTCCCTGTGAGGGTAGCCCCTTCATACTTCGTTCTCTTGAAGGATCTAGGTACAACGCAAACACAAGTAGCAGCAACAGCGACACAACAACAGCAACGGCACAACAATAACAACAACGACACAACAACAGCAACAACAACATAATAGCAGCAACAACATAGTAACAGCCAGCAAGAACAAGGATTTTAAGTCATATTTTGACGAGGTTGTTGCAATTGGTTGATTTTCAATTGTATTTTCTTATATTTTTATTTTTCTTTTGTAAAAAATAAATATTGTGACCCCAAGGGGGAACACTTGTACTTACTTTTGATTTTAATAAATTAGGGTAACTCAAACCCTCAAGTTTATGTAACATGTACTTTATATTTGAAATTCAATAAAAGTGAAGTCTTATGTTAAAGGTTAATTTTGTCAAATTGTTGTATTTGGTTGTTATTAAAAAGAAGGAAGAAAGATACTTGCAATAGATATTTTAACATAATAACGTTATATCCACAAATCTAGTCACCTTCTAAAGACTAGTAGAGACAATTTTTTTGGTCCCCAAAAGTTGTAAAGATGGGATAATCTGTCTCCGAAAGATTTTATGCCATGTCATCAGCATGTCTTTTGTGTCCAATCTATTATGACCAAATTTCCGTCCTTGAGTTGTGACAACAGAAAATCCATCCCCAAAAGTTTTTATGACCCTCATTTGGGGGATAAATTTTTAGGGACGAATTTTCCATCACTAGCCCTAAAATCTGTCTCCAATGCTTGTAAATCTGTCCCCGCAAATTATCACTAGAACTCTATTTTGTTGTAGTGTATCATCCACGTAAATCAAACATGCTAACTTCCCTTTCGTACTCCATTCTGACAAGTTTGCATATGTTGGGAAGTCATTTATGGTTCATAATAGTGCCGCATACATCTTGAAAAATTCTTTCTTATTTGCATCGTAAGTTTGAACACCGTCCTCCCATAGTTCTTTTAGTTCAACTACCAGTGGCTGTAAATACACGTCAATTACATTTCCTAGTTGCTTAGGACCTGGGATAAGAAGTGTCATCATTATAAATGAGGATCGCATACAAAGCCAAGGAGGTAAGTTATAAGTAACCAACATGATTAGTCAAATGGAATAGGATGGATATATGTTATTGAAAGGATTAAATTTGTTGCTTGCAAGTGCCAATCAAACATTATGCGAATCCCCAGTGAAGGAAAAATGTGTGTTGTCAAATTTCTTCCACTCTTCAAAATCTCCTGGATGATGAAGATGATCTTCCCGTGACTTGTTGTTTGCATCCCATGTCATCCACATTGTCGTTTTATTCAACATATGTTAAGACCCAAGACATCAAACACTTTTTAAGATGTCTGGGAGTTGGTCCAGACGTCTGTTCAGACGTCTGGACGCCTTCCCAGATGTCTGGAAATAATTTTTTGCGGTGTACGATTGCTAGTCTGCACGCGTGAGTGCACAGACTGAGCCCGCCGACTTGTAAGTGCTTTTTTCTCCCTCCCCACGCCTTCAAATACCCCTTCCCTCTCCCTCACTCACCACCCCACCGTCCCCTCCTTCTTCCAGCTTGAGCACAAGAGAGAGATAGCGTGGGCAGCAGCTGCTGCCGAGTGCGTGAGAGAGGAAGAGGTGCAGTGAGAAGGGAAAAGAGGGAGAGCACGTGAGGAAGAGAGAGCGAGCTTGCCGGAGCAGCTCGGAGCCGGCCGACGAGCATGCAGCGGAAGCGTGGTGCTGAGGGGGGTTACCCCGGTGCTACTGCAGCTCAAGCAGCAGGCAGGTGAGAGCTGCACGGCCGTGTGCAGCAGGAAGGAGAGGAGGTTCCGATTCTGGGAAATCTTCCCAAAATCAGATGTTTGGACCTACGTCCAAATGACGCGGGCGACGTCTAGAGGGAGATCTAGACATTTGAAAGGTATGATATTTCTCTTCTCCTTCCTTTTGCGGATACGGCCATGCAAGCCGTTCCCCAAAAGTTCTGTCTCATGTCGTGTTGAGAGTGTGTTTGCGTACGCATGCAGGTTTCGCTTCGGGAAGGCGTAGGGCACGCCCTCCTATGTGATTCAGACGTCTGGGCGAAGCACCAGACGGCGGAGAGAGTCTCCAGACGTCCGGAGTGATAGTCAGACGTCTGGAACTAGGTCCAGACGGTTCAGCGGGATCCTGGACGTCTGAGGAATAGCTCAGAGTAAGGTATGACCTGGACCACCTTTTAAGACGTCTAGAAGGTGTTCCAAACGTCTGATTTGAGTCAGAGTTGTTATTTTTGACCCGTTTAGGGTCCTTTCGAGGTCTGATTTTTGCGTTTAAAATTCCGTTCTTCTCATAATTAGTTCCTTTACTTGTTTAAAATACTTGTATCCTATTCTAAGTGGTTCCTTGTGATTGATCCTTATGTTAGGACCTCGTTCGATTGCGGCTCTAGGGGTTGCGGAGGCACGTGGACCTGCCGATCATGCCCCCATTACTCCCGATTTTGCGGGTAGAGTGGCTCCCCATAGTTATTTACCAATATTAATGCATCTCTGAGATGAATTATAGATCCTAGGGTATGGCATGAATCCTAGGACCTGAAAACTATATTGAATGATAGATCCTAGGGTATGGCATGAATCCTAGGACATGAAAACTAGATTGAATGATAGATCCTAGGGTGTGGCATGAATCCTAGGAACAGAAACACAGAAATGAATGTCTTGAAAACTTAATTGCAGTCTTGGATAAGTAGATAAAATAATGATAATTGCCTGTAATTGGATAATAGCTTCCTGTGAAATGTAGAGTACTGTTGCTAATAACTGGTACGTGTAATTCCTGTTGTTGGAACTAAATTTGAGTTGCTTGCATATAAACTGAAATTAAATGTTGGAAACACGGGCTATATGCGAATGAAACTAAAATGATGAAACCTAGTATGGCTTGGCTTAAGAAATATGAGTCTGAACCCTACAGGGAATTAGGAGTAGAGCTTCTGGAAAATAAATAGAATGGAACTGGGAAAGTGGATGGGGAAGTGAGCTGGCCCTTGAGTATGGAGTACAAAGGAGAGAGACTATCCCCCTATTTAGTGCAGAGTGGAGCTAGCTGCCCCAGGGACCCGAGGTTAGGTCTGGCCACTTTGTACCAACTTCTGGCCCTCGCATACACAGTACCGAGGAGAGCTACTAGTGTAGGGAGAGAGCTAGCCACCCCACAGGCCCCAGGGTTCAGCTAACCATCCTACACCGACTTGTTAGGACCACTGGGCAAACCAGGGTAGTCAGGCGAGGGTGCGCGGACTGTGGAGGGGTAAGACCTTTGTTTGGTTACTGTGGAGGGGCTGGACCCCTGTTACTGAGAGGGCTCTACCCTATACTGGTTTCGTGCTATGCTTCAGGCACACCTGTTAACGGAAACGACTGACCGCGTGCCAGTGTGGGGTAGCTACTCATGCATTTATCGCGCGTGTCGTAGTCACCGTTACGTCTGTCAGTGACCTTGGGTTGGTTGACTGAGGGTAGGACCACCACCGGGGACTCTCCCGGCCAGGATAGCACCACGTGCTGCTTCTACTTTTCGGAAAAGACAGCAATCAAGATCGTTCCCACGAGGAACAGTCGAGATCAAGAGAAAGATCTGAGAAATAATTCAAGAAAGAGTAAATAGAGAAATAAAGAAAGAAAGAAACAAAAATAGCTACTTGTCCACCTTTACTGTTTTCTTAGCTAGCTGGTTGCCACTCTACTCAGCATTTCGCTGACGTGTCACCTTTTCAAGATCAGGTGTTGAGCAGCCAGAGCCTGCGGCTGCAGAGGGTGCTGGGCCTAGTAGAGCCCAGTAGTTGTACTTTTGTTGTATCATTTTTCTGTTGTAGTGAGTATATTCTGTTACACTTGTACTCTTTTATTGTAAGCATCATATTTCTGTACCTGTTTTAATTCTCTACTATTGTGGTGGTATGTACTGTAGTAGTTCTTTTCTTTACTGCTGTACTTATGTTACTGTTAGTTACTTGCATGGTGAATGTGGTTTATTTTACTGCTTTATAGTTACTTTCTCATTGGACGACTGGGTCTTGGGATCAGTCGAGTCGGTCCGATTCTCGTGTCCTATAGGGATTCGGAAACCGGGTCGTAACAAGTTGGTATCAGAGCAAGGTCGTCCCGAGAAGTGAACCAACTAGCTGGAAAATAACCAATTCACGTACCTGTAACTAGAGTAGCCACCACAACGTACCTTTTGACATCTGTTTTGAGACTTCTTCGTTAAATATCGATTCGTAGTGATGTCTTTTATGTTCCGTGTTAGTGTCTCCTTGCAGGAGATGCCTCGACGAGGAGGTAGCGAGGCAGGCCGCGGATGCAGCTGAGGACGAGGTCGGAGGGGCGAGTGCGTTGAGCCCGACGCCTCAGTGGACCAGCCACTACTTCTGGGCATTCAGGCCCAGGACCTCACCCAGCTGATACGGGACATCGTGTGAGAGGAGCTTCACTCGCCACCATGAGCGCCTCTCCCTGGGGATGTGGAGGGGGAGTGATTGCACCGCAAAAATACACCTGCAATTGTGCCGTCTTGTGTTATTTCCTAGCATTACTAGTGCATATTAGGTATCCATAGTCGGATTTGTGAAAATACACTCATGCATGCATTTAATTGAGAGGGGAGGAGAGTGAATAAAATGGCCTTGAAATTTACACTTTTCCTTAAGTGCTGCTTTGCAAAATTCACCATCTTTATTTTTTATTTTTATTTGACTTTGAATTCTTCCCGCGGCTGCAAGACATGGCCTCTTCTTCCTCTTCGCGCCATGCTCTACAGCAAGCTTGCCCTGCAGCCGCATGCCCTGCCAAGCCATGCACAGCCGCATACACAGCCAGGGCATGCTTGTGCATGCCTTCTTCCTCTATAAAAAGGCATGGTTTCTTCTTTGCAAGCATAGCCTGGTCCACTCCAAAGCACAGCAGCTCTTCTTCTCTAGGCTGTCTCCTCCCCTCTCCCTCCATACGCAGCCTCTCCTCCTCTGAGGAGCCACTCTGCGAGCAGGAGCAACTCACAGTGGTGCACAACCACCACTGTGAGTCCACCACCGCCCAGCTCATCAAGGAGCTGGTGGGCGTGGTGGTATTCTCTGTTATGCCATTTCCGCCATTGCCGTAGGCTTCAAGGTCTGAAGCTCTGCGACAGCAGCAGCAAGGCCCTCCAGCGCACCCCTGCAAGCCGCCCTCACCTCCAGCACATGCCTGCAGGCGCCCTTACCTCCTGCTTCTCCGCGCCCGCACTCGCCTTTCCGCCCGCAACCAGCTGGCGCAACCCTTTCCACGCGCGTGCCAGCTCGCGCAGCGGCTCCCACACTCACAGCACCGGGCGCACCCGATCGCGCGGCTCGGCCATGCACTATAGCCACTATTCACACTAGTCAGCGGAACACTATGGCTATAGTGCGGTTACCGGTAAGTTTCTCACTTATCCGGTCACCCGATGCGCGGCAACCGCCGCCAGCCCGCGCCCGTGCCCGCGTCCTGCACCACACCCGCTCCAGCGCCCGCCCGCGCGTCTGCGTGCGCCCGCACCTACCAACGCCAGCCCGCTTCAGCGTCTACATCCGCGTCTCCCTTCGCCCGTACCCGCTCGCTTCAGCGCTCGCTCTTCACGCAGCACTGTGCGCTACGGTCCTCTCCACGCGCCCACTCCCTCCAACATGCCTCTCCACGTGCCTACACGCCTGCGTGCGTGCGTGGATCACCAGACGTTGCCAGCTGCGTGCAAACGCCTTAACTGCACTCCTCCAGCCTTCTTCACAGCAGGCGCTCTCTCTCTCTCTCACAGCACTCTCTCACACTCTCTACACACACATACACACACACACTCACACTCTCGTACACACACACTCTCACTTATACATTAATATATACTTATATATATACATACATATATATATATATATATGTGTGTATATATATATATTTTTATATACATATATATATACATATATCTATACATATATTAGTACTTAGATAACTATGTATTAATCTATATACATACATATATATATATATATATATACATCTATATACTTATATATATATATATATACACATATATATTTATATATATACATATATTTATATACATATAAATATATATATGCATATATATATATCTATATATATAGATTATTACCAATATAACTAAGTATAAGTATAGATACATATATATATATACATATATATACATATATTTATACATATATATATATACAAATATACATACATATATACATATATATTTATAACTATATATATACATATATATATATATATATACATATTTGTCTACATATATCTATATACATATATTACTATATATATATATACATACATATACATATATATATATATATATATACATCTATATAGTTATATATACATACATATACGTATATATATATATACATCTATACATATATTTACATATCTATATATATATATATATATATACATATAGATATATTTACATATATACATATATATATATTTTTTCATATCACCTACCATACGTTCTATCGCGGGAATATCCGCACCAGTTGCTGATATTCCCCGATAAATGCATACAGAAAGAGTGTTCGCATTCATCTTCCATCAATCCACCTTACACTCCACGTGGCACTTCGTCCCGTTGGTTGCGTCTTCCTAGACGACGTCCAACTCGACACCGTGCTACACACCATCTCCACGTCCACCCCCACCCCTTTATACATATATAATATATACATATATATTTACTATATTTACTTTATTTCTGTTTCTCTTTCTTTCCATTAAAAAGATAAACAAAAAAACATATATAAAAGAGAAAAGATAATCCTTAACTTGCAGGTACTCAGTCTTGCGAATAGCAAGACCAATTTTGGAACCCTAATTTGGCTCAAAGCCAACAACCTAATTTTGATGGTGTGCCTCAAGGACAAGAATTATCAAAAAAAAATCTAAATAGAAAAACACCAAAAACGTAATAAACGAACGGAAGGGATTTGTTGTAAGAAAGGCGTAGAAACTTGACTTCTAACCCCACTTCCCTAAGTTCGACCCTGGGCCTAAAAGTGACCAAGATAAAATCAAATAAGCCAGGTAAAAAAAATATATTTTGTAAAGAAATGGTTAGGCTCGATTTAGGTTAACCACTATACACACTTCAATGATAAAATCACCATATTAGCACACCTATCCGAGTCTACACCATATCTTTTCTGGCACTGTTGCCGGGGAAGTGCGTATTCAAGTAAGTTTTTACTCCATTCCTTTAATTTTTCTCTTCTCACACACTTCTCTTCATGGGTGTTGTTGTTTGTTGCTGTGCAGGTGAACCTATTGCAAGGAGAAGGCAGGTAGACGAAGTCAGAAACATGGGCAGATCCAAGGCGGAAATGAGAGCGTGAAGACATCGACACCGCACTAGAGCTTCGCACACATTGTTGAACAAGTAGGTCTTCTTTTCTTAAGCAACTTAGGTCAACTTTTCACCTTAATAAAGAAAAAAAAACTAAAAACCAGAAAAACTTCTTGGGATCTCTTGGGGCAAGTGGATTAAAATTCACTTGTTTGATTGTTTGCCTTTACTCCCACCGCCCTGGGGTTTCTCACAAAACTTTGCATAGCGAAGATCCAAGAATCTTGATTCTTGAATTTTTCGCCGTGTGAAGTATTCTTTGAGGCAAACATAAAAAGATTGATTGCACCCCTCTTTGCCTCACTTATTTGCAAATTCGGGATCACATTTTTGGTGGGGAGACTTGGAATTGAGTTGATTCCAACCCCACCACGACCTTTAACGTGCCTAAGATTCGATCCCGAATACTTCAACCACAACAATTTGATTTTCTTTATCTTTTGGTTGAGCCTTGTGTGTGGAAATCATTCTGGTGATTGGGAGCACTTAAATTGAAGTGCTTTGGCTCCCTTTCACACTAATCTAAAACTGATTCGTGCATCCACACATAGAAATCTCCATTTAGGGAAGCCCATTGCATTTTAGCAAGCATTAACCAATTGACATTGAAGAAGGGTTTGTTGGGCTTAGAAGAAAACTTGTATTCTCTCAAAACCCGGAGATTGGTCGAATTGGTATTTTAGTGAAATCCTAAAATCCATACTACTTAAGGCTGAATCCTAAAAATCATTCACCAATTAAAACTTAAATTCAGGGAGATTTCTCCGTTGCATGCTTGATTTACACACTCATAAAATCAATCACTTGGGCATTACCCGTAAATAACGCCCTTCACATTCCAGAAGCACTTGATCCTAAGCCTCTAACTAAAATTGGTAGCAACTTGACCCTTATTAAGGATTGGAGGTCTAACTACCTACATGTAGTGCCTACGTGCTGGTGAGGGTTCCCGCGTGCTATTGGGTGTCTAAGACTGGGGCAAACGGCTTTTCAATCTGGCTCGGTGGTTCCACAGTGCTCGTATTCGGTTCCGTAGTTCGTGATAGTAGGTAACTTAGATCTTTAGGTCTAAGGGCACAATGTAGAGGTTAGGAATTTGATTGTATTGATTTGTCACCAAGTGTACCTTTGCGGCGTCATTTCTCTCATCTCCTTTTCCCTTTGTATCCCCCTCAATTCTTCCTACCGTAGTGCATGTTTGGGAGAAGGCACAAAATCCTGAATTGTGTGAATTGCCTAATAATTTTAGAAAAGAAGCCTTATCGTCCTCCTCCACAAATGTTACGAACGCATGCCCCAGACGTCTTTTAAGACGTCTGGGAGGTGGCCCAGACGTCGGACCAGACGTCTGGGATCACATCCAGACATCTGACCAGATGTCTAGGATCGTTTCCAGACGTCTAGAAATCAGTTATTTTCGACACGCGCGGGTCGTCTGCGCGCCTGAGTGCACAGATCGCATATTCGCTTATTCTTCTCTCTGCGGCTACAGACGCTGCTGCCGTGCTCCCTCTCTCTCCTCCTCGCACGGCCTTAAAAAGACCATGCCTCCCCTCGCTTCCGTCGCCTCCACCCCTTTTCCTCTTCTCCTTCCAGTGCGTGAGAGCGAGTGCGAGAGCGGGCGCGGGGTTGCTGCGGCGGCGACGGCCGCAGTGAGCGCGGAGGGGGTGCTACGTGCGAGAGTGGCGCTCAGCCGTGAGGGCGAGCTCGCCGAGGCTGCCAGGGATGGCCGGCGGGGAGCACAGCAGGCACGAAACGACGCGGGAGGCCTGCTGCGGCTCGAGCAGCAGGCGCACGAGGTGCGACAAGGCACGACGTCACGAGCGGAGGGCGAGTTGCACCCTGGTTCTGGAAAAATTTCTAGAATCAGACGTTTGTGCTGATAGCCAGACGGCGGGGTCGACGTCTGTAAGACTGTCCAGACGTATGAAAGGTGAGTTTTCCATCTTCTTCTTCCTTCCTGTCGACTGACCGTACTGAGGGAGGGAGATGGGTGTGCGCAGGCTGGGTGATTCGCCATCCAACGCGAATCAGACGTCTGGCTATAGTACCAGACGGCGTGAGTGACCTCCAGACGTCCGGGGTGACCATCGGACGTCTGGGAGCTAGGCCAGACGTCCCCGCAGACTTCTGGACGTCTGGGAAACCACGCTGAACAAGGTAATTCTCTGATCCACTTTTTAAGACGTCTGGAAGAAGTTCCAGACGTCTGATTTTACACAGTTTTGTCATTTTCGACCCGTTCAGGGCCCGTTCAGGTTCCGTTTTCCGCTATTCGAGTTGCGTTCTTTTCGGAATTAATTCCTCTACCCGTCTACAGTAGCTATACACTGTTTTGAGACACTCCTTGTGTTTGATCCTTGTGATAGGACCCCGTTCTGTTGCAGTCTCGGGGGTCGCGGAGGCACGCGGGATTCCCGATCATGCCCCCATTACTCCCGTTGTACCTGGTAGAGTGGCTTTAAGTTATTAATAAAATCTGTTAAATTATGGAACCATAAATAGAACCTAGGACATTGCATGAATCCTAGGAATGAGAAATAGATGGAATGATAGCTCCTAGGTGTTGCATGAATCCTAGGGCTGGAAAACTAGATTGTATGATAGATCCTAGGATATGGCATGAATCCTAGGATGGGAAAACTAGTGGAATGTATAATACTGCAGTCTTGGAAAATGGAAAGAGAAATAAATCTGCCTGTAATTTGAATTAATAGCTGCCTGTTGTGAATAAATAACGTGGTTGAGAACATGGATTGTAAGAATGTGAAACTGGAAAGTGAAACCTGGATGTTTGAGTAAAAAGGATGGAACCCTACGGGGGAATTAGGAGTGGAACTCCTGGAAAGAGAAAGGAATGTAACTGAGATGTAGTTGTGTACTGTCTCTTGGGTATGTAGTACCAAGGGAAGTACCTGTACCTGTTTAATGCAGAGCGGAGCCAGCCGCCCCAGGGACCCGGGGTAAGGACTGGCCACTCTGTACCGACTTGCTGGCCCTCGCGTACGTAGTACCGAGGAGAGCTACTAGTGTAGGGAGGTACTAGCTACCCCATGGGCCCCAGGGTTCTACTAGCCTCCCACACCGACTTGTTAAGCCCGCTGGGGCAAACCAGGGTAGTTAGGCGAGGGTGCGCGGACTGTGGAGGGGCAAGGCCCCGGTTTGGTTACTGTGGAGGGGTTGGACCCCTGTTACTGAGAGGGCTCTGCCCTGGACTGATTCCGTGCTGTGCTTTGGGCGCACCCGTTAACGGAAGTGACTGACCGCGTGCCAGTACGGGTTAGCTACCTGTGCGTTTATCGCGCATTCCGTAGTCACCGTTACGTCTGTCAGTGACCTTGGGGTGGTTGACTGAGGGTAGGATCACCACGGGGGACTCTCCCGGCCAGGAGAGCACCACGTGCTACTTCTACTTTTTGGAAAAGACTGCAATCAAGATCGTTCCCATGAGGAACATTCGAGATCAAGAAAAAGATCTGAGGAATAAATGAAATAGTGAGACAATTGAAAGATGTGAATAAAGAAAGTAATCGAACATAACAGCTACTGTACACTCTACTGTTGTCTTTAGTTTAGTTTCCAATCTACTCAGCGTTTTGCTGACGTGTTACACTCGTTACCTTTTTCAGGACCAGGTGTTGAGCAGCCAAGGTCAGCGGCTGCAGAGGACGCTGGGCCAAGTAGGGTCCAGTAGAGTTACCACTGTCTCTTGTACCTCTTTTTGTTACGTTGTAGTGAGTAGTCTTGTTTCTGCTGTACTTTCTTTACCGGCAGTTCAAATTATATTATGAATGTTGTTCTACTGTTGTGGTGGTACATACTGTGGTAGTTTCTTTCCTTACTGCTGTACTTTCTTACTGTTAGTTATATTCATGCTGAATGTGGTTTATTTTACTGCTCTTTTGGTTACTTCCTCGTTGGACGACTAGGTCTTGGGATTAGTTGAGTCGGTCCAGTTCTCGTGTCTCGTAGGGACTCGGGAACCGGGTCGTTACAATAAACATGGCTGCACGCCCACCCCAAATCCTGAGGGAGGAAATTGCCCTCAAAACCCACCAGGTCGTGGAGCCTTAGATCCCATAACCCACCTCCAAGCCCAAATGGAAATGTATAATGAACAAATTGAAGCCATAAGGGAAACATTGGAGGAAATGTAGAACCCTCCCGAACGGGAGGAACCTAGGTCTCTTAGCTCTTATCAGAATCCCGCTGCTACAAAGACCATAAGACAAATTCGGGTCCCCATGGGCGGAGATGACTTTGAACTGAAACCTAACATAATTGGCCTAATAAATTTTCACTTCCATGGTCTTGCAAGTGAAGATCCTTTTCTCCACTTGGAAGACCTAACCCGATTGGCTGAAACTGTTAAATCGAGAAATATTGGGTTACCTATAGTCCTCATGAAAATGTTCCCATTTTCATTGCAGGATAAAGCGTCGCAGTGGTTACGCACCCTTGGGAGAACCATCCACTCTTGGGAAGAGATGCGAACAGCGTTTCTCAAGAAGTTCTTCCCAATCGAGCGAACCAATGCACTTCGTCGTGCTATCACTTCATTTACGCGACAAAACAGCGAAAAATTTCATGAGGCATGGGAGAGATATAATGACCTCCTCAGGAAGTGTCTGCACCATGGTTTGCCTAAGTGGCATATAGCCCAGATTTTCTACTATGGGCTAAATGAGACTTTGAAGCAGATTGCAGACGCTTCCTGCGGAGGGAATTTCATGAATAAAGATGAGAATGGAGCATTCAAATTGTTTGAAAATATGAGTGAAAACTCAATAAACAATGCTTCCATTGTCGCCTTTAATCATACCAGCCTGCCCTAAAATGTCCACGAAGTTGACACGAGACCCTCCCATTCATCCACTGATCATAGTCTTATCGCACAGAAATTGGATGAAGTCTCTGTCGTGCACAAGAAGCTGGACGAGCTTCTGGCCAACCCCGCCCGTTCTATGGCAAACACCCCCACCTCACCACTTCGTCACAATCCTAATTCTTCCAACACCAAGCTTATCCCGAGAAACCCCGTAAGACCTTCCTTACCGAGTGTCGCGTCGAGCAACTCGGTAAGTCATGTGGATTTGGCTTCTGCGAGCCAGTATTTTGACATAGAGGACCAAGCCTCCGTGTGCTCGGACACATATTTACATGTGGACGTGTCTTCTAGCATAGAAGACGCTTGCACCCTCGGGAACAACCCGTTCTCTGCCACTTATAACCCAAGGTGGTGAAATCACCCGAACTTCGCATGGTCCAACTACCTGCAACGCCAAAACCCTGCGGGTGGACCAATGTGACCGTCCGCACCCGTCTTCCCAAGGGCCCAGTCTAATCCTATGGTGAATCCGCCATCAGGCCCTTGCATACTGCAAGCAGAACACGCATCAAGTCCTCTTAACAAATTGATGCGAATGATGACGGAAATGTCAAAGCGCCATGAAGAGAACATGACCTCTCTTCAGCACCAATTGGTGCAGCAGAATGCTGAGATCAGTCAACTACTCATGGCGACTCGATCTCAGGGCACTCTCCTAGCCCAACCTGTTCCCAACCTGTGAAATTTCGTACCCCGTGGTCGTCAACCACAGGTACGACCTTCTCAGGGGCAGGTTCATTAGATTCTGCAGGCTCCGAGCATTCCACCGGGATTTCAGGTTAATCCCCCTGCAGCACCTCACTCTTATGTCCCTATTGCGAACCCTCCTCCACCGTATGATCCCACTGGACCCGCAGCATCCAATGCGATCACTACGAGGAGCAGCAAGCAGACCGTCGATCTGCCTTGACCTGATCTTGGCCCGTCTTCTTCATCACCCTCTCATTCGGGATGCACACCGCATTCGTGAGAGGACGATACACCTAAATTGGTGCCAGAATCAGTTCCATTCCCTGAGGCTCTACTGAGGGAGCCAAAAGGCAAAAAGAAAGATATGTAGGCCTTTTATAACCTTCGTAATTTGTTCAGGGATGCTGAAATCAAGGTACCCCTACTCGAGGCTATCGACCACATACCTACTGTGTCCCGATTTTTCAAAGACTACACAACACCCAGGCGACAATCAAAGAAAACTAAGAATCCAGTGGTTCTCTTACCTCATGCGAGTTGTACTATACTATCAAATCTACCACCGAAGTAGAAAGACCCGGGCACACCGCTTATTTCCTGTAGCATCCAAGGTTGCAATTTTAACCGTTCCCTGCTTGATCTAGGATCTTCTATAAATCTTATACTGACCATCATGCTCGAAAAATTTTCCTTGGGAAATCTGAAACCCACCCCAGTCACGTTACAGTTGGCAGATCGTTCTGTCAAAATCCCGAAGGGTGTGGTGGAAGACGTGGTAGTTAGGGTCAACAATCTCTGTTTTCCTGTTGACTTTCTTATTTTAGATATGGAAGTTCCTAGCTCACTTTCTGATTATCCGATCATCCTTGGTCAACCTTTCTTGGCCACAGCCTGCGCCCATATTGACTGCGAGTCGGGCTGTATTGAGATTGTTGTTGGATCTGAAAAGCTCAAGCTTAACATCTTCAAGGCAGCCAAGAACTTTGATTGCGATTGTATCAAGGATGACATGTCTGACAAGGACATGGCCGTCAACGCATGTATCAGACTAATTGGGACCTATTCTGACTGCTACGGATTACCTGTAAACATTGACGATTGCTTGACCAACACATATTGTGACATTCCCCTATCCCTCCCTTATCCTATACCTTCTCCTGACCAGACTTCTGACGAGGTTTTCTCCGCATCCCATACCTCGTGGTCTGAGTCATATCCAGGCTACTCACTGTCGGTCCACACTCTTGAAGACCGGATTGCCCTTTCTTTCCTGCCAAATCAGGCGGAGTTGCAAATCCACACTGGGACCTTGAGCCCATATACTTCTCACTAGGGCTATTCCTTTTTGGATCCATCTATCCAAGAAGCCCCTCTTCTTGGCTAATCTGAGGGCCAACTTCTTCCTCCTGACTTGTTCTTCGATCCGCCTGGGACACTCTTGTCCAAAGAAATGCCAGATCTTTCACCATCCACTCCCGAGCTGAAAGAGCTGCCTAGTATACTTAAGTATGTTTTCTTGGGACCAAATGAAAGGCTCCCTGTAATCATCATTTCAAAATTGACCAGGGAGCAAGAGTGCAAACTAACAAAGGTCCTTATGGAACACAAGGCAGCCATTGGATGGTCTTTATCAGACTTATCTGGCATTAGCCCCTCCTACTGCACTCACCGTATATATACGGAGGAGGAGGCTCGACCTTCCCGCGAGATGCAATGACGTCTCAACCCTAACATGTGGGAGGTCATTAAGAAGGAAATCATTAAGTGGCTGGATGCAGGTATAATCTACCCGATCAGCGATAGCCCCTAGGTGAGTCTGATTCACGTTGTGCCCAAGAAGGCAGGACTCACCATCCGTGTCAATGACAGGGGCGAATCCATCCCTACACGCACTCCTACATCTTGGAGAGTGTGTGTAGATTATAGGAAACTCAATGCTGCAACTAAGAAAGATCACTTTCCACTACCATTCATTGACCAAATCCTAGAGCGGTTAGCGGGAAATAACTTTTTCTGTTTCCTGGATGAATTCTCAGGATATAACCAGGTGGCAATTGACCCCTGGGACCAAGAGAAAACCACATTTACCTACCCCTTCAGCACCTTTGCATTTAGAAGGATGTCGTTCGGACTTTGCAACGTGCCAGCAACTTTCCAGATATGTATGCTGGCAATATTTCATGACATGGTGGGTGACTTTCTCGAGGTCTTCATGGATGACTTTTCGATCTTTGGGCCATCTTTCGATGACTGTCTTGCCAACCTGACCTGTATCCTTAGGAGATGTATTGATGTAAACCTCGTGCTTTCCTGGGAAAAAAGTCATTTTATGGTGCACGAGGGAATAGTTCTCAAACACATCATCTCCGATAGGGGTATCGAGGTTGACAGAGCTAAGCTTGATGTCATTGCTGATTTAACTGTGACTGGCTCTGTCAAACAAATCTGCTCCTTCCTAGGACACGTCGGTTTCTATAGGAGATTCATCAAAGATTTCTCTAAGATTTCTTGACCTTTAACTCATCTCCTATCGACCGACGTACCCTTCGATATGGGCCCCGACTGCATACGAGCATTCACATAGCTGCATAATGCTGTTACCAAGGCCCCTGTTCTCCAGCCACCTGATTGGTCCCTCGACTTTGAACTCATGTGTGACGCTTTCAACCTTCCAGTCGGAGCCATCTTGGGACAAAGACACGATAGACACCCCTTCATGGTGTACTATGCCAGTAAGACGTTGGATGAGGCCCAGCGTAATTATACTACCACTGAAAAAGAACTACTGGCAGTTGTCTTTGATCTGGAGAAACTCCGCTCTTACCTTCTGGGCTCATGGTGTAGACTCGGATAGGTGTGTTAATATGGTGATTTTATCGTTGAAGTGTGTATAATGGTTAACCTAAATCAAGCCTAACCATCTCTTTACAAAATATATTTTTTTTACCTGGCCTATTTGATTTTATCTTGGTCACTTTTAGACCCAGGGTCGAACTCAAGGAAGTGGGGTTAGAAGTCAAGTTTCTACGCCTTTCCTACAATGAATCTCTTCCGTTCGTTTATTATGTTTTTGGTGTTTTTCTATTTAGATTTTTTTCTGCTAATTCTTGTCCTTGAGGTACAACCTCAAAATTAGGTTCTTGGCTTTGAGCCAAATTAGGGTTCCAAAATTGGTCTTGCCATTCGGAAGACTGAGTACCTGCAAGTCAAGGATTATCTTTTCTCTTTTATATATTTTTTTTTGTTTATCTTTTTAATGGAAAGAAAGAGAAATAGAAATAAAGTAAATATAGTATATATATATATGTATATATTATATATGTATAAAGGGGTAAGGGTGGAGGTGGAGATGGCGTGTAGCACGGTGTCGAGTCGGTCGTCGTCTAAGAAGACACAACCAACAGGACAAAGTGCCACGTGGAGTGTAAGGTGGATTGATGGAAGATGAATGCGAACACGCTTTCTGTATGCTTGTATCAGGGAATATCAACAACTGGTGCGGATATTCCCGCGATACAATGTATGGTAGGTGATATGAAAATATATATATTTGTATATATGTACATATATCTATATGTATATATATATAGATATGTAAATATATGTATAGATGTATATATATATATATATGTATATGTATGTATATATAACTATATAGATGTATATATATATATATGTATATATATATAGTAATATATGTATATAGATATATGTAGATAGATATGTATATATATATATATATATGTACATATAGTTATAGATATATATGTATATATATGTATATATATATAAATATATGTATGTATCTATACTTATACTTAGTTATATAGGTAATAATCTATATATAGATATATATATATATGTATATAAATATATGTATATATGTAAATATATATGTGTGTATATATATATATATGTATGTATGTATGTATATTGATTAATACATAGTTATATAAGTACTAATATATGTATAGATATATGTATATATATATATATGTTTATAAATATATATATATAAATATATATATGTACGTATATATATAAGTATATATTAATGTATAAGTGAGAGTGTGTGTGTGCGAGAGTGTGAGTGTGTGTGTGTATGTGTGTGCAGGGAGTGTGAGAGAGTGCTGTGAGAGAGAGAGAGAGAGCGCCTGCTGTGAAGAAGGCTGGAGGAGTGCAGTTAAGGCATCTGCATGCAGCTGGCGACATCTGGTGATCCACATGCGTGTGCAAGCGTGTAGGCGCGTGGAGAGGCGCGCTGGAGGGAGTGGGCACGGGGAGAGGACCGCAGCGCACCGCACTCCGTGAAGAGCGGGCGTTGAAGCGGGCTGGTGCGGGAGAAGGGAGATGCGGATGCAGACGCTAAAGCGGGCGGGCGTTGGCAGACGCAGGTACACGGGCGGGCACTGGAGCAGGCGCAGGGCGGGACGCGGGCGTTGGCTAGTGGTGGTTACGACGCATCGGATGACCGGATAAGTGAGAAACTTACCAGTCACCGCACTGTAGCCACAGTGTTCCACTGACTAGCGTGAACAGTGGCTACAGTGCATGGCCGAGCCACGCGACCGGGTGCACCCGGTGCTGTGAGTGCGGGAGCCGCTGCGCGAGCTGGCGCGCGCGTGGAAGGGGTGCGCCGGCTGGCTGCAGGCGGAAAGGCGAGTGCGGGCACGAAGAAGTGGGAGGCGAGGGCACCTGCTGGTGCGCGCTGGAGGCGAGGGCAGCCTGCAGGCGTGCGCTGGAGGGCCTTGCTACTGCTGCCGCCTTGCTGCTGCTGCTGCGGAGCTCCAGACCTTGAAGCCTGCGGCAATGGCGAAAGTGGCTTAACAGAGAATACCACCACGCCCACCAGCTCTTTGATGAGCTGGGCGGTGTTCGACTCACAGTGGTGGTTGTGCACCACTGTGAGTTGCTCCTGCCCGCAGAGTGGCTCCTTAGAGGAGGAGAGGCTGCGTATGGAGGGAGAGGAGAGGAGACGGCCTGGAGAAGAAGAGTTGCTGTGTTTTGGCATGGACCAGGCTCAGCTTGCAAAGAAGAAGCCATGGCTTTTTTATAGAGGAAGAAAGCATGGCTGTGCATGCGGCTGTGCATGGCTTGGCAGGGCATGCGGCTGTAGGGCAAGCTTGCTGCAAAGCATGGCGCGAAGAGGAAGAAGAGGCCATGTCTTGCAGCCACGGGAAGAATTCAAAGTAAAATAAAGATGGTGAATTTTGCAAAGCAGCACTTGAGGAAAAATGTAAATTTCAAGGCCATTTTATTCACTCTCCTCCCCTCTCAATTAAATGCATGCATGCGTGTATTTTCACAAATGCGACTATGGATACCTAACATGCACTAGTAATGCTAGGAAATAGCACAAGATGGCACAATTGCAGGTGTATTTTTGCGGTGCAATCATACCCCCATGCCTATATTTTGCCAGTCCCTAGCAAAACATTTTTTTTGTATTGTATTTAGAAATGATCTTAAGCTGAAGATTTTCTTCTGATGAGACATAGGTGTGTTTATTGTTGGATATTTTGAGAACCAATTGCAGAGAAGACTACCAGTACTTTATGTCTCACATGACATAGATTAACTCTCGACTAACCAGGACTCTTGATATTTAAACCTTAAGTACGATTTCCAGGACCCAGGAGGTTTTTGCCATACTCGAGAGCTCAAGAGGTTATGGCTTGTGCTTAGTGAAGGATCAAGACTAACCAGATGAACATTAAGACTCAAGCCCAGGGTTTCACGAATTTTTAAGTACAAGTTGGTCCCAGTTTCAGCTCGTGTCTTCAGATTGACCCTTAAAAACATGATGGAAAACTCAACTCCCATATTCTGACATTTATGTCTCAAAGAAAATAGGGTATTTGCAACTTGCCCTAAAGAATTTTTGTAGGGGGAAGACTTTACAGATATTTGTGAGATATACTGATTTATTTGCATCTTTTTTTTTTTTGAAACATGTGTCAGTATATCTCTTACAACATTATTTGGAGGAGCACAATTTTCTTTTTGGTGGGAGAGTTCCTTTTTAGTGGAAAGAGTCTCTCCTAAACACAAGACTGAAGCCTGGGATAAAAAGTCTACCTGCGCACACAGGTAAGGACTCCACCTTCCCTAATGAACACTAGGGTTGGATCTTATGTTCACCTAGTCTTTCTTGATATGTGTAGTGTGAACCAAGATTCCTTAGGCTCTTGAGTAGAAGCAAACCAACGGATCCTGTACTGGTGTCTCAGGTACAAGAATACGTCCTTAGTTAGGAGAGATTCTGATCTATCTTGTTAATTCTCAAGTGAATTAAGTTGAGCCTGAGCGAATCAAGCTTCTGTGGCTAGGAAAGTCTTCAAAACAGTGGTTGAATATCCATAAACACTTATTGTATTTTTGTTTCAGCCTTCAGATCATTACTAAACACCATTTTTTTTTAACATATTTATAGATAGGTGGAAACTGCATGATACCCTAAAATACCCAGATCCTATGGATGCCTATCCACCCCCCCATGCCAAATGATGCTATGTCCTCATATGCATGCAGGGAAGGGTAGAGAAAGGATGAAAGATCGGATAATGAGAGCTGAGGTGCAGGGTATACAGCAGGGTGGTAAGGTAGGTGAATGGTGGGTGGTGAAGTGAAAAGTGAAGTGAGCGTGACAGTGAAGTGAAAAGTGACGGTGGATGGTGAGTGTTGTTGGGGTGCCTCCCAATGAGCACTAAATTTAACGTCCCCAGCTGGACTCAGAATGAGGCACAAATTAGTTACCCTCCAGCAGGGCAACAGTTTCTCCAACGGGGGCAGGTTCATGAGTAAGATAGGGTTCAAACACTGCCCATTGACCGTAAATTTATGCCCAGATTTGGGATCTTCAATCTCAATGGCCCTTTTGGGAAATGGTCTCGAGACCAGGAAATGACCAGTCCATTTGGACTTCAATTTCCCAGGAAAGAATTTGAGTCGGGCATTGCAGAGCCAAACTTGCTAAGATGGCTCAAATTCCTTCCGCCGAATACGACTGTCGTGAAAAGCCTTAGTGCATTATTTGAAAGTTAAGGCAGAATCATAGGCTTCACGACAGAGCTCTTCTAGCTCCTAGAGTTGGAGTTTCCTTTCTCGACCACATAGGTCTGGGTCGAGGTTACATTGGCAAACCGCCCAATAAGCACGGTGCACCAACTCCACGGGCAAATGACAAGGCTTCCCGTAAACGATTCTATAGGGAGACATACCAAGGGGAGCCTTGAAGGCCTTCCGATACGCCCAAAGTGCATCAATCAGCTTGTTGGACCAATCCTTACGGTCAGGCCGAACCATTTCTGGAGAATCTGCTTGATTTGCCAGTTCGACACCTCTGCCTGGCCGCTCATCTGAGGATGATACAGGGATGCGATACAATGGTGGACTTCGTATTTCCTCAGAAGTGCCCGAAAAGAAGCATGGGTAAAGTGGCTTCATCCGAGATAATGGCTCGAGGGATCCTAAAGCGCGCAAAAATGTGGTCTTTGACAAATTGAGTGGATATAACATGGTCAGCACGGCGCGTGGGAATAGCCTCGATCCATTTCGAAACATAATCAACAGCCACGAGGATAAATTCGAAGCCGTTGGAAGGAGGAAAGGGACCCATGAAATCAATTCCCCAAATGTCAAAGATTTCTGTAGCTAGGATGGGTTGTAAGGGCATCATGTCACGACGTGACATTGACCCTAACAACTGGCACCTAGTGCAATGTTTGGCATAATTGTGTGCATCCTATTGAAGGGAGGGCCAAAAGAAACTGCACTGCAACACCTTGGCTGTAGTTTTCCTCCCAGAGAAATGGCCTCCACAAGCCTGATCATGGCAGAAGGATAGCACACTGGGGAATTCGCTATCAGGAATATAGCGATGGATGATTTGATCAGCACCTATGCGAAAAAGAAGTGGATTATCCCAGAAATAATACTTTGCTTTTGCCATGAGATGCTCGCGTTGGTTTTTAGGCTAGCCACATGGAAGGGATCTAGAAGCAAGGTAATTAGCAATGTCGGCATACCAAGGTCCACTTGCCACATTAATTGCCAATAGGTACTCATCAGGAAAAATCTCATTGATCGACAGAGTAAGTCCAATATGGTTAGGGTCCAGTCTAGAAAGATGATCAGCCACAACATTCTGGGCTCCAACCTTATCGCAGATCTCAATGTCAAATTCTTGGAGTAGAAGGATCCAACAAGTTAGTCTAGGCTTGGCATCCTTCTTATGCATGAGATGGCGAATGGCCGCGTGATCGATGAAAACAATAACAAGGAGTCCTCTGTGGGATCACGAGACAGACACGGCGCTGGACGCGGGAGAGAGGGTGGGCCTCCACCACCCCTACTTTCCTCCAGCACTTCCGAGCACGAGGCTTTTTTACCTGGAGGCGCACCAGCATCTCTACTTCAGCGCCACTTTAAGCTTTTCGGACAGTTCTGGAAGCTGAAGCCCCCCTCATTCAAGGGGGATGAGGACCCGACAGAGGCGGAGGACTGGCTCGAGTAGATCAAGAAGGTTTTTGACACCCTTCGCCCCCCTGTGGAGTGCCACGTGGCCTTTGCCACGTACCAGCTGGAGAGCGCGACACATAGGTGGTGGAGGGCAATCAGGAGTCAGGAGAGGGACGAGCTGACTTGGGACTAGTTCATCACCCTCTTCTGCAAGAAGTACTTTCCCCAAACGTGCAGGATCAGAGGAGGCGGGAGTTCCACACTCTCCGCAAGGGGACGATGACCGTGAGTGCGTACCTTACACGTTTCCTGGAGCTGTCTCGTTTCGTAGTGATAGCCATGGCTACTGAGGAGGAGCGCCTTTGGAGGTTCACCGAGGGGCTCTGGCCTACGATTCGGGGGTATGTCAAACCCCTGAAGCTACCTACGTTCTCGAGGGTGGTGGAGGCAGCTATAACGTATGAAGAGACCAACCCGTCCGCACGCGACACTGACAGCAGCGGAAGCGGCCCTACCAGCCAGACTTCTCACAAGGCCGACGAGAGAGGAGGCACGTGGTGCCTGCAGGAGAGCCGTCACACTTTGCGGGGCCATCAATGGCCTTTGGGGGCCCCCGACAGGGGCCAGCTGCTAGCACCAGGCCCCCGCCCAGCCGTCAGCAGGGACCCACTGAGGATGGGAGTCGAGTCCCCCTTTGCTACCAGTGTGGCCAGCTGGGCCACATCAGGAGGGACTGCCCATCTAGGGCTGGAGGTCAGCAGATGCTTCCCATGCCGAGCACTAGAGGGCGAGCACTGGGGTAGGACAGTAATCGCGGGGAGGGTACTGGCCAGCGACTACCCATCCGACGCAGAGTGTGGCTGCTTCATCTGCACCTAGGGCTGAGGGGCGTATCGGCACCCTGACACACAGGGATGCCAGAGGTTCGAGATCAGTGGTGGTAGGTATGGTTTCAGTTTCTGGCAGACTTGTTTACACTCTTTTCAATTCAAGTGCTACGCACTCATTTATTGCTGCCAGTTTTGTGGTTAGCTTGGAGTAGGAATGTATGTTGTTAGAGGATCCGTTCGTGATCAGAGGTCCGAGTGGTCAGCTGTTTGTAGCTGAGGAGGTGTACACAGGTTGTGAGGTCAGTGTTGGGGGACATAGCTTTCCTGCTGACCTGATTATGATACAGATGGAGGACTTTGGCATAATTCTGGGAATGGACTGGCTGTCCGCTTACCATGCCTTGGTGGACTGCTTTGAGAGGAAGATCGTCTTCTCCATACCGAAGTTGCCCTCTTTCGAGTTCCACGGGCAACCAGTGGACGGAGGTTTCAGGCGCATTTCTGCACTTCGGGCAGCGAGACTTTTGGGCCAGGGGTGTGAGGGCTTTCTAGCTTGTGTGGTGGTGGAGCCCAGCCCTATGGAAGACTTTCAGAGTATTCCGATGGTCAGAGGGTACCCTGACGTGTTCCTAGATGAGTTATCAGGACTACCGCCTGAGCGTGAGATCGAGTTTGAGATCTCACTGGTACTGGGGACCAACCCCATCTCCACAGCACCGTATAGGATGGCACCACTTGAGCTGCGAGAGCTCAAGTCTCAGTTGCAGGACCTTCTGGAGAAGGGTTTTGTGAGGCCCAGTGCATCTCCATGGGGAGCCCCGGTATTGTTCGTAAAGAAGAAGGATGGTACCTTACGCCTTTGTGTGGACTACAGACAGCTGAATAAGGTCACCATCAAGAACAGGTATCCGGTGCTGAGGATTGATGACTTGTTTGACCAGCTGAGAGGTGCCACGGTATTCTCCAAGATCAACTTGAGGTCTGGATACCACCAGTTGAGGACCAAGAAGGCAGATGTCTCCAAGACAACTTTCCGCACCTGGTACGGACACTACGAGTTTCTGGTCATGCTGTTTGGGTTGACCAATGCCCCCGCTGCCTTCATGGATTTGATGAACCGGGTGTTTAGGCCATACTTGGACCAGTTCGTGGTGGTATTTATTGATGATGTGCTCATCTATTCTAGAGATCAGACGCAGCATGGACAGCACTTGCGGATGGTTTTGGGCACACTAAGACGACGTAGGCTGTACGCCAAATACAGTAAGTGAGAGTTTTGGTTGAGGGAGGTGACCTTCTTGGGTCATGTGATCTCCGGGGATGGCTTGGCTGTGGACCCAACCAAGGTTGAGGCAGTGCTCAGGTGGGAGAGACCACGTACGGTTACTAAGATCCACAGTTTCTTAGAACTGGTAGGCTATTACAGGCAGTTTATCAAGGGCTTCTCGTAGATTGCACATCCTATGACACAGCTGACCTGGAAGGACATACCCTTTACTTGGACAAATGCTTGTGAGGCATGTTTTCAGGAGCTGAAGGAGAGGCTGACTTCGGCTCCCGTGGTCACCATTCCAGACAGTAGTGGCGGGTTCATTGTGTACATGGACGCCTCTTTGCAGGGGCTAGGGGGTGTGCTCATGCAGAGGGGTCACATTGTTGCTTATGCTTCGTGGCAACTGAAGCCCCATGAGCATAGCTACCCTACCCACGACCTGGAGCTGGCAGCTGTTGTCTTCGCGCTGAAGACTTGGAGGCACTACTTGTACGGTGAGACTTTTAAGATTTTCACAGATCATAAGAGCCTCAGATACTTGTTTGATCAGAAGGAGCTCAACATGAGACAAAGACGTTGGTTGGAGCTCCTGAAGGACAATGACTGCAGCATTTCCTACCACCTGGGAAAGGCCAACATGGTGGCTGACGCCTTGAGTTGGAAGGCACCCACCCACGTGGCCAGTTTACAGGTGCAGAGTTGGAGCCTCATGGAGGAGATGGGCAGTTGGCGGCCCCTAGAGTTACTGGGGCACTGTGGAGCAGTGACGATGACACAACAGACGAGGCCAGAGTTGATAGACCGCATCATCACTGGACAGATGGCCGACCCGTACTTACAGTCACTGTGTGAAAGAGTGCTGCCAGGAGACCCTGGGGACTTCTCTTTTACAAACCAGGTACTGCACATGAGGGGACGTTTATGCGTTCCCAAGGACGAGGAGCTGTTGAGAGAGCTCCTGTCTGAGGCACACGGTTCCAGGTTCACCATACATCCCGGAAACACCAAGATGTACCATGATTTGAGATGCGACTTTTGGTGGAGGGGGATGAAGCGGGATGTGGGTGAATTCGTATAGTAGTGTTTAGTGTGCCAGTAGGTGAAGGCCAAGCATCAGAGGCTTGCAGGGCCGTTGCAGCCACTTCCAGTGCCCGAGTGGAAGTGGGAGAGCATCACAATGGACTTGGTGGTGGGCTTGCCCGTTACCCAGCAAGGACACGATGTAGTCTGGGTGATCGTTGATAGATTGACGAAGATGGCACATTTCTTGCCAATCCAAGTCACCTTGGGACCAGCACAGTTGGCAGAGAGGTACATCCGCGACGTGGTACATCTACATGGAGTTCTCCGAGAGATCGTATCTGACCGGGATACCCGTTTTACGTCCCAATTTTGGGCTGAGTTTCAACATGCCTTGGGGACACGGTTGAGGTTCAGTACAGCATACCACCCCCAGACGGAAGAACAGTCTGAGTGCACGATACAGACACTTGAGGACCTTTTGCGTGCTTGTGTGCTGGACTGGAAGGGCTCTTGGGAGGAGCACTTGCCCCTAGCGGAGTTTGCATATAATAACAGTCATCACTCGAGCATCGACATGGCACCATATGAGGCTCTATACGGACGGAGGTGTACGGCACCCTTGAGTTGGGTTGAGGTGGGGACCAAGTGGGAGGTTGGCCCCAAGCTGATCTGACAGAGTTAGGAGGTGATCGAGTAAATTCACAGGTGACTCCGCACTGTCAGGAGCAGATAGAAGACCTATGCAGATCGAAAACGCAGAGAGGTGCAGTTTGAGGTTGGGGACCACGTCTTCCTTCGTGTTTCGCCCATGAAGGGCCTGCATCGGTTTGGGGTGAGAGGGAAGCTCTCACTGAGCTTTGTGGGACCCTTTGAAGTCCTTGAGCAGGTTGGACCCGTTGCTTACAGGCTTGCCCTTCCTCCCCAGCTTTCTAGTGTGCACGACGTGTTCCACGTGTCCAACCTCAGGAAGTACATCGCCGATCCTAGTCACGTCCTGAGCCATGAAAGCGTCGAGGTGGGTGACGACCTGACCTACCCCGAGCAGCCAGTGCAGATTCTCAACATAGCCGTCCGAAGTCTGAGATGGAAGCAAGTACCCCTAGTGAAGGTTTTGTGGAGGAGCCAGTGGTACGAGGAGGCTACTTGGGAGCCTGAGACGGCGATGCGGGAGCGGTACCCGGAGCTCTTTGTTGGTACGCCTTTTTGGACTAGCTTCGATCCTCTTTCAGTTTATTATGTGTATATTGTTCTTTTTCCGCACCCTAGTTAGCGCAAGTTTCGGGGACGAAACTTCCTTTGAGTTTGTTATGTTGTTAAGACCCAAGACATCAAACGCTTTTTAAGACATCTGAGAGTTGGTCCAGACGTCTGGTCAGACATCTGGATGCCTTCCCAGACCTCTGGAAATAAATTTTTGCAGCGTACGATTGCAAGTCTGCGTGCGTGTGCACGCAGACTGAGCTCGCCGACCTGCAGGCACTTTTTTCTCCCTCCCTACGCCTTCAAATACCCCTTCCCTCTCCCTCACCCACCACCCCACTGTCCCCTCCTTCTTCCAACTTGAGCACGAGAGAGAGATAGCGTGGGTAGCAACTGCAGGAGCAGCTCAGAGGTGCAGCGAGAAGGGAAATGAGGGAGAGCATGTGAGGAAGAGAGAGCGAGCTCGCAGGAGTAGCTCAGAGCCGGCCGATGGGCGTGTGGCGAGAGCGTGGTACTGTGGGGGGGTTACCCCGATGCTGCTGCAGCTCAGGCAGCAGGTGAGCGAGAGCGGTGTGGCCGTGCGCAGCAGGAAGAAGGCGAGGAGGTTCTGATTCTGGGAAATTTTCCCAGAATCAGACGTCTGGACCTACGTCCAGATGACGCAGTCGACGTCTGGAGGGAGATCCAAACGTCTGAAAGGTATGATTTCTCTTCTCCTTCCTTTTGCAGATATGGCCATGCAAGCCGTTCGTCGAAAGTTCTGTCTCATGCCGTGTTGAGAGTGTGTTTGCGTATGCGTGCAGGTTTCACTTCGGGAAGGCGTAGGGCACGCCCTCCCACGCGATTCAGACGACTGGGCGAAGCACCAGACGGCGAAGAGTGTCTCCAGACATCCGGAGTGATAGTTGGACGTCTGGAACTAGGTTCAGACGGTTCAACGGGATCCTGGACGTTTGAGGAACAGCTCAAAGTAAGGTATGACCTAGACCACCTTTTAAGACGTCTGGAAGGTGTTCCAGACGTCTGATTTGAATCAGAGTTGTCATTTTTGACCTGTTTAGGGTCCCTTCGAGGTCCGATTTCCGCATTTAAAATTCCATTCTTCTCAGAATTAGTTCCTCTACTTGTTTAAAATACTTGTATCCTGTTCTAAGTGGTTCCTTATGATTGACCCTTGTGTTAGGACCTCATTCCGTTGCGGCTCTGGGGGTTGCGGAGGCACGTGGACCTACCGATCACGCCCCATTACTCTTGGTTTTGCGGGTAGAGTGGCTCCCCTTAGTTATTTACCAATATTAATGCATCTCTGAGATGAATGATAGATCCTAGGGTATGGCATGAATCCTAAGACCTAAAAGCTAGATTGAATGATAGATCCTTGGGTATGGCATGAATCCTAGGACTTGAAAACAAGATTGAATGATAGATCCTAGGGTGTGGCATGAATCCTAGGAATAGAAACACTGAAACGAATGTATTGAATACCTGAATTGCAGTCTTGGATAAGTAGATAAAATAATGATAATTGCCTGTAATTGGATAGCAGCTGCCTGTGAAACATAGAGTACTGTTGCTAGTAACTGCTACGTGTAATTCCTGTTGTTGGAACTAAATTTGAGTTGCTTGTATATAAACTAAAATTAAATGTTGGAAACACGGGCTATATTTGTAACGACCCGGTTCCCGAGTCCCTACGAGACACGAGAACCGGACCGACTCGACTAATCCCAAGACCTAGTCGTCCAACTAGGAAGTAACCAAAAGAGCAGTAAAATAAACCCCATTCAGCATGAATATAACTAACAGTAAGAAAGTACAGTAGTAAGGAAAGAAACTACTATAGTATATACCACCACAAGAGTAGAACAACATTTATCATATAACATGAACTGCAGGTAAAGAAAAGTACAGCGGAAACAGGAACTACTCATTATAACGGAAACAAAGAGGTACAAAAGACAGTAGTAACTCTACTGGACCCTACTCGGCCCAGCGTCCTCTGCAGCCGCTGACCCTAGCTGCTCAACACCTGGTCCTGAAAAAGGTAACGAGTGTAACACGTCAGCAAAACGCTGAGTAGAGTGGCAACTAAAACTAAAGACAACAGTAGAGTGTACAGTAGTTGTTATGTTCTATTACTTTCTTTATTTACATCTTTCAATTGTCTCACTATTTCATTTATTTCTCAGATCTTTTACTTGATCTCGAATGTTCCTCGTGGGAACGATCTTGATTGCAGTCTTTTCCAAAAAGTAGAAGTAGCACGTGGTGCTCTCCTGGCCGGGAGAGTCCCCCGTGGTGATCCTACCCTCAGTCAACCACCCCAAGGTCACTGATAGACGTAACGGTGACTACGGCACGCGCGATAAACGCACAGGTAGCTAACCCGTACTGGCACGCGGTCAGTCGTTTCCGTTAATGGGTGCGCCCAAAGCACAACACGGAACCAGTCCAGGGCAGGGCCCTCTCAGTAACAGGGGTCCAACCCCTCCACAGTAACCAAACTGGGGCCTTGCCCCTCCACAGTCCGCGCACCCTCGCCTGACTACCCTGGTTTGCCCCAGCGGGCCTAACAAGTCGGTGTGGGAGGCTAGCAGAACCCCGGGGCCCGTGGGGTAGCTAGTACCTCCCTACACTAGTAGCTCTCCTCGGTACTACGTACGCGAGGGCCAGCAAGTCGGTACAGAGTGGCCAGTCCTAACCCTGGGTCCCTGGGGCGACTGGCTCCGCTCTGCACTAAACAGGGGGACAGTCGCTCTCCTTGGTACTCCGTACTCAAGGGCCAGCTCACTTCCCCAAAACTATTCCATTCACTTTCCAGGAGTTCTACTCCTACTTCCCCGTAGGGTTCCATCCTTTTTACTCAAACATCGAGGTTTCACTTTCAAGTTTCACATTCTTACAATCCATGTTCTCAACCACGTTATCTATTCATAACAGGCAGCTGTTAATTCAAATTACAGGCAACTTTATATCTCTTTCCATTTTCCAAGACTGTAGTATTATACATTCCACTAGTTTTCCCATCCTAGGATTCATGCCATATCCTAGGATCTATCATACAATCTAGTTTTCCAGTCCTAGGATTCATGCAACACCTAGGAGCTATCATTCCATCTATTTCTCATTCCTTAGGTTCATGCAATGTCCTAGGTTCTATTTATGGTTTTATAATTTAACAGATTTTAATAACTTAAAGCCACTCTACTAGGTACAACGGGAGTAATGGGGGCGTGATCGGGAATCCCGCGTGCCTCCGCAACTCCCAAGACTGCAACTGAACGAGGTCCTATCACAAGGATCAAACACAAGGAAAGTCTCAAAATAGTGTATAGCTACTGTAGATGGGTAGAGGAATTAATTCTGAAAAGAACGCAACTCGAATCATGGAAAACGAAACCCGAACGGGCCCTAAACGGGTCGAAAACGACGACACTATGTAAAATCAGATGTCTGGAACTTCTTCCAGACGTCTTAAAAAAGTGGATCAGAGAATTACCTACTCAGCGTGGTTTCCCAGATGTCCAAAAGTCTGTGGGGACGTCTGGCCTCGCTCATAGACGTCCGATGGTCACCCCGGACGTCTGGAGGTTTCTCCAGCCATCTGGTACAACTTCCAGACATCTGATTCGCGTTGGATGGCGAATCACCGAGCCTGCGCACAGCCAACTCCCTCCCTCAGTACGGTCAGTCGACAGGAAGGAAGAAGAAAGCGGAAAACTCACCTTTCAGACGCATGTATGATCTTCCAGACATCTCCCTCGCCGTCTGGCTATCAACCTAGACGTCTGATTCTAGAAATTTTTCCAGAACAGGGCACCACCCGGCTTCCGCTCGCGACGCCGCCCGCGTCGCACCTCGTGCGTCTGCTGCTCAGATCTCAGCAGGTCCCTCTCCGCGTCATTCCGCACCCCCTACGCCCTCCGCCGGCCGGCCAAGCCGCTCCGGCGAGCTCGCCCTCACGGCAGAGCTCCGCCCTCGCACACCGCACCTCCTCCGCGCTCACTGCGGCTGCCGCTGCCGCCCTCGCGCTCGCTCGCTCTCGCGCACAGGAAGGAGAAGAGGAAGGGGACGGTGGAGACGACAGGAGGGGAAGCGTGGCCTTTTAAGGCCGCGCGAGGAGGAGGGAGAGAGTGTGCGGCAGGTCTGCAGCCGCAGAGAGAGAGGGAAAAAGAGAGAGAGAGAGGAATCGCGGGTCTGCGCGCACAGGCGCGCAGACGAATCTCTCGTGCGAAAAATAACTGTTTTATAGACGTCTGGAAATGATCCCAAACGTCTGGTCAAATGTCTGGATGTGCTCCCAGACGTCTTGTCAGACGTCTGAGCCACCTCCCAGACGTCTTAAAAGACGTCTGGGGCACGCGTTCATTACAATATGCGAATGAAACTGAAATGATGAAACCTAGTATGGCTTGGCTAGAGAAATATGAGTATGAACCCTACGAGGAATTAGGAGTAGAGCTCCTGGAAAATAAATAGAATGGAACTGGGAAAGTGGATGGGGAAGTGAGCTGGCCCTTGAGTATGGAGTACCAAGGAGAGCGACTGTCCCCCTGTTTAGTGCAGAGCGGAGCTAGCTGCCCCATGGTCCCGGGGTTAGGTCTGGCCACTTTGTACCGACTTCTGGCCCTCGCGTACATAGTACCGAGGAGAGCTACTAGTGTAGGGAGAGAGCTAGCCACCCCACGGGCCCCGGGGTGCAGCTAGCCGTCCTACACTGACTTGTTAGGCCCACTGGGCGAACCAGGGTAGTTAGCCTAGGGTGCATGGACTGTGGAGGGGTAAGACCCCTATTTAGTTACTATGGAGGGGCTGGACCCCTGTTACTGAGAGGGCTCTGCCCTATACTGGTTCTATGCTATGCTTTGGGCACATCCGTTAACGGAAACGATTGACCGCGTGCCAGTGCGGGGTATCTACCCGTATGTTTATCGCATGTGCCGTAGTCACCATTACGTCTGTCAATGACCTTGGGGTGGTTGACTGAGGGTAGGACCACCACGGGGGACTCTCCCGGCTAGGAGAGCACCACGTGCTACTTCTACTTTTCGGAAAAGACTGCAATCAAGATAGTTCCCATTAGGAACAGTCGAGATCAAGAGAAAGATCTGAGAAATAATTCAAGAAAGAGTAAATAGAGAAATAAAGAAAGAAAAAATAAACAACAGCTACTTGTCCACCTTTACTGTTTTCTTAACTAGCTGGTTGCCACTCAACTCAGTGTTTCCCTGACGTGTCACCTTTGTCACCTTTTCAGGACCAGGTGTTGAGCAGCCAGAGCCTGCAGCTATGGAGGGTGCTGGGCCTAGTAGAGCCAAGTAGTTGTACTTTTGTTGTACCATTTTTCTGTTGTAGTGAGTATATTCTGTTACACTTGTACTATTTTATTGTAAGCATCATATTTCTATACCTATTTTAATTCTCTACTGTTGCGGTGGTATGTACTGTACTAGTTCTTTTCTTTACTGCTGTACTTTTGTTACTATTAGTTACTTGCATGGTGAATGTGGTTTATTTTACTACTTTTTGGTTACTTTCTCATTGGACAACTGGGTCTTGGGATCAGTCGAGTCGGTCCGATTCTCGTGTCCTGTAGGGATTCGGGAACCGAGTCGTAACAACATAAATAGTCGCTACAGCCTTGGAATCAATGGAAAGTATCAAAGAACCTTTTCTCCTTGTTTCTTATCTCCTCTATATCTTTCCTCGCCACAATCCAGGTAGGAACTCAGCCTTGCATACTCTTTTTTGTATAAAACACAATCTTTTAGACATGCATGAATCTTCTCACAATTTAAACCCATCCTTCAAATCTGCATCTTCGCTTCATAACATGACTCAGGAAAACCATAGGGAGTAGTCAACAACTCCCGAATGAAATCAAGTACCTCTGACATTAATTTTGTCGTTGCTTTATTCATAACTTTCATCTGAAATAACTTCAACAAGAATGATAACCAAGTCATGGAACTAATTCCAGGTGCAATTGGTTCTTCTGCAGCCTTCATTGCTTCATAAATTTGATTACAGACTCTCAATGTTTCTTCCTCGTATCCAATCTCAACGTCACCTGCTCTAATCTCATTAAGCATCTCATCAATTTGATTCCCTTCGATATCATCATTGGATCCATCAACTTCCATTGCATTCCCTCTGACCTTCTCAGTCTGTTCCTCTCCATGTGTTGTCCACTTCGTGTAATGCTACCACCAACCATTACAGATCACGTGCTCAAACACAGTGTTTCTATCCTGAATGAATCCATTCAGACACTTCCTACACAAACAATATCTTCTCCAGATGTTCTCCTCATTTATATTGTTTCCTATCCTCATGGAAGACCCAATCTAAAAATGAAAGAACTCCACTCTTATATTGAGTGTAATTCAGGGTCCTCAAACCAATCATGACTTCTCCATGGTAACCTACAATTTATAGAAAACCACGGCCAATTTAGAAATGAATGTAGGGATGATGTGTGTTAATTTTAATGAAGGTTTTCACTTGATAGTCCATCATTGAAGATTTGATCACAACGTTACTTGTTACATGTAACCAGTGTCTGGAGAAATTTCAATAGTATCTCATCGCACTTCTCCAGTATACCCTCCAAGACTAACCTTAACTACAGTCCCAATAACTCTCATTTAAGGGTGCTTTAGGAACATAGGTAAGATCAATTGGTATACTGGAGAAAAGCGAAAAGATACCACCGAAATTCCTCCAAGCATCGGTTCCATGTAACAAGTAACCCTAAGTTGTGATCAAATCTTCAAGAACCCTCCTTAGTTCAGAACTTCTTTGAACTAAGGACGATGACTCTTATGAAATGCTATAAAGACAAAACATCGTGTATGTAAGTGAGGTATACACACACTCTACATTGTCCGTACAGCATGATCATAAGTCTTGACATGATAGTATTTGGACACAATTCGACTCCGTAACTTTTACCCTAGGGTTAGAATACCTAGTGTTTGGCCTTAGGTGCATCTAAATTTGTGCAAGTGTATCTAACAATTATATATTGAACATTAATGAATTTAAAAAAAAAATTGACAGAGTTTTCCCTAAAATTTTTACTTTTTCCATGAACTTGCATTTAAAAATAACACACCAAAGTCGACACACCGCACATTAAAAATGTAACAAAATGAATAAATCCATAAGAACATATATGTGGGCACACCCCACTTCTAATAAAATCCTAAATTTACAAACAAAATATAGAAAAGTGGGCACACCCCACCATCAATTCTCCAAAATATAATTTATATTTAGGCACACCCTACATCTAATATGATGTTAAAATATCACAAATTTAAATTAGAAAAATTTTAATTATACCTCTAAAGGCACCGAGAGTGACTATGGCACACAAACAACCTGTAATTTCAAAATATGAAATAAATTAAATAACTAACTACTATGTTATTAATAACTTTAGCAATTAGTTTATTGCAATGAGAAGGAAAGGAAGAAGTAAATGATTAACTATAAATTTCAATTCTAGGGTTATATATAGGCCGTAGTGTTATTATTACTTTTCACTATGTGAGATGGGTCAGAGTGTTATTCTAAGGTCAATTCTAAGGACGGTAATTCAGTTTGTTTCTCTATATCTAGTAAAGCTATATATGGGCCATAGTGTTATTGATACTTTTCACTATGTGAGATGGATTTAAATCTGTCTTTTCACTATGTGTTAGGTGTAAGTACCTCTGTCTTGATGAAACAAAATTATGTTTCATTGTGAACTAATCTTTCAGGATCATGCTCGCACAAATCAAGTTAATTATTCTCTGTGTGGATCAAAGTGAACATTATCTTTAGTCAATATAATTTTTTTATATTTCTTGAGTCTAAAATTACTATAAGGAACCTCAGGATTAAAAAAATCTTTCGAAGTCATAAAATAAACATTTAGATAGTGTTGATCGACCAAAATATTAGAATTGATCGATTAAAATAAGAATATTGATCAACCAAATTAGCCTAATGGTCATATGTGATTTTCTCGCAATTGATCAACCAATTAAATATTTGATCGATCAGCAATTGGTTAATTGATAGATTAAAATGAAAATTGATCAGCCAATTTGGTTCGAATGATTTTTCTCAACATTCCAAAAATGCTCTATTTTCACCTATAAATAAGGCTCCACATCCCTCATTTCAAAACACACATTAAAAATTATTTCAAAGAGAAAAACACTTCTACTTCAATTCTCCCTCATGCTTTCATGCTCATTCTTCTACGCTCTTAAAAGCATGTCACTTTGTTCTTCTAAAAAGAACACTCGGTTTGCATATTTCAATTCTTTGAGGATTAATTTTTGTATTTCATTTATTTCTTCCATTTTGCTGGAATTCTTTGTGTTGGAATTCCCAACGTTGTTTACGACCTCTCTTTGTTGGTAAAAGAGAAGTGGTTTGTAAGAGGTTGTGTCACCCTCGTTCAAGTGATACGTTAGTGGATTGACTAGGGTTGCCTAGTTGGGAAAATCCTAAGTTGGGAGGTTTAGGTAGTGATTTTTACCCGTAGGGTTTCCATTATAAATCTTTGTGTATATTGTGGGATTATTATTTTTTGTGCCATATTTTTATTACAATCGATATCACACTTGATTTTGTGTTGGTGGCCAAAAAAGATTCACAGGTACCCTTCATTTGGTATAAGAGCCAGATCGTGAAGGAGATGCCACACCTCACCTTCACATGACTGCAACAAGTTTTATAGAGGGACAATTATTTTTCCAACCACCACTATTTGACGGATCAAATTATGATTATTGGAAAAGAAGAATGCAATTTTTTCTTGAAGCAATGGACTTTGAGATTTGGCATAACATCGAGTCCAAATATATGCCAAAGAAAAAAGAAGAAAAAGAGATAACGAAGGAAGAGAAGAAGAAAGCGACAAATAATGCTTAAGCCATGAATGCATTATTTTGTGCATTAACAAGAGAGGAATTTGACAAAGTTGTGTCATACAAAAGTGCATATGAGATATGGAGCCAGTTTTCTGTCATACACAAAGAAAGCACTAAAGGAAAAGTAACATAGGATGATTCCAACTCAAGTTCAAAATCAGATGTTGAGGAACAAAGCCACAAAGATGGAGTTACTCATCTATGTCTCATGGCACCAACAGAATCAAGTGAAGAAGAGGTAAACTTTGACCTTACTTTAGATGAATTATTATATGCATATCATGATTTATATAATTTAGCTAAAAGATTAAAGAAAGAAAATAAGGAACTTAAAGATAACTGCACTAATTTCGAAAATGAAAAACTTAGTCTATCTCTATATTTAGAAAATAAGAAAAGAGAATTAGATGTAACAAGAGTTGTGAATGTAGAATTCCATGAGAAAGTAGAAGATCTTAAGGAACAATATATTCATTTTAAAGACACTTAGTGACCTCAAAATTCTACTAGAACATATGCAGAAAAATATGAGAACATTAAAAAGAAGAATCAAAAGAAGATTAGGCATGCTTTTTTATATCAAAAGGCCAAGAGAAGAGAGTCTAGTGGACCCTCTAACTTGAAAGGAATTAACAACCATGGACCCAAAAGAATTTGGGTACTGAAAAAATTTATGGAAAATTGTGTTGTAGGTTATGGGAAAGATCAACATGGAAATCACAATTGGAGAGACAACCTTCAACAAGCCAACAATCATCAATTTGGCTATGAAAGATGGTGGAACCAACAATGTCAATGGATGCCAAATTTTTAGTGGAGACCCCCTCCACTTGGCTACTGCTATTAGGTACAACTCCTTATACCTTAGCAGGTATGATTCCCAAAACTAAATCTTTATTACCTACTTAGTTATAAATAAGTTTTTAATATAAAATTGACTGAGCATTGAATTAATTAATTTGGGATAGCAACTTGATAGGAGGAGAAGAATAAAGGGAATCAAACCTTGATAAGGGATCATTGTTTGAGGGGGAGAATCAAGATCACTTTCTTAGTAGCATTTAGATAGCATATTTATCTATGTTGGACTGTATAACTCTTACTCAATACTTCATTTTATTTTGATATAGTCATTGTGTTAGAGTATCATGAATTTTATCATCTCCTTATCATGAATTTGATAATTTTCATATGATAAATTTGACATCATGCTTAATAGAATATTACTTAAAAAAGGGGGAGAAAAATGTAAATTTCATTCTTAGAATTTTACTTGTTTAAGTATGATTAATAACAAGTCACTTGAGATATATCTTTTTGTTGATAACAGAAAGGGGGAGTAAAATATGCATGTTGATAAGAGTAATTCTAAAGTAATTATTTATTATTCTCGCATGCATAATTTTAATTTTGTTATCATCAAAAAGGGGGAGAATGTAAGGAGCTCTATTTTGATGAAAAAAATTATGTTTTATTGTGAACTAATCTTTCAGGATCGTGCTCGCACAAATCAAGTCAATTATCCTCTATGTGGATTAAAGTGAAGATTATCTTTAGTCAATGTAATTCCTTTATATTTCTTGAGTCTAGAATTACTATAAGGAACCTCAGGATTAAAGACAAACCTTTCGAAGTTGTAAAATAAACATTTAGATAGTGTTGATTGACCAAACTATTAGAATTGATCGATCAAATCAATTAATCAATCAAAATAAGAATATTGATTGACCAAATTAGCCTAACGGTCATATCTGATTTTCTCGCAATTGATTGACCAATTAAATATTGGATCGTTCAATAATTGATTGACCAATTAAGTTAATTGATCAATCAAAATGAAAATTGATCAACCAATTTGGTTCGAATGATTTTTCTCAACATTCTAATAATGCTCTGTTTTCACCTATAAATAAGGTTCCACATCCCTCATTTCAAAACACACATTAAAAAAGATTTCAAAGAGAAAAAGTGCTTCTACTTCAATTCTTCCTCATGCTTTAATGCTCATTCTTCTACGCTCTTCAAAAGCATGTCACTCTGCACTTCTGAAAAGAAAACTCAGTTTGCATATTCAATTCCTTGAGGTTCCATAAGATTAATTTCTGTATTTTATTTATTTCTTCCATTTCAATTATTGGGATTTTTTGTGTTGGAATTCCCAATGTTGTTTGTGACTTCTCTTTATTAGTAAAAGAGAAGTATTTTGTAAAAGGTTGTGCCACCCTCGTTCAAGTGGTACGTTAGTGGATTGACTAGCATTGCCTAGTAGGGAAAATCCTAAGCTGGGAGGTTTAGGTAGTGATTTTTACCCATAGAGGTTTCCACTATAAATCTTTGTGTATATTGTGGGATTATTTTTTCTTTTATGCCATATTTTTATTACAATTGATATCACACTTGATCTTATTTTTGTGACCAAATAAGATCCGCAGGCACCCTTCATTAGGTTTTTGGTGAATGTGTCAAAACCCTAACCCTTCTAAGCCACCTAAACCCTAACCTCCATTATAACCCACATCCAGCATGTTTTCTTTTCACAAAAATTCCATGCAAAAACACTTAATCCTATTTGGAATCCAATTACATCAATTAACATCAATTAACAGCAATCACTTGGATTCCTTCCTAAATATCTTCCATTGCCAACATGCTCCCATTTCCACTCAAATGTGCTCACACCCATGTTGAAACCTTCAAGACCCAACTCCACACAACATAATCCTCTCAACATCTCCACCATAGCCTACAACTCCACCAACTAAACCCTAATACTTTAACATCAACACCATCACCTCAAGGCCCTCCCCTTTATCCTCTCAACATCTCCACCATCATCTTCATCAACCTCCTTCACATGCCAACATCTCCATCAACATCAACTTCACGTCATCATCTGATTTACACTTAAATTATATAACAAATTTAAAATTATCAAGTAAACAACATTTCACAACTTTCATCAATCAACCAAAAATTTTCAAATTTAATTAACATGTAACACATCAAATCATAATTCACATTAATTTAAACAACTATGAAATAATTTAATTATCACTAATTAAAAATAACAGAATTTAACAAGAAAATTTTTTTAAAAAAATGACAGTGGAGTTGTGGGAGGCGTGTAGGAGGAGGGGGGAGTGGGTGGCAGTTGGAGGAGGGGAAGATGGAGGAGGACCGTTGCAGGAGGGTGAGGGGACCTTTAGGCCATGGGATGTGGGAGGTGGACGGGTGGAGGATGGGGAGGCAGAGGAGGATATGGAGGGGGGTTGGGGAGGCCATTGGAGGAGGGGTGGGGGAGCCACTGGAGGAGAGGGAGGTGGGGCTCGGCCAGAGGAGGATGGGGAGGTGAAGGAGGAAAAGAGGGTGGAGGAAGGGGAGGTGTAGGAGGAGAGGGTGGGGGGTGGCAGTAGGGGATGTTGAGGGGGAGGTCAATGGAGGTGGGGGGCCACTGGAGGAGGTGGAGGCGGAGGAGAGAGCGGAGGAAGGGGAGGTGTAGGAGGAGTGCTAAGACCCATGCTTTTAAATCCCTTTAAGACGCCTGGGACTTGGGTCAGATGTCTGGACGCCTTCCCAGACATCTGGAAATTAATTTTTGTGTGCGTACATCCTCGAGTCTGCGTGCGTGCCACGCGCAAACTGTGCGTAGCCGTCTTCTTCTCTCCACTCTCACCGGCAGAACCCTACCCCTACACCTACATAAACCCCTCCCCTCTCCCTCGTTCACCACCCCACTCCCATCCACCTTCTCCTTCCTCCAGCGAGAGCGAGAGCGGCGAGTGAAGCGAGTGGAGCAGCGGAGAGGAGGAGCAATGTGAGAAGGAAAGGAGAGCAGAGCACGTGAGCTCGCGAGAGAGCTCGCCTGAGAGGCTCGAGGCCGGTCGGGCGTAGGCGAGGAAGCAAGGTGTGCCGGGGAGATCCTCCCCAATGCTGCTGCAGCTAGAGCAGCGGTCGAGCGAGCGCGGCGCAGCCGTGCGCAGCACGAAGAAGACGAAGAAGCTTCTGGTTCTGGGATTTTTCCCAGAATCAGACGTCTGGATCTACACCCAGACGACGTAGATGATGTCCAGAAGAAGCTCCAGATGACTGAGACGTACATCCTGCCCCTATGCCTCCCTTTGCGGATACGGCCATGCAGGCCATTCTGCCGAGGCACAGTTACGTGCCGTATTAAGTACATTTTGCATTGCACGTATAGGATTCACTTCAGAAAGGTGCGAGACATGCCCTCCTGATAAACGCCAGTTTATCATCATTCTTATGCATTAAAACAAACCTAGCTCTTAGGATTTTACTCCGCAAACGGGTTTTTGGGCTGCATTTAGGCATAAAATAGGTTAGACATGCATTGCATTTTTTATTATCTTTTTAATATGTTTTTGTGAGTGTTAGGGATGTACAGATATATAGATCCCTAAAACCCTAGCACTCAAGAAGGCAAATGGTGAAGGAGAAGCCCAGACTAGCTGGAACTCAGCCTAATCCAGCTCACCTCAGCTTGATCCAGCTCACCTCAGCTTGATCCAGCTCACCGTAGCTGGAACCTAGCTTACTTGAACTAGGGTTAGCTCATCCCAGCTCCATTCAGCTAATCTCAGCTGGATGGCAGCTCAAGAGAGTTCACCTTAGCTCACCCTAGCTCAACTTAGCTCTGATCCAGCTCAACTTAGCTGAGTCTAGCTCATCTCAGCTCCCACTAGTCCACAGGGAGCTCTAGCTTGCTCAGCTAAGTTGACAGGAGTTCACCCCAACTCAGATCCAGCTACATCCAACTCCACTCAGCTCCAGCCAGCTGAAGAAGAACTCATCCCAGCTCAGGAAGCTCAAGTCCAGCTCCCAGGGACTCAGCTTAGCTCAACTCAGTTGAGCTAAGCTACCTTAGCTGCCTCAGCCATCTTGATTCTCCCCTGGAGCACCAGACCTAGCTCACCTCAGCTCATTTTGGTAGAAGCTAGCTCACTTTAGCTTGGCTTAGCAACAAGAAAAGAACTAGCAAGCTAAGCTAGCTAGAGTGGCCCCATACCAGCCTCTTCAGCAGCAGTCAGCTCCAGCTCCAGCTCCAGATTTCTCCTCCTCAGCTCCTTCCTCCAAACCCTACCTCCATTCCCTTCTCCTCTACTCCTCCATTATCTAAGCTAGCTTAGCTTAGCTTATCTTATCTTAGCCTAGTTATGCCCCAACTCCTTGGCTTGCACCACCCCAAAAACCCACCTACCAACTCCACCCAACTAGCTCCACCTAAGCTCCACATAAGCTAACCTACTTGGCACCAACCTAACCTACCCACCACCTCCAAAAGACACCTAAAAGTGGTGCCAAAAACAACCCATAACCACCCTTTAATGGCTCCACTTTTCCCTCCAAAATCTCCCCTCATCTCCACCATCCACCTAACCCCCCTTCTAGAAGACCCCATGTTGGTGCCAACATGGTGGTGTCTCTCCACCACCAAAAGACACCAACACCACCATAACTACCCCCTTTAACACCCCTTGAGTTGGCGCCAACTCTCCTTAGCCATAGGATCACCAACCACATCCATTCTTCCATCCTAGCCCTCCATTTCAAGGGGCACCTTAACCCTCCATCCTACCCTATAAAAAGACCACTACCCACCACCATTCAAGTCATCCTTGGCTAGCAATTTCACTCTCATATTCCACCAAGAAGCCCATGTCCAAGAGAGAAGACGAAGAAGAAGATTAAGGGGATATTATGTCCCCTTGGTGCCTTCCCCTCTTCCCTTCTCTCTTGGGTCACTCCAGCCAAAGGAGAAGCCAGGCAAGGAAGATCTTGGAGGAGATCTTGAAGGTGGTCATGCCACCTTGGAGGAGTTTTTGAGGGTGGTGCACGCCAACCCCTTTGGAGAGAGCATTAAAGGTGTTAGCTTCCACCTTGGAGGAGCTCTCAAGGAAGGAGGAGAAGGAAGCTCTCTTTTCAAGCCAAGGAGCAGCTAGGCTTGGAGCAAGAAGACTCCCTTCAAGAGGATTTGTGTTTCTTTTCTTGCTTTTAGATTTTTAATTCTAGTAGAAGCATTCCTCTACTTGTCCTTGAAAAGAACACTCATTCTACTCAATCAAATTACCTTCTTTTAGCTTTTTATTGCAGTTGTTTTTGGTTCTAGCACTTGTTTCACCTCTTCTTCCTAATTACCCTAGGCCTCCACTTGCCTAGAGTGAGCTTAGGAAGAAGATATTTCTATCTTTTAGATTTTAGTTAATCATTTGTAGGTGTTAGTTCTTTTCGCTACAATCTGCAGTTTGCCCTCATCTTTTCAAAATACAAAAAAAAAATTACATATTTAAAAATATAAAAAAGAAAGTTGAGATCTATCTGTAAGCAAGAGGATTAATTTTGCAATTTTTGCCTCTTTGGACGACCCTAGATACTCCCCTATCTAGGATATAAATTTAAAAGCGAAAGCGGATTCACGTGTTACAACGACGTTAAAACCCGCTTTTATAAATCACGCGTATTTCGCTATCACTTTTTGGCGCCGTTGCCGGGGAGGCACTACTTTGCATTAACTCATTTTCTCTTGCTTGAAGTGGATCTCATCCTCTTCTCTTTCTTTCTTTTGTGTGTGCAGGAACTACAGCGGGAAGGTGGGAATCTGGAAGCGAGAGCTCAAAGATCCTTTTCTTCCCGCAAAAATTCAGGTTGGTTCCTCTTTCTGGTCACATAAATAAAACTACCAAAAATATATTAAACTTGGCTTTCAGGATCCCAAACAACTTGATTAAATAGAGTGGTGCCTTATAAAATCCATTGTTTGCTTGTATGCTTCTTTAGCACCACTCCATTGCAAGTATTGGTGTTCTATTTTTCGGGTCCAGATTTTTGTCCGGACTTGAAAAATCGATTTCTAACACCCCAGGCCTCCTAAAATCATAAAATTTTATAGAGTGATTCCCAATTAAGTTAGGAACATCTGTTCCAAATTTCAAATCAATTGAATTTTCACTTAATTTTTAAAAATTCATGGATTGCAGAGGGATCACACCCTCTAATCTTCCTATTTTTCTACTGTCCGCGAATTTTCAAAATTTTTATACTCATCCAATTTTTGAGAAATTTAGCTTACTGGAATTTTTGTGAAATTTTACATATCATATAAAATCATAAAAATTTTCTGAGGTCGGTGATAATACTGAAAAGTCCACAATACCCAAGGGTATCATTTCTGGACTTTGACACCAGTACAATTAAAAATTTAAAATAATTATCAAAAAAATTCTTAAAATCTTACAAAAATCTTTTTTGGAATCCTTGTTTGATTTTCTTCAAATTAGTGGTGTTGTTTGACTTGTTTGGACCACTAATTAATTCTGAAAGCCTAAAAATAATTCATTGGTAGTAAAATTTCTGTCTTAGGGATAATTAGCTTAGGTTTTCATCTTTCTTTTTAGAGACTCAATTAAAAGGAAATATATAATCACCCATACAACTTGTTTTCCTTTGATTGTGAATTTTCAAACTTGTTTGAAAACATAAAGAAAAAAAACCCTAAAACTCATTTAATTAAATCAAATCCTAAAAGATAAAAATACAAAAAAATTTGTGTGACAACTTGATTTTCATTGGAGCCACTCTCCAATTCGTACACACACAAAAAAAAATCAAATAACAGGGCAACAACCCAATAAACGCCCTCCACATTCCGTGTGCACTATAGCATCCTAGACCTAATTAAAACTTGTAGCAACTTGACCCCTAAGGCTTTATCAACTTAGGCTTGCTATTTAGGTCTTAAGTTTTCCTTAGTTAGTACCAATTCTGTCATCTATATCTGGTGTTCAGGTTGAGGGGCCGTGTCAAACGACCAGGCGCGGGTTTGTACAAGCACCTGGGGTTTTCCCTGGGAAACATTTGGGCCCAACCCTCCCCTTAAGCAACTTGGCTAGATTTGTTGATAGAACGAGTATTCACTATTAACTACTTATTTCCTATATAGAGCAAGTCTTAGGTTATTATTAGGGAGTCACATTTAAGTTAGGTCTAGTTTTATTTGTTTGAATTGCACACTTTCTCTCATCTCTTTCTCTTCTCCTCCCCTCCCTTTCTTCCATTTTATGCACGGGTGACGGTCTCAAAATCCGCACTTGGAAGGACCATTTGATTTCACCCCCACGCAAAAAGACCACTTTTTCTGTCTTCTTCTCCTGAAAAAATGGAAACACAACAAAATAGGTCCACTGACCCTTCCACGTCCACCTCTAACCCCACCACTAACCCTAATTCTAACCCTTCCACCCAAAACCCAACCACTAGTAACTTCCCACACTTGGAGCTCCCTAATCTTGAGTTGCCCCACACACAACATCAAGACCCCCTACCTGATCTTTTAAAATTGATGGCCGATCAGATTAATAACTTAAATTCCAATCAACAAACATTGACTAGGAACATCCAAAACCTAGCCAATCCAAGGCCAAACCCACCACCCCGTCAGCAGCCTGTTGTTCCTCTAAAAGATTTCTATGATCCGTCTTATTATGAGGAACGACCAGGGGTGGTTATACCGGAGGGGGACTTTGAGATCAAGCCTGCGGTCCTGAACCTAATTAAACACTTTCATGGCCTTCCTAGGGAAGACCCTTTCAGCCACCTTGAAGAGCTAACTCTTCTTGCACAGACAACCTGTTCCCAAAATGTGCAAGAAGACATATGGCTGATGCGGCTTTTTCCATTATCTCTTAAAGATAAGGCCGCTTATTGGTTCAGGACCAATGGCCGACCCATCACAACATGGCCTCAACTCAAGAGTGCCTTCCTCAAGAAATTCTTTCCCATAGGTTGTACCAATTCCTTACGAAGATCTATTACAACCTTTCACCAAAAATCTGGTGAAACTTTCCATGATTCTTGGGAAAGATTTCAAGACCTTTTAAGAAGTTGCCCGCACCACGAGATTCCTTTATGGCAACTCGTGCAAATCTTCTATCATAGATTAGAAGATCAAATCTGACATTTTGTCGACGCCTCGTGTGGCGGCAACTTTTTAAATAAAGATGCAGAAAGTGCCTATGACCTGTTCGAAGAAATGAGTGAAAACTCATTTAATCAAGCTTCTATGAACACATTTTGCAGAACCCAAAACCTGCAGTTCGGTGTTCATGAAATAGGCACTCAATCTATCTCGGTCACCCAAGACGATCTTCAATTGATCGCTCAGAAACTCGACCAGATGCATAGTAATCAGAAAAAAATTGAGGAAAGACTTGCCACATCAACTCAAGCTCCACACCCACATCTAACCCAACCTAACTTTCCATGAAGAGAAAATTTGCACAATCTCAACACTACTCCTGCTGATTATTCTGAGGTTGCCCATGATTCACTGGGGAATTATAATTATCCAGATCTTAACCCCACCCAAAATATTTCTACCATCCAGGAGCCCTTTAAAAATTCTTCCAATTGGAAAAATTACCCGAACTACTCTTGGAATAATCAAGTTTCCTCCCAACCACATAGGCCATCCCAACAAGATATCAATGCCCAGATGCTGCGGACCCTGCAGGATATGCAAACAGAAATGATGGAAGCAACCCGCAACATCACAAATCTGAACAATCAGATTGGGGTTGCTCCCACGCAAAGACCTATAGGACATCTTTCGTCCCAACCCATACCCAATCCCAATCACCAAGGGAACCATTATATGGGCAGAAATCCACACTATCCAAATCAGCCTCCTCCTAATCCACCACCTCAGCAGCCGCCCAGGTTTCTGCAATCACAGGCCCCCCACCTCCTCCAAATAATAATCCGACTGCACATGCAGTTACTTTGAGGAGTGGGAAAACCACCACTGACCTCAGGCCTTCACACGAACCTGGTAAGATACATGTGCAAATTGACTCCCCACCTCCCCATCGGGAAGAAAAAGAAAAACCAAAATCTCAAGACAAGATCCCTTTCCCACAAGCTCTCTACCCCACCACCAACAAAAAAAAGAAATCTGAGCCCACTACAGAAGAACTCATGGAGCCATTTGGGCAAGTTCATATCAATATCCCTCTCCTAGATGCCATTAAATATATACCTGCCTATGCTAAATTTTTAAAGGAGATTTGTACTCCTAAAAGGCAGGCCAAAAATCTAGGACAGGTGCATCTTTCGGAGACAGTAAGCTCTGTCATACAGAGTAAGCTACCTCCTAAGATGAAAGATCCGAGGGCGACTTTAATTTCTGTAATTATTGATGACACTACATTTAATCGCACCCTCCTTGATCTTGGTGCCTCAGTAAATATTATTCCCATGAGTTTATTCGAAGAATTTCATATCCGTGAATTAAAACCCGTCGAGGTTACCTTGCAATTAGCCGACCGATCTATAATCAAACCTCGTGGGATTGTCGAGGATGTATTAGTCAAGGTCCAGAATTGTGTCTTCCCTGCAGACTTTCTGGTGCTTGACATTGAGGAACCCGAATCATTACTGGACTCCCCGATAATCCTTGGACGCCCCTTTTTGGCCACTGCAAAGGCAAATATCAATTGCCACACAGGAAAAATGAATATCACCTGTGCAGGCCAAACTATCACTTTAGATATTTTTAAATCCTCCAGGAGATTCCATGATGATAACTTCTTTGAGGACTCAGATACTAAAATTTCCAATATGGTGGAGGAGACAATGTTAATAAACACCCTTACCGACCACAATTTTTTTGAGGACTCTGATTCAGACTCAGTGGTTGGCGAAATCTGTGATCCGGAAACTTGTCTTGACTCCAAATTTATTCTTGATAACCCCCTAACCCACCCACTATTCACGCACCTAATTTTTCCACACTAACTCACCATTCCTTCCCCAACCTCTTTCTTACGGACCTGCCACCAACCCCGCCCGAGTTTGGCACCCAACCTGAATTAAAACCATGGCCAGACTCGGGCCACACTTATCAATTTCCATCTCACTTTGATCCCAATATTATTTCTAATCAATTTTCCAGGGATCTAGAAGAAGACACCTTTTTTGCGGCCATCCAAGTGTCCAATTATTTACATGATTTTCCTTCTTCTGTGCATACCTTCACGCCCGACTGAATGACGTAAAAGATAGCACTGGATGGGAGGTAACCCATCATTTTTTTTCTTACTTTCCTTTTTTCTTCTTTTTCCAGGTTTTGTTCATCCTAAACCCGACCGTTCTTCACTAAGGTGATCCCTTTTCCCTCCTAATGCATGAGGGCATGGCATATCTTAAGCATGGGGGGGTGTTTTTAAATTTTTACGATCGATTTAGGATGTTCAAAACCTAAAAACATACAATTTTCTTTATTTCCTGCTTGCATACCCAAAAAAAAAATAAAAATAAAAATGTTGAAAACTTTTTAAGGAAAAATTTTTAAATCGGGACTAAGGTCGAAAAATTCACTTTTGGTACAATGGGATTTAATCTTTAACAAACTAGGGATAAAGATATAGATCTGATCATTAGAATTCCAATGTCTATTTTAGACTAGATCAGATATCCTTCTCTAAAATTCCACCTGAACTCATGATAGTTCAGGTGACTTGATCCTATTTTGTAATACGGAAAGTATTTGACGTAGTTTCTGATTCAAAAACTTGCGTATCTTAAGAAACTTCTTATGTCTATTTTCACACACAAGACAACACTTAAAAATAATTAAAATTTTTTTTTTTTTGAAAAACTCCCGTGTTTGGATTTACTAAAAGTCTGAAGAAGATCATTGGTTTGAGTTCCCACTGCCGAGAAGAAGGAAAATACCTTCTTTGAGGATGCGATGTCAACATGTTACCGCCTTGGCGCTGCTCTATATTTATATTTCATATCTTTAGACGGAGCATTAAAGCGCATTTTAGCAGCTCAAGTGTCTTGGACGGTGCTCTACCTATAACGTCGGAGCAAGAGCTTGAGTTTGCTTGGAGCGCCCCTTTTCACCGCATCGTGTTTTGGGGTTGTGAGCTCCTGGGTGGTGTCATGGACAGTGCTATCCCGAAGTACTGGTGCCAGAGCCCCCTCGAGAAATGGTAACGGGAATGATGATCCCAACACATCTGTTGTAAGACTAAGCTAAAAATAAGCATGGGGGAGAAAAAATAATAATAATAAAATAATATAATATAATATAATATATATATAATAATAATAATAACACGTCCTTATAAATGTTGGCTTTTCACAAGCACAGACATAAGGTTTTAAAGGATTTTGCAAGTTGCGAATCAGATTCACGAGCTAGAAAAATCCTAAAAACAAACATTTCAAGTCATCTGAATTAACAAGGGGTTAATTTGTGAATTTTCTGGAAGATATATTGATCCCGTTCTGTCTAATGGTTGGATCCAAAAATAAATCCTGATGTTTATCTTCAACAGATCCCGTACCTCTAGTGTTTTAATCTACCAAGGTCCATTAATCTCTTTTTCTCCTCAAAAGTCGAAAAAATTAGATTTCCCAAAAATTTTGTTTTAAGTTTTGCTAAGAGACTAGCAAAAGATAAGCATGGGGGTGTGATAAACGCCAGTTTATCATCATTCTTATGCATTAAAACAAACCTAGCTCTTAGGATTTTACTCCGCAAACGGGTTTTTGGGCTGCATTTAGGAATAAAATAGGTTAGGCATGCATTGCATTCTTTATTGTCTTTTTAATATGTTTTTGTGAGTGTTAGGGATGTAAAGATATATAGATCCCTAAAACCCTAGCACTCAAGAAGGCAAATGGTGAAGGAGAAGCCCAGACTAGCTGGAACTCAGCCTAATCCAGCTCACCTCAGCTTGATCCAGCTCACCTCAGCTTGATCCAGCTCATCGCAGCTGGAACCTAGCTTACTTGAACTAGGGTTAGCTCATCCCGGCTCCATTCAGCTAATCTCAGCTGGATGGAAGCTCAAGAGAGTTCACCTTAGCTCACCCTAGCTCAAGTCAGCTCAGATCCAGCTCAACTTAGCTGAGTCTAGCTCATCTCTGCTCCCACTAGTCCACAGGGAGCTCTAGCTAGCTCAGCTAAGTTGATAGGAGTTCACCCCAGCTCAGATCCAGCTACATCCAGCTCCACTCAGCTCCAGCCAGCTGAAGAAGAACTCATCCCAGCTCAGGAAGCTCAAGTCCAGCTCCCGGGGACTCAGCTTAGCTCAACTCAGTTGAGCTAAGCTACCTTAGCTACCTCAACCAGCTTGATTCTCCCTGGGAGCACCAGACCTAGCTCACCTCAGCTCATTTTGGTAGAAGCTAGCTCACTTTAGCTTGGCTTAGCAACTAGCAAAGAACTAGCAAGCTAAGCCAGCTAGAGTGGCCTCATACCAGCCTCTTCAGCAACAGCCAGCTCCAGCTCCAGATTTCTCCTCCTCAGCTCCTTCCTCCAAACCCTAGCTCCATTACCTTCTCCTCTACTCCTCCATTAGCTAAGCTAGCTTAGCTTAGCTTAGCTTATCTATGCTCCAACTCCTTGTCTTGTACCACCCCAAAAACCTACCTACCAACTCCACCCAACTAGCTCCACCAAAGCTCCACATAAGCTAACCTACTTGGCACCAACCTAACCTACCTACCACCTCCAAAAGACACCTAAAAGTGGCATCAAAAACTACCCATAACCACCCCTTAATGGCGCCACTTTTCCCTCCAAAATCTCCCCTCATCTCCACCACACAATCCCCCTTGAACCCATCTCCACCATCCACCTAACCCCCCTTCTAGAAGACCCCATGTTGGTGCCAACATGGTGGTGTCTCTCCACCACCAAAAGACACCAACACCACCATAACTACCCCCTTTAACACCCCTTGAGTTGGCGCCAACTCTCCTTAGCCATAGGATCACCAACCACCTCCATTCTTCCATCCTAGCCCTCCATTTCAAGGGGCACCTTAACCCTCCATCCTACCCTATTAAAAGACCACTACCCACCACCATTCAAGTCATCCTTGGCTAGCAATTTCACTCTCATATTCCACCAAGAAGCCCACTTCCAAGAGAGAAGAAGAAGAAGAAGATTAAGGGGATATTCTGTCCCCTTGGTGCCTTCCCCTCTTCCCTTCTCTCTTGGGTCACGCCAGCCAAAGGAGAAGCCAGGCAAGGAAGATCTTGGAGGAGATCTTGAAGGTGGTCACGCCACCTTGGAGGAGTTTTTGAGGGTGGTGCACGCCTACCCCTTTGGAGAGAGCATTAAAGGTGGTAGCTTCCACCTTGGAGGAGCTCTCAAGGAAGGAGGAGAAGGAAGCTCTCTTTTCAAGCCAAGGAGCAGCTAGACTTGGAGCAAGAAGACTCCCTTCTTCACCATTTTTTCAACAGGATTTGTGTTTCTTTTCTTGCTTTTAGATTGTTTAATTCTAGTAGAAGCATTCCTCTACTTGTCCTTGAAAAGAACACTCATTCTACTCAATCAAATTGCCTTCTTTTAGCCTTTTATTGCAGTTGTTTCTGGTTCTAGCACTTGTTTCACCTCTTCTTCCTAATTACCCTAGGCCTCCACTTGCCTAGAGTGAGCTTAGGAAGAAGATATTTCTACCTTTTAGATTTTAGTTAATCATTTGTAGGTGTTAGTTCTTTTCGCTTCAATCTGCAGTTTGCCCTCATCTTTTCAAAATACAAAAAAAAAAATTACATATTGAAAAATATCAAAAAGAAAGTTGAGATCTATCTGTAAGCAAGAGGATTAATTTTGCAATTTTTGCCTCTTTGGACGACCCTAGATACTCCCCTATCTCGGATATAAATTTAAAAGCGAAAGCGGATTCGCGTGTTACAACGACGTTAAAAACCCGCTTTTATAAATCACGCGTATTTCGCTATCACCTCCCACGCGGTTTAGACATCTGGGCAAGGCACTAGATGACGGGGAGCATCTCCAGACATCCGAAGAGGTGGTCGAACGTCTGGAACTAGGTCCAGACGGCTCAGCAGGATCCCTGGACGTCTGAGGAGCAGCGTAAAGTGAGGTATGGTTCTGGACTCTTTTTAAGACATCTGGAAGGTGTTCACGATGTCTGATACGAGTCAGGATTGTCATTTTTGACCCGTTTAGGGTCCATTTGAGGTCTGATTTCTACATTTAAGATTCCGTTCTTCTTCGTATAAGTTCCTCTACTTATTGGAATGCTTTTATCATGTTCTGAGTGGTTTCTTGTGGTTGATCCTTGTGTTAGGACCTCATTCCGTTGCGGATTTGGGGGTTGCAGAGGCACGTGGACCTGCCGATCAAGCCCCCATTACTCCTGATTTTGCAGGTAGAGTGGCTTCCCTTGGTTTAGTTACAAACATGAATGTATATCTGGAATGAATGTTAGATCCTACAGTATGGCATGAATCCTAGGACTAGAAACACTGGATTGAATGTTAGATCCTAGGGTATGGCATGAATCCTAGGACTAGAGACACTGGATTAATTGTATTGAATGCATGAATTGCAGCCTTGAATGAGTAAATAAAATAATAACAATTACTTGTAATTGGATAGCAGTTACCTGCGAAATGTTAAGTACTGTTGTTAGCAACTGTTACATGTAAATTCGTGTTGTTTGCAATTAAATACGAGCTGGCTGTATATGAATTGGAAATGAAAGATTGAATGTTGGAAACACGAGCTACCTATGAATAAACCTGAAATGATGAAACCTAGTATGGCTTCGCCTGAGAAACATGAGCATAAACCCTACGGGGAATTAGGAGTAGAACTCCTGGAAATAAATGGAATAGAACTGGACATGTGAATGGGGAAGTGTGCTGGCCCTTGAGTATGTGGTACCAGGATGAGCACATATTACCTGCTTAGTGTAGAGCAGAGCTAGCCACCCTAGGGTTGCGACCCGGGGTTAGGACTGGCTACTTTATACTGACTTTTTGCCCCTCGCGTACACAGTACTAGGGAGAGATACTAGTGTAGGGAGGGAGCTAGCCACCCCACGGGGCTCAGGGTTCAGCTAGCCGTCCTACACTGACTTGTTAGGCTCACTGGGCAAACTAGGGAAGTCTGGCGAGGGTGCGCGGACTGTGGAGGGGTGAGACCGCTGTTTGGTTCTTAAGGGCTAGACCCCTGTTACTAAGAGGGCTCTGCCCTATACTAGTTTCGTGCTATGCTTTGGGCTCACCCGTTAATGCAAACGACTGACTGCATGCCAGTGCGGGGTAGCTACCCGTGCGTTTATCGTGCTTGCCGTGGTCACCATTATGTCTGTCAATGACCTTGGGGTGGTTGACTGAGTGTAGGACCACCACGGGGGACTCTCCCAGCCAGGAGAGCACCACGTGCTACTTCTACTCTTCGGAAAAGACTGCAATCAAGATCGCTCCCACGAGGAACATTCGACATCAAGAAAAAGACTTGATAAATAAACCAAGTGATGAAAGAAAGAATAATTAGTTGGATAAAGAAAGAAATTGAAAACAACAGCTACCTATTCACCTTTACTATTTTTAGTTAGCTGGTTGCCACTCTACTCAGCATTCACTGATTTCGTGTACTCATAACCTTTTTCAGGTCTAAGTGTTGAGCAGCCAAAGTCTACGGCTGCAGAGGGTGCTGGGCCCAGTAGAGCCCAATAGTCGTACTTTTCTTTGTTGTACCCGTTCTGTTATAGTGAGTAATTTGTTACATTTCTGTACTCTTTTATTGTAAACTTTATATTCCTGTACCTGTTTAAATTCTCTACTGTTGTGGTGGTGTGTACTGCAGTAGTTTACTTCTTTACTACTGTACTTTTGTTACTGTTAGTTGCTTGCATGGTGAATGTGGTTTATTTTTACTGCTTTTTTGTTGCTTCCTCGTTGGACGACTGGGTCTTGGGATCAGTCGAGTCAGTCCGGTCCCGTGTCCTATAGCGATTCAGGAACCGGGTCGTAACAAGATGGTATTAGAGCAAGGTCATCCTGAGAAGTGAACCAACTAGCTGAAAAATAACCAATTCATGTGCGTGTAACTAGAGTAACCACCACAACGTACCTTTTGACATCTGTTCTGAGGTTCTTTCGTTGAATTTCAGTTAGAATTGACGTCTTTTCTGTTCTATGTTCGCATCTCCTTGCTGGAGATGCCTTGACGAGGAGGCAGCGAGGCAGGCCACGAACGTGGTCGAGGACGAGGTCGGAGGGGCGGGCGGATTGAACCCGATGCCTCAGTGGACCAGCCACTACTCCCAGGCATTCAGGCCCAGGACCTCTCCCAGCTGATACGGGGGATCGTGCGGGTGGAGCTTCACCCGCCTCCACGAGTGCCTCTCCCTAGGGCTGCGAAGGGGGAGTCCTCTGTGGGACCGCGAGATAGACATAGTGCTGGATGTGGGGGAGGGGGTGGCCCTCCACTGCCCCCACCTTCCTCCGGCACTTCCGAGCATGAGCCCTCCTTACCTAGAGGCGTACCAGTTTCTCCCCTTCAGCGCCATTACGAGCTTTTCGGACAGTTCCGGAAGCTGAAGCCCCCCTCCTTCAAGGGGGATGAGGATCTGACCGAGGTGGAGGACTGGCTCGAGCAGATCGAGAAGGTGTTTGACACCCTTCGCCCCCTGTGGAGTCCCGCGTGGCCTTTGCCACGTACCAACTGGAGAGCGTGACACACAGGTGGTGGAGGGCGGTCAGGGGTAAGGAGAGGGACGAGCCAACTTGGGACCAGTTTGTCACCCTCTTCTGCTAGCAGTACTTCCCCCAAACGTGGCAGGACCAGAGGAGGCTAGAGTTCCACACTCTCCACCAGGGGACGATGACCGTGAGCGCATACCGCAAGCATTTTCTGGAGCTGTCTCGTTTCGCAGCAACAGCCTTGGCTACCAAGGAGGAGCACCTTTGGAGGTTCACCGAGGGGCCCCAGCCTGCTATTCGGGGGTATGTCAAACCCCTGAAGCTGCCTACGTTCTCGAGGGTGGTGGAGGCAGCTATGACGTATGAGGAGACCAACCCGTCTGCATGTGACACTGACAATGGACGTAAGAGGCCCTATCAGCCAAACTACTCACAGGGCCGACGAGAGAGGAGGCACGTGGCGCCTGCAGGAGAGCCATCACGCTTTGCGGGGCCGTCAGTGGCCTTTGGGGGCTCCCGACAGGGGCCAGCTGCTAGCGCCGGACCCCCGCCCAGCTGTTAGCAAGGACCCACTAAGGGCGGGAGTCGAGTTCCCCTTTGCTACTAGTGTGGCCAGTCAGGCCACATTAGGAGGGACTGCCCGTCTAGGGCTGGAAGTCAGCAGATGCTCCCCGTGCCAAGCACTAGAGGATGAGCTGGAGGCCACGATTTCTAGGCGCGAGGGGGAGAACAGTAGTCGCAGGGAGGGTACCCGCCAGCGGCTACCCGTCCGACGCAGAGTGTGGCTGCTTCGTCTGCACCTAGGGTTGAGGGGCATATCAACGCCCTGACACACAGAGACACCAGAGCTTCAGGATCAGTAGTGGCAGGTATGGTTACAGTTTCCGGCAGACTAGTTTACATGCTTTTTGATTCCGACACCACGCACTCGTTTGTCGCTTCCAATTTTGCTGTTAGTTTGGGGCAGGACTGTGTGTTGTTAGAGGATCCGTTTGTGATCAGAGGTCCAGGTGGTCAACTGTTTGTAGCTGAGGAGGTTTACACAGGTTGTGAGGTCAATGTTGGGGGACACAACCTTCCCACTGACCTAATTGTGATACAGATGGAGGACTTTGGCGTGATTCTGGGGATGGATTGGTTGTCTGCTTACCACGCCTTGGTGGACTGTTTTGAGAGGAAGATCGTCTTCTCCATACTGGAGTTGCCTTCTTTCGAGTTTCACAGGCAGCCAGTGGATGGAGGCTTCAGGAGCATTTCCACACTTCGAGTAGCGAGACTTTTGGGCTAAGGGTGTGAGGGCTTCCTGGCTTGCGTGGTGGCAGAGCCCAGCCCTGTGGCAGACCTTCAAAGTATCCTGGTGATCAAAGAGTACCCCGACGTGTTCCCAGATGAGTTGCAAGGATTACCGCCTGAGCGTGAGATCGAGTTTGAGATCTCACTGGTACTGGGGACCAGCCCTATTTCTACCATGCCTTACAGGATGGCACCACTTGAGCTGCGAGAGCTCAAGTCCTAGTTACAGGACCTTCTGGAGAAGGGCTTTGTGAGGCCCAGTGCGTCTCCGTGGGAAGCCCCGGTATTATTCGTAAAGAAGAAGATTGTACCCTACGCCTTTGTGTGGACTACAGACAGCTGAATAGGGTTACCATCAAGAACAGGTATCCACTGTCGAGGATTGACGACTTGTTTGACCAGTTGCGAGGTGCCATGGTATTCTCCAAGATAGACTTGAGGTCTGGGTACCACCAGTTGAGGATCAGGGAGGCAGACGTCACCAAGACAGCTTTCCGCACCCGGTACAGACACTACGAGTTTTTGGTCATGCCGTTTGGGCTGACCAATGCCCCCGCTGCCTTCATGGATTTGATGAACTGGGTTTTCAGACTGTATCTAGATCAATTCGTGGTGGTATTTATTGATGATGTGCTCATCTACTCTCGAGATCAAACGCAGCACGGACATCACTTGCAGATGGTTTTGGACACACTGAGACGACGTAGGCTGTACGCCAAATACAGCAAGTGCGAGTTCTGGTTGAGGGAGGTGACCTTCTTGGGTCATGTGATCTCCGGGGATGGCTTGGCTGTGGACCCAGCCAAGGTTGAGGCAGTGCTCAAGTGGGAGAGATCGCGTACAGCTACAGAGATCCGCAGTTTCTTGGTACTGGCAGGCTACTACAGGCGGTTTATCAAGGGCTTCTAGCAGATTGCACATCCTATGACACACCTGACCCGGAAGGACATGCCCTTTTCTTGGATAGACGCTTGTGAGGCGTGTTTTCAGGAGCTGAAGGAGAGGCTGACTTCGGCTCCCATGCTCACCATCCCAGACAGCAGTGGCGGGTTAGTTGTGTACACGGATGCCTCTTTGCAGGGCTTAGGGGGTGTGCTCATGCAGAGGGGTCACGTTGTCGCTTACGCTTCGCAGCAATTGAAGCCCCATGAGCACAGCTACCCTACCCATGAACTGGAGCTGGCAGCCGTTGTCTTCGCGCTGAAGACTTGGAGGCACTACTTGTACGGTGAGACCTTTGAGATTTTCATAGATCATAAGACCCTCAGATACTTATTTGATCAGAAGGAGCTTAACATGAGATAGAGACGTTGGTTAGAGTTCCTGAAGGACTATGACTGCAGCATTTCCAACCATCCGAGGAAGGCCAACATGGTGGCTGATGCCTTAAGCTGGAAGGTGCCTGCTCACTTGGCCAGTTTACAGGCGCAGAGTTGGAGCCTCATGGAGGAGATGGGCAGTTGGCGACCCCTAGAGTTACTGGGGCACTGTGGAGCAATGACTGTGACACGACAGACGAGGCCAGAGCTGATAGACCACATCATCACAGGACAGATGGCGACCCGTACTTGCAATCGTTGCGTAACAGAGTACTGTCAGGGGATCCTAGGGACTTCTCCTTTACAGACGAGGTGCTACACATGAGGGGACGTTTGTACGTTCCCAGGGACGAGGAGCTGTTGAGGGAGCTCCTGACTGAGGCACACGGTTCCAGGTTCACCATACATCCCGAAAACACAAAGATGTACCATGATCTGAGACGCGACTTTTGGTAGAGGGGAATGAAGCGGGATGTAGGTGAATTCGTACAGCAGTGTTTAGTGTGCCAGCAGGTGAAAGCCGAGCATCAGAGGCCTGTAGGGCCGTTGCAGCCACTTCTAGTGCCAGAGTGGAAGTGGGAGAGCATCACCATGGACTTAGTGGTAGGCTTGCTCGTTACCCAGCGAGGACATGACACAGTCTGGGTGATCGTACACAGATTGACGAAGGTGGCACATTTCTTGCCGATCTGAGTCACCATTGGGACCAGCACGGTTGGCAGAGAGGTATATCTGCAATGTGGTACGTCTGCACGGAGTCCCGCAGGAGATTGTATCCGATCGGGATACCCGCTTTAAGTCCCAGTTTTGGGCTGAGTTTCAGTAGGCCTTGGGGACACAGTTGAGGTTCAGTATAGCATACCACCCCTAAATGGACGGACAATCAGAGCGCACGATACATACACTTGAGGACCTTTTGTGTGCTTGTGTACTGGACTGGAGGGGCTCTTGGGAGGAGCACTTGCCCCTAGCAGAGTTTGCATATAATAATAGCTATCACTCGAGCATCAGCATGGCACCCTACGAGGCTCTGTACGGACATAGGTGTACTGCACCCTTAAGTTGGGTTGAGGTGGGGACCAAGTAGGAGGTTGGCCCCAGGCTGATCCGGTAGAGTCAGGAGGTGATCGAGCAGATTCACAAGCGACTCCGCACTATCAGGAGCAGACAGAAGAGCTATGCAGATCGAAAATGTAGAGAAGTGCAGTTTGAGGTTGGGGATCACGTCTTCCTTCATGTTTCACCCATGAAGGGCCTGCAGTGGTTTGGGGTGAGAGGGAAGCTCGCGCCAAGGTTTGTGGGACCATTTAAGGTCCTGGAGCGGCTTGGACCCGTTGCTTACAGGCTTGCCCTTCCTCCCTAGCTTTCTAGTGTGCACGACGTGTTCCACGTGTCCAACCTTAGGAAGACGTCGCCGATCCCAGTCACGTTCTGAGCCACGAGAGCGTCGAGGTGGGTGACGACCTGATCTACCCCAAGCGGCCAGTACAGATTCTCGATAGAGCCATCCGGAGTCCGAGACGGAAGCAGGTACCCCAGGTGAAGGTCTTGTGGAGGAGCCAGCGGTACGAGGAGGCTACCTGGGAGCTTGAGGCAGCGATGCGAGAGCGGTACCCGGAGCTCTTTGTGGGTACGTCTTTTCGAACCGGCTTCGGTCCTCTTTGAGTTTGTTATGCATATGTTGTTCTTTTTCCTTACCCTAGCTAGCATAAGTTTTGGGGACGGAACTTCCTTTGAGTTTGTTATGTTGTTAACACCCGTGCTTTCAAAGCCCTTTAAGACATCTGGGACTTGGGTTGGATGTCTGGTCAGACGTCTGGATGCCTTCCCAGACGTTTGGAAATTAATTTTTGTGTGCGTACATCCTCGAGTCTGCACGCGTGCCACGCGTAGACTGTGCGCAGCCGTCTTCTTCTCTCCCTTCTCACTGGCAGAACCCAACCCCCGTGCCTACATAAACCCCTCCCCTCTCCCTCATTCACCACCCCACTCCCAACCACCTTCTCCTTCCTCCAGCGAGAGCGAGAGCGGCTAGTGCAGTGAGCGGAGCGACGGAGAGGAGGAGCAGTGTGAGAAGGAGAGGAGAGGAGAGCGCGCGAGCAAGCGAGAGAGCTCGTCGGAGAGGCTCGCGGCCGGTCGAGCGTGCGCGAGGCGGAGTGGTGTGTCGGGGAGATCCTCCCCAATGCTACTGCAACTAGAGCAGCGGGCGAGCAAGCACAGCGCAGCCGCGCGCAGCACGAAGAACACGAAGAAGCTTCTGGTTATGGGATTTTTCCCAAAATCAAACGTCTGGATATACATCCAGATGATGTAGACGACGTCTGGAAGAAGCTCCAGACGACTGAGAGGTACATCCTACGCCTTATGCCTCCCTTTGCAGATACGGCCATGCAGGCCGTTTCGTCGAGGCACAGTTACATGCCGTATTAAGTAGATTTTGCGTTGTGCGTACAGGATTCACTTCAGGAAGATGCGGGACACGCCCTCCCACGCGGTTCAGACGTCTAGGCAAGGCACCAAACGACGGGGAGCGTCTGCAGACATCCGGAGAGGTGGTCGGACGTCTGGAACTAGGTCTAGACTGTTCAGCAGGATCCCTGGATGTCTGAGGAGCAGCGTAGAGTGAGGTATGGTTATGGACTCTTTTTAAGACGTCTGGAAGGTGTTCCAGACATCTGATATGAGTCAGGATTGTCGTTTTTGACCCGTTTAGGGTCCGTTTGACGTCCGATTTCCGCATTTAAGATTCCGTTCTTCTTCGTATAAGTTCCTCTACTTGTTGGAATGCTTTTATCATGTTCTGAGTGGTTTCTTGTGGTTGATCCTTGTGTTAGGATCTCATTCCATTGCAGATTTGGGGGTTACGGAGTCACGTGGACCTGCCGATCAAGCCCCATTACTCCTGATTTTGCGAGTAGAGTGGCTTCCCTTGGTTTAATTACAAACATGAATGTATATCTAGAATGAATGTTAGATCCTAGGGTATGGCATGAATCCTAGGACTAGAAACACTGGATTGAATGTTAGATCCTAGGGTATGGCATGAATCCTAAGACTAAAGACACTTGAATAATTGTATTGAATGCATGAATTGCAGTCTTGGATGAGTAAATAAAATAATAACAATTGCCTTTAATTGGATAATAGCTGCCTGTGAAATGTAAACTACTGTTGTTAGCAACTATTACATGTAAATTCCTGTTGTTTGCAATTAAATACGAGCTGCCTGTATATGAATTGGAAATGAAAGATTGAATGTTGGAAACACGAGCTACCTGTGAATAAACCTGAAATGATGAAATCTAGTATGGCTTGGCCTGAGAAACATGAGCATGAACCCTACAGGGAATTAGGAGTAGAACTCCTGGAAATAAATGGAATAGAATTGGAAATGTGAATGGGGAAGTGTGCTGGCCCTTGAGTACGTGGTACCAAGGTGAGCACATATTACCTGCTTAATGCAGAGCGAAACAAGCCACCCTAGGGTTTGGACCCAGGGTTAGGACTGGCCACTTTGTACCGACTTTTTGGCCTTTGCATACACAGTACCGGGGAGAGCTACTAGTGTAGGGAGGGAGCTAGTCACCCCACGGGACCCGAGATTCAGCTAGTCGTCCTACACCGACTTGTTAGGCTCACTGGGCAAACCAGGGTAGTCAAGCGAGGGTGCGCGGACTGTGGAGGGGTGAGACTCCTATTTGGTTCTTAGGGCTAGACCCCTGTTACTGAGAGGGCTCTGCCCTATACTGGTTTCGTGCTGTGCTTTGGGCGCACCTATTAATGGAAACGGCTGACCGCGTGCTAGTGCGGGGTAGCTACCCGTGCGTTTATCGCACGTGCCGTAGTCACCGTTATGTCTGTCAGTAACCTTGGGGTGGTTGACTGAGTGTAAGACCACCACGGGGGACTCTCCCGGCTAGGAGAGCACCATGTGCTACTTCTACTCTTCGGAAAAGACTGCAATCAAGATCGTTCCCATGAGGAACATTCGACATCAAGAAAAAGACCTGATAAATAAACTAAGTGATGAAAGAAAGAATAATTAGTTGAATAAAGAAAGGAATTGAAAATAAAAGCTACCTGTCCACCTTTACTGTTTTTAGTTAGCTGGTTGCCACTCTACTCAACGTTCGCTGATTTTGTGTACTCATAACCTTTTTCAGGTCCAGGTGTTAAGCAGCCAGAGTCTAGGCTGCAGAGGGTGCTGGGCCCAGTAGGGCCCAGTAGTCGTACTTTTCTTTGTTGTACCCATTCTGTTGTAGTGAGTAATTTGTTACATTTATGTACTCTTTTATTGTAAACTTTATATTCCTATACCTGTTTAAATTCTCTACTGTTGTGGTGGTGTGTACTGTAGTAGTCTACTTCTTTACTGCTGTACTTTTGTTACTGTTAGTTGTTTGCATGGTGAATGTGGTTTATTTTTACTGCTTTTTGGTTACTTCCTCGTTGGACGACTGGGTCTTGGGATCAGTCGAGTCGGTCCGGTCTCGTGTCCTGTAGGGATTCGGGAACCGGGTCGTAATAAGGAGGACAAGCTGGAAAGGGGGGAAGGTGGATGATGAGGAGAGGCCAGAGGAGGAGGATGTGGAGAAGAGGTCCGCTACCTCGAGGAGGAGAGTGGCGAGGACGATCGGATGCTCGAGGAGGAGGTTGTTGCGTAGGATCACGTTTGAGGAGGAGGAGAGTGGTGAGGAGATTGCATCTGAGGAGGAGGAGCAGGCACAGGGTGTTTGGGAGGTTGATGAAGAGAGGGAGTGTGTGTGCTGGATGAAGCGTGCCCTTATATTCGACCTTTGGTGGCGATTTTAAAATAACCACCACCAAATGTCTAAAAAATTTTGGGCTCCCATGCATAACAAAAAATCTGCATGATTTTGTGTGATGGTAATTTGAAAATCATCCTAAATTTCATTCGATGACAATTATAACGTCGTCAAATGTTCAAAATTTTACCCTCCCTGCTTTTTGTTAGTGGGTGAATAAAAATTCTCTGACAATGGTTATACAAATAATCATCGTTGATTACCACATTTGAGGATGGCTTCCAAAATGTGCCTTTCATAATGGTGATCTAGCTTCTTAAAATTATACCCCCGTGGTGTACTTAGTGCACTTGGGGGTTTCCATTATGACAAGCTTCTCGATCAACTACGTTTAATTTTCCTGTGGGACTTTTCCTTTGTATCGCTTATCATGGTATGCTGTGACCATAAGCTTCTTACTTTAATTTAAGGTCCCTCCTGGAATAGTCAAAGCTAAAGTCAGAAAGTAGCCATTTACACGGACTTTCAAGTTTTAATTGAACCAACTTCTGGTAGTCTTTGACATAAACAAATAAAAGGGTTAACCCATTTCAATGATAAACAAATGATCAAATGGAGGTCTTATTCTTAGTCTGCCCCACTGTAACGACCCGATTCCCGAGTCCCTGCGAGACACGAGAACCGGACCGACTCGACTAATCCCAAGACCCAGTCGTCCAACGAGGAAGTAACCAAAAGACAGTAAAATACACCACATTCAGCATGAATATAACTAACAGTAAGAAAGTACAGCAGTAAGGAAAGAAACTACTACAGTAGGCACCACCACAACAGTAAAACAACATTTATCATATAACAAAAACTGCAGGTAAAGAAGGTACAGCGGAAACAAAAACTACTCACTAGAACAGAAACAAAAAGGGGTACAAAGCTGTGGTAACTCTACTGGACCCTACTCGGCCCAGCGTCCTCTGCAGCCGCCGACCCTGGCTGCTCAACACCTGGTCCTGAAAAAGGTAACGAGTGTAACACGTCAGCAAAACGCTGAGTAGAGTGGCAAACTAACTAAAGGCAACAGTAGAGTGTACAGTAGCTGTTATGTTCTATTACTTCCTTTATTTACATCTTTCAATTTTTCTCACTATTTCATTTACTTCTCAGATCCTTTACTTGATCTCGGATGTCCTCGTGGGACGATCTTGATTGCAGTCTTTTCCAAAAGTAGAAGTAGCACGTGGTGCTCTCCTGGCCGGGAGAGTCCCCCGTGGTGATCCTACCCTCAGTCAACCACCCCAAGGTCACTGACAGACGTAACGGTGACTACGGCACGCGCGATAAACGCACAGGTAGCTAGCCCGCACTGGCACGCGGTCAGTCGTTTCCGTTAACGGGTGCGCCCAAAGCACAGCACGGAACCAGGGCAGAGCCCTCTCAGTAACAGGGGTCCAACCCCTCCACAGTAACCAAACCGGGGCCTTGCCCCTCCACAGTCCGCGCACCCTCGCCTGACTACCCTGGTTTGCCCTAGTGGGCCTAACAAGTCAGTGAAAGAGGCTAGCAGAACCCCGGGGCCCGTGGGGTAGCTAGTACTCTCCTAACACTACTAGCTCTCCTCGGTACTACGTACACGAGGGCCAACAAGTCGGTACAGAGCGGCCAATCCTAACCCCGGGTCCCTGGGGCGGCTGGCCCCACTCTGCACTAAAACAGGTACAGGTACTTCCCTTGGTACTGCGTACCCAAGAGACAGTACAAACTACATCTCAGTTCCATTCCTTTTCTTTCCAGGAGTTCCACTCCTAATTCCCCGTAGGGTTCCAGCTCTTTATCTCAGAACATCATATGTTTCACTTTCCAGATTCACGTTCTCAAATTCCATGATCTCAAACATGTTTCTTTATTCACAACAGGCAGCTGTTAATTAAATTTATAGGCAGCTTTATATATTCCTTTCCATTTTTCCAAGACTGCAGTAATATACATTCCATTAGTTTTTCCATCCTAGGATTCATGCCATATCCTAGGATCTATCATACAATCTAGTTTTCCGGCCCTAGGATTCATGCAACACCTAGGAGCTATCATTCCATATATTTCTCATTCCTAGGATTCATGCAATGCCCTAGGTTCTAGTTATGGTTCCATACTTTAACAGATTTTATTAATACTTAAAGCCACTCTACCAGGTACAACGGGAGTAATGGGGGCGTGATCGGGAATCCCACGCGCCTCCGCGACTCTCAAGACTGCAACCGAACGAGGTCCTATCACAAGGATCAAACACAAGGAGTGTCTCAAAACAGTGTATAGCTACTGTAGGCGGGTAGAGGAATAAATTCTGAAACGAACGCAACTCGAATCACGGAAAACGGAGCCCAAACGGGTCCTAAACGGGTCGAGAAAGACAATACTGTGCAAAATCAGACGTCTGGAACTCCTTCCAGACGTCTTAAACGGTGGATCAGAGAATTACCTGTTCGGCTTGGTTCCCCGGACGTCCAGAAGTCTGTGGGGACGTCTGCCTAGATCCCAGACGTCCGATGGTCCCTCCGGATGTCTGGGGGTCACTCCCGCCGTCTGGTACAACTTCCAGACGTCTGATTCGCAAGGGATGGCGAATCAGCGAACCTGCGCACAGCCAACCCCCTCCCTCAGTACGGTCAGTCGACAAGAAGGAAGGAGAAAGCGGAAACTCACCTTTCAGACGTCTGTATGATCTCACAGACGTCGACCTTGCCGTCTGGATATCAATCCAGACGTCTGATTTTGGAAATTTTTCCAGAATCAGAGCCCTGCTCGGCCTCCGCTCGCGACGCCGCCCGCGTCGCACCTCGCGCGTCCGCTGCTCCGCCCGCAGCAGGTCCCTCTCCGCGACGCTCTGCGCCCCCTGCGCCCTCCGCCGGCCGGCCAAGCCGCTCCCGGCGAGCTCGCCCTCACGGCAGAGCCCCGCCCTCGCACGCCGCAGCTCCTTCGCACTTACTGCGGCTGCCGCTGCCGCTGCGCCCTCGCGTCCGCTCGCTCTCGCGCACAGGCAGGAGAAGAAGGAGGAAGATGGTGGAGACGGGAGGGAAGGCGCGCCCCCCCTTTTAACGCCGCGCGGAGAGGAGAGAGAAGGCGGTTGCAGCCGCCTGCAGCCGCAGAGAAAGAGGCAGAATCGCAAGTCTGCGCGCACAGGCGCGCAGACGAATATCCCGTGCGAGCATAACTGTTCGCCAGACGTCTGTAAACCATCCCGGACGTCTGGTCAGACGTCTGGATGTGATCCCAGACGTCTTGACAGACGTCTGGGCCACCTCCCAGACGTCTTAAAAGGCGTCTGGGGCACGCGCTCGTTACAATATAACAAACTCAAAGGAAGTTTCGTCCCCGAAACTTGCGCCAACTAGGGTGCGGGAAAAGGATGTCCAAATAACCATAACAAACTCAAAGAGGACCGAAGCCGGTCCGAAAAGACGTACCCGCGAAAAGCTCTGGGTACCGCTCCCGCATTGCCGCCTCAGGCTCCCAGGTAGCCTCCTCGTACCGCTGGCTCCTCCACAAAACCTTTACCAGGGGTACTTGCTTTCGTCTCAACCTGCGGACTGCTCGGTCTTGGATCTGTACTGGCCGCTCGGGGTAGGTCAGGTCGTCGCTCACCTCGACGCTCTCGTGACTCAGTACGTGGCTGGGATCGGCTACGTACTTCCTGAGGTTGGACACGTGGAACACGTCGTGCACACCAGAAAGCTGCGGGGGAAGGGCAAGTCTGTAAGCAACGGGTCCAACCCGCTCCAGGACCTCAAAGGGCCCCACGAACCTCGGCGCGAGCTTCCCTCTCACCCCAAACCGCTGTAGGCCCTTCATGGGCGAAACACGAAGAAAGACGTGGTCCCCAACCTCGAACTGCACCTCTCTGCGTCTGCGATCTGCGTAGCTCTTCTGTCTGCTCCTGACAGTGCGGAGTCGTCTATGGATCTACTCAACTACCTCCTGACTCTGCCTGATCAACCTGGGGCCAACCTCCCACTTGGTCCCCACCTCAACCCAACTCAAGGGTGCCGTGCATTTCCGTCCGTACAGAGCCTCGTAGGGAGCCATGCCGATGCTCGAGTGATAACTGTTGTTGTATGCAAACTCCGCCAGGGGCAGGTGCTCCTCCCAAGAGCCCCTCCAGTCTAGTACACAGGCACGCAAAAGGTCCTCAAGTGTCTGTATCGTGCGTTCCGACTGTCCGTCCGTCTGGGGGTGGTAAGCCGTGCTAAACCTCAACCTCGTCCCCAAAGCCTGCTGAAACTCAGCCCAAAACTGGGACGTAAAGCGGGTATCCCGGTCGGATACGATCTCCCGCGGAACTCTGTGTAGTCGCACCACATCACGGATATACCTCTCTGCCAACTGTGCTGGTCCCAAAGTGACTCGGATCGGCAAGAATCGTGCCGTCTTCATCAATCTATCCACTATTACCCAGACTGCGTCGTGTCCTCGCTGGGTAACAGGTAAGCCCACCACCAAGTCCATGGTGATGCTCTCCCACTTCCACTCTGGCACTAGAAGCGGCTGAAGCGGCCCTGTAGGCCTCTGATGCTCGGCTTTCACCTGCTGGCACACTAAGCACTGCTGCACGAACTCACCCACATCCCGCTTCATCCCTCTCCACCAGAATTCGCGTCTCAAGTCATGGTACATTTTCGTGTTTCCGGGATGTATGGTGAATCTGGAACCGTGTGCCTCAGTCAGGAGTTCTCTCAACAGCTCCTCGTCTCTGGGGACGCACAGCCGTCCCCTCAAGCATAACACCTGGTCGGTGAAAGAGAAGTCCCCTGGGTCCCCTGACAGTACTCTGTCGCGCAAAGACTGCAAGTACGGATCGGCCATCTGTCCCGTGATGATGCGGTCTATCAACTCTAGCCTGGTCTGCCGTGTCACCGTCACTGCCCCGCAGTACCCTCGTAACTCTAGAGGTCGCCAACTGCCCACCTCCTCCAAAAGGCTCCAACTCTGTAACTGTAGACTAGCCAAGCGTGCGGGCATCTTACGGCTCAAGGCGTCAGCCACCACATTGGCCTTTCCCGGGTGGTAGGAGATGCTGCAGTCGTAGTCCTTCAGGAGCTCCAACCAACGTCTCTATCTCATGTTGAGCTCCTTCTGGTCAAAAAGGTATCTGAGGCTCTTGTGATCTGTAAAAATCTCGAAGGTCTTACCGTACAAGTAGTGCCTCCATGTCTTCAGCGCGAAGACAACAGCTGCCAACTCTAGATCGTGGGTAGGGTAGGTATGCTCATGGGGCTTCAGTTGCCGCGAAGCGTAAGCGACCACGTGACCCCTCTGCATGAGCACACCTCCTAACCCCTGCAAGGAAGCGTCCGTGTACACAACGAACCCGCCACTACTGTCGAGGATGGTGAGCACGGGAGCCGAGGTCAACCTCTCCTTCAGCTCCAGAAAACACGCCTCACAGGCGTCTGTCCAAGAGAAAGGCACATCCTTCCGAGTCAACTGTGTCATAGGACGTGCAATCTGCGAAAACCCTCTGATGAACCGTCTGTAGTAACCTGCCAGCCCCAGGAAACTGCGAATCTCAGTGACTGAACGCGGTCTCTCCCACCTGAGCACTGCCTCGACCTTGGCGGGGTCCACCGCCAGGCCGTCTCCAGAGATCACATGACCCAAAAAGGTCACCTCCCTCAACCAGAACTCGCACTTGCTGTATTTGGCGTACAGCCTGCGTCGTCTCAGAGTGTCCAGAACCATCCGCAAGTGCTGTCCGTGCTGCGTCCGATCTCTAGAATAGATGAGTACATCATCTGTGAAAACCACCACAAACTGGTCCAAGTACGGTCTAAACACCCGGTTCATCAGGTCCATGAAAGCAGCGGGGGCATTGGTCAGCCCAAACGGCATGACCAAAAACTCGTAGTGTCCGTACCGGGTGCGGAAAGCTGTCTTGGAGACGTCGGTCTCCCTGATCCTCAACTGGTGGAATCCAGACCTCAAGTCGATCTTGGAAAACACCGTGGCACCCCGCAACTGGTCAAACAAATCGTCGATCCTCGGCAGCGGATATCTGTTCTTGATGGTGACCCTATTCAGCTGTCGGTAGTCCACACAAAGGCGTAGGGTCCCATCCTTCTTCTTCACAAACAGTACCGGGGCTCCCCAGGGAGACGCACTGGGCCTCACGAAACCTTTCTCCAAAAGGTCCTGCAACTGGGACTTGAGCTCTCGCAGCTCAAGCGGTGCCATTCTGTATGACGCGGTGGAGATGGGGCTGGTCCCTGGTACTAGTGAGATCTCAAACTCGATCTCACGCTCGGGCGGTAGTCCTGGTAACTCGTCTGGAAACACGTCGGGGTACTCTCTGACCACCGGGATGCTCTGGAAGTCTGCCACGGGGCTGTGCTCTGCCACCACACAAGCTAGGAAGCCCTCACACCCCTGGCTCAAAAGTCTCGCCGCCCGAAGTGCCGAAATGCACCTGAAACCTCCGTCCACTGGCTGCCCGTGAAACTCGAAGGAAGGCAACTCCGGAATGGAGAAGAAAATCCTCCTCTCAAAACAGTCTACCAAGGCGTGGTAAGCGGACAGCCAATCCATCTCCAGAATCACTCCAAAGTCCTCCATCTGTATCATAATCAGGTCAGCTGGCAGGCTGTGTCCCCCGATGCTGACCCCGCAACCCGTGTACACCTCCTCAGCTACAAACAGCTGACCACTCGGACCTTTGATTACGAACGGATTCTCTAACAGTGTAAAATCCTGGTCCAAGCTAACTGTGAAACTGGCTGCGACAAACGAGTGCGTGGCGCCGGAATCGAAAAGCGTGTAAACGAGTCTGCCAGAAACTGAAACCATACCTGCTACCACGGATCCCGAAGCTCTGGCGTCCCTGTGTGTTAGGGCGTTGATACGCCCCTCAGCTCTAGGTGCGGACGAAGCAGCCACACTCTGCGTCGGACGGGTAGGTGCTGGCCGGTACCCTCCTCGCGACTGCTGTCCTCCTCCTTGTGCCTGGGAACCGCGGCCTCCTGCGTGCCCTCCAGTGCTCTGCGCGGGAAGTATCTGCTGACCTCCTACCCTAGATGGGCAGTCCCTCCTGACGTGGCCCGGCTGGCCACACTGGTAGCAGAGGGGAACCCGACTCCCACCCTCAGTGAGTCCCTGCTGTCGGCTAGGCGGGGGTCCGGTGCTGGCGACTGGCCCCTGTCGAGGGCCCCCAAAGGCCACTGATGGCCCTGCACAACGTGACGGCTCTCCTGCGGACGCCACGTGTCTCCGTTGAGTTCTCCTAACACGCCTGGTGTGGCGGCGGAAATCTCGTTCCACCACTAACTCCCCTGTCGTACGCTCGGAAGGGGGAGGGGGGTGGCGACGTGGGTGGAAGCTGAAATTCTTCTCGAACCACCTCTCGAATCAGTTGGACGAGGTCCCGAGACGGTATACTCAGGAGAAGAGGAGGGGTAGTATGTATTCCAAGCCCGACATATCTGTCCCCCGGGCCCTGACCTCGGCCGCGCCTGCGGCCCACCCTCCTAGCTCCACGATGCGGCATCTCCTACAATGGAGACGCGAAACAAAATGAAAAGCTTCTAAACAGACGGTACCTAACAAAACTTCTAAGAGCTCATGTCAAGAGATATGTTGTGGTGGCTACTCTAGCTATAAACATGTGAATTGGTTATTTTCCAGTCAGTTGATTCACTTCTCGGGACGACCTTACTCTGATACCATCTTGTAACGACCCGATTCCCGAGTCCCTGCGAGACACGAGAACCGGACCGACTCGACTAATCCCAAGACCCAGTCGTCTAACGAGGAAGTAACCAAAAGACAGTAAAATACACCACATTCAGCATGAATATAACTAACAGTAAGAAAGTACAGCAGTAAGGAAAGAAACTACTACAGTAGGCACCACCACAACAGTAAAACAACATTTATCATATAACAAAAACTGCAGGTAAAGAAGGTACAGCGGAAACAAAAACTACTCACTAGAACAGAAACAAAAAGGGGTACAAAGCTGTGGTAACTCTACTGGACCCTACTCGGCCCAGCGTCCTCTGCAGCCGCCGACCCCGGCTGCTCAACACCTGGTCCTGAAAAAGGTAACGAGTGTAACACGTCAGCAAAACGCTGAGTAGAGTGGCAAACTAACTAAAGGCAACAGTAGAGTGTACAGTAGCTGTTATGTTCTATTACTTCCTTTATTTACATCTTTCAATTTTTCTCACTATTTCATTTACTTCTCAGATCCTTTACTTGATCTCGGATGTCCTCGTGGGACGATCTTGATTGCAGTCTTTTCCAAAAGTAGAAGTAGCACGTGGTGCTCTCCTGGCCGGGAGAGTCCCCCGTGGTGATCCTACCCTCAGTCAACCACCCCAAGGTCACTGACAGACGTAACGGTGACTACGGCACGCGCGATAAACGCACAGGTAGCTAGCCCGCACTGGCACGCGGTCAGTCGTTTCCGTTAACGGGTGCGCCCAAAGCACAGCACGGAACCAGGGCAGAGCCCTCTCAGTAACAGGGGTCCAACCCCTCCACAGTAACCAAACCGGGGCCTTGCCCCTCCACAGTCCGCGCACCCTCGCCTGACTACCCTGGTTTGCCCTAGTGGGCCTAACAAGTCGGTGAAAGAGGCTAGCAGAACCCCGGGGCCCGTGGGGTAGCTAGTACTCTCCTAACACTACTAGCTCTCCTCGGTACTACGTACACGAGGGCCAACAAGTCGGTACAGAGCGGCCAATCCTAACCCCGGGTCCCTGGGGCGGCTGGCCCCACTCTGCACTAAAACAGGTACAGGTACTTCCCTTGGTACTGCGTACCCAAGAGATAGTACAAACTACATCTCAGTTCCATTCCTTTTCTTTCCAGGAGTTCCACTCCTAATTCCCCGTAGGGTTCCAGCTCTTTATCTCAGAACATCATATGTTTCACTTTCTAGATTCACGTTCTCAAATTCCATGATCTCAAACATGTTTCTTTATTCATAACAGGCAGCTGTTAATTAAATTTACAGGCAGCTTTATATATTCCTTTCCATTTTTCCAAGACTGCAGTAATATACATTCCACTAGTTTTTCCATCCTAGGATTCATGCCATATCCTAGGATCTATCATACAATCTAGTTTTCCGGCCCTAGGATTCATGCAACACCTAGGAGCTATCATTCCATATATTTCTCATTCCTAGGATTCATGCAATGCCCTAGGTTCTAGTTATGGTTCCATACTTTAACAGATTTTATTAATACTTAAAGCCACTCTACCAGGTACAACGGGAGTAATGGGGGCATGATCGGGAATCCCGCGCTCCTCCGCGACTCTCAAGACTGCAACCGAACGAGGTCCTATCACAAGGATCAAATACAAGGAGTGTCTCAAAACAGTGTATAGCTACTATAGGCGGGTAGAGGAATAAATTCTGAAACGAATGCAACTCGAATCGCGGAAAACGGAGCCCAAACGGGTCGAGAAAGACAATACTGTGCAAAATCAGACGTCTGGAACTCCTTCCAGACGTCTTAAACGGTGGATCAGAGAATTACCTGTTCGGCTTGGTTCCCCGGACGTCCAGAAGTCTGTGGGGACGTCTGCCTAGATCCCAGACGTCCGATGGTCCCTCCGGATGTCTGGGGGTCACTCCCGCCGTCTGGTACAACTTCCAGACGTCTGATTCGCAAGGGATGGCGAATCAGCGAACCTGCGCACAGCCAACCCCCTCCCTCAGTACGGTCAGTCGACAAGAAGGAAGGAGAAAGCGGAAACTCACCTTTCAGACGTCTGTATGATCTCACAGACGTCGACCTTGCCGTCTGATTCTGGAAATTTTTCCAGAATCAGAGCCCTGCTCGGCCTCCGCTCGCGACGCCGCCCGGGTCGCACCTCGCGCGTCCGCTGCTCCGCCCGCAGCAGGTCCCTCTCCGCGACGCTCTGCGCCCCCTGCGCCCTCCACCGGCCGGCCAAGCCGCTCCCGGCGAGCTCGCCCTCACGGCAGAGCCCCGCCCTCGCACGCCGCAGCTCCTTCGCGCTTACTGCGGCTGCCGCTGCCGCTGCGCCCTCGCGTCCGCTCGCTCTCGCGCACAGGCAGGAGAAGAAGGAGGAAGATGGTGGAGACGGGAGGGGAGGCGCGCCCCCCTTTTAACGCCGTGCGGAGAGGAGAGAGAAGGCGGTCGCAGCCGCCTGCAGCCGCAGAGAAAGAGGCAGAATCGCAGGTCTGCGCGCACAGGCGCGCAGACGAATATCCCGTGCGAGCATAACTGTTCGCCAGACATCTGTAAACTATCCCGGACGTCTGGTCAGACGTCTGGATGTGATCCCAGACGTCTTGACAGACGTCTGGGCCACCTCCCAGACGTCTTAAAAGGCGTCTGGGGCACGCGCTCGTTACACCCACCTCAGCCACCATTGCCAAATAAAATCTCCTAAAGATATGCCACTTCCGCTATCAAACCTAAGCCAAAAGAGATACTTTTCTGAGCTTTGGCACTAGGGTGTAATTATGGTGTGGATTAGTTAACTTAGATTAGTTAAGTTGTAAAAGGAATTAATCTTTATTTTTGTTTACTTTCAAGCCGCGGTTAACTTATATTTGTATTTATTAAATGTGGGATAGGAATATGAGTTGACCTGTGATGTAAAAGGAGGTCGTTTACTTAAATTTGGAGGTTAGAATTAGAGATAAATTAGCAAAAGACCTTTTTACTTTTGAGATGTTAGGTAAATTAGTTGAGATTTTTTTTAAAGTGTATATTAATTTAATGTGGAGAGGGGCAACTACTAACATAGGTTGGGATGACACAAGATTAAAAAGCTAAGAGGGATTAGATTACCCTGGAAGGTAAATAGGGGATAACCCCAAAAAAAAGAGGTTATCCCCCTCCTAATTACCCCTAGAGGCTTAAAATAATGCTTCTCAAAATAAGAAAATGTCAAGGGTGCAATTTGATTAGGAGGGGTGGTCTTTCAAATTTCAACAAAACTTTCCATTTATTTCTTCAATTAACTTTTTCAAGTACATATTTATTTGAAACACTCTAAATCTCAAGATTTTTTCATGTTCACTTTCTAAACATTAGTTCATGTCAAATTGTAGGATAACCACCCTACTTAACCAAGTAACTTATTCCTCCACATAGGTTAAATAAGTTCTAACCCAACTCTTTTTACATCAAATCAAGATAAATATAATTATATACTTTTTCCATCGTCAAATTTATGCCATATCCACCCAAACAGGTGATGTCTGGTTGGTGGGTTAGTCAACTTAACTCGCATTTGTCAGGCTTTAACTTGGTTGGCAACTGTTGCGGGTTAAGCAAAGAAACCCTATAGCAAGTCCTTTCCTTTCCCTCACCCCCATGGATCGATTTTCATGTTTCTTTGGAGGGATTTTTGTTATCATTTAACCTATTTAGATACTTTTTTTTTATTTTTAATTCATGACCACTTGAGATCAATTTTAGGCCACATATGACGTATATTCCTTTGAATATATCCTTATATTTACTCATTCAATTTATTTATTCATACAAATACAATCGTATAATTACCTCCCAATTTATTCATTCACTACTAAACTTAATAGGATAATATAAGCAACATTTATCGAAGAGGCAAAATCATCCATTACCCCCGTTTTCAACTAATTATAACCATCAAAATTACCATTTATTCTACCATTTTATTTTGCTTATCAAACTATCCAACTAAAATAAATTTCACCTTCATCTTTAAGGTGCCATCAAAAGCTACCAAAAAATATTAAAATTTACTTATTTTACTATTTTATTTGTCAACTTATTTCAGAAAACTTAGGTCACTTATTAAACAATGACAATTCCTATATCAGATAAATAATACCCGATGTGGGCTCCAGGATGACGGACACATTAATGACAAATGATTCTGCCCCACCCCGCTCATCAAACTATGTACATTGCCACGTAAAGATGCTGTGAGGCAAAATAATAGCTTGGCACCTAAAAAAAAAATTGAGAACAAATCATCGTTTCCACGGTGAAACATATGCCCGGCTCTTACAAGATCGGGGGACCTAGGAATTTATTTACTTCCAAAAATTAAACGGTCCACAACATCTGCGTGGCTTTGGCCGTGTTGATCGGCTGTGGGTCGCCCATAGCTCCTGGAAAAATCTTCCCATTTCTCCTTTGCGGTAGCCCCTGTTTTCGCTTAGCGACACCGACCCTTCCGCCAGCGTATTCTGGGGGCAGCGTCCAGTTGCAAGTTGGGTTAACTTCTTCGTTTCGTTTTCTTTTTGTTTTTTATTAAAATATTTTAAAAAGAGGTCGAGACTCGAGACCTTTTTTTATTATTATTATTATAGATAAAATCGAGCTCCCTTCTCAAGGCAACGGCGGATACACCATTTGCAGAGTGAAGTGGGTTCAAACAACCCTACCGTCCGCCTGAATTTTCTATAATTGCTTGCAACTCTTCACAATATTTCAATTTTCTATGTCGGTGCTGCTATTTAACTCCACGGAAGCGCTCGCTTGGAAGTTCATCAGAAAGTCCTTATTAGGTCCGCCCCCTCTCGCTTGCCAAGACTTGGAAAGCGTAGCTAAAAGATAGGTGGTTATGTTTGATAATAATATGTTAGCCTTCCAAATAACATAATTGGAGAACGGACTGTTTATGTATTTGAAAATTAGAATTTTTTAATGTAATAATAATAACATGTTTATTTATATCTACGCTAAACGAGATGATAAATTAATTATATCACATCTAAGTACCATCAGGAAAATCGGTACCTCTAGTTCATTAGCAGCTTTTTTGTGCGAATCATTGGTTGAACGGGGAGATTTTCAACATTCTCTTCACAACGTAAGCAGTTGCAGAAGATATCAATGATTCAGATGCTTGAGTCGCGAAGGTGATTATTATTAAGAGACATGTTCACTGAGGTGATGTTTGTTTGGTAAAATTTGACATTTGTTTTTTACTTTGGATGTTTAATTTTTATTTCACTAAATAAATACTTCAAATAAAATAAAAATTTTTAATTATTTTAATAATACAACAAATCTAACCAAATATCACAATCCTCCAATTTTTCAATTTAGTCTTCTTTTAAATTTTACTACTCTTAATAATTTTCATTACCAAACAAGGTTACCAAAAAGAAATCAACAATGTCATTGACTTAGTTTCCTTCTTGAGGGGTTGTTTAGACAAAGAAATGAGAGAAGAAACGTAAAAAGAATGAGAAGAAAATGAAATTAAAGAAGAGTTTTGATTTTTCGTTTTTAACTTTATAAAACTAAACATTTTGTTATGAATTATTTACAAAATAAAATAATTTCAACTTTAAATATAATGTTTTCAGTAACTAAATAATAAATTTTAAAATAAAATAATTTTAAAATTTAGGACTTTGAATAAAAAAATTCGGCACCATAGTTTATATAAATCAATTGAATTCCTTTCTGAAGAAAACCGTTGGATCTGCCATTTATGAGCAGCATATGCGTTTCCCTCCCTCGTGTCAGCCGCATCGTCTCTGGTAGCAGCCCATCATCATACAAGTGCACCGTCATCCATCCCTAGTGCCACGTTCCTAGTGTGTTTCGTCTCGTACTTTGCCATGGGGTTGATAAGAGTTAAAAAGAAAAAAAAAGAAAAAAAATATAAACTAAGTAGTGTGTATATATATATATATATATATATGCACATTAAATTTAAAAATAAATATGTAAATTTAATTAAATTTGATTTTATTTACATTTTTATATCTAATACCATTAATGTATAATATATAACATTTCACACAAATTAAAATATTCAAAGATAAAAAGTAATTATTTTACCTATAAAATAAATATATAAAGAAATAAATAAATAATATATATTACACGTACGAAACAACATAATTAAATCTACCTTTGAGATATATTAAAATTACTTGTAAAAATAAAAATCAAACAAAAATACAAAAAATTTATTTTATGATTATAGTTAAATAAAACTTAATTATTAGAATGAGGTACTACATGACAATAATTTTTTATCTTCATCTTTAATTTCATAAGAGAGTAAAATAAACTAAAAATCAAGTATATTTTTTTTCTTCACCTTTCAATCGATGAACAAAGAAAATGAAAAATAAAAATTAAGTACATACATGTGACTGAGTGAAGAGAGTGAGAGAGAGAGAGTAGGGGAGGGATGGAAAGGGGGACGTGCACGGGGTGGAGAGCTAGTATATGGTAAGATAAAAATCCTGCTAAGTCAATAGTAGAGATGCTCCAAACTGAATAATCAAGGCTCGCTTCACTAGGTATCCTGCATTTTTTGAACCGCGAGCTATGGTTACACTAATTATAGACAAAAGTTACAAAAATGGGGATGACTGCGTCCCGTAACGTGGAAGCCCACAAAGCCGAAGGCTCACCGTACAAAATTGCCCGCAACGGCGCCAAGTGGAAAGAGATAGATTGAACCAATACCGTCGCCTTCTACTAGAATATACTATGAAATCAAAATTGATTCCCACCTTATAGTATAGATAGTGATCCTCACATTACACGGTTATCCATATATACACTTGATTGAAATAACCTGTAGAAAAAATGTGTCCGCTCTCTTAACCTAAAAAATATATACATACGTCCTCACCTGCAAGTTGCAAGCGCTTCCTCGCGATTCAAAAGGTGTCAACCCCACTCTGATCACGTGCTGCTTGGAATGATTCTAACTTCACACTTCCAGAATGCTCCTTCCACCTAAAATTTTGCTGCACGACCTCTATATGGACCATATCCACGAAGAAGCCCAAAATTAGCACCTGCCTTGCTACCATCTTAAGGCTTGCAATAAAGATATTCGGGACCTGGAGAGAGATCTAATTAAGCTTCGGAGACAGCGTTCCTCCGTGAAGGCAGAGAAAGAGGAGCAAGAGAATAGATGGGCTATGTTCTACTCTTGGCAACAAGGCAAGATGGAACAAGAAATTTCTCTCTCTATACAATTTCTAACCAATCTAGTTATCTGTTCCTCCCAATAAAAAATAGTAGCTATTTGTTAAAATATGGTTGGGCTGTCATACCCCCATAATTCCAAGCGAACAAGCGTTGTTAATCTAAGCTAATTTTAGTAGCCCATAAGCAAATTTGGGGACCCATGGGAAAGAACAAATCATGAGACACCAATTCACTTTCTTTCTTTCCTTTCGCACAAGTTACCTAGTTTTTTTTTTTTGTGTAGAAAAAAAAGAATTACATGCAAAGAAATAAGCAAATAAAAATTCACATTCATATATTTTATCGCATATATCCTAGATAACATGCACATCAAATTCGTAAACAAGATAACAATGTGGGAAAATCCAAACACACAAAATAAAATAAAAGGGAGTTAGGAATGTTACCATCAAAGTGTCGCTCGTAGGATACCTCTTAAAGAAACAACGCCTTCACTTTAGGGTTTATTTATTTCATAAGTTAGGAAAGTGGTGTTAAGAAATATAAAATTGGTGTTAAGAAATGTGAAACTGATGTTAACCTCCATTTCTATTTACTTATAGGGTGGTGTTAACACTAGTTTCTGTTTACTTAAACTAGTGTTAAGCTGCAGTGTTAACTCTTGGAGTATTTACTTGAATTGGTGTTAACACTAGTTATGTAGAGTGGAGCTTAGGTGTGGAGGAGTTACTAAGTTAACACCTATTTTACTAACATCCCTTAGAAATGATGTTAGCAAAACAGGTGTTAACCCCCCAAAAAAGGTGCTAAAATTATGGGGTTAACCCTTCAAGTAAATATGGGTTAACCCCTCAAGTAAACTAACCCTTAGAGTTGCACGGGTCTTGTATATTGCTCCCACTATTCGAAGATCTCACATCCATGTTCCGCGATGAGCTTTGCCATGGTTGTTCTCGAAAACTACCTCACAAGACAAACTCGATAGAGAAAGATGGAAGGTTGCACGCATAGCACATTAATGGGCCGGAAGAACAACGTAAGAGGTACAAAAGGAGACACACTTGGAACCCTTGTGTGATTGAAATACCCATGTGAAATTTGGGTAGAAAGTCAAGACACGCAGGCGAATAGATATGACTCATAGTCGTAACATTCATGAATCCAATAGCTAATTAATTATTAACCAAATAATTAATAAATTAAGCAAAAAATCAAATAGATATTTGTAGCACAAGAGTCCAAGTTTCAAGTTTCAAATTAATTCTCTCCTGAACCAAGTTTGTGGCAGGGTGGAGCGTGCATGCACACATGATTCCCAGCCCCCCCTCTTGGTTGTCACTACACAAGCCACGAGAACCAAAGTCCTTTTATACCCCACTTAAGTTTTTCCCATTTCCCATGTGACACTAAAGTTTCCATTCAGTTCCCTTTGATTTAACATGAATTCCCAATGTCATCACCCTATTAATGCATCCCCATTAATGTGTCAAGCCTTCTAAAATCAACATTCCCCCACAAATTCATCGTTGAAACTCAATGTGAAATGAATGGACCTGTTGGCTACCACATTTTACTTTCAATAAAGATACCTTCACCCTTATTCAAGTTATTCACTTTTATTATCATAGGAATAAAGTGAAACTAGTTTTAAACTTTAGACCTTTGTTGTGAGGTTTATGGTGATAGCAACAAAATGAAGCCTTTAGTGACAATCTTCTAATTTTGGTGCTATTAATGGTCATGCACTCATCCCTGTTTCATGATTGTATTTAGGATAAACCCTGATTCCTTATATGTAGCCCACAAAAACACTCATATAGGTGGCATTCTCTAAGGATGCATTGCTTACATTAGCCTTAATGGATTGTACCAATTAAGAGCCTAGAGCTCATCCTATACTTGTTGTTTTCAGGCATTTGGGTTTGCAAGGATTGGACTCAGATGTTAAACATCTACACATGAGTGCGAACTAGTTCTCCAAGCAACTTGTTTGCCACATTGAACCGATTTCGTGGGATCACTCATTTAGGTTGGGTTGTTGTTATATGTCAACTCTCAGTGAGTTTTAGTCCTATCCTAAGCCTAGATTTCAAGACTAAAGATCTATAAAGTCCTTTAGTGAGTCGACCTGTTGTGTTATCTTTGAATCCAACAAATTCCACAGGAATGATTCCTTGAGACATCAAATCCATTACAAACTTAAGTCTGACTTGGATATGTCTTCTAGTCTTTTGGTTGTACCTTGCACTTTTTATCTTTATTATTGTCATCATAATATCACCATGCAAAGAGATTGCAGGAATAGGCTTACTATAGGCATTTCAAATAGAAGCCCCTTTAGTCATTCAGCCTCTATCCTTATAGTTCTGAAGAACACAACTCATCTTCAAAAGAAGACCAAGCTAAAATGGTTTATTTTGCAGACCTCCAAGAGACTGCAACACCTCCAAGGGTAAAGATATACCATGTAACACCATTATTCCTAGAGTCCTCCATTTGACTTATCCAACTTGCATCACTATATCCTTCTAAAATTGGAGGATATTTACCATAATGTGATCCTAGTGAAATAATACCTTTATGATACTTTAGGACTTGATGCAAGGCCTCCTAATGAGTACGGTCGAGATAGTTAATGCACCTACTTAACTTAGTGGCCAGAAATGAAATATCTGATCTAGTGCAATTAGCTATGTACATTAAGCTTCCTATGATTTGTGAGTACCTAGGATAAGAAACAGGCACTCCATTCTTGTTCTTGTATAGTTGTTTAGAAGAATCATAGGGAGTACACACAGATCTAAAAACTTTGATAGCCCAACTTCTCAAGGACTTTCTCAACATAGTGGAACTAAGAAATGGCTATCCCCGTAGTTGATCTAATCAACTTGAGCCCCAAGATCACATTGGGCACTCACATATCTTTTACGTCGAAGATACTATTCAAGAAAGCCTTTGTCTCATTGATTACCCTTATGTTTGACCCAAACAATAATATATCATTCACATAAAGACATATAACAATAGACATATCACCTTTCACCATAGGATAGACACATTTGTTGAACTCATGAATAGTAAAGCCATAAGATTGAATAGTCTTATTAAACACTTCATTTCATTATTTTGGATCTTGCTTCAATCTGTAAAGAGATTTCACAAGCTTGTAGACTTTCTTCTCGTTACTAGGTACCATAAATCCCTCAGGTTAATCCATATAGATTTCCTTCTCAAGAATGCCATGTAATAAGGTGATCTTTACATCCACTTGATGGATAGCTGATCAAGGAGTGTTTCACAAATTAAAATTAGGGTTTGGAGGACACGTTGTTGTAGCTCGCAAAACGCATCTATCAGATAAAATTTATAATCGAAACTCGAAAAATAAGTCTCGGGTCGAACACGGGAAGGCGAACGTTTGGTTTGTTTGAAAACCGCGCTTCTCTTTTATTTATTTTTGTCGTTTTTATCTTTTCTAATTTTTTTGATATTTTTAATATGGCAAGAGATCAGGTCGATGAAATCTAACTAATCTACATGCAAAATAAAAAGAGAGAGACAGAGGGAGAGAGAGAAAAGAACAATCATCTATTTATTAATAAGTGTTTGTTACAACTACGAAAGTGGAAAAACTACACTACGAAAGCATAAAAGATAGAAAGAGGTGAGAGAATCCCCCTTGATGGTTGCTCGGAGGATGACTCACTTTGACATCACCTAGAGGAAGGTGGTGAGGAGCAGGACCAATGGGGACGGAGTCGGAGGACGAAGGATGGGGCAGGACGGTGTCGTGGCGAGGATCTTCTTCCCGAAAGGTGGTGAGACGACGACCATGGGATACTCCACGAATAAGTGTGAGGGGAGGTAAAACTATTTGGTTATCTACTCTAGAGGAGCATCCTGGGCTTGGGACAAGCTCCCTCTAGGGCCTTGGTGGTGGTGAGAGGAAGAAAGGAAGAGATGAAGAAAAATGGGATAGGTAGAGGTCCTTTTATAGTGGAGGAAAGAATCAAATTTGTATACAAGACATTTAGTGACGGTCATAAACGTTGTTGAAGATCCGCCGCAAACATCGCTGAAGATCCCACTCATGCGCCCTTGCTGCAGCACCGCTGGCATGCGCTGTACTCACCGTTGCTGCGGGCGCATGTGCAATACAAGCCGCTGCTGCCGCTGCCTCCACACGCACGCTACGCTGCTACATGGGCCACTGTGCTTGCGCTTGTGTGCCTCCGTGCACCCGCGTGCGCTCGCACTGCTGTGCGCGTGCGGTGGTGCTTGCATGTGCATGGGCGGCCTAGGTTGCACCATGTGTCACAATCTAGGCTGTCCATCTTCTTTTCGTTGTAGAGGCTGCTACAGAGGTCGGATTGAGTCGATTTTAGCGCCATTGGGCTGCGATCGTTGACCCGTATCCATCTTCATGGTCGGATTTGTCGTTTGAATCTCTAAATTATGTCACCTAGTCCCTTGGCCGTTGATCTTTCTCGGACTGCATATGGTGCTACGGGACTCCGATCAAGGCAATTTCGGAGGCGTTGGACTCTGATTGTCATTCTGATTAGATCCGTATGATCGGATCAGCAATCCGATGCTCCAAAATAAATCTCCTTCTCTCCTAACCACAAAAAGGACCTAATTAACCTAAAATATACACATACTCTAAATGCAGAATGATGCATGCTATGCAGTATTTATAACATAGATGCAAATCTAAGCCTAGGAACATGCATGATTTGGCATTTTAACCTAAACAAATGTGTCTATATCATACCCCCATGCCTATCTTTTGCTTGTCCCTAGCAAAATTAAACTACATGCTATGTATAAAAATGAAATTGGGATTAGATCGCTTAGGCCTAAGTCGTTTATTAACAATAGAAAATTTCAACTAAGGTCCTAAACAACGAAAACTCAACAGTACCTAGGTGTCTGCCAGAATGCAGATTGCCCAAGTCCTCGCCTTATTTGAAAATGAAAGATACATTTTTTTTATTTTTCTTCTTTTCTTATTTTTTTGGACTTTTGGAGTTTGAGAGTGTTGGGATAACTTTTTACGGCTACTTGACTCGCCTAAGACTCGAAAAGGACTCTAAGTGCTAAGCATCTCGTGAAAAGAGTGAAAGACTCACTAGGTGGCCGTTAAAACGGACTTTGGATTTCTATGACCCTAGGTGACCTTGCCTAAAGGTTTATCTTTTCGAACGGTAGCTTTCTCTCTACTTTTATTTATGGGGTCAATACAAGGGCAAACCCAGTATATATCTCCCTGGTTTATTCTACTTCCTTGCTTTTTCTGTAAGTGTTTTAGGAATTATTGTGCATTTTTGTAAGCTGGGTTCTGGACAATCGACCAATGAGCTGTTACCTACGGCAACATGCCAGCCATACTCGTGCGGTGAAGTGTGGTTTTGTTTATTTTTTTATTTTCTCCTTTTTCTATTTTTTTCTTCTTTTTTTCACTTTTTTTTTAAAGTAGGTGGCTTCCTTGATCTAAGATTTACCTAAAGATAGTACAACAAAAATGGTCTTGTGGCTAGGCTCTAGACAATCGGCCAATGAACTGTTACCACTGACAACTTTTCAGCCATACCACCCTAGATAGTTCATTAGCTACCCAATTTCTGAAGAAACTACCGAAAAGTGAGTCAGTGCAAAAAGTGTGTAGATGCTTAGGCTTAAAGTTCCCTCAAATTAGAGGGCGGGTTGATAAGTCGTATACTTATCACCCTAATTTATTCACTAGATTAAAGATGAATTTGAATTGGTGAGGACTCAAGACTAAGTCCACATTCGAGTGGACATCCGGGTTAATTAAGCCTAAAGACCTGAAAAGTCTAAGTGTTTAGGTCCTATCATATCATTTCCTAAAGTTAATAACTGAAAAGTCTAAGTGTTTAGGTCCTATCATATCATTTCCTAAAGTTAATAACACCTAAAAGCCTAAGTTCTTTTCTCTTAATTCTATTTTCTTTTTTTTTATCTTTTTTAAATTTTTTTTAAAGAAGAAATTAAAAGAAATTCTACGGAGTTAACGAAATGATTTCAGGATAAAGTATCCACCCCTCCATGGATAAATGATGCAATATTCTCCTTGTAAAAATAAAGACATGAAAAGGGAAAAGTAAATAGAATATCACCTAAATTTTGTGAATATCTGGTCAGCTCCGCAGAGAACGTGGAATATACACACATGCTAAATTTAATGCCTTCAACTAGGCATAACATACATACGAGGAAGAAATTGAGAATTCACAAGTGCGAGTCAGAATCAGAATTAAAAGATTGATCCCTAAACCCATCAACAGAAGATGTCCATAGATGTGGACGAAGTTGTGGTGTAGACCCATGCCCCAGGGTCGAGTGGTTCTAAGGTTCTAGATGAAAATCACCCAGAACCTAAGATAATTGTGTTTAGGGGGTTGGGCTTGCAATTTTGTGGTGTGCAACTCAAGACCAAAGTGTCGGACAACGGGTAAAGATGGTTCAATAGGTGCGGATGTCCACTTAACGTTCAGCTAAGAAAAATAATCAGTTATTTCAAGCTTGGGTTGCACGTGAAACGTATCGTAAGGCTCATGGTAGAAAGTAGGTGGTTTCAGGTCAATAGGTACCCTTAGATCCAAAATCAAAGTTCCCTTAGAATTAGCCTCCCAAATTTTTATTTCAACAATTCTATCCTCCAACATCAAGGGCTCAAGCTCCAAGACCTCTAGCATACCACTCACCCCATAAGATTTACCCAAGTCCAGAACTTGTGGCTGAATCAAGATTTACTTGGGCACAATGATCTCAAAAGTCAACTCTTTGGGGTTTAGATGAGGAATGGGGTTACTGATTGAATCATCAAGATTCGGATCTTCCAAGTTAACCCCAATAGAATCAGAATCTTCAATAGTCGGGCTATCAAATGATTTATCAGATTCCTTAAGCCTATTTGTCTCACTAAAGTCATTTTCCTTAAGCTCAAGTGAGACTTCACTAAGAGATTCCTCACCCTCAGAATCAAAGAATCCATGATCCTCATTTATATATGTCTTAAAATCATGTCATTTCATGGTCCATGGGACATATTTTTCGTCATTCCCTGGCTCTAGGATCTCGGGTGAGAAACTTGATTCATCCTCAAAGGGTTGCTCTAGACTAACCTAGTCATCTCCAATCTCAGCATATGTATCCCCCTCGACAGGCACCTGAGCGAGTTTAGACATTGGATCTCCTGAAGGGGGTTCATCTTGAGAATCATCCCAAGATTTGACTAAGGCAACCACAAATTTCATCCTCAACCTTGACAATTTTCCAAGAAACTCACCCAGGTCCCTATCCCTAACAGTTTGGAGCAAATCCAATAAAGAGCTATTTAGCTCATCAATCATTTTTATCATAGGCTCCATTGCTTCAGTGCATGGTGTTGGCTAAACTTTTAAAGATTGTATAGTGTTTCTCAAATTAGCCAACACTCTATCCTGGATCTGGTTCACCTGAACCGACTGGTTAGGTTCAGGTTTGGATGGGTTTGGGTTAAATCTAGGGGAATCAAGATGTCGAGGTTCTCGGGTCCCTCCCTGATAGTAAGTCATTTCAGGTTGTTCAAAGAATGGTGATGACCTATTTTCAATGGAATACTGGGGAGGGTAGGTGTTATAATCAGCATATCCTTCCTGATTGTAGATCGGGTTAGTTTCATCATGAAAGGATGGAGATCCATAATCATTGTAGGTTTGGGAAGGATAGTAATCATAGTCTTGTTGTCCAGGGTTAGACCCTGGACACTGAGGTCTGTATTCATATCCCTAATCAAAGTCATCCCAGCTAGTGGATGGGTAATTACAAGTCAAGTTGGAATAGTAATCATCTTGGGGATAAGTGGTGGTAGGAGGATAGGATTGGAAATGTGTGAAAGATGTGGAAGGATACATTGTGGAGTAGGAGGGAAAATAGAAGAGAGAAAGGTCCCCTACAGTACAATCAACCAAACCTGTCCTTATGTGGGTAGCCTAAAGACCTATAGACTCCCAAGACTCGTCTTGAGATTATAAATGATTCAGTCTACTTTTATCCGGTCAATCCAACCAGTTAGAAAGAGAGACTAGGGAGAAGGTTCTTCCTTTAGCTTGCGCCTCCAGTTCCTAGTGTACCCCCCAGCCATGGTTGTTTGACGCTACACCCCTAGCTAGACATCATATGGACCAGCAGAAGCAAATTAATAAAAAAAATCTTAGTTTGAGCCCCGAAAAGCAAATCAATCCTTACGGCCAACGTCTATTCAATTTTAATTAGGCTTGGAATGATTGTGCTCTTGGAATGTGATAGACCCTTTAGATGGGTTGTGCCCTTAATGATTGATTCAAATGTGTGTGAGTGTACAACCAGGGTTTACAAACAAGGTTATTTGATGATGTGTCTTTTAGGGTTCAACTTTGTTTAGTAGCTTTTAGGTTTTAATCTTCAGGTATATTCAATCAAGGTTCAATAAAACACTCCAAGTTTTGAAAACACTGGTGGTGATGTATTCTTTTAGAAATCAGGAAGAAAATGTGGAGTGCCTGGTTCAGCCCTAAAAATCAACCCTAAGTGGCAAGCTACTTGATGGATCGCTTTTATCTTAAGTAGTGCGGCCCAAACAGCTCAATCAATTGGCCTGTTGCACCACTTGATTAAGGCACATAAGAATGTTTAACCTATTCAGATTTCTACTCACTTATTTGTGTGTTGAGTTAAGGTGTATTGGATTCACATGCTAGATTCTGGTTAAGTGGTAGAATCAAAGTGATCGTGTGCCTTAGGATAAGAAGTTGTGGGTGTTAAGTGTGTAGCTGATAAACGCCAGTTTGCATCATTCTTATGCATTAAAACAAACCTAGCTCTTAGGATTTTACACCGCAAACGAGTTTTTGGGCCGCATTTAAGCATAAATTAGGTTAAGCATGCATTGCATTTTTTATTGTGTTTTTATGTGTTTTTGTGAGTGTTAGGGATAAACAGATTGCCAGATCCCTAGTACCCTAGCACTCAGGAAGGCAACTGGTGAAGGAGAAGCTCTCACCAGCTGGAACTCAGCTTGATCCAGCTCACCATAGCAGGAATTCAGCTCACCAAAATTAGGGTTAGCTCATCCTAGCTCCATTCAGCTCATCTCAACTGAATGGTAGCTCAAGAGAGCTCATCTTAGCTCACCCTAGCTCAGGTCAGCTCAGATCCAGCTTGACTTAGCTGAGTCTAGCTCATCTCATCTCCCACTAGTCCACAGGGAGCTTTAGCTAGCTCAGTTGAGTTGACTAGAGTTCAGCCCAGCTCAAGTCCAGCTACATCCAGCTCTACTCAACTCCAGCCAGCTGAAGATGACTTCATTCCAACTCAGGAAGCTCAAGTCCAGCTCCCGAGGACTTAGCTCAACTCAGTTGAGCTAAGCTACCTTAGCTGCTTCAACTAGGTTGATCCTCCCCAGGAGCACCAGACCCAGCTCACCTCAGCTCATTATGGTAGAAGCTAGCTTACTTTAGCTTGGCTTAGCAACTAACAAAGAACTAGCAAGCTAAGTCAGCTAGAGTAGCTCCATGCCAGCCTCTTCAGCAGCTGCCAGCTCCAGTTCAAGCTCCAGACTTCTCCTCCTCAGCTCCTCTCTTCAAACCTTAGCTCACATTACCTACTCCTCTACTCCATAGCTAGCTAAGCTAGCTTAGCTTAGCTTAGCTTAGCTAGCATCCAATTCCTTGGCCATCCACCACCTTCAACTCAACCCTAGCTAGCTCCATCAACTAAGCTCACCTAAGCTAGCTATCCTACTCCAAGTTGGCGCCACCACCATCACACCCCTTCACCCCATCACCACTACCAAAAGCCACCAATTTTCCCTCGAAAATAACCTTCTAGAACCCTTCCCTTCTGGTGCCAACTTTCCCTCCAAAATTCCCTTCATCTCCACCATACACCTCTCCTTAAATCCATCTCCACCATCCACCTAACCCCCCTTCTAGAAGACCCTAGATTGGTGCCAAAATGGTGGTGTCTCTCCACCACCAAAAGCCACCAACACCACCATAACCACCCCCTTAACACCCTTCAAGGTGGTGCCAACTAACCCTAGCCCTAGGATCATTCTAACCACCCATAACCACCACCAAACTCCATCCTAGCCCTCCACCTATTCACGCCAACTACCCCCCTCTCTACCTCTATATAAACCCACCATATTACCACATAAAAATCATCCTCCATTAGTGTTTACTTCCACCTACTTCCACCTATACCTACGGCCGAGAAGGAGTAGAGAAGAATATTAAAGGGGCACATCACCAGCCCCTTTGGTGCCTTCTTCTCCCCACTCTCTTCAACTTGGGCCATGCTAAGGAGGAGGAGCATTCTACTTCAAGGAGGATGACCAGGCAAAGGAGAAGAACCTAGGGTGGACGTCCACCCTTGGAGGAGGAGAATTAAAGGTGGTGGCTACCACCTTGGAGGACATCATTTGGAGGAGCATCTCATGCTAAGGAGGAGGAGTTGTCTTTTCAAGTCAAGGAGCTACTTGGCTTGGAGAGAGAAGCCCTCTTCTTCACCATCTATCTAGAGGATTTATGTTTTATTTTTCTTGTATTTCAAGTAGAGTAGAAGCATTCCTCTATAGGTTTTGTGTGCACAATTTTGCTTTAATTCAAATTGCCTTCTTTTAATTTCTGTTGCATAGCTTGTTACAAATTTTGCCTAGCAATTGTTTCACTCCCTCTCCCAAATTATTCTAGGCCTCCACGTGCCTAGGGTGAAATTAGGGAGAGGCTCTACCTCTCACCTTAGGGTTAGGTTTCTTGAATTAGGTATTAGTTCTTTTCTAGCTTTCAACAAAAACTTGCATGTTGCCTTTATTTCAAAAATCATAAAAACTATATATTTAAAAAGACCAAAAAGAAAGTTAAGATTTATTTTCCAAGCAAGAGATTTAATTTTTTGTAAACTTGCTTCTATGGATGACCCTAGATAGCCTACTATCTAGGAATATAAATTTAAAAGCAAATCCATTTTTGTGCATTGTAATGACTTAAAACCCTAAATTAACAAACTACGCAAAAACACGATCACTTTTTGGCGTCGTTGCCGGGGAGGCACGGCTTTGCTTAATCTTTCTTTCTCTTGCTTGAAGTGAATCTCATCCTTTTCCCTCTCTTTTCTCTTGTGTGTGCAGGAACTACAGTGGGAAAGCGGGAATTTGGAAGCGAAAGCTCAAAGTTGCTTTTCTTCCCGTGGATTTTCAGGTTGGTTCCCTTTTCTAGTCACATAGTTAATTAAAACTACCAAAAAAATATTAAACTTGGCTTTCAGTATCCCAAACATTTTAATTAAGTGGAGTGGTGTCCATTAAAATTTATTGTTTACTTGAATGTTTTATTAACACCACTTCATTTCACGTATCGGTGTTCTATTTTTCGGGTCCAGATTTCTGTCTGGACTTGAAAAATCAATTCCCAACACCACAGGCCTCCTAAAATTATAAAATTTTATACAGTGATTCCAAATTAAGTTAAAAACATCTGTTCCAAATTTCAGATCAATTAGCTTTGTATTTAATTTTTAAAAATTCATGGACTGCAGAGAGGTCAAACCCTCCAATCTTCCTATTTTTCTACTATCCGTGAATTTTTAGAATTTTTATACTCATCCAATTTTTGTGAAATTTATCTTTTTGGAATCCTTGTAAAATTTTACACATCATATAAAATCACCAAAATTTTAAGTCCAAAATATTCACAGGTATCATTTATGGACTTTGACACTAGTACATATAAAAATTCAAAATAATTACCAAAAAAATTCCTAAAATCTTACAAAAATCTTTTCTGGAATCCTTGTTTGATTTTACTTAAGGTAGTGGTGTTGATTGCATTGTTTGGACCACTACCTATTCAGAAAGCCTAAAAGGAATTCATTGGTAGTAATTTTCTGTATTAAGGTTCAAATCCAATTAGGGTTTCGTTCTTGCTTTTTAGTCCCACAACATAAAGGAAATACATCATCACCAATACAACTTATTTTTTCTTTGATTGTGGAATTTCAAACTTGTTTGAACATTTAAAAAGAAAAACCCTAAAGCGCATTCAATTAAATTGAATCCTAAAAGACACAAATATAATAATTGTGTGACAACTTATTTTCATTGGAACCACTTTCCAATTCCTGCACACACACTAAAAATAGAAATAATAGGGCAACAACCCAATTAACGCCCTCCACCTTCCGTGTGCACACTCGTATCCTATACTTAATTAAAATTGGTAGCAATTTGACCCCTAAGGATTTCATCAACTTAGGCTTGCTATATAGGTCTTAAGTTTTCTATAGTTAATACCAATGTTATCATCTATATCTGGTGTTCAGGCTGAGGGGCCATGTCAAACGATCAGGTGCGGGTTTGTACAAGCACCTGGGGATTTTCCTGGGAAATGCTTGGGCCCAAACCTCTCCTTAAGCAACTTGGCTAGATTTGTTGATAGAATGGGTATCCATTATTGATTACTTATTTCCTAGGTAGACCAAGTCTTAGGTCAATTTCTAGGGAGTCACAATTAAGTTAGGTCTAGAATTTGATTGCTTGTGTGCACACTTCTCTCATCTCTATCTCTTCTCCTCCCCTCCCATTTCTTCCATTTTGCACGGGTGGCGGTCCAAAATCCACAGTTGGAGGGACCACTTGATTTTGCCTCCCTAAAAAGACTTTTCCATGCATTCTTCCTCTTCTTTAAAAATGAAAAATCAAAATTGGTCCTCTAACCTGCATGCTAATTTTTCTTTCCCCTATTTTTCCACCCAGGAGCTACTTAATCAGGCCCCTCCACCTAATCTCTACTCTATAATGGCTCAGCTACAAGTTAAGCAACAACAGTTGCATAAGGATTTAACAAACACAGCCAACCAAGGGAGTCCTGCCACACCTGCCCAAGCTCCACACATTCCACATCTCACCCCTTTTAACACCCGCAAGAGAGAAAATCTGCATAAATCCCGTGCTGAGTATAATTATTATTCTGAGGCTTTCTATGGTTCAACAGGGAATTATGTTTATCCCAATCATCACCCCACCCAAAATGTCCCTACTTTCCAGGAGAAATTGAAAAATTCCTCTAATGGGGGGAATTATCTGGCTTACTCCTAGACCAATCCAGTTCCACACAAACAGCAGAACCCATTTGGAGGGTATGGTTCAAATCAGACTTATCAATCTGGGCAATCTCAAGAAGACATTAATGCCCAGATGATGAAAACCTTGCAGGAGTTACAAAGAAAAACAAAGGAAACAACCCATCTTATTAACAATCTCAATGATCAAATTGGGGATATTCCGACTCAAAGACCTGCAGGACACTCACCATCCCAACCCACACCAAACTTTATTAATCACAGGAACCAACACTCGGGTGGCTACCAACATCAGAACCATATGGTTCAGCCTCCTATTAACCCAATATCGTAGCACCAACCCAGTTTCTATCAACATCAGGCCCCCCTACCTCCTCCCAGTGATCACCAAGCTGTGTATGTAGAGACTTTGAGGAGTGAGGAAACCACCATGGATTTAAGGCCTTCACATTCAAATGACGAAACTGATCTCAAAAAATGCAGATTGACTCCCCTAACCTCAATAAGGAAGAAGAAAAAGAAATCCCAAAAACACTTGATTCAAACCCTATTTCCCACTCTCAGAAACTGCAATCCAACAATCCAAAATCAGAGCCCTCTGACCACAATCGTTTGGACTTATTTGAGCAAGTCGAGAGGAATATTCCCCTCCTAGATTCTCCCCGTGCCTCTAAAAAATTTACTTCAAAAGGGTATGATTAGAATCTAGAAAGGTTAGTCCTTTCAAAGACAGCCAACTCAGTTTTTCCGAGCAAGCTGCCTTTCACAAAATGGACCAGGGCACATCACTCATCTCAGTTGTCATAACTGACACCATTTTTTTTCGCGCCCCTCTCAACTTAGGTACCTCTAGTAATCTCATCCCCCCAGTCTTATTTGAGGAATTTCGATTCAGTGATTTAAAACCTACTAAGGTTCAATTTCAATTGGAAGATCGATCTACCATTCAACCACAGGGAGTTGTTGAGGATAGTATTATCAAGGTTCGGAATTGTCTATTTTTGGTAAATTTTCTGGTCCTTGACATAGAGGTACCTAAAGCTCTCGTTAATGCCATCCTTGGAAGACCTTTTCTGATTATGGCATCAGCTAATATCAATTGTCATTCTGGGAAAATGAATATAAATTGCAGTAACCAGACCTTCTCATTAGATTTATTTCAAGCTTCCAAGAGGTTCATTGATCACAAAATTTTTTAGGACACTAATAATAAAATGGAAGTAGTATTTGAGAAGTCTATGTTGATCCAATCTCATTCATCTTTGACCACTATTGATCTAGATTTTATTAATGCTTATTCTAAGGATAATTATGTGGTCCAAGACTTTCCAGATCAACTATGGTTTGACTTTCCCCCTTTTCATCTTCCTAATTATTCACCAAAAATATCCACACTAACTTCACCCTTCCTGCATCTCACTAACTCCTTTCCCCTCCCTTTTCTATTAGACCTACCACCTGATCCACCTGAGTTTGGCTTTCATCATCAATTCAAACCATGGCCAGACTGGGGTCCTTTTTCCATTTCTCTATTTTATTTTGATCCCTTTATCTTTACCACTCATCTTTTTAGGGATCTTGAGGAAGACACTTTTATTAAAGACATTCAAGCGTCCAACTTTTTACATGATTTTCCGTCTTCCATGCACACTACGCCCGGCTGAATGACGTAAAAGATAGCACTGGATGGGAGGTAACCCATCATTTCTTTTCCTGCTTTCCTTTTTCCTTCTTCTTTCAAGTTTTGACCATCCTAAAATCGACCACCCTTCACTAAGGTGATCCCTTTTTCATCCTAATGCATGAGGACATTGTATATCTTAAGCATGGGGGGTGTTTTTAAATTTGACGATCAATTTAGGATTTTCAAAACCTAAAAACATGCATTTTTCTTTAGTTTATTTCCCGTTTGCATACCCAAAAAAATAAAATTGTTGAAAACCTTTTGAGGAAAAATTTTGAAATTGGGACTAAGGTCGAAAAACTCACTTTTGGTACAATAGGATTTATTCTTTAACAAAGTAGGGATGAGGATGTGGATTTGATCATTAGAATTTCAGAGCCTATTTTAGACTAGATCAGATGTCCTTCTCTAAAATTCCACCTGAACTCATGATAGTTCAAGTGACTTGATCCTATTTTGTAAGAAGGAAAGTATTTGACTTAGTTTCTGATTCAAAAACTTACATTTCTTGAGGAACTTCTTGTGTCAATTTTCACACACAAGCCAACACTTAAAAACAACTAAAAATTTGAAAAACTCCCTTGTTTGGACTTAGTAAAAGTCTGAAGCAGATCATTGGTTTGAGTTCCCACCACCGAGGAGGAAAATGCCTCCTTTGAGGATGCGATGACAACATGTTACCGCCTCGGCGCTACTCCATATCTATATTTCATATCTTTAGATGGAGCATTAAAGCACATGTTAGTAGCTCAAGTGTCTTGGACGGTGCTCTACCCATAGTGTCGGAGCAAGAGCTTGAGTTTGCTTGGAGCGCCCCTTTACACTGCATTGTGTTTTGGGGTTGTGAGCTCCTGGGTGGTGTCATGGATAGTGCTATCACGAAGTACTGGCGCCAGATCCCCCTCGAGGATTGGTAACGGGAATGATGATCCCGACACATCTGTTGTAAGACTAAGCTAAAAATAAGCATGTGGGAGAAAAAAAAAGAATAAATAAAAAAATTAACACGCCCCTATAAATGTTGGCTTTCCACAAGCACGGACACAAGGTTTTAAAGGATTTTGCAAGTTGCGATTAGATTCATGAGTCAGAAAAATCCTAAAAACAAAAATTTCAAGTCATTTGAATTAACAAGGGGTTAATTTGTGAATTTTTTGGAGGATAAATTGATCCCGTTTTGTCTAATGGTTGGATCCAAAAATAAATCCTGATGTTTATCCTTAACAAATCCTGTGCCTCCTGTGTTTAGATCAACCAAGGTCCCTTAATCTTTTTCTCCTCAAAAGTCAAAAAAATTAGATTTCCCAAAAAATTTCGTTTTCCAAAAAAATTAAAGTTTTGCTAAGAGACTAGCAAAAGATAAGCATGGAGGTGTGATAAACGCCAGTCTATCACCATTCTTATGCATTAAAACAAACCTAGCTCTTAGGATTTCACTCCGCAAACGAGTTTTTGGGTGCATTTAGGCATAAATTAGGTTAGGCATGCATTGCATTTTTTATTATGTTTTTAATGTGTTTTTGTGAGTGCTAGGGATAAATAGATTGTGAGAACCCTAGTACCCTAGTACTCAGGAAGGCAACTGATGAAGGAGAAGCTCTCACTAGCTGAAACTCAGCTTGATCCAGCTCACCATAGTAGGAATTCAGCTCACCTGAATTAGGGTTAGCTCATCCTAGCTCCATTCAGCTCATCTCAGCTGAATGATAGCTCAAGAGAGCTCATCTTAGCTCACCCTAGCTCAGGTCATCTCAGATCTAGCTCAACTTAGCTGAGTCTAGCTCATCTCAGCTCCCATTAGTCCATAGGGAGCTTTACCTAGCTCAGTTGAGTTGACTGGAGTGCACCCCAGCTCAGGTCCAGCTACATCCAGCCCCACTCAACTCCAACCAGCTGAAGATGACTTCATTCCAGCTCAGGAAACTCAAGTCCAGCTCCCGTGGACTCAGCTTAGCTCAACTTAGTTGAGCTAAGCTACCTTAGTTGCCTCAACCAGGTTGATCCTCCCCGGGAGCACCAGACCCAGCTCACCTTAGCTAATTATGGTAGAAGCCAGCTCGCTTTAGCTTGGCTTAGCAGCTAGCAAAGAACTAGCAAGCTAAGCCAGCTAGAGTAGCTCCATGCCAGCCTCTTCAGCAGCTGCCAGCTCCAGTTCAAGCTCCAGACTTCTCCTCCTCAGCTCCTCTCTTCAAATCTTAGCTCACATTACCTACTCCTCCACTCCATAGCTAGCTAAGCTAGCTTAGCTTATCTTAGCTTAGCTAGCATCCAACTCCTTGGCCATCCACCACCTTCAACTCAACCCTAGCCAGCTCCATCAACTAAGCTCACCTAAGCTAGCTATCCTACTCCAAGTTGGCGCCACCACCATCACACCCATTCACCCCATCACCACTACCAAAAGCCACCTATTTTCCCTCGAAAATAACCTTCTAGAACCCTTCCCTTTTGGGGCCAACATTCCCTCCAAAATTCCCTTCATCTCCACCATATACCTCTCCTTAAATCCATCTCCACCATCCACCTAACCCCCCTTCTAGAAGACCCTAGATTGGTGCCAAAATGGTGGTGTCTCTCCACCACCAAAAGCCACCAACACCACCATAACCACCCCCTTAACACCCTTCAAGGTGGTGCCAACTAACCCTAGCCCTAGGATCATTCTAACCACCCATAACCACCACCAATCTCTAGCCTAGCCCTCCACCTATTCACGCCAACTACCCCCCTCTCTACCTCTATATAAACCCACCATATCACCACATAAAAATCATCCTCCATTAGTGTTTACTTCCACCTACATCCACCTATACCTACAGCCGAGAAGGAGTAGAGAAGAAGATTAAAGGGTCACATCACCAACCCCTTTGGTGCCTTCTTCTCCCCACTCTCTTCAACTTGGGCCATGCCAAGGATGAGGATCATTCTACTTCAAGGAGGATGGCCAGGCAAAGGAGAAGAACCTAGGATGGATGTCCACCCTTGGAGGCGGAGAATTAAAGGTGGTAGCTACCACCTTGGAGGACATCATTTGGAGGAGCATCTCATGCCAAGGAGGAGGAGTTGTCTTTTCAAGTCAAGGAGCTACTTGGTTTGGAGAAAGAAGCCCTCTTCTTCACCATCTATCTAGAGGATTTGTGTTTTATTTTTCTTGTATTTCAAGTAGAGTAGAAGCATTCCTCTATAGGTTTTGTGTGCACAATTTTGCTTTAATTCAAATTGCCTTCTTTCAATTTCTGTTGCATAGCTTGTTACAAATTTTTCCTAGCAATTGTTTCACTCCCTCTCCCTAATTATTCTAGGACTCCACGTGCCTAGGGTGAAATTAGGGAGAGGCTCTACCTCTCACCATAGGGTTAGGTTTCTTGAATTAGGTATTAGTTGTTTTCTAGCTTTCAACAAAAACTTGCATGTTGCCTTTATTTCAAAAATCATAAAAACTATATATTCAAAAAGACCAAAAAGAAAGTTGAGATTTATTTTCCAAGCAAGAGATTTAATTTTTTATAAACTTGCCTCCTTGGACAACCCTAGATACCCCACTATCTAGGAATATAAATTTAAAAGCGAATCCGTTTTTGTGCGTTGCAACGACTTAAAACCCTAAATTAACAAACCACGCAAAAACGCGATCAGTAGCTTTTAATTAAATCCCACAAGAGAAGAATTTCTTTCTTATTTTTATTTTTTATATATAGGGGTGGGTGAGGTGGATGGAGTGACAATCAAACAACCAAAATCTACCCTTGGATTTATGCAAGCACCTAAGTTGATTTGGGTTTGAGTTATTAGGATATGGAATGAAAATTAGGGTAGGGGTGATGGGGATAAACTTACAAAACCATCATCCGCACTTTTCTCCAATCTAACCTCTCTGGCCCGCCTCGGATGAGTACCTGCAATCGCAGTAAGATCAGAGAAAAAGTGAGATAAAAGTTAGGTAAGGCGGAAAAACACTGGAAAAAAATCAAAGAGCATTGCCTCCCCGGTAACGACGCCAAAAAGATGAGGGTGTGTTTCGCGAATTAAAATTAGGGTTTGGAGGACCCGTCGTCGTAGCTCACAAAACATGTCTACTAGATAAAATTTATAATCGAAACTCGAAAAATGAGTCACGGGTCAAATAGGGGGAGGCGAGCATTTGGTTTCTTTGAAAATCGTGCTTCTCTTTTATTTATTTTTGTCATTTCTATCTTTTCTAATTTTTTTGGTATTTTTAATATGGCAAGAGATCATGTCAATGAATTCTAGCTAATCTACTTGCAAAATAAAAAGAGAGAGATAGAGAGAGAGAGAAGAACAATCATCTATTTATGAATAAGTGTTTGTTACAACTACGAAAGCTGAGAAACTACACTACGAAAGTGAAATAGATAGAAAGAGGTGAGAGAATCCCCCTCGACGGTTGCTCGGAGGATGACTCGCTCTAACATCACATGGAGGAAGGTGGTGAGGAGTAGGACGAATGGGGGCGGAGCCAGAGGACGAAGGATGCGGCAGGATGGCATCGCGGCGAGGATCTTCTTCCTGAAAGGTGGTGAGAGGATGGCCATGGGGTGGTTCACAAATGGGGTGAGGGGAAGGCAAACTATTTGGTTATCTACTATAGAGGATCATCCCAAGCTTGGGACAAGCTCTCTCTAGAGCCTTGGAGGTGGTGAGAGGAAGAAAGGAAGAGATGAAGAAAAATGGGAGGGGTAGGGGTCCTTCTATAGTGGAGGAAAGAATCAAATTTGTATATAGGACATTTAGTGACGATCATAAACATCGCTGAAGATCCGCTGCAAACATTGCTGAAGATCTTGTTGATGTGTCCCTACTGCCGCATAGTTGCCATGTGCTGTATGCGCCCTTGTTGCTCGTGCATGCGTGATACGCTCTGTTGCTGCCGTTGCCTCCGCATGTGTGCTGTGCTGCTAATTGTGCCACTGCACGTGTGCGTGCGTGCCTCCACGTGTACCCATGCACCCACGCTACTGTGCATGTGAGGTGGCGCATGGGTGTGCATGGGCGGCCTGGGTTGTGCCATGTGGCGCAATTTGGGCTGTCCATCTTCTTTTCGTTGTAGGGGCTGCTACAAAGGTCGGATTGAGTTGATTTTCGCACCGCTGGGCTGGATCGTTGACTCAAATCCATCTGCGTGGTTGGATTTGTCATTTGAAGCTCTGAATTACATCACCTAGTCGCTTGGCCGCTGATCTTCCTCGAACTGCATATGGTACTACGAGACTCCGATCAAGGTGATTTCGGAGGCGTTGGACTTCGACCATTGTCCTGATTAGATCCATACGGTCGGATCATCAATCCGAGGCTCCAAAATAAATCTCCTTCTCTTCTGACCACAAAAAGGACCTAATTAACCTATACTATATACAACTACTCTTAATGCAGAATGATGCATGCTATGTAATATTCATAACATGAAATGCAAATCTAAGCCTAAGAACATGCATGATTTGGCATTTTATCCTAATTAAATTTGTCTATATCAGTAGCCAAATCATATATGGAAGCCAATGCAATGAGCATCTGAGTGCTAGTCATCCTAGTAATAGGAGAGTAGGTATCAAAAGAATTAATACCTTCTACTTAAAACCCTTGGCAATAAGTTTTCCTTTATGCTTTTCAATTGATCCATCTGGCTTGAGTTTCCTTCTAAACACTTATTTACACCCTATTGTGGAACACTTGATAACTGCCAGTTTATCATCATTCTTATGCCCTAAAACAAACCTAGCTCTTAGGATTTTAACTCTGCAAATGGGTTTTTGGGCTGCATTAGGCATCAATTAGGTTAGGCATGCATTGCATATTTTATTATGTTTTTGACATGTTTATTTCTGTGTTAAGGATGAACAGATAGTCAGATTCTTAAAAGACTAGCACTCAGGAAGGCAAAAGATGAAGAAGAAGCTCCTTTTAGCTGGATTCCAGCTAGATCTAGCTCATCCCAGTTGGTTCCTAGCTCCTTCTAGCAGGATCAACTCATCCCTAGCTCCATGCAGTTCATCTCAGTTGAATGGTAGCTCTAGCTAGTTCACCTCAGCTCCATTCAGCTCACCATAGCTAGATGACAGCTCAAACTAGCTTAAGTCAGTTGATCCCAGCTCCATTCCAGCTCCTCCAACTCAGACGAGTTCACTGGAAGTTCAACTTGACTAGGACTAGCTACTAGCTAGACCTGGTAAGCTAAAGATGTCCTTAACCAGCTCAAGCCAGCTCAAGTCCAGCTCCCGGAGGCTCAACACAGCTCAACTTAGTTGAGCTGAGCTACTTGAACTAAGATAGCTACTTTAGCTAGCTCAGTAATCTCTGGGAAGACCAGACCCAGCTCACCTTATCTCACATTAGCAGAAGCCAACTCATCTTAGCTTGGCTTAGCAGCTAGCAAAGAACTAGCAAGCTAAGCTAGCTAAGGTTGCTCCTTGCAGCTCTCTTCAGCAGCCACTAGCTTTAGTGCAGCTGAAGACAGCTTCCTCCAGCTCATTACCTCTAAAACCCTAGCTCCCTCTACCTCTCTCCCCAACTCTCTACTAGCTAAGCTAGCTAGGCTAGCTTAGTTTAGCTAGCTCATCTCCTTTGCACCAAAACCTAACCCTAAATCGCACCAAACTAGCTCCACCAACTAGCCCTAAACCTAATCCACCTAAGCTCCTAGTCCTAAACCCATTTTGGTGCCAACTCCTTCACCACCCTTCCAACCACTACCCCCACTGAGAGGCACCACAAAAGTGGCACCAAAACCACCTACAACCACCCTTAAATTTGGTGCGACTTTTCCCTCCAAAACCCCCACATCTTAGCCATACACCTACCCTACAAAGCCATCCCTACCCTACACATAACCCCCTTCTAGAACCCTCCTTGGTGGTGCCAAAATGGAGGATTCACTTCATTTTGGAACCACCTTTAGGTGCCTTTCCACCACATAACCACGACCTATACACCCTTTTACTTGGTGCCAAAAATCCTCCACCATAGGATCACTTAACCACCTTCTAAAGCCCATCCTAGCCCTACACCTAATCTCCATGCCAACCACCACTCTCCACTTCTATAAATACCCTCTTAACTACCACCAAAAAGATCATCTTCTCCCTTTCTATATTCCACCACTACACCACCTACACCTAAGGTCAAGGAAGAAGAAGAAGAAGAGAAGAAGATCAAGGGGGCAACCTACCCACCCCCTTGGTGCCTTCTTCCTCATTCTTCTTCTCCCTTGTGCCACACCAAGGAGGAAGCCTTCATCTAGGGGGATGGCCAGGCAAGAGGAGGAACAAGGGTGGTGTACGTCCACCCTTGGAGAAGGCTTGGAGAAGGACCACTTGAAGGAAGAAGCCAAAGAGGAGTTCTTTTTAACTGCGGGAGTTGCCATAGTTGGAGCAAGGATTTCTTAAAGCTTCTACTGGAGGATCTTCATCTTGTTCTTCATCACTTTCTACTTTTGTATTAGCTAGATTTTGTTTATGTTTCAAGCATTCATCTACTTGTGACTTTGCATATTTAGTTATTATAAAGCTTTTTGCCTTCCAAATTCTTGTTCTACTTAGTGTGCTTTTTCCCTTGTAGTTGTAGTGCACCACAACTCTTTTCTAATTACCTTAGGTGCACTTGCCTAGGGTGAGCTTAGAAGAGAGGACATTCTTGTCACTCTAGAATAGTTGATAGGTGTAGCTTTAGCATACTTTCATCTTCACATCCGTTACTGGACTATTTCTAAAAATCCTAAAAACAACAAAATGAAAAATACAAAAATACATGTGTTGATTTGAGAGGTGAGAGAGAGAACCGATTCATGTGATTAACAAATTGGCCTCCTTGGATGACCCTAGATACTCCACTATCTAGGTTTACAAATTTTAAAAGCGATCTTGAATTAGCATGCTACAACGATTTAAAAACCCTAATTACAAATCACGCTTTTCTCTGCATCAACACCCTAGAGGCAAATCGACCAATTCCCACGTGCCATTGGATATTGTTGTATCCCTTCAATCTATTATGTTTCTATTTCTATGTAAGGGTGTGGTAGTAGTTTTTCTTTCGTCTTGGAGTTGTGTTGTAATTTGTCCCAGCTCTCTCTCTATATAAAGAGAGGTAGGGTTTTGGAATAAGATCAAGTCATTTGTTTCTCTGAACTTGTTATCAGAGCGATGGTCCTAGACCAGAGTTGATATCCTACCCAAATAAGCCTCCAAAAGCCCCCACCTATCTCCCTCCTCCTTTCACTGGTTGATCTTCCTCGTCAGTGCTCCAACCACCACCAGCGCTGTTGCTGGTGGTGTACACCTACTGGCATTGTCCCAGCTAGCCTTTACCTATCGCCAAAGCCACCTAGCAGGAGAGTTTAGCCATTAGCGTCGCCACCAGTGGTTGTTTAGGACCACCAGTGCCATTACTGGTGGTAGATTAGGACACCGACAGTCCTGCTATTGGTGAATTTTCCCATCGATCATGTTGTCGGCCTTCTTTCTCCTTCGATCTGATTTTTTAGATTGGATTTGAGGGGTTTCTACCATGGTAGTGGTGCTCTTGCACCCTTGTGTAGCATCTAGGGAGAAGCAGCTGTTCTTAGAGGGACAAATCTTATCTCTATAGGGTTTAATTATGCCTTGGTTGGTCAAATTTTTTTGGTTTCAAATCACAAATCAGATGCTTGTTACTTGAGTTAGTTATTTGAAGAGTTCTCAGAAAGTGCAAGTTCATGGGAAAGAGAGAGATGGTTTCTTCAAGTTCGTCCAATATTTCTTTGGACTCCATAGTGGACATCGAGACTTATAAAAGTCCGTTCTTTGGTCTTATGATTATGCTTGATCAAACCAATTATTTGATTGCATAGCAATCATAGGGTTTAATTAACCTGAACTGTGTTAGAGCCTAGCTAAATCTGTAAAATTGCATTCATATCATGCATATCATGCACTACATCATTTTATATTGTTGTACATAGAATAATGTGAGATTATCTTTCTATTTAATGCTTTTATTATTATTTGCAAGTAATATAGTGATCCAAATAAAGTTAGGATGAGAAATAAAGCAAGGAGAAGAAGAATAAAGCAAAAAGAAGCAAGCATTCCATACAAGACGAGAGAGGAGGATATCCTTATTCCTACCCCTAGAAACCCTAGGATAGCTTTGATTACACAACAATCATAAGACCTAATATACCTAAATTAAGTTAGATTTTAGCTTAACTTAGGAATAATACATGCATGAGTAGCATATTTTGCATCATAATTAATTTGTTAGCTTTATAAATAATAATGCAATTTTATTCTCTATGTGAGAGGCAATATTAATTGCAGATGATTCCAAACCACAGATGATAAATCCGACCATATGGATCTGATCGGGACGACGATTGGAGTCTGACGCTTCCAGAATCATGTTGATCGGACTTCCGTAACATCACATTCAGTTCGCGGAAGATCAAAGGCCAAGAGGCAAGGTGGTGCAAATTCGAATCCCAGATGTCAAATCTGATTGCACGGATGGATCCAGATCAATGATCGTAGCCTAACGACATAAAACTCAATCCAATCCAACATCTGTGGCATCATTTACAAAGCAAAGAAGATGGACGGCCACGATGGCGCCATGTGGCACCATCATTGCCCCCCAATGTTGCCGACCCCATCCACTAAAAGAGGTATTGACATGCTACGAACGCATTTGTTTAAAAGGGTCATTGTAGTTCATGTTTGCAACGTCGGTTTTAAATGAAGAAACTGACATGAGTCCGAGTAGCGAACACAGGGAGGCATGAAAATCGGATTTTTTCTATCACTTAGTGTCACGGAAATGGTAGGTTTTCTCTTGCTAGAAAACACAGAAGAAAAGCGAGTGAGAGAGAGAAAGAGAGAGAGAGAGTAGGGTTAGAGTCTTTTAAGTCATGGCATTCACTTAGATCAAGATGAAAAACATCAATACTATATTTAACATGCAACTTGAGTTTTAGAAATACAACAATAGCTAAATGCTTAAACAAAAGTAAAGTAAAGCTAGAGTAAAGGGAGAGAAAGAGAGAGAGAGGGGAGACGGCGAGGCAGCCACGGCGGTGGAGGGGGGCAACGTCGGCAGCTCGTCAACTCCGTTGATTACAAAAGGTGCTAAGGGAAGCTAGGAGGGAGGTATAACACTTGCAAAGGTATTCAATGCCTCCCATGGGTGGTTGGAAGGGGTTTAAATAAGAAGAAGGGCTTTCCAAATGAAGAAGGGGTTTTAGTGACTTCCGGGACATCGCTAAAACTTGGGACGTCGTTAAAGCCCCTTCCTAAAACGTCAGTGAAGATCCCTACCCACTGGTCGCACGAGCGCGCTGTGCTTCCTCTCTTCACACCCCACCTGCAATCCTCGTGCGCATGCTGTGGACCGTCCGATCAAAGATCGGATAGTCGAGGAGCTGTGGATGACGAGTGGTGGATCGTGCCCTACACTCATCGATTGCTTGCGTCTGCAGCAGCCACGTAGCTGCAATCTTAGCCGCCCGTGCGTGCATCGATGGTTGAATCTCACCCGCACGCGCCTTCGCCTCAAATTCGATGTGCGGAGCGATTTGATCCTTTATTGGGTGCGTGGGGAGAAGAGCTTTGACCGTAGTGCTGTGCGTGTGAAATGGTCGCGTTCTTCGATCATCCTCAGTCGTTCGATTGGAAATCGGATGCCTGTGGATAGCTCCTACGCGATGAGGCGATGTTGCGCTACGGGCGGGGGTGCATCTGATGCTGCCACGTGGTCACCTCATGGCTGTTAATCATCAGATCAACGGTCAGAACTTCTTGGGCCATTTGTGGGAGCTCCGGGTGTTGGATTTGGCTGATTTTGAGTCCATTGGACACTATTCATCACTCTGAATCCATCCGTGTGGTCCGCTTGCTTATTCGAGGCATGTTTTGACATGGTCTTGTGCAAATGGCCATTAATACTGGTTTATAGGCAGTCTTAACATGCGATGTATGCAATGCACCCATTCCCCTTTCATGATGTGCTTTTCATGCATATTATCTTTAAGACCAACTCCGTTTGGCATAATTATCATCGTAAAATGTAGTGCTATCATACCCCCATGCTTACTCCTTGCTAGTCCCTGGTAAGGTTCATTTTAGCCATTATTTTCAGTCAGAATTCAGGAAGTGATTACTTAGACATTTTGTTCCTTGTCAAAAGAAGGAAATATGCTAAGATCCTAATCTACAGAGACTAAACAGCGCTCGGGTGTCTGCCAAAATATGAATCGCCTAATCCTTGCTTTAAGACATATATATATTTTTTCTTTTTCATCTCTTATCATTTTAGATTTTTGGAGTTGAGAGTGTGCTGGTAACTTTTTACGGCTACCCAACCCACCCAAAACTTGAAAAAGATTCTAAGTGCTAAGCATCTTGGTGTGAAGATCGTGATAGACTCACTCAATGATAATTCAGACAGACTTCGGGTTTCTACACCCCTAGGTGACCGGAAAAGGAAGTGTTTTGCTTGAAGGTGTATCTGTCTGATCGGTAGCTTTCTCCCTACTTTTATTTTATTTGGGGTCAACACAAGGATTTTTCCAGTGTATATCTCCCCGAATTGCTCTACTTCCCCGCTTCTTCCTTGAGCATTTTGGTCTTTCTGTGCATTTAATGAGTTGGGTTTTGGACAACCGACCAATGGGCTGTTACCCACGATCACTTGCCAGCCATACTCTTGCGGTGTAGTGTGGCTTATTTTGTTCTTTTTCTTCTTTTATATATATATATTTTAGTAGGTGGCTTCCCTGATCTCAAATTTACCTAGAGGCAATAAAAAGAAAGTAGTCCTGTGGCTGGGCTCTAGACAATCGGCCAATGGGCTGTTACCCGCGACAATTTGCCAGCCATACCACCCTAGAAGGTTCATTAGCTACCCAATTTCTGTCAGAATCTCCGAGGAGTGAGTCAGTGCAAAAATGTGTGTAGATGCTTAGACTAAAAGTCCCTCCGAGTCAGAGGGCGAGTTGATAAGTCATATACTTATCACATTATTTATTGGTGGGTTAGAATAAATTAAGGTTGGAAGGATTTGAAGCTAAATCCATATTTTAACGTACACCAGGGCTGATTAAGCCTGAAGGCCTGAAAAGTCTAAGTGTTCAGGTTCTTTTCGTATTATTTTCTACTATTGACATGTTCCTAATGCCTAAGTTTTTCTTCCTAAATTCAATTTTTTTTAAATTTTATTCAGACTGATTAAATGAACTCAGAATCATGCAAATTACCACCTCCCCATGCTTAAGTTGGACAATGTCCTCGTTGACAAATACATTGATGCATGACGTGCCTTCGTGCGTGTGTGTTAAGAGGTGTCGTTATAGTTGCACTTGATACGTCGGTTTTAAAAGAAATAAACAGAGGTGAGTCCGAGTGTCGATCTCAGGGAGGCATGGAAATTGGATTTTGTTTACCACTTGTTATCACGAAAAAGGAGGAGTTTTGCTTGCGAAAGAGACGATTTTGAAAAGCGAGAGATAGAGAGAGAGTTTAGGGTTAGAAAGCTATTGGTTTTGATCATGCACTTTAAACAGAAAGTAAAATGGCAACTAAATGGAAAATAATCTCATTAAACATGCATTCATAGTTCATGGTTTACAATATTAAACACATGCTTCAACAAAAGTAAATGAAAGCTTAAAAGAGAGAGAGAGAGAGGTAGAGAGAGTGGAGAGCGACGAGGCAGCCACGGCGGTGGAGGAGGCTCCGTCGGCGGCTCGTCGTCTCCGGCGATTACAAGAGTGCCTAATACTAGCTAGGAGAGGAGTGGAGTAGTTGCAAGTGGGAGAGGATGCCTTGAATGGTGGTAGAAGGGGGTTTAAATAGAGTTAAGGGCTTCCTAAAAGAAGAATGTGCTTTAGCGACATCCAGGACGTCGCTAAAACCGCTTCCAGATACGTCGGTGAAGGCCTTCTGCCGCCGGTCAGCCGCTCGCCCCTCTCTCTCTTCAGGCGCGATCCGTGGATGTCGAACGAGAGCCATCCGATTGATGATCGGACGGCTGAGATCCTCCCGCGCCTGCGCTAGGATCGCGCTTCGGGTGCGCTTGCACGCGCGCGTTTCCGCCCGACGTGCGCGCGCGCGTTTCCGCCCGACGTGCGCGCGCGCGTGGGAGGTGGGGCGCTGTCGTCGCGCCGCGTGGCGCAATCCTAGCCGCTCGCTTCTGATCGAGCGGCTCAATTTTGCTGCGCCCTTCGCCCGCAAGTGATTTCTGCTCCGCGTGATTCGAACGCGCGTCGCCGCGACGCGGGCGTGCGCGCTAACCGTTGCGCCACGCCCGCGCTTTGTCGCGGCGACCGCGGGCGAGCGCGCGGATCTCGGCCGTTCGATCGAAGATCAGCGGCCGAGATGCGTCCTTGGCTGGCTTGGGGGCATGCGAGCGGCGGGGGCGGGGCGACATGGCGCGTTCTAGGCCGTTGATCTCCAGATCAACGGTCAGGATTTCTTGGGCCCATTGTGGGAGCTCCGGATGTCGGATTTGGCCGATTTTGAGTCCGTTAGACTCCGTTCGTCGTCCTGAATCCATCCGTGCGGTCCGATTGCTCATCTGAGGCCTGTTTTGACAAATGCTTTACACAAATGGCCATTAATACAGTTTATAAGCAATCTTGGTACTTGATGCATGCAATGCTCCTATTCTACTTTATGTTGTGCCTTTTATTCTAAAGATGGGCCATATTCAACCTAATTACTACCCCCTTGCGTGGTGTTATCATACCCCCATGCTTACTCCTTGCTAGTCCCTAGCAAGGTTTATTCTAGCCTTTATTTCTTTGGCGAATTCAAGAAGTAATTGCTTAGGCACTTCGTTACTTGTCAATAAGAGGAACTATACGAAGATCTTAATCTACAAAGACTAAGCAGCGTCCGGGTGTCTGCCAAAATACGAATCGCCCGAATCCTTGCTTTGTATATATAACTATACTTATGTATACGTATATATCTATATATGTCTTTTTAGAATTTTTAGAATTTAGTGTGGGTTGGTAACTTTTTACGGCTACCCAACCCACCCAAAACTCGGTCAAAACCCTAAGTGCTAAGCATCTTGGTGTGAATGTTGTGATAGACTTACTTAACGGTAATTGAGACAGACTTCGAGTTTCTACGCCTCTAGGTGACCGGAAAAGAAAATAAATTTTTGCCTGAAGGTGTATTTGTTCGATTGGTAGCTTTCTCCCTGCGTTCATTTTACTTGGGGTCAACACAAGGATTTTCCAGTGTATATCTCCCCGGCTTGTACTACTTCCCCGCTTCTTCCTTAGGTGTTTTTGGTCTTCTTTTTTTTTGTGCAATTATTGAGCTGGGCTCTGGACAACTGACCAATGGGCTGTTACCCACGATCACTTGCCAGCCATACTTGTGCGGTGAAGTGTGGTTTATTTTCTTTTCTTCTTTTTCCTTCTTTTTTTTTTTTTTAATTATTATTATTTTTTTTATGTAGGTGGCTTCCCTAATCTCAAATGTACCTAGAGGCAGCGAAAAAGAAAATGGCCTGTGGCTGGGTTCTGGACAACCTGCCAATGGGCTGTTACCCACGACAACTTGCCAGCCATACCACCCTAGAGAGTTCATTAGCTACCCAATTTCTGTCAAAATCTCCAAGAAGTGAGTCTGTGCAAAAACCTGTGTAGATGCTTAGACTCAAAGTTTTCCTGAGTTAGAGGGTGAGTTGATAAGTCGTATACTTATTACCTTATTTATTAGGTGGATTAGAATAGCTTAAAGTTGCAAGGGTTCGCCGCTAAATCCATATTTTAATGGACACCAGGGCTAATTAAGCCTGAAGGCCTGAAAAGTCTAAGTGTTTAAGTTCTTTTTGTATTATTTCCCACTATTGACAAGTTTCTAATGCCTAAGTTTTTCTTCCTAAATTCATTTTTTTTTTTAATCAATTAATTTATTCATTCAGACTGATTAATTAAGCTCAGGATTATGCAGTTTACCATCCCCCCCACGCTTAAGTTGGACAATGTCCTCATTGGCAGATGCATGGATGCAAAAGGGTTCAAAAAGATAGTACCTGAGTGACGTAAACTACCAGATCAGTCTGAATCCGCTGGGTTGCCTCCCAGGAAGCGCTGAGTTTAACGCCTCCAGCTGGGCGGTGCCTGGTGTCAGCCCTCAACAAGGGTGACACTTTCCTTGGGGGGTACCTGGGCTAGGAAATGCTTCAATCTTTGACCATTGACTGTAAAGGTGTGCCCGGTATTAAGATCGGCGATTTCGACTGCCCCATTGGAATAGGGCTTGACCACCCGAAATGGTCTTGTCCACTTGGACCTAAGTTTCCCTGGAAAGAGTTTCAGGCGTGCATCAAATAGCCAGACTTGTTGGTTTGGCTCAAAGGTTTTCCTATGAATGAGTCGGTCGTGGACGGCTTTCATTTTCTCCTTATATAGCCGACTATTGTCAAAGGCGTCCCGACGAATTTCTTTAAGCTCAGATAATTGAAGAGTCCTTTGCGCACCAGCTAACTGGGGATCCATGTTACATTGCTTAACAGCCCAGTAAGCCCAGTGTTCCAATTCAACAGGGAGATGGCAAGCTTTGCCAAAGACCAAGCGGTAAGGTGACATGCCTATCGGGGTCTTAAAAGTGGTCCTGTATGCCCACAGGGCATCATCAAGTCGTGTGGACCAGTCTTTCCTGTCAGGTCTCACAGTCTTCTGTAAAATGTTCTTGATTTGTCTGTTTGAGACCTCAGTCTGCCCATTTGTTTGTGGATGATACGGGGTGGCAATGCGGTGGTTTACCCCGTATTTTCTAAGTAGGGCACGGAACTGGGAATGGATAAAATGGCTTCCACCATCACTGATCATGGCCTTGGGTATTCCAAACCGGGAAAAGATGTTCTTCTTTACAAAGTCCATGACCGTCTTGTGATCGCATCGTCGGGTGGCGATGGCTTCAATCCATTTGGAACACAGTCTACCGAGACCAGGATATACTCGAAGCCGTTGGATGGTGGAAAGGGGCCCATAAAATCGATACCCCAAACATCGAAAATTTCGACAATCAAAATGGGCTGAAGGGGCATCATATCTTTTTTGGTCATTGTCCCTAGTGTTTGGCATCGTGAGCAAGTCTTGGCAAAGATTTGTGCATCCTTGAATAGGGACGGCCAATAAAATCCAGACTGCAAAACTTTTGCAGCTGTTTTCTTGCCAGAGAAATGGCCGCCACATGCTTGGTCATGACAAAAGGAAAGCACACTCTGAACTTCGTCTTCGGGGAGGCACCTCCTGATGATCTGATCAGCACAGAGGCGAAACAGCATGGGATCATCCCAGAAATAGTGCTTGGCCTCAGCCAACAACCTGTCCCGTTGCTGTCTGGACCAGCTGTGCGGGGTTTGTCCTATAACCAGGTAGTTGACATAGTCAGCATACCATGGCATTTTCTTGTTTTGCACGGCTAGGATGTGTTCATCAGGGAAGGTATCAGATAGAGGTAGGGAGGGTCCAATGTGGTCTGGATGAAGTCTTGACAGGTGGTCAGCCACCACATTTTTCGATCCGGCCTTGTCTTGGATTTCCAGGTCAAATTCCTGCAAAAGCAGGATCCATCTGATGAGCCTGGGTTTTGCGTCCTTTTTGGCCAACAGGTGCCGGATGGCTGAATGGTCGGTGTAGATAGTCACGTGGGATCCCAGCAAGTATGATCGGAATTTTTCCAGTCCAAAGACTACAGCAAGCAACTCTTTTTCTGTGACCGTATAATTACGCTGGGCCTCGTCCAACGTTTTGCTCGCGTAGTAGATCACCACAGGCTTCTTGTCTTGCCTTTGTCCCAGGACAGCGCCTATGGCAAAATCTGATGCGTCACACATAATCTCAAAATCCTGGGACCAGTCTGGGGGTTGAAGTACAGGTGCGGTGGAGACTAAGTCCCGGAGGGTATGATAAGCCTGGGTGCAATCAGGAGACATGTGGAAAGTGGCGTCGTTGGCTAGAAGGTCGGTCAAGGGTTTGGAAAGTTTGGAAAAGTCTTTGATGAACCTTCGGTAGAAGCCAACATGTCCTAGGAAAGAGCGAATCTGTCGGACCGAACTAGGTGGAGGAAGTTTGGAAATTAAATCAACCTTAGCTCGATCTACCTCGATGCCCTTATGCGAAACGATGTGTCCGAGGATAATTCCTTCTTGAACCATAAAATGGCTCTTTTCCCAACTTAACACCAAGTTAACCTCGATACATCGTTTCAGGATTTTCTCCAAGTTGCTCAAACAATGGTCGAATGAATTCCCGAATACAGAGAAATCATCCATAAAGACCTCCAAGTATTCACCCACCATTTCTGAAAAAATGGCTAGCATGCAACGCTGGAAGGTCGCGGGTGCATTGCATAACCCGAACGGCATTCGACGGAATGCAAACGTGCCATACGGGCAAGTGAATGTGGTCTTTTCCTGATCTTCCGGAGCAATTGCGACTTGGTTATATCCTGAATATCCATCCAGGAAGCAAAAATACTTCTGCCCTGCCAATGTTTCAAGGATTTGGTCAATGAATGGCAAGGGGAAGTGGTCCTTCTTAGTGGCTTCGTTAAGCTTCCTATAATCCATACACACCCGCCATGCGGTGGTGGTGCGGGTGGGAATGGATTCGCCATGATCATTAGTGACAACGGTGAGCCCAGCCTTCTTTGGAACCACTTGAGTGGGGCTCACCCAGGGGCTATCAGAGATAGGGTAGATGATGTCGGCGTTGAGCCACTTGATAATTTCTTTTTTAACGACCTCCCGCATGTTAGGGTTTAACCGTCTCTGCATCTGGCGGGAAGGTCGGGCCCCGTCTTCCAGGTAAATCTTGTGGGTGCAATAGGTGGGGCTAATTCCTCTTAGATCTGAGATGGTCCAACCAATGGCGGCCCGATGTTCTGAAAGAGTTGCAGTCAACCTTAGTTCCTGATCCTTGGTTAGATGGGAATTAATAATCACTGGGAAGGTCTGGCCAGGTCCCAAGAAGACGTACTTGAGATTCTCGGGCAATGGTTTAAGTTCAGGTGCAGGTGGGACCACAGTCGATGGGAATGGAAAGGGCGGTAGTTGATCAACATCGATTTCTTCAAATGGTGTCATGTGATGATACTCAGCCTTACAGAGGTCCACAGGTAATGATGGTGACGAGTCAGAACTACAGGTTTGGTGGTCTGAGACAGAATTGAGGGTAAGGCATTCCTCGATTAAAGTTTCCACGGGATCATGTTCCTCAATGTAATCACAATCAAAAGACTTTGTTGCCCGGAAGATATCTAATTGCATTTTCCTGTCTCCGAAGGCGATTTCCATACATCCCGTGTCGCAATCGATGTTTGCTTTAGCCGTGGCTAAGAAAGGTCTGCCTAAGATTATGGGTGCGTTCTGTAATTTTTCAGGGACTTCCATGTCGAGCACCAAAAAGTTGACTGGGAAATAGAAGTCCTTGACCCGTACAATCACGTCCTCGACAACCCCCTTCGGGGTTTTCACTGATCTATCCGCCAGCTGGATGGTGACAGGGGTTGGTGCCAGCTCCCCAAAACCAAATTGGTGGTACAAGGTTGTGGGAATTAGGTTGATAGAAGCACCTAGGTCCAGGAGCGCTCTATCAAATGTCATGTCCCCGATGTTGCAGGAAATCAGGGGTGCTCCTGGGTCAGTTCGTTTGAGTGGAAGGTTGCTTGATATCACGGAACTGGCTTGCTCAGAGAGTACAACCTTCCTAGGTGCTTGAGGTCTCGGCTTACGCTTGGGTGTACAGGCATCCTTTAAGAACTTGGCGTAAGCGGGGATGTGTTTGACAGCTTCTAGAAGCGGAATATTAATCTGTACTTGTTTAAAAATTTCCATCAGCTCCTCAGTTTCCACAGTATTCTTTTTTCTCTTGATTGTTTCCAAGGCCTCAGGATAGGGTGTCTGAATTGGTTCCATGTTTGGGTCCTTGGTTGGTGTTTCTTCTAAGTCGGGTAAAGTCTCGGGGAGAGTCGACCATTTGGGATCCTGGGTTTTGGTGCCGCTTCTCAAGGTCACCGCATTCGCAGAGGTATTGGGGCCATGGGGTGATCCTTGAGAAGATGAGGATGAAGAGGCGCCAATCCCAGGAGGTGTTTGTGGAGCCGGTTGGACCATATGAGCCTGCCCGGGGTTGCCTTGGAACCCTTACGAATTGGGGCCTCTGTTAATTATGTTTCGCGGGTTTGGTTGTGGTTGGGAAGGTAGAGATCCTTGCTGTTTACAGTCCAAGAGTTGGCTTAACTACCCTTTACCAAGGCCATTTCTTCCTGATGTTTTTGGTTCATGTCAGCCATCATCTTTATTAGGGTGTCCATTTGGTTTTGTGGGGGAGGGGCCGCCCTATTTTGGTTATATTGGGGTCTAACTGGTGGTCCTTGCTGATAGGGGGCAAGTGTGGCTGTTGGTTTGGCCTGGGCTGGTTTTGGAATTGCGGTAGTTTCTGGTTTGTCCAACCAAAGTTGGGGTGATTACGCCAGCCGGTGTTGTAAGTGTTGGAGAAAGGGTCAGGTTTTGCATATCCTTGGATGGCTTGCACATCTTCTAGAATAGCCGATATTGATGAAGAAGGAAGGGAGTAATCAAGGGTCGAGGGAGCAAAGGTCCCTCCTTGGAACATGGTTGGAGGTTGTTCCAGGTTTAGTTGGGTGAAGGGTTGGACCAGGTCAACATTATGTGCTCCCTTTGCTAGGGTGAAAGTCTGCAAGGGGTTCCTGGTCTGGTTTAGAAGCTCATCAATCTTCTTGTCCACCAATTCCACTCGATCCAACTTTTTGGCAATGATGTCCATGTCAACCATTCCAGAACTTGCTTGCACCTCATAAATCCCACCACGGGGTTGACTGGATATGTTAAACTGGTTCATGGAGGCATTGTTGAGCGAATTCTCGCTCATAGACTCAAAGAGCTCAAACGCGCTCTCCTCATCTTTGTTTAGGAAGTTTCCCCCACATGAGGCATCGACGAAGTTCCGTAGGTTGCTATCCAGACCGTGGTAGAAGATCTGGGCCAATTGCCACCCTGGAACTTCGTGGTGTGGGCATTTCCTCAAAAGTTCATTGAATCTTTCCCACGCCTCATGAAATTGTTCCCCCCCCTGGAGTGTGAAGGTAGTGATAGCTCTTCTGAGGGCATTGGTCTTTCCTATGGGGAAGAATTTCTTTAAAAATGCATGCCTCAGTTCCTCCCAGGTGGTGATGGGTCTACCTAGGGTTCTAAGCCAATGAGAAGCCTTGTCTCTTAATGAGAAAGGGAACATCTTGATTAGAACAATGTCAAGGCTAATGTTCCTAGGTTTTACTGTTCTTGCTATGCGGTCGAGATCTTCTAGGTGCTGAAAGGGGTCTTCATTTGAGCTTCCATGAAAGTGGCTCTGGATTAGACTTAATACATTAGGCTTTAGCTCAAAATTGTCTCCCCCTTCGGGGATCCTAAGGTGTGGCTCGACTCTAATGGCAGAAGGGTTATAGAAATCACGGAGGGGTCTTGGCTGGTTCTGAAATGGTGGTAAATCAAGTGGTGGTTGTCCTGGTATGTCATTGAAAGGTGGTGGTTGTTCTTGCGGGTTCTGTAACCGTTGTATGGCTTGCATGATGGTGTGGATTTGTTGTTGCTGAAGCCGATGGTTAGCATTGATTTGAGCCTGGACGACAGCCATAGCATCTGGTGGGGGTTGATCTTCAGCCTCATCTACCCTAGGTTCAGCCATGTTTTCAACAAAATTACGTCGCCTAGATTCCTGCCCCAAAACACACAATTCGGGATGCAGTGAGCGCCTCCCGTGCATACACTAGAGAAGAACAGGAGGGGATGTGGAGGGCGACATATGCGAGAAATGTGTTTCAATCAAGCCCGCAAGCCTAATCCTTATGGTGTATTCCTTAGGAGACCTAGAAATCTCACAAAGGGTGATTAAGTCCGTAAGCACTGGACTTCCCTTCTCAAGGCTAATCTGGCCAGGTTGATTACGAGGGGATTGCAGGGAAGGTTCTTCCTTTGGCTTGCGCCTCCGGTTCCATAGACCCCACAACCACGGTCGTTTGACACTGCCCCGCAGCCTAGTCACCAGATTCTACCAAGGGAATGAAAGCCAAGTGCCTAGCAGACAAAACCTCACCTTTTGAGACTTAACTCAGTCCTGCCTAGGGCACGTCTACTCAGTTTTAAAGGGCTAAGATAGTGCTTGTGCTTAGGGTGATGTGATGAGGCGTTGATTGGGGTGGTGCCTCTTAATGTTCTACTTTCAAAGTGTGTGCTTCTAGCAAAACATGATTTTCAAGCAAGGATTTGTTAAGATATAGTGTCTTTTTAGTGTTTCATCCTTACTTAAGTACTTTTTAGGGTTGACGTGTCTTAATTTTTTCAAACAAGTTTCAGTGGGCACGTCAAGTTCTGCACACAACTTAGTGAAAGTAGATTTCCTTTTATTTTTTAGAGGCTCTAAAACCCTAGTATACTCATCCTGATAATCATGCAGCTTCTATTAGATGAGTCAGTTTTAGGGTTGAGTGGTGCGGCCCAGGTCAACTCACGGTGGCTTCGCAAACACCACTCAAGAGAAAGAGAAAAGAACACTCCAAGAATTTATCTAGCATATTAGAGTGTACATTTTTTTGTAGGGTGATGTGTTAAGAATGTGGGTCAAGCAATCATTCACCACACCAATTTTTTTAGTTTTTATGATTTTTTTTAGCTTTTTCACGCAAGCAAACAATGAGAGAGAGAGTACTTACTATCGGTCCTCGAGGCGCCTACTTCCTTGCTACCATAGTGGAATGCGTCGCTTCGCCGTCCATGCGCCGAATTCCTGCAACCGTCAAGTAAAAAGGAAAATAGGGCATTAGACGATATGAGAATGAAGGTGGAATGGAGGTGATAAAACAAATCCGTTGCGTCCCCGGCAACGGCGCCAAAAACTGACGTGCCTTCGTGCGTGTGTGTTGAGAGGTGTCGTTATAGTTGCACTTGATACTTCAGTTTTAAAAGAAATAAACGGAGGTGAGTCCGAGTGTCGATCTCAGGGAGGCATGGAAATTGGGTTTTGTTTACCACTTGTTGTCACGAAAAAGGCGGAGTTTTGCTTGCGAAAGAGACGGTTTTGAAAAGCGAGAGATAGAGAGAGCTTAGGGTTAGAAAGCTATTGGTTTTGATCATGCACTTTAAACAGAAAGTAAAATGGCAACTAAATGGAAAATAATCTCATTAAACATGCATTCATAGTTCATGGTTTACAATATTAAACACATGCTTCAACAAAAGTAAATGAAAGCTTAAAAGAGAGAGAGAGAGAGGTAGAGAGAGTGGAGAGCGACGAGGCAGCCACGGCGGTGGAGGAGGCTCCGTCGGCAGCTCGTCGTCTCCGGCGATTACAAGAGTGCCTAATACTAGCTAGGAGAGGAGTGGAGTAGTTGCAAGTGGGAGAGGATGCCTTGAATGGTGGTAGAAGGGGGTTTAAATAGAGTTAAGGGCTTCCTAAAAGAAGAATGTGCTTTAGCGACATCCAGGACGTCGCTAAAACCGCTTCCAGATACGTCGGTGAAGGCCTTCTGCCGCCGGTCAGCCGCCCGCCCCTCTCTCTCTTCAGGCGCGATCCGTGGATGTCGAACGAGAGCCGTCCGATTGATGATCGGACGGCTGAGATCCTCCCGCGCCTGCGCTAGGATCGCGCTTCGGGCGCGCGTGCGCGCGCGCGTTTCCGCCCGGCGTGCGCGTGCGCGTGGGAGGTGGGGCGCTGTCGTCGCGCCGCGTGGCGCAATCCTAGCCGATCGCTTCTGATCGCGCGGCTTAATTTTGCCGCGCCCTTCGCCCGCAAGTGATTTCCGCTCCGCGCGATTGGAACGCGCGTCGCCGCGACGCGGGCGTGCGCGCTAACAGTTGCGCCACGCCCGCGCTTTGTCGCGGCGACCGCGGGCGAGCACGCGGATCTCGGCCGTTCGATCGAAGATCAACGGCCGAGATGCGTCCTTGGCTGGCTTGGGGGCGTGCGAGCGGCGGGGGTGGGGCGACGTGGCGCGTTCTAGGCCGTTGATCTCCAGATCAACGGTCAGGATTTCTTGGGCCCATTGTGGGAGCTCCGGATGTCGGATTTGGCCGATTTTGAGTCCGTTAGACTCCGTTCGTCGTCCTGAATCCATCCGTGCGGTCCAATTGCTCATCTGAGGCCTGCTTTGACAAATGCTTTACACAAATGGCCATTAATACAGTTTATAAGCAATCTTGGTACTTGATGCATGCAATGCTCCTATTCTACTTTATGTTGTGCCTTTTATTCTAAAGATGGGCCATATTCAACCTAATTGCTACCCCCTTGCATGGTGTTATCAATGCAACAGGGGTTCAGAAAGATATTACCTGAGTGAAGTAAAATACCTGATCAGTCTAAATCTTCTGGGTTGCCTCCCAGGAAGCACTGAGTTTAATGCCTCCAGCTAGGTGATGCTTCATGTCATCCCTCAATGAGGGTGACAACCTCCTTTGGGGGAACCTGGGCGAGGAAGTATTTCAATCTTTGACCATTGACTGTGAAAGTATGCCCAGTGTTTGGTTCTATGATTTCAACCGCCCCATTGGAGTAGGGCTTGACGACCCTATACGGTCCTGTCCACTTGGACCTGAGCTTCCCAGAAAAGAGTTTAAGTCAGGCATCAAAAAGCTAGACTTGCTGATTAGGCTCGAAGGTTTTTCTGTGGATGAGTTGGTCATGGACGGCTTTCATCTTTTCCTTGTACAATGATTATTCTCAAAGGCGTCCCGACGAATCTCCTCGAGTTAGAGCATCCTCTGCACACCAGCAAACTGGGAATCCATGCTACATTGCTTAATGGCCCAGTAAGCTCGGTGTTCTAACTTGACAGGAAGGTGGCAAGCTTTGCCAAAGACCAGGTGATAAGGCGACATGCCTATCGGGGTCTTGAAAGTGGTTCGGTATGCCCAAAGGGCATCATCCAATCGTGTGGACCAGTCCTTCCTGTCAGGTCTTACGGTCTTCTGTAGAATGTTCTTGATTTGCCTGTTTGAGACCTCGGTCTGCCCATTCGTTTGAGAATGATACAAGGTGGCAATGCGGTGGGTAACCCTGTATTTTCTGAGTAGGGCATGCAATTGGGTGTGGATAAAATGACTTCCACCATCACTGATCATGGCCTTCGGTATTCCAAATCGAGAAAAGATGTTTTTCTTAACAAGGTCCATGACAGCCTTGTGATTGCAACGACGGGTGGTGATGACTTCAATCCATTTGGAGACATAGTATACAGAGACTAAGATGTACTCAAAGCTGTTTGATGGTGGAAAGGGGCCCATAAAATCAATTCCCCAAATGTCGAAGATCTCGACAATCAGAATGGGCTAGAGGGGCATCATGTCTTTCCTGGTCATGGTCCCCAGAGTCTGGCAGCGAGAGCAAGTCTTAGCAAAGTTGTGTGCATCCTTGAATAATGAAGGCCAGTAAAATCTGGACTGCAAAACTTTTGCAGTCGTCGTCTTCCCTGAAAAGTGGCCACCACAAGCTTGGTTGTGACAAAAGGATAGCACACTTTGAACTTCATCCTCTGGGATACACCTCCTGATGATCTGGTCGTGTTATAACCCAGGGCATCAAACATCGTTTAAGACATCTGGGAAGTGGTCCAGACGTCTGACCAGACGTTTGGAAGCCTTCCCAGATGTGTGGAATTTAATTTTTTCGGTGTACGGGTTCGCATCTGCATGTATGCGCGCGTAGACTGAACCGCCACCCTCTTTCTTCTCTTTCCTCCCTCCTTATAGATGCAACCCTTTTTCTCTCTCTCTCTCCACACGGTTGCCTTCAAATACACCCCTCTCTCTCCCTCACCCTCACTCCACCGCCTTCTTCTTCATCTTCCTCCTGTCAGCAAGAGAGTGAGCGGGCGAGGGCAGCAGCAGCAGTTGCTGCGAGTGTGTGGGGAGGAGGGGCTGCTGCGAGAGGAAGAGAGAGCTCGAGGGTGAGGTTGCGAGCTCACCGAAGTAGCCAGAACCGACTGGCGGGTGCGCAGCAAGCGTGTGGTGCTGAGGAGGAGCTGCTGCAGCTTAGGCAGCAGGCAAGCACGGCACGGTCGTGCGCTGCGGGCAGAGGGAGAGGAGGTCCTGATTCTGGGAAAATTTCCCAGAATCAGACGTCTGGATATACGTCCAGACGACGAGGGAGACGTCTGGAGGAAGGTCCAGACGTTTGAAAGGTACGATATTTCTATCTTCCTTCTCCTTTCACGTGTACAGCCGTGCAGCCTTTCTGCCGAAGGTTTCTACATCGCTTCGTGTTGAGGATGGCCGCGTATGTGTGTAGGACTCGTTCGAGAAGGCACAAGGGCATGCCATCCCACACAGATCGGACGTCTGGGCACAGCACCAGATGACGGAGAGGGTCTCCAAACGTCCGGAGTGACATTCGGACGTCTGGGAACTAAGTCCAGATGGTTTAGCGGGCTTCTGGACATCTGAAGGATCGCGCAGGATCAAGGTATGACTTAAGCTATCATTTAAGACGTCTGGAAGATGTTCCAGATGTCTGATTTTGGATAGACTTGTCGTTTTTGACCCGTTTAGGGTACGTTTAGAGTCTGTTTTCCGCGTTTCAAGTTTCGTTCTTCTCAGATTTAGTTCCTCTACCTGTTTACAGTAATTGTATATTGTTATGAGTAGCTCGTTGTAATTGATCTTTGTGTTAGGACCCCGTTCCGTTGCTACTCTAGGGGTTGCAAGGCGCGCGGGCTTGCCAATCTTGCACCCAGTACTCTCGATTTTGCGGGTAGAGTGTCCATTTTAATTATTTATCAAAAATTATGCACTTGTGAAATAATTAATAGAGTCTAGGGTATTGCATGAACCCTAGGACTGAAAAACTAGATTGAATGATAGATCCTAGGGTATTGCATGAATCCTAGGACTGGAAAACTAGATTGAATGATAGATCCTAGGGTATGGCATGAATCCTAGGACTAGAAAACTAGATTGAATGTATATACATTGTAGTCTCGAAAAAGTAGAAAGGAAATGATAACTGCCTGTAATTGGTTAACAGTTGCCTGTTTATGAATGGATAATTATTGTTCAAAACATGGGTTATATGAATATAAGGCTGAAATGATGAAACCTAAATTGGCTGAGTTAAAAGAGCATGAACCCTACGGGGAATTAGGAGTAGAACTCCTGGGAAGTGAATGGAAAAGAATTGAGGAAGTGAGCTGGCCCTTGAGTACGGAGTACCAAGGAGAGCGACTATCCTCCTATTTAGTGCAGAGCGGAGCTAGCTGCCCTAGGGACCCGGGGTTAGGTCTGGCCACTTTGTACCGACTTTTGGCCCTCGTTACACAGTACCAAGGAGAGCTACTAGTGTAGGGAGAGCACTAGCTACCCCACGGGCCCTGAGGTTCTGCTAACCCTCCTACACCGACTTGTTAGGCCCACTGGGTAAACCAGGGTAGTCAGGCGAGGGTGCTTGGACTGTGGAGGGGCAAGACCCCTGTTTGGTTACTGTGGAGGGGCTGGACCCCTGTTACTGAGAGGGTTCTACCCTATACTGGTTCCGTGTTATGCTTTGGGCGCACCCGTTAATGGAAACAACTGACCGCGTGCCAGTGCGGTGCAGCTACCCGTGCCTTTATCGCACGTGCCATAGTCACTGTTACGTCTGTCAGCGATCTTGGGGTGGTTGACTGAGGGTAGGACCACCACGGGGGACTCTCCCAGCCAGGAGAGCACCACATGTTACTTTTACTTTTCGAAAAAGACTGCAACCAATATCGTTCCCACAAGGAACATTCAAGATCAAGAGAAAGATCTGAGAAATAATTCAATAATAAATAAATGGAAAAATAAAGGAAGAGATTAAGAATATAACAACTACTATCTACCTTACTGTTTTCTTAGCTTTTGGTTGCCACTCTACTCAGTGTTTCGCTGACGTGTCACCTTTGTCACCTTTTCAGGACAAGGTGTTGAGCAGCCAGAGTCGGCGGCTGCAGAGGGTGCTGGGCCTAGCAGAGCCTAGTAGTTTTACTTGTGTAGTACCCACTGTACTTTTCCTTCTGTTGTAGTGAGTATTTTCTGTTACCACTGTACTCTTTTCTTGTAAGCATCATGTTTATGTACATGTTTATTTCTTTTCTGTTGTGGTGGTGTATACTATAGTATTTCTCTTCTTTATTACTGTATTTTGTTATTGCTAGTTATATACATGGTGAATGTGGTTTATTTTACTACTCTTTTGGTTACTTTCTCGTTGGATGACTGGGTCTTGGGATCAGTCGAGTCGGTCTGATTCTCGTGTCTCGTAGGGATTCGGGAATTGGGTCATAACAGGTCGGCACAGAGGCGAAATAGCTTGGGATCATCCCAGAAATAGTGCTGGGCTCCATCCAAGAACTTATCCCATTGCTGTCTGGACTAGCTATGCGGGGTCTGTCCTACTACTAGGTAGTTGACGAAGTCGGCATACCAAGGTAGTTTTCTGTCTTGCACAGCTAGAATTTGCTCATCGGGAAAGGTGTCAGATAAGGGCAAGGAGGACTGAATGTGGTCCAGGTGTAGTCTAGACAAGTGATCGGCCACAACATTCTTTGACCCAGCTTTGTCGCAAATTTCCAGGTCAAATTCCTGCAAAAGCAGGATCCATTTGATGAGCCTGGGTTTTGCATCCTTTTTAGCCAACAACTGCCGGATGGCCGAGTGATCCATATAGATGGTCATGTGGGATCCCAGAAGGTAAGATCGAAACATTTCGAGTCCAAAAACTACGGCGAGCAGTTCTTTTTTCTGTGATCGTATAGTTTTGTTGGGCCTCGTTCAACTTCTTACTTGCGTAGTAGATCACCACGGGTTTCTTGTCCTGTCTCTGTCCCAGGACTGTGCCTATGGCAAAGTATGATGCATCACACATGATCTCAAAATCTTGGGACCAATCTGGGGGTTAAAGTACAGGTGCGGTGGAGACTAAGCCCCTGAGGGTGTGGTAAGCCTGGATGCAATCAGAGGTCATGTGGAATAGGACATCATTGGCCAGAAAGTCGGTCAAGGGTTTGGAGAGCTTGGAGAAGTCTTTGATGAACCTTCGGTAGAAGCCAATGTGTCCAAGGAACGAGCGGATTTGCTGGACCGAGCTAGGTGGGGGAAGTTTGGAAATCAAATCAACTTTAGCTCGATCTACCTCAATGCCCCTATGCGATACGATGTGACCTAGGACTATTCCTTCTTGAACCATGAAATGGCTCTTTTCCTAGCTTAACACCAAATTAACCTCGATACATCGTTTCAGGATTTTCTCCAAGTTGCTCAAACAATGGTCGAATGAATTCCCAAATACTGAGAAATAATCCATAAAGACCTCCAGGTATTCACCTACCATCTCTGAAAAGATGGCTAGCATGCAATGCTAAAAGGTAGCGGGTGTGTTGCATAACTTGAATGGCATACGATGGAACACGAACGTGCTGTACGGGCAAGTGAATGTGGTCTTCTCTTGATCTTCCGGAGCAATTGCAACTTGGTTATTGATTAACCCATATTTGTGGGCTATTTAAGTATTTAAGTGCCTAGACAATAAGTTAATTCTAACATTTATTTAGCATAAATTAGGATGTAAATAGATTAATTCATATTTCTGATTTAATTACATAATTCATGGATTGCATTCATATTTAAATACATTTAGAATTAACTTAGAATTGCATTCATTTAATTAGTTAACCAATTAGGTGCATTGTAAGCATTATTTTAAGTTAACATAAAAGTTGAGGGTTTGTATATAAATAACCATAATATTTTATTATTATTTTATTCTTCTTCTATGAGCAACGGCTGCATTTCTTCCTCTAGCTGCCGCATTGAAGAGCCCAATCAAGGAGTAGCACCAAAAGTGGATCTAGTCTCCTCAACTGGGATAAGGAAGAGAGGGAGGCTACCATGCTCCAGAGGCCACCATCCCCGACCCACCACTGTGCAGAGAGTTGACCTCTCGTCCGCTCCACCACCACACGGCCTCAACCATGGCAACGAGCCTCCACCACCGTAGGCGTATGGCGTGACAGGCCACATTGCCATCGAGAGCTCATTTGCATTACATGAGCACATTAGCGTGCACCACCCTCATCACCATCACCAGCATCCACCACTGTAGCCGCTGCAACTTCATGCCCCCGTCCATTAAGACGTCTAGGAATGTTCCCAGACGTCTGAAACTCCTACAGCAACACCTTCATCTTCTTCCCCCATCCTCTGTTCCCACGCGCAGCAGCAGCCACTTCCAACGCCACATTGTGCACGATAGTCCAGGTCGCTGTTCCACACGCACCATGTGCGGCCATCCGCAGGCACATGCACCAGCTACAGCGTTGCCCAACCGTGCACCGCACCTCCTGCAGCACGCACCAGCCCATAGCATCGCACGCCCCTCTCCAGCACGCGCAGTCACCTCCAACACCAGTGCCATTCTCGCACCAAGTGCCCCTCTGCGTGTGTCTGTGCCTCCACCACGCCTCCGCCATGCCTCTCCGTGTGCACAGCATGTAGCCCCGGCCTTCACCCCCAGCGCACACACCTGTGCTACACCTCCAACCCACGCGCGCAGCCACTATGCACAGCAACTTCCCCACAAGTCCGCGCAATCTGCAGTGCGCGGGTTGTTGCGTGAGGCTAGCATATCCAGCAGCAGCAACTGCATCCTTCAGCGCCTCCCCACGTGCGGCCTGCAGCCGAGGTCAACAGCGCCTGCGCGCGCCCGCATGGCCTGTGCATCCACCGCCTCCATCAGCATGAAGCCCTTCAGTGCACACGCCTCCTCTCCATCTCCAGCTGTAGCAGAGAGCTGCAACCACCGTCAACTGCCGCCGCTCCTCTCCTCGTCGCCACTGCCTCTGACCACCATTGGCCATGAGACCACCACCATCGAATAACCGTCGGGTCACTCAACCTCCGGTGAGCTTCTCGCCTTGAATCGCTACCTCTTCCTTGCACAAAGACAAGGGGAAGAATTTCCCATATTTTGATACAATAAAGCTCCGATTAATATTTACATTTAGTGCCATTGTGAACTTTTATTATTATTTTATTATGCTGCATTGCAAAATATATCCTTTAATTGTGCAAAATTGCTATTTCAGCATTAGCATTTATTGTTTACCTAATCTAAAAGTGATTTTGATTCGGTTTCTTGACTAAATTAATAGTGAACATCGATTTTTGACCCTTGCGAGTTTAAATAGGCCATTGCCTCTCTATGGACATGACCCACTCCTAATTGAGTGGTTATATTAATTGTTGATTAGTCGATTTTTCCATTATATAGAACTACGAATGATGCGTCATTTTATGTGACAAATGACTTTAAAAGCAAAGAATCGACTCGTCAAATGGCACCGTTGCCGAGGAGGCAACAGTCTTAATTAATTGACAATTATTCATTTGTTCAAATTGATTTTTAATTAAGGCATATTTAACCTGTTTTATCTGATTTGGTGCGAGGTACACATATTACGCATGAATTGTTGCATCGGCCTCAGAAACGCCATGGTGGACCTTGTTTTCACCACTTTGGAGGAGGAATCGAGTTTCACATATACGAGGAAGAGCTTGAACATTGGCGAACTTTGTTGTCACGAACTAGGAGGACATCTAAAGTGATCATGTTCATCTCTGTTGATTTGTCAAGTAGATAGAATTTATGTTTTAGAAATTTACTTTTCTTTATTTTCTTGCACTTACATTTGGTTTGAGACCCTTGTTCTGGGGTATATTTTTAGGGGTTTGTTCCCCGATTTTGTTTTAGGCCCGTGTTGGGTAATTTTTGGGAGCCTGTTCCCTTTTCTTTAGATTTAGGTTTTTAATTTATTTTGTGGATTGTTTACCCTTTAATTTGATTGTGCATAAGTAGCTAAAAGCAAAAAAAATTAAAAAAATGAGCTATCCGCTAGAAGTTTCTTGCCCTTAGGTCGAATCATTTAGGATTGAATGAGCAGCATCTAGATCTAATTCTTGTCTTGCATATTGCATGAAGAATGTTGGAATCAGGTATGCACTTCTAACTTTGCATTTCTACCTATCATGCAAATGCATTTGGACTAATTTCAAGACCACCTAATCTTTATTGAATAGATCTAACAAGTGATCACATATTTTCTGGAAAAATGACTAATTAAAGGAGGGACATTTTAAAAACCAAGGATTTGATTTTCAAACTTGCCGTGCGATTCAAAATTCAAAATCTTTTGTGGTGTATGCACACTTATATCTCTTGCACCACAACACGCTTTTAGACACTCCTTAGATTTGGAAATACTAGGACAAGAGCCCTCCTATCATTGGATTCTGAAGTGTTTAGTACTTGAGATCAAAGGTTTTGTAACTCTGAAGAGGGGGATTCCCTGTCATGGATTTTTGGGGGTAGTTGAGAAGCACCGCTAAAGCACAGCTTCAAAGGAAGGCTTAGGCCTACTTGCATCCCTCGATCTTCCATCTTTGGAGTTGCTCTACCATTTGAGATTTAGGGAAGAACACCTAAGCTCCAATTAGGCCTTCTTAGGTGAGCCGTAGGTCGACAATAAGCGTGTAAATTGATTGAACAAATTGTATTGTCACCTGCAATGTGACTTAAAGTCGAAAGCCTAAATTGGGAAAGACCTAAAAAGTCCTTTTTGAATTGTGTTTTGCTTGGGGAATTCTGATTGAAGTGTGAGTTAGAATGGACCACATGGATTTTCATCCTTTCACATCTTGCCCACACCCTCACCCCCACTTTTCACTCTTCTATCCCATATGCCGAGATGATTCATCCTTTGATGGACAAAATGACAATCATTGGGATCCGTTTTACTCCTATTATAGGAGTATTGGCCTGGTTAAGCCCCAAATCAGTGAGCAGAACCTAGGAGCGGGATTTGCTTTGCCCAATATCCCACACACCATAGAAATACCCAACCCACCCTCCCTGAATAATTATAATGGTTGGACGGACACTCCTAGGTACTATAAGCTTGAGCCTGACTTCTCTCATGATAGAAATGACCTCTCCTCCTTGAAGATGGAAATACAAAAAATGCAAAATGAAATGATTGAATTGTTAGGAGAATCTTCGAGAGCAGGCCAACAAGAAAGAGATGAAATTAGCCAGCCAATCTACCCCATTGAGGATGACGTACACCCATCTACAATTGATGCATCTCCCGTGGGAGAGCTACACTTTAAGTTGGAAGGAAATTTTGGGGATTATGTAAGGGAGAATAGCTACTTTTCGAGGATCAATTTTGAAACCTCCCCATTAGATGACACTTCCTTGAGAGATCCACGCCTTAAGTGGGAGGAAGATACATATGAAAGTAGCTATGCATTGGATGAAGAAAGGTGGTAACCCAAGGAAGATGATGATAAGGTTGAGTATCCACCTGAATTATATTGGAGTCAAAAGAAGGGAATGATGGTACCATTGGATGACCTCGACCCAAATGATAGTATTTTCGTGACATTTGATGAAGTGGGATGAAGTTAAGTTGTTAATCCTACCCTCCCTTTTGATTACAAGATGGAACTCAAGCCCACCCTTAGGGAACTTAACCCTGAAGAAATTGACCTATCTGAGGAGTCCGATGTTACCAGTATAAACCAGTTACCTCAGATAGAGTACCCTAGGGGATCTGCTAAGATATTATATGATTCTAGACCTCGGATATATGATGAATCATATGATGAGGAGAAGGACGAATTATATGAGGAACCTACATTCAAGATTTGGAGTGACACTAAGGGTGATTATGTCTTATTTGAAGAGTTAGCCCCTGAGGATGTCACAAATTTGACCAAATTAGGTTTCCTTAGCACACCCATTGATGATATTTCTCCTCATGATGAAATGATGGAAAATTTGGAAGCAACTTCTAAGATTTATGTGGATTCACATCTAGACTCTGAGGAAGATTTGAGTAAAGAACAAGAACCTGAGGATGACATTGATAGGATAATCCCTAGATCTATTGCTTCCAACCCTCCTTCATTTGTTTTGAAGTCACCCTCTGATTCACTTATGTCGGAAGGCGAAATTGTGACTCCTGATGAAGTGCAGGAAGATACATGTGATAGTGCAAGGAATGCTAGGGATGCAATTGAGGATTTGGAAAGAGTGTCAAGGATGGACACCGAGCTGATTAAACCCAACCTAGATCTTATGGCCATCCCGCAACCTCGAAACTTGGACGCCCTAGACGATCCTTGCCTTAGAGATTTGCTCACTTTTGTTCTGACCGAGGGGCTTAACAAACTAATATTTCCTGTAATGGAGTATGGGGTATGGATTGATGATTTCTTTAGTCAGTCCATTGCCTTGGGGATCTATCTCTGCATCATTCCATCCCCATTCCTTTTGAAGGATCCTTGTCATCCTCCCCCTACCCCTTCAGAGGTTGTTATGCCAGTTTATCCTTTGAACCTCTTCTGGTGACTTGGGAAGTTTTTATTCCCATCCTGGTTGGGCGAGCATTTGCTATCGGGATTCATCATCAGCTTGCCAACATCTTAGGTTACCTATTTTCTAGGTTGGCATTACTTTGCTCATTTTTAGGGCCTATTTCTATGATCCTTGAACCTGATTTGCAGGTTCTTTGGCTACTCGGCTGCTAACAAAAGAATGGTAGCCCATTTCTGACCCAGGTAATATCCTTCTATGCAATGAGGACATTACAGATTTTATGCATGGGGGGGTGTACTTGGGGATATACATAGCATAGTGCATTCATGCATTTAATTAAAGCATTCTGCATTTCATACATTTGTATTGAAAAAAAAAATAATAATAAAATAATTTTTAAAAAAATTTTTGAGCTTAATTGGCTAGGTCTTGCATTCTTAAGCAAATCAGAACTCTAGGTGAGACTAAGTTGGTTCTAGGGTCAAACTTTAGAAGCTAAATGAGCTACTAGCTTTAGACTTTTAGGGTCCTTTGTGGACTTAAAAACTTAAGTAGGAGTTAAGTTGTGGACCATTCTTCAAGAGGTTGAGGAAGGAAAGCTAGGGATTGAGTTAAAAGGTGGGGTAGTACCTGGAGTCTTGTTCTACCTTTTGGTTTATGGGTCCTTGTAACCCAAGCATCCAAATTTCGCACACTTGGTCTTGTGTAAGTAAGTAATCACCTTAATTCATTTTGTAAAAGAAATTTGGTTCTCTTAGTTTTGACTTAGGAGAGGCTTGAAAATACAATTTGATTGGAAGAGTTCCTACTGCAGGAGAGGTGGAGTATATACGCACCTTGAGGATGCGATGATAATATATTACCTCCTCGATGCCTGTCTCTTAGGATATCCATCCTAGTGGGGGCATGTAAGAGCATTGTGCGGTTCAGGTACCATGGGCAGCCCTATCTCGAAGTGCCGATTGCCATAGGCTTGAATTCGCTTAAGAAATCCATGGGCGATACTATCTCGAAGTGTCGATTGCCAGGAGTTCTTGGGGTCGCTATGGGCGGTGCTATCTCGAAGCATCGAAAACCAGGCACCCTTCGAGGTACGGTGATGGGGACAATGAATCCGACACAGACCGTGTTGATAGTTGATCCGAGGTTAGACTTAGAGGAATCAAACAAAAAAAAAAATTATTAAGAGAAAAATCCTTTTTCCTTTAACTCAAATAACTTAGAGCAACGCATATGCACGAATGCTTTAATCTCAGGGATCAATAAACCTTAGGGTAGAGTCAGAAATCAGGGAAACTTGTGCTTGTAACTCGTCTTTAGCCGACCTAGTCTGTAACTTAACAACTACTTGGGAACCTTAGGTCTAAAGTTTGAACATAATATGTTTCTAAAGGAAGACCAATTGGGTTGGCTAGTCTACTTGGAGTGCTAGGTTTTGCTTGATTTTGCTAGGGACTAGCAAAAACTAGGCATGGGGGTATTTGATTAGCTCATATTTGTGTGCTATTTAAGTATTTAAGTGCCTAGACATTAAGTTACTTCTAACATTTATTAGGCAAAATTAGGATGTAAATAGATTAATTTATATTTATGATTTAATTACATAATTCATGCATTACATTCATATTTAAATACATTTATAATTAACTTAGAATTGCATTCATTTAATTAGTTAACCAATTAGGTGCATTGCATGAATTATTTTAAGTTAACATAAAAGTTGAAGGTTTGTATATAAATAACCATAATATATTATTATTATTTTGTTCTTCTTCTATGAGCAACGGCTGCATTTCTTCCTCCAATTGTCGCATTGAAGAGCCCAATCAAGGAGTAGCACCAAAAGTGGATTTGGTCTCCTCGACTGGGATAAGGAAGAGAGGGAGGCTGCCATGCTCCGAAGGCCACCATCCCCGACCCACCACTGTGTAGAGAGTTGACCTCTTGTTCGCTCCACCACCACCAGCCTCAACTGTGGCGACGAGCCTCCACCACCGTGGGCGTATGGCGTGATAGGCCACACCGCCATCTAGAGCACGTTTGCATTGCCATGAGCACCTCAGCGTGCACCACCCTCACCACCATCACCAGCATCCACCACCTCAGCCGCTGCAACTTCATGCCCCTGTCCGTTAAGATGTCTGGGAATGTTCCCAGACGTCTGAAACTCCTACAGCAACACCTTCATCTTCTTCCCCGATCCTCCGTCCCCACGCGCAGTAGCAGCCACCTCCAACTCCACATTATGCACGATAGTCTAGGTCGCTGCTCCATGCGTACCATGTGCGGCCATCTGCGTGCAAACGCACCAGCTGCAATGCTTCCCAACTACGCACCGCAGCTCCTGCTGCACGCACCAGTGTGCAGCATCGCATGCCCCTCTCCACTGCATGCAGTCACCTCCAACACCTGCGCCATTCCAGCACCAAGTGCCCCTCTGCGTGTGCACAGCAAGCAGCCCCGACCTTCACCCCCAGCGTACATGCCTGTGCTACACCTCCAGCCCACACATGCAGCCACTGTGCACAGCAGCTTCCCCGCAAGTCCGCGCAATCAGCAGCGCGCGGGTTATAGCGTGCGGCCAGCAGCTTCCAACAGCAGCAGCTGCATCCTTCAGCGCCTCCCCCCATGCGGCTTGCAGCGCTCAGCAGCAGCAGCTGCGGTCGAGCTCAGCAACACCCACGTGCACCTGCACGGCCTATGCGTCCACCGCTTCCATTTGCGTGAAGTCCTTCAGTGCACATGCCTCCTCTCCGTCTCTAGCAGTAGTAGAGAGCTGCAACCACCACTGACCGCCACCGCTCCTCTCCTCGCCGCCACCGCCTCCGACCACTATTGGCCACAAGACCACCACCATCAAATAACCCTCGGCTCACTCAACCTCCGGTGAGCTTCTCGCCTTCAATCGCGGCCTCTTCCTCGCGCACGGACAAGGGGAAGAATTTCCCCTGTTTTGCTACAGTAAAGCTCCTATTAATATTTACATTTAGTGCCATTGTGAACTTTTATTATTATTTTATTAAGCTGCATTTGTGCAAAATTGCTATTTTAGCATTAGCACTTATTTTTTACCTAATCTGAAAGTGATTTTGATTTGGTTTCTTGACTAAATTAATAGTGAACATCGGTTTTTGAACCTTGTGAATTTAAATAGGCCATTGCCTCCCTGTGGACATGACCTGCTCCCAATTGAGTGGTTATATTAATTCTTGATTAGTCGATTTTTCCACCACATAGAACTACAAACGACTCATCATTTTATGTGACAAATGACTTTAAAAGCAAAGAATCGACTCATCAGTTATATCCTGAATATCCATCCAGGAAGAAAAAATACTTCTGCCCTACCAATCACTCGAGAATCTGATCAATGAATGGCAAGGGAAAATGATCTTTCTTGGTCGCCTCATTGAGCTTCCTGTAATCAATACATACCCGCCAAGCAGTGGTGGTGCAGGTGGGGATGGATTCGCCACGCTCATTGGTGACAACGGTAAGCCCGGCTTTCTTGGGGACCACTTGAGTAGGGCTCACCCAGGGGCTATCAGAGAAGGGATAAATGATGTTGGCGTCAAGCCATTTGATAATTTCCTTCTTAACGACCTCCTGCATATTTGGGTTTAACCGTCTCTACATCTGACAGGAGGGTCGCGCCCCATCTTCGAGGTAAATCTTGTGGGTACAGTAGGTGGGGCTAATTCCTCTCAAGTCTGAAATAGTTCAGTCAATGGCAGCCCTATGTTTTGATAGGGTCGTGGTCAACCTAAGTTCCTGATCCTTGGTTAGGTTGGCGTTGATAATCATTGGGAAGGTCTGGTCAGGTCCCAGGAAGACATACTTGAGATTCTCAGGTAGTGGCTTTAGTTCAGGTGTAGGTGGAACAATGTTTGATGGAAAGGGGAAAGGTAGGAGTTGATCAACATCAATCTCCTTGAACGGTGCTGGTTGATGGTAATCAGCCCTACAAAGGTTTGTGTGCACAGATGGTGACGGGTCAGAGCGGTCGTCACAAGATTGGGTCTGGTAGTCTGAGACAGAACTAAGGATGAGGCATTCCTCGACCAAGGGTTCCACAGGATCATGTTCCTCGAGACAGTTGCAATCAAGAGACTTGGTTGCCCAAAAGATATCCAACTGCATCTTCCTGTCACCGAGGTAATTTCCATACATCTCGTGTCACAATCGATGTTTGCCTTAGCCGTAGCTAAGAAAGGTCTGCCTAGGATGATGGGTGTGTTTTTTAGCTGTTCAGGGACTACAATGTCAAGAACCAAGAAGTCGACCGGGAAATAGAAGTCCTTGACCCGAACAATCACGTCCTCGACAACCCCCTTCGGGGTCTTCATAGATCTCTCGGCCAACTGGATGGTCACAAGTGTGGATGTCAATTCTCCGAATCCAAATTGGTGGTACAGGGTCGTCGGAATTAGATTGATGGAAGCACCTAAGTCCAAGAGCACTCTATCAAATGTCATGTCCCCGATATTGTAGGATATCAGGGGTGCTCCTAGGTCAGTTCGCTTGAGTGGAAGGTTACTCGATATCATGGAACTTTCTTTCTCTGAGAGCACAACCTTCCTAGGTGCTTGAGGTCTTGGCTTACGCTTTGGTGTACAGGCATCCTTTAGGAATTTGGCGTAAGCTGGAATGTGCTTGACGGCTTCGAGGAGCAGAATATTAATCTGAAACTGCTTAAAGATCTCCAAGAGCTCCGCATTCTCCGTAACACTTTTCTTTTTCTTGATCATCTCCAAGGCCATGGGATATGGTGTCTGAATGTGAATAGGTCTATTTCTCGGTCCTTGGGTTTTTCCTACGCCTCTTCAGAGTCAGGCATTTCAGGGGGTGAAGTCACGGGAGGAGTCGGCCATTTGGGATCCTAGGTTTTGGTGCTGCTTCTCAAGGTCACCGCATTTACAGAGGCATTGGGACCATGGGTTGATCCTTGAGAAGACGAGGAAGAAGAATAACCAAACCCGGGGTGTGTTTGTGGGGCTGGCTGGACCATGTGGGCTTGCTCGGGATTGCCTTGGAACCCTTGCGAATTGGGGCCTCTGTTAATCATGTTTCGCGGGTTCTGTTGTGGCTAAGAAGGAAGGGATCCCTGTTGTTTACAATCCAATAGCTGGCTCAACTATCCCTTCACTAAAGCCATTCCCTCCTGGTGTTTTTGGTTCATTTCAGCCATCATTTTAATCAGGGTGTCCATTTGGTTTTGTGGGGGAGAAGCCACCCTATTCGAATTATAGGGGGGTCTAACCGGTGGACCTTACTGATAGGAGGGTGGGTTTGGCTACTGGTTTGGCCTGGGCTGGTTCTAAAATTGAGGTGATTTCTGGTTTGTACAAGGAAAGTTTGGGTGATTGCGCTAGCCGACGTTGTAGGTGTTGGAGAAGGGGTTAGGTATGGAATAACATTGGATACCCCGGACATCTTCAAAGATGGAAGGTGTTGAGGGGGAGGGAAGAGAATAATCATGGGTTGGGGGAGCAAAGGTCCCTCCCTTGAACATGGTCAGGGGTTGTTCTAGGTGCATCTGGCTTAGTGGCTGGACCAGGTCAACGTTGTGATCTCCCTTTGATAGGGAGAGGGTCTGTAGTGGGTTTCTGGTTTGGTTCAATAGTTCATCTATCTTTTTATCTACCAATTCCACTCGATCCAATTTCTTAGCAATGATATCCATGTAAACCGTTCCAGAATTTGCTTATATCTCATAGATCCCACCACGAGGTTGACTGGATCGACTAAACTGGGTCATGGAGGCATTGTTGAGTGAATTTTCGCTCATAGACTTGAAGAGTTCAGACGTGCTCTCCTTGTCTTTGTTCAGGAAGTTTCCCCCACATGAGGCATCGACGAAGTTCCGAAGGTTGCTGTCCAGACCATGGTAGAAGATCTGGGCCAATTGCCACCTTGGTACTTCGTGGTGTGGGCATTTCCTTAATAGTTAATTAAATCTCTCCCACGTCTCATGGAACTGTTTCCCACCCTGGAGTGTAAAGGTGGTAATGGCTCTTCTGAGGGCATTGGTCTTTCCTATGGGGAAGAATTTCTTTAAGAATGCATGCCTCAGTTCTTCCCAGGTGGTGATGTGTCTTCCTAAAGTCCTAAGCCAATGAGACGCTTTGTCTCTCAGTGAGAAGGGGAACATCTTGATCAAAACATTGTCTAGGCTAATGTTCCTGAGTTTTACAGTCCGGGCGATCCGATCAAGATCCTCTAGGTGCTGGAAGGGGTCCTCATTTGAGCTTCCATGGAAGTGGCTCTGAATCAGGCTTAGGACATTTGGTTTCAGCTCAAAATCATCTCCCCCCTTAGGGATCCTAAGGTGTGGCTCAATCCGAATCGCAGAAGGGTTGTAGAAGTCACGGAGGGGCCTAGGTTGGTCTTGGAATGATGGTGGATCAAGTGGTGGTTGTCCTTATGGGTCCTGGAAAGGTGGTGGTGGTTGCCCCTGTGGGTTCTGCAACCGGTGTATGGCTTGCATGATAGTGTGGATTTGTTGCTGCTGAAGCCGGTGGTTTGCGTTGATTTGGGCCTGGATGATGGCCATTGTATCTGGTGGAGGTTGGCCCTCAACCTCATCTACCATAGGTTCAGCCATGTCTCTAGCAAGATCAAGTCTCCTGGATTCCTGTCCCAAAACAAACAACTCGGGATGAAGTGATCGTCTCCCATGCATGCACTAGAGAAGAACAGGAGGGGATGCGGAGAGCGACAGATGCGAGAAGTGTGTGTGCACAACCAAGCAGGCAAGTCTAGTTCTTATAGTGTATTCCTTAGGGGACCTAGAAATCTCCAAAGGAACGATCAAGTCCATGGGCACGGGACCGCCCTTCTGAAAGCTAATCTGGCCAGGTTGATTACGAGGGGATAGTAAGGAAGGTTCTTCCTTTGGCTTGCACCGCTGGTTCCGTAGACCCCACAACCACAATCGTTTGACACTTCCCTGTAGCCTAGTCACCAGATTCTACTAAGGGAATGAAGGCTAAGTGCCTAGCAAACAAAACCATGCCTCTTGAGACTTAACCCAGTCTTGCCTAAGGCATGTCTACTCTGTTTTAATGGGGCTAGGATAGTGCTTGTGCTTAGGTTATGTGATGAGGCGTTGATTGGGGTGGTGCCTCTTAGTTTTCTAATTCGAGTGTGTGTGCTCCTATTGATTGCGTAGCAATCATGGGTCTTAATTGACTTAAATTAGGCTAGGACTTAGCATAAGTTAGGGAAGTTCATGCATGCATAAGCATTATTTGCATCCTTACTGCTTTCTTTTAGCTATGCATAAAATAATGCTATAATGTATTGATTAGGTGCATTATGTCAATTGCAGGTAATAAGCTGATCAGAAGCTAGATCTGAAGCTGGATCTAAAGCTGGATCTGAAGAACAAAAGAATAACGGTGTTGCAGCAGAGTTGGAGTGGAAGATTTAGATTAGATGTAGTAGATAATAATGTAAGGGAGTTAAGGTATGCTATTCTATTAAGTAGGAATAAAGCAATAAATTGTGAAGAACTTAGGTCCATCCTAGCCCTGGGATAGCCTAGAAGCCTCCCCAAGCCTTAGCCACCGTTAAATTTGGTCACTGCACCCCAGGAAACCATAAAACCCTAATTCTAGCCTCTATCTAGATGTCTAGATGAGTTATAGGATGTACAAAACCCTTAGCCAACTCCCGCACACCTTAAACCCACTTTTGCAGTGTTATTGGACGTCCAGACACTTGGCCAGATGTCCGATTTCTATAGAATACCCAAGACAGAACCTAGAATCCCTCCTGACTCTGACTAGATGTCCAGACAACAAGTCTAGACTTCTAATTTTTCACTATAAGACATTTGACAACTTTATTAGATGTCTGATACTGTCCTCCAATTCCTATTTTGGAATTCAAGCCTTGATCTTGGATTTCTAGGTCCCTAAACCAAATTCTAACCCCTTAGGAACCTAAATTAAGGTGCCCCAACCCTAGTACATCACCTCTAGACCTCGCTAAGGACCTAATTAGGTCCTCACTAAACCTAATTGACTTGGATCATGGCCAATCTCTTCAATCTATTCAATTAGACTCATTGAGTCTAATTGAGCCCTGATCTCAGCCCACACTATCCAATTGGACTCAGTGAGAGTCCAATTGACCTAGACCTAACTTAATTGAGTTATTTTACTCTCAATTAAGTTTTCACACACCCAATTAAACTTGTATTAAGTTTAATTGCACTTTACCTTAGTGAATTAGGGTTTACAACCCTAATTTGACGCCTACCTTGACCTAAACCCACTGGAACCTAACCTAATCAACCTAGCCTCCTAAGTTTCGACCCACACACACCCACACACACCATCCACATGAAAGTACCTAGCCTAGAGTTCTCTAGAACTCTCTACAATTTGTTGTTGCCTTGGTTGCTAAAATTAGCAACCAAGAGCCATTCAATTTTTAGATCCACATTTAGTGCATCTAAAAACCACCATCCATCCTCTCTCTCACTCTCCCATGAGCTCCCACCACAGGCCTCTCTAGAGAGCTTCCCTTAGGTCTATAAAAAGACCTAAGAGGTGGCCATTTGCACCCATCCACTCTTGGCTTCATCCACTCTTGGTTCCATTTAGCTTAGTTTCATTCCACATCCACTCCACCTCCATGTCCACGAGTAGCTTCACCATGGCCACCACCACCTCCATGACAAGATGCTGGATCACCTCTCCAACCTCTCTCCAAGGGCCAGCCTAAGCACCATTGGCTGCCCCTCCTCCTCTCAACCAACTCAAAGGCCATCGGAGCCAAGTCCGAATGCCCTTATTTTTGCTAGATTAGATTATAGTTTTTCTTAGATTTACATGTTTTATTTACTGGTTAGTAGTGTAGCTCTATATTCTCCCCCAATGATGCAAGCATAATCTCCCCTTAGATTCATGTATGCGATCGTTTTCTATTAGCTAGATTTGTATTTCCAAGCATTCCTCTATAAGCTTTCCACAAGCTTAATGCTGTAGCCACCATCATGAATTGAATGAATGAAAACATTTTTCTATATATATATATCTATGTGTTGAGAATCACCATGAGCTTATTGCAATATATTTTGTGTAATTAAAGTTGCCTGCTTTTAATTATTATCTGTTGCAACTAGCATGTCGTACATCAATACGTAAATCACCACAAACCGACATGAGATTTTAAGCAAGTAGAGCGAAATAGATCGATTTCAAATTTGCATTTCCATAAATGCCTCCTAGAGACGAACGACCGGGACTCCAAGTCTCATTATCTTTATACATATTTTTGTTGATCGTATTGCACACTATACTACGATGCTTTTTCTTATCAAAAATGCACTTTACGAGTCACAACACCTATCAAAACATGCTTTTCAAGCAAGGATTTATGATGTGGTGTTTTTTAATGTTTGTCCTTACTTTTGTGTCTTTTAGGGTTGACGTATCTTAATGTTTTTAGACAAGTTTCAAGTGGGCACGCCAAGTTTTGCACAAAATTGGTGAGAGTAGATTTCATTTAATGTGAAGAGGCTCTAAAACCCTAATGTGTTCATCCTAGTGTTCATGCGCTTTCTACCAGATGAGTTGATTTTAGGGGTGAGTGGTGCGACCCAATTCAAACCACGGTGGCTTCGCAAACACCACTCAAAGAAAAAGAACACTCCAAAAGATTAGGTCTTTAAGAATGTTAGAATGTATATATTTTTTTTGTTGGGTGATGAGTTAAAGATGAGGATTAAGTAATCATTCACCACGCCATTTTTTTTTTTTATTTTAAATTTTTTTTAGAGTTTTTTAGGCAAGCAAACAACCACTGGTAGAGAACTATTCACAACTGATCTTTTCTGTGGTTACTCCATCTCCATTGTCACGAGTTGTGCTCCTTCGCCATCCAAGCTCGAGTTCCTGCAACCATCAAGTAGAAGGGGAAAATGCGTTAGATGATGTGAGCATGGATGCAAAATGGAAGTGACAAAATAAATCCATTGCCTCCCCGGCAACGGCGCCAAAAACTGACATGCTACAGGTGCGTTTGTTTAAAAGGGTCGTTGTAGTTCGCGTTAGCAATGTTAGTTTTAAATGAAGAAACGGACGTGAGTCTGAGTATCGAACACATGGGAGAAAAGTAAGTGAGAGAGAGAAAGAGAGAGAGAGAGAGTAGGGTTAGAGCCTTTTAAGTCATGGCATTCACTTAGATCAAGATGAAAAACAACATCAATACTATATTTAACATGCAACTTGAGTTTTACAATTACAACAATAGCTAAATTCTTCAACAAAAGTAAAGTAAAGCTAAAGGGAGAAAAAGAGAGAGAGAGGGGAGATGGTGAGGCGGCCACGATGGTGGAGGAGGGCTCCGTTGGTGGCTCATCGATTCTGTTGATTACAAAAGGTGCTAAGGGAAGCAATAAGGGAGGTATAACACTTGCAAAGGTATTCAATGCCTCCCATGAGTGGTTTGAAGGGGTTTAAATAGGAAGAAGGGCTTTCCAAATGAAGAAGGGGTTTTAGTGACGTCTGGGACGTCGCTAAAACCCTTCCCAAAATGTCGGTGAAGACCCTTGCCCACCAGTCGCATGCGCACGCTGTGCTTCCTCTCTTCGCACCGTGCTTGCAATCCTAGTGCCCGTGCTATGGACCGTCCGATCGAAGATCGAATGGTCGAGGTGCTGCTGATGGCACGTAGTGGATTGTGCCCTGTGCTCATTGATTGCTTACGTCTGCAGCTACCACGTAGCTGCAATCTCTACCGCCCACACGCGCATCGATGATCGAATCTCACCCGTGCACGCCTTCACCTCAAATTCAATGCGCGGCATGATTCGAACCTTCGTTGGGTGCGTGGGGAGAAGAGCTTCGACTGCGGCACTGTGCATGCGAAATGGTCACATTCTTCGATCATCCTCAGTCGTTTGATTGGAAATCGCACGGCCGTGGATAGCTCCTGACGATGAGGCGATGCTGCGTTGCGGGCGGGGGTGCATCTGATGTCGGATGTCGGTCGTTAATCATCATATCAACGGTCAGAACTTCTTGGGCCATTTGTGGGAGCTCCGGATGTCGGATTTGGCCAATTTTGAGTCCGTTGGACTCCGTTCATCAGTCTGAATCCTTCCGTGTGATCCACTTGCTCATCCAAGGCATGTTTTGATATGGTCTTGCAAAAGTGGCCATCAATACTGATTTATAAGTAGTTTTAACAAAGCGATGTATGCAATGCTCCCATGTGCCTTTCATGATGTGCTATTCATGCATATTATCTTTAAGAACGACCTTATTTGGCAGAATTATCATCGTAAAATGTAGTGTTATCAGGTACTACGCGGTTTGTGGGCCTTTGGATCGCCATCCAACAGCCACAAAAGTGCCACGTCACCGCTTCCTTAGTGCCTCATTAAAGGAGGACTTCGCCTCAATCGTTGGATCATCATCCAATGGCTGAGGGTGGCCACACGTTAAAACATAACTGCAAGAAAGTGTGCACGTAGCACAGTGGTAACTACCTCTAAATGCGGAGCGCGGGTGCTAGTTCGAGGTGCAATCAGTGCAAAATCGAGGTAGTGGCAAGCGCGGGCGAAATTGCACCCTGCGATGGAGATCGAGCAGCGAGCGGTGAGCAGCATCGTGCATGGAGATACGCTGGATCAGGCAATGTAGATGAACAAGCGGAGATGATGCATAGTCGAAAGTGCAACTGTACACTAGATCGGTGAGGTAGTGTGGCATGCATCTTAGGCCATTGAATCATAAGATAAGACTGCTGAAATCAGATGTGCGCGTGTGCAAGGAGAGAGGAGGCAGTAGATCGAACGGATGTGTGTGCGCCACGTGGTGCATTATGGTGCAGCAAGTGTGATGAAGGTGCAATATAGGTCCTTTTGAGGTGCGATCTAACCTGTTGATCTCCCGATCGACGGATCTAATCAATCCAAAGGTGTTACACGATTTTGGGGCCCAAAATACCTACTTTGCCCCTCATTTTTGCTATAAAAAGAACCTCAGAGCCCTCATTTAGGAGGCAATTCTACCTACAGACATCTCTAGCTCCTCTCTCTCTACAGCATTTCTCTGGCCTTCTTCCCAGTACTCTGGATCTGAAGTGCTGCCACACTTCGCACAAGCATCCTTCAAGCGGCTCCACTCTTCATCTATCTATCTCTCTCTATCTCTACTCTTTAGTATATTTGCTTTGATTCATAGCTTAGAACTTTCTATAAGTAGCAATAAAAAGTTGATTCATTAAATATCTTGTCTTTCTTTATATGCTTTCATTAGGTTAGATTAGTTAGTACGAAAGGCTTTAATAATCTCGTTTTGCCTCTCTTTGAACGACTCAGGACTTACCATTTTTGATTTATAAATTTATTTTGCATCAACGCGATTTGCAACTACAATGATAACATAGAAATCTTTTTACACATTTCACGATGAACAAATTGGTGTCATTGCTGGGGAGGAAACAGAGTTAATCTTGAAGCTTTTCTACTTGGTGCTTATTTGAGATTTCTAACCTTTTTTTATTTCCATTGATTTCGTGTGTGAAGTGTAGAAATTTGACAACAAATGCAACAACGGAAAAATTGCAGGTTTTTAATCTCAGGTAACTACTTGTATCTTATATTAGGTTAGATTTCCTTTCGAAAAAAAAGTCAAAAAGAAATTAGGTGATTTGCTTGATCCTTATATTAGTATTTGCTTGCTTTTCAAAAAAAAAAAAAACTCTTGTTTGTGGGTATTATCTTTTGAAAATCAACAAAATCACCTTCTACATTTTCGGGCTGCAACAAACTTTTATTTGAAAAATTGAATTCCTGAAATTTTACACAACCAAAAATTCTAAAATTTATATTCGACGTGGGTATTGAAGTCAAGAAAACATATCTAAATTTCACACCATTATGATTTACACAATTTTTAAAATTTGTGAGCTAAACTATTATCAACTCTATTGTTGTTCTTGATTTTTCAGACTTCAAAAAATCATAGGAAGTTTTATACAACTCCGATTTATTTGAAACTTGTTGCGTTGGATTCCTGTGATAATATAGAATCCTATAGAAATTTGAAAAAAAATATTTGGTGCATGTTTGGTTACATGGAATATTCGATCACTAACTGGGAGTCAAAATAGATGGCAGAAACCCCAGTACACTGTAGGATCTAACATAGACTATGCAATCTGATGGCTATGCGCAGAAACAAACACTCAAGGTGAATATTAGTAATAACAAAAATATTTGCACATATAACAACCCAGAAAAATTGACACAATATGTATAGTAGTTCCCCACTCACTTGGGTACTCCACTACCTAAGCCTCCCAACTTAGGATTTTTAACTCGATTCCCTAAACCTCGAGGGAATCAGCTTACTAAAAGAGGTAATTAATAGGTTACCTTAATCCAAGTACAAGAAACAGGTTTGTTACAACCCAAACAACGAGTAAAAGCTCAATACAAAATAAGAGCACCATTGTAAGATAGAAATAAATCTTACAACAAAATACCTAAGCCTCTCAACAATGATTAAAAATAATACTAATTGGAGAGCCTAGAAAATACGTGTTTTGCTTCATAGATGCATGAGAAAAACATGTCATTGAGCTTGCAAGAATGTAGAGAGAGTGAATGGCAAGCTTCTTTCTCTCTTGAAAATACGGTGGAAATTTGGAATTCAGAGCTTTAGAATTTTCCCTTGTATATCTTGTGTGTAAACTGAGAGTCGTAGGGTCTTTTTATAAAGTTAGGACCTTAGTAGACCGTCAGCTAGACGTTGGTTTTAAATCCCAACGTTTATCTTCTCAAAATAAATTTTTCAGCTGTTCAGTTTTGAGCGAACGACTAGGTGGTATCAGTACTAAAGTACAGGTATCGGTATTAGCTGCTCATTGTCTTTCCTGCAGCTAGCACAAAAGAGTCGTGGTTCCGATACTCATCATAGGTATCGGTACTTGTGACTCCTAGGTTTGAGACTCACTAGGCACTGTGACCTACCTGTGCTGGTACTTATCATGGGTACCGGTACTTGTAAGGTCTAGGCCAGTACTGAGTCTTCAAACTATGAACATCAGATATTTGTACTCTTGATTAGTACCAGTACTTGTTGTTCACAATTTGAGACATAGGCTCAAACCTATGCCATGCATATACCGGTACTGATGAATAGTACTGGTACTTGCTACCAAGTACCTTTATTTTAAGATTTACAAAGATTAACAATTAAGTATGTTCTTTGCAAAATGATCGTAATATTAATCCTAGTTTATCTCTAATTAATTTTATGATCTAAGTTATATTTCTTTGTTAAGAGGCATACATTTTAAGAAATAAAAACCTAATCTAAAAAACTAAATATCGAAGATGATCTTCTCCTCCTTGTTATCTTTCCTCCTTATCATCATGCCTCCTTGACATAATTCTCTATTTGCCTTGATCTTCACCTAAATCTGAAATATCACTTAATTACAAACATTAACATAAAATAATTTTGTTAACACCAAAACAAGATGTGGAACAAGGTTCCAACATACACTTTAAATATGAAAAAAATAGAAAACGTGCATTAAAATTCTTGAAAAAAATATTTTGAGTGCCTAGTTGGTAATGCAATATAACCAATTGATTACATTGATCGGGTCGCACTACCTTAATTGTTTTGGACTTAAATTCCATCATTTAGCATTATCTGCTCTGAGGGTTTCACATTAAAGTAGAGTACACTTGTATCTCCATACTTCAAGGAAATCTATCACACAATTGGGTCTTGAAAAACCTCTTATGTGCCTCATCAGAACCATTGCTTTAAAATATTTACCCAAGTGAACCTTAAAATTCACTAATACAAGAACTTAACCTTAAAAGCAACCACATCAATTAAACTTGTATTGTGAAAACCTTGATTGTGCACTTCACCTTTGAAATCAATTTTAAGGGCAACAACCCCCTAATGTCCATCATATTCCAAAAGCACTTCAAACCTAAGCCTAAAATTGAGTAGAAGTGCCCTAGGTAGGTCTAATCTGCTTGGTAACTTGAAATTAGATTGGGAAAAGGTCAAGATGTTGTACTTGGACCCACTGGTGATAAGAAAGGTCGGTGCAGTAACCATGTTAACTGATGAATCTATTTTAATGGACTATTGTTATGCCTAAGTAATTCAATTTTAACATTGTATGTTGGTTAATAATCACATTTTTTCATTAAATGATTGCATGTGTCATTATTTAAGTTTACATTTCTTCTATTGCTTATTATGTAATTATATTTCATGCATGGTCCTGCAACAGTGCACTCATCTTCTCCAATTAATCTACTCTATCAGGCTAATAATCGGGAAGAAGAGGGAGGAGGATCAATTGTGGAAAAGAATAGGGGGTGGAAAGATATTTTCCCCCCACAAATATCTCCACCTACGGCCAACAGAACCCAACAAGCGTCGGCCATGTTTAGTAAGGGATTTTGAAAATCCCTTAACTCGTGCGGAGAGAGGAGATAAAGGAGGAGCCTTGGAAAAGGATCGGGGATCTTGATCTTCTTCTCCCCCTGATGGGGAATTATCTCCACCTCCCCAACCGTGGAGAGAAAGGACACTGTGGAACCAAGCGTGCACTGTGCACACCAGCACCTTCATTAATCCCTTGCAAGCCACAGCTAAGCCCTTCTCCGCCTACCCTCACCGCGCGCCTGAAACTGCACCACCTTCCACTGCCTGTCCACGGTGCAGGCGTGCCCACACCGCACCCTTCCAGCCTACGCCCACACCGCACCATCGCCACCCAGCACCCGCGCAGGCACACCGTGCACTTGCATGCCCTCTGCAGGCGTAGCCTCCTCCCTTCTCCACACTTCCTACAGGCACTCAACCCCATTTTGCCCTCGCCACGCAACCGCGCCATCGCCTTCCACCTCCAGCACCCTTGCACGCCCCCATTCTATAGGCGTAGGCCAACCTTCCCTCACTACAAGCGCTTCACCCGCGCTCTCAGCGCGCCCCTTCCAGCGCTCTGACCGCCCTGCATTGAGCACCTTCGCCATGCCACTGTGCCCAGTGCCACCACCGCAAGCGCTCGCGACAGTGCCCTTGCACGCCCTTTGCAGGCGCACGCCTCCCTGCACCCGCACAGTGCTTTCACTGCGCCCCCTCCAGTGCTTTCACCATGCCCCTCCAGTGCCCTTGCACGCCAACCTTCAGCAACACTAGCGCCCGTGCCCACATTGCAGACTGCACCACCCGCATGCGCACGTGAAAGCAGCAACGACGATAGCCCCCTGCAGCAAGCTCCACCGCCAGCCATCCTCTACCTCCGGCCACCTCAGCCCACGTCGAGATCACCAATGTGAAGCCTTCACTCTGACACACCTTCCCCAAGATCCTCGCAGCCAGTCGAGCCTCTTTGCGTGCGTAAGGAGGAGAGAGGAATTTTCCTTTATTTTTGGTGAAATTAAAAATTACCATTTGTGCCATTGCCAAAAACCCTATTGCATTATTTAGTGGCTTAATATATTTAACTGAAATTGCATGCATGCCCTTACATGTTATAGTATTTCTTTCATGCACTTAACTCTTAAATGGTGATGTGATAAATGCATAAGATCTCATCCATACACTCACATGACCTAAAAGAGAAAGCCCCATGTCTTGAAATACAACTATGTTACATGCCATTACAAGCTATTTCATGAAAGGAAAATTACATCAATATCCCTGCATTTCTAAATAATTACGTGTTCCTTCTTTTCACCTTGTTTTGCATTAGATTTGAACATGGATTGCGCACGTGATTGAATAAGTACAAAGGAAAAAAATATTTTTTGAACTTGTGGATACAACATCCTTTTCGTGGTTTAAATTCATATCTATGTTAATCTTTGATTGAGAGATTTCCACCACATTAATTACAATGACATATCCTTCTATTGCTATCATAAATAAGCGAAACTCTCTCCGTCATTAACCCTTAGTGGTGTCCCGCCGTGCGTGGTGTCCTAAGGGGTCCCACCCTTCTGGCCAGCCAAGTAATTCAAGGGTTGATCTAACCTAGTCGTATTTTGGGGAGCCAGGATTACGTCTAATTAGGGTTTACACTCTAGGGATTAGCTTGACTACTTGTATTATGAGGGTAGGTATTCTCGCATCTGTTTCTCTCTCTCATCTATAGACATTCTTTTGGTACATGCAAGGTAGAAGATCTCTAAACCCTGATTTGCTACCACCTCTAGAGAGAAATCCTAGGAGAAGACCTATTTTTCCAAGATCTGAATAATCTAAATCTTCTTTAATGGATAGCCACCATGAGGAAGATGATGTTGAGGAGGAGGTAGAAAATCTAGATCCAATGGCTCTTTTACAGAGGCAGATTGATAGGCAGGGCCAGCATCATGACAGACAGATGCAGGTCATAGTATAGGCCATTACCCGACTCCAAAATAGGAGAGCAGACCGCCCTCTCAGAGACTTTTACAATCCTCTTGATGCCCAACCTGAACCTCTTGTTAGGGTACCTCAGGATGGGGATGATTTTTAGCTTAAGCCATAAATCATCAATTTGAATCCCCACTTCCATGGCTACAACTCCGATGACCCCTTCCACCACATTGAAGAACTTCTACACATAGGAAGGACCTTTGGCCCTAGGAACATGAATGAGGATACCTTAATGATGAAAATGTTCCCATTTTCCTTAAAAGATAAAGTTATCCAATGGTTGAGGACTATTTGGTAGATCAATCCTAACTTGGGAAGATTTGAGAAGCACTTTTCTAAAGAAATTCTTTCCCATAGGAAAAACAAATGCCCTTAGATGTGCTATTACAACCTTTAAGTAGAACCCTAGGGACTAATTGCATGAGGCTTGGGAGAGATTTAATGACTTAGCTAGGAAATGCCCTCATCATGGGATTCCCAAGTGACACTTGGCCCATATTTTCTATTATGGGTTAAGTGACAACTTGAAGAATTTTGTTGATGCAACATGTGGCCCATATTTTCTATGCTAACCCGCACTCAACTCCCCAATCCTCTCGGTTAGAAAGTAGTGCACAATATTAATGACCTAACCATGGCTCCACCCATGAGCCAACTTTACTTGAACCCATCTCTTTTTGGGTACCAAGGAGGGACCTTGATGCCTTCAAATTCTGAGTTTGGCATCCTGATTCCTAATTATTCTGAAGATGCTAATGCAGTCTAGGGATACACTAGAAATGACCCATATTCAAACACCTTCAACCCTGGATGGCATAACCATCCTAATTTGGCCTGGACAAGTTAGAAACCCACCTAGGGTCCTAACTTGACTAGGTAGAATAATTATCGGCAACCTAGTAGGTACACACAACCTTGTACTTATTAGCAGCAACCTACTTAGGAAACCCACCCATCTGATTTGAGTGTAGTCCTCAAGGAAATGCGAGAAATGAATTTGAGACATAAAGAAGAAATGAATTAATTGAAGACTGATTTGATGGGATGATTTGACTAATTAGTAGATGCTAGACAACATAGAATGCTACTATCCCAACCCGTCCCCAACCCTAGAAACTTTAATAGGGTTAACCAAAACAACACATGGGAGAAATAGGCACACATAGTTCAACTTGCTCCCCAACAACCACCTGGCTTTGTTAACCCTAGCCCAACCCAAGCTCAACCCATTTTGCAAAACCCACCTCACCTTTCTAACCCTAATGCTTATGCCTGTGCTGTCACTTCGAGAAGTGGGAAACAAATCCAAGATCCATACCCCTCCAAATCTAAATCTAATTAAGATCTTAAGGAGCCTGAATCTGACTTGGGAGACTAAGCTAATCTAGAAGGCAAGGCGTAGGACTTGAACACTCATGATTTCTCTCAAGCACCCTTTTTTGAAGCCTTGAGCAAATCAGGGAAAGGAAAACCAATCAATATAATGAGTGGCTTGATATTTTAAAGCAAGTTAATGTGAATATACCACTCCTTGAAGCCATTAAGAACAACCCAGCCTATGCGAAATTTCTTAAGGAAATGTGCACATCGAAATGCCAGGCCAAAACATCAAGAAGGGTCATAATTTCTAAGCAAGCTAGTGACATCATCTTAAGAAAGCTACCTCCTAAAAAGAAAGATCTGAGGACCCCCTTAATTTCATGTGAGATAGACGATTTTATCTTTGAGTGAGCCTTACTGGACCTTGGTGCCTCCATCAATTTAATCGCCACAGAATTATATGAAGAGTTGGATTTAGGTCTCTTGCAACACACTGATGTTACCCTTTAGCTTGCTGATAGGTCAACTAACATTTGAAAGGGACTCTTACAAAATGTGATTATAAAAGTAAGGGATTTTGAGTACCCTGTGGACTTTTTAGTTTTAGATATAGAGGCATCAAAAAACTTGAACCACACCCCTATAATCTTAGGAGGACCTTTCTTGGCCACAACCAAGGCTCTGATCAACTGTGAGATGAGGAATATGCAAATCACTTCTCGAAGGAAAACTTGTCAACTTAATATCTTTAAGGCTTCCCAAAAGAATAAATTGAATTGTGGTTCTATTGAGGTTGCAGGAACAATTGAGGAGGTTTTGGCAATTCACACTAAGGATAATCTGAATTCTGCCAAGTCTCAAGATCAGTACGAGTGGCAAGGATGTGATATGGAGAACAAATTAATTGAGGATGATTCTGATTTGCTGTCTCCCATAGATAATCAAATTGAGATATCCTCCTATGAAAAAGACATCTGTGAGATCGAGGAACTATTGGGAATATCTTATGATGAATTAGATAATGACATAAAGAATCCTCAGTATATCCACCCTAAAATTCAAGAATTGTTGGATTTTGACATGAACCATGATTCAATAAATGAGGAAAAGGAAGATACAACCTTAGCAAAAGAAGTTCAAATCATGATAGACTGGGGAAGAAATTATAATTCAATTAGTTGAAATGGATGGCTTGATTCTGAGGAAGAAATGATTTTTGTTAAGGAAGAGGTAATTTTTGATGAGGATTTTGAGGAATTCAAGACAACTCTACCTTTATCCTCGTATGACCTGGAGCCTGGAGAATTCATGATTTTTGACATCAATCACCATTACAAGGATCCTTATGATTCTAATTCATTACCAGATTTAAATTTTAATCACGATTTCAATCTAGATCATCCACCACCTCTTCTTGAACTTTGGAATTGGATCAATGAGCAGGGCCAACACCATGAGCCTTGTTTTTTCCATCTCCATCTTTCTCTATCTGGTTTGTACCTTGGAGTAGAAAAACCCTTTGGAGTGGGGCTACATCAGTAGTTGGTTCGCATTTGTCGATCATTGATTCTTGGACCACATGATCATATCTTCATATTAATCCTGAATCTCTTAGTAACAATTATTACTCCTCTTGACCCACAATATTGAAGTGCATATATCTTTTGGGTTTAGGTCCGGCAAATGACGTTAAACTTAGTGCTAGTTGGGAGGCAACCTAGTATTCTGTACAAGTATTTTTTTGTCTAAGCTAACTTGGATTAATAAGCTTACTCAGGTGATATCCCCTCTTCTCACTTATTACATTTTGATTTTCCTACATACATTTCAATGAGGACATCATAATGAATAGGCGTGGGGGGGTGGACATTGCATGTCTTATTTTTATGTTAGAACTTATTCAATAAAAAAAAATTATACATATTGTATTCATGCATAAAGTATTTTTATCAAGAAGGTTTTATTAGGGATTTATTCTTGAGTTGATTCCTGAATTTAGAATCTAGGACAACTTCACACTTGCACGTAGAATTTCCAATGGATCCACTGTGAAGATCGGTAGACATCTTTAGTTTGTCGAAAAGAAGCACTGCTTCTTTTCCTAAACCCTTAGATAGTAATTATGGAGTCAGGCAAACCATCTTCTAGTAGATCCACCAAATAATTGCAAGGTGAGAGTAGAGAGTCTATTGGTACTCTAAGTCTAGTATAAGGAATCTTAGTTTTTGGGTACTTGGATAATGCTACTCGGAGTTAGGCATAGTTTTTACTCTTGGTCGTGCATACAAATTCTTTGTGTGCATTTTTTAGAGCCACCAAATAAGGCAAATATGCAAAGAGTGGGTTCTAACAAAACTAGGACTAAGGTGGACGGTTATGATCGTCCTTTATGGAATCCTTAATTGGAGGGTATTAATATCAAGGTCAGAAATGCATTTTCCCATCCATTCCTTTCCCGGTGCCAAGAATAGGCATTTCCACCAAAAAAGCCACTCGATATCCTCTTGAACATCACCAATCCCGAATAATGCCTCGTGAATAAAAATGTGCATGTATGCTATATTGCATTGTGTTGGTAGATATAAATATATATAAAAAAAAGAGAAAAGAAGAAAAAAAAATTCTTACAAAAAAAAGTCTATTAAGTTGTGTTTGTTTCATTTTATGTCAAGTACATTGAGGCAACAGTACCTACTACCATTACGATCCGCCAAATATAGCCTTGACCTACTTTTTTATATTTCTGATCGGCAGAACACTGGCTGAAGATTTCTGACTTAGTTATAGGGTTATCAGAACTTAATTCAAGTGTTAATGCCATGAGAGACTGAAACGATCAACCACGGTTCGTATAAAAATATGTCGTTATTGTAGTATATGTCATAAATACAAACTGTTATCGCATCAATTTTATTTAATTACATAATTTTTACTAGTTTATTCCAGGTCATTTGGGAGGCAGTTATTGATATACATCACTCTCTAAGTCTAATATCATTCTTTAATTCCAAAAAGATCAATTTTATGTATAATTATGAATGAATGAATTAATGAATGATTAATTAATGAAATAATAGCTTAATTATGTACAAAAGAATGAACTAAAATGCTTGCAAACAGATATAAACAAACAAGCATCAAACACTATAATCAAGTACTATATACTATCTATTTATAACTTATAATACTAATACTTACATATCCATACAGTAATAAGTAATACTATATACTATACTAACTTAACTTAATATACTAACATATACAGTAACATATATAGTATGTACAGCAACATATATAAATGTTGCTAAACCTTAGGAAAAGTATGTACATAAGCTAAGGTAAAAACTATGGTCTATAGTGACACTTATTCTATTTACAGTGACAGATTAGTCTATTACTAAAGCTATACTGTTATTTATGTACATATATACCTCAAACACTACTTATACTATGTATACATATTATTTATTTACAGTGTACTATATACATATGTTATATTTATACCATATACATATATATATTACATATATACATACGCACATATAGACTTAACTCATCATTCTTCTTCTTTGCTCTCTCTTAGTTAACCCCCTATTAACCCTAACTTAATACAAAAATTAGGTTTTTAATTAGTGGGCGGCCTTTTCGAGGGATACATAGCACTCTCTCAGGTAGGACCAAACCTCTACTCAGGGCCACCCTAATTGGTTAATTAACCTCTTAATCACGTTTTAAGCTTAATATTGGGCCCACACAAGCCCTCGCATAGTGCATGGCTCCCATGCACACACCGTACACACCAATCTCAGATCAAACCAAAGTCATATGCCAAATGCTTAGAGGGATAAGGGGTCATGGCTTTCGAGCTCCCGGCACTAGTGATGACTGAAGAGGAGGAGGACGAAATTCAACTTTAGGTGCTACACTTGTTCCTACGCCCACGACGTGGGACTAAAGGAAGCACACTCTCAGCGTTGCCAATGCAGTGCACAACTGCGTTGATTTGAGGTTTTTGGCCTTCGATTTAAGGGTCATTAATTTTTATAATTTAAAATTAAAATATACGATTTTAAAGTACTTACATAGGTCTCCAAGATTATATAATTTATTTTAAAAATTAATTATATTTATTATATAAATAAATTAGTCAAAGTTGGGAATTTATTCACACTGTTAGTCATGTTGAAATTCTAATTACAGGTTAAATTAGTTAATTAATCTTCAAATTAACTTAATACAGAGTTAAGATATATATTAAAGTATTTAATACACATTTTTATTGTATTTTACATAGTTTATTTTATTTTATTTATATTTAAATATGGGAATTCAGGGTGTTTTCAAATAATTTAAGTTATAAATAGCATAATATATTTTAAATATAGTTAAATTAGTGTAATTTACTTAAAATACAATAGTACCAATGTACAATATAAATTATCTCAATTATAACTTAATTTACTAATTTATTTTGATTTAACTTAATAACTTAGGTAATAAATTAATAAATTCAGTATTTACTACATATATACAATTAAATTATATTACAGGTGTTATAATGTACTATATACATAGATAAATATATATATGTAGTATCATTAACAAATTAGGTTATTTATAGGGGTTTATTGATTTATTTAGTGTATAGTACATATAAGTTCAAATAATTTATAGTTAAGTATATAAATAAGTTATATACAGTTTAAGTTATTAAGTATATAAATAAGTTATATATAGTTTAAGTTATCTTAAATATATAATTTACAATATATAATATATATATATATATATATATATATATATATATATAAGTTATTTACACCCATTATACATCTATTTTACATCATATACGTATAGCTTACTATATAGCTTATATTTACAAGTATATATAAACTATACATCCTATTTTTGGGTTTTTTTTATTTTTTTGATTTTTATAGGTTTTGTCAGTTTTATAGAGGTAGGGGGTGAGAGAGAAAGAAAGAGATGAGATAGAGAGTGTGTTTTTGGTGTTTTTATATATTAAGGTTTTTTATTAAGTTTTAAGGTAGACTGAACCGTCGGCTGGTATATTCTACCAAGCCGAGGGTTTAGAATGCCATAAAACTTGGCATATACTAAAAAATATACCTAATCTTCACCAAGACAGGTTTATTTTATTTTTTAGATTTTTTATATCATTTTATTTATTTACAAAGTTTAGCTCATTTTAGGGTCTTCAAAGTGTTTTAAAAGAGAACCTAAGACCCTAAACTCTAATGAGTGGCTGGGATGGCAGTAAAGGGGGCTTAGTTATGCTCAACAAATGATATGGAAGAAGTACAAGCACTTAAGAATGAAATTCAACTTAGATCTCCATTAATTTTGATTTTGGACAATTAAGCATGCAAGTAAGTTGATAAAGGAATTGAAATTCAAATTACAAGCCATTCAAATGCAATTAAAATTCTATTCAGATACATGAAAGCTTGTACAATTACTACACAACATTGAGAACATGTCAACTAATTTACAGAACCTAATCCTAGACTTTACTGTCCTACTGATTCATAGTGGCAACAACACTTGTAGCTGCTGAAATCAAGTAGCCACAGTAGCAGTAGCAAATGCAGCATCAGCTGCAGCACAATGATCAATAGCAGCAACCAATTCAGACCATCTGAATTAGCTCCAGATGTCTAAATTGAATTTCCATAGGTTGCTGCAGTGATAAAACACCAATTCCAGTACTGAAATACATTTTTAAAAATTAAACACCCAAGATCAGACTTGGTGAAATCTGATCTAGGATGTATAATGTCCCAATCAGATGTGAATTAAGCCTGGAAACCATTTTAAAATCAAACAAAAATATCTACAACCAATTCTATACCATGCCACCTTCATTCTTTTTTGACAAAACATTTCAAATCCTCTTCTATTGATCTTTTAAACCTCAATCAAAACCTCCAACATACAATTATGAAAGTAAATGCATGGAGGAAGAAATGTCGCCCCATTTGGGCTTTTAATTTGGGTCTTACACTGATTTCTTCACTTGATCTCCTTGAACACCATTGATGGGTGTTCAAGGCAATCATGTGGATAGTTCAAGACCCGTTGGATCCTTGTCCTATCTTAAATCAAAGTTAACTAATTTTCCTTGATAGACTCTCCAACATGGGGATTTACTTGGATACATGCTCATCCATATAATCAAAACAAAACTCAAAACCATTGGAATCATTGCATATACCTAATCAACCCCATCCAATCTCAAAAAGCATGATTAAATCCGATAAAATCCAAAGGAGTTTCAGATCATTGATCTGAGCAATAAACACCATTCTAAATAAGATCGAGCAATTCGAGTTGGTGAACTAAGATTAGGGGGTCTTTGTGGATTTGTGAAATGAGTGGGAGATCCCCCAAATTGGTCTTTGGCGCTAATTTCAGATCTGAGACATGAAGTCCTCAGATCTGAAATTTGACCTGATGGTTGGGTGATCAGCGAAATTAAAATCGAGGAAAAACATAATGCAGAACGGAAATATGAATGGGATGAAATGTGATCAATGGGAAGGGGGTGAATTCGTCTCCTCTGATTTGAAATGATCAGAGGTGGTGTAGTGCAAATTCTACTCTAAATTTACTCCTAAACTAACTATCACACCAGTAAATTTCTAATTGATCTACTCCTATCTGATCTGCACTACACTATTTGTCACTACATCTATGCTACAACTAGAAAGCATTAAAACCTAGTCTAAATGGAAGAATAAGACCTTTGGATCTCCACCCAGTGGATGGAGAGGAAGAATGGAGGGAGGAGGTGCTCTAGTGGAGGGAAAACTCGTTAGTGTAGTGATGGGTCTCCACAGGTGCTACGATGTCCTTAGCGGTGAGGAGAGTTGGAGAGGAAGGTGAAGCTTCACCACCAGTGGCAGTGGAACTGAGGCAATATGAGGAGAAGAATTGGAGTGGACGGACGATCAGCTCAAGAGGTGTAGAAGGGAGCGATCTCTCGTGCGTGAGGTAGGGGAGGTGCTTAAGTAGCGTGAGGGAGTGATTCTCCTCACTGTAATGGTGAGATTAGGCGGTAGGGGTTTAGGTGGTGAGGATGTAGCTACGAGGGCACGGGAAGATTCAAATCAAAGGAGCGCCGTTGGATCAGATCTGGGGTCAAGGTTGCCCACATGTGCCGAATCGTGCAAAGCTTCCAATCAAGGAGAGCCACAGATCGAAAGGGTCTAGATGATGGATGGCGAGGATGGCTCATGTTCATCGCAGTGCTATAGTGCACGCGTGGCTGTAGGTGGCGCAAGGTTCTGTTGGTGAATTTATAGGGAAGGCCCCTTAGTGAAGGGGTAGAGAAATTGTAAGGAAGCCCACTAGTGATAAGGAATGGTGATAGAGCAGTCCTTAAGATATTGCAAATAGGTCCCTACGAGTATTAAATAGGTCCTTGGCTAGTTTTCTAAGGATGAAATGTGATGTACTAAGGACCTAAATGTAAATCGTTAATTGCAAAGTCCTAATGATGTCCAAATCTCCTAAGTTTTTATTGACACTCAATTGAATATATTAGAAGTTAATTACACTTTTGATTTAGAATTTTGAGCTCATTTATGTGTTCAATTTGCAATTGGATCACCATTTTACATTTATTAGTAGAATATCTCATTTAATGACCTAATTATGCATTTTTAGCATAAAATTGATGTTTTAGGTCTTTTTCTCTATTTCCCACACTTAACCCTTTTTGTGTATTAATTTGACAGTGTTTAACCTTGTTTCTAGCTTAACTTAGCTGATTTAGCTATGATGAGTCACAACTCATCATACCCCCATGCTTAGGTTTTGCTAGTTCCTTAGCAAAAAATTCATTAAAGTGCATAGCAATTTAAGTATCAGCAAGGTAAGTGTGATGAGATATCTTTTCTTCTTTGTTTTCCTTAAAAAGTTAAGTGTTTAAAGATGATCTTTAAGCTGAAAGATTTTCTGATAAACCAACTATGTTTATGTCTGGACATTGTGAGAACCTGTTGCTTAGGAAGACTGACCAGAACTCAAGACTGCAATGACATAGACTATCTCTCGACTAATCAGGACTCTTGATATTTAAACCTTTCAGTCGAATTCCAGGAATCAGAGGGTTTTACAGAGCCTCAGAATGCTAAGAGGTTATGGCTGTGCTTAGTGATGGGTCAGGACTAACCAGGTGAATTTTAAAACTCAATCTTGGGGTTTCACTTCTTTTTAAGTCTAGGTTGGTCATAGCTTCAGCTCATGCTTTTGGATTGACTCTCAAGAAACAAGGAATACTCAAACCCAACTTTTATTGCATTTTTGGCTCGAAGAATTTTTGGTGGAACAAGGTATTTGTACTGAACACTGAAAACATTTTTAGTGGAATTTTGTATTTACAATACTTGGAGAACATACTTGATTTACTATAAAGAACTTCTTTTTGAAACTCTTTTTTTTTTCTATCAGTATGCCTTTGACAACTTTATTTGGTAGAGCACACCTCATTTGGTGGGTGAGTTATTTGGTGGAAAGAGCTTCTCCTAGATACAAGACTAAAGACTAGGACAAAGTGTCTACCTGCATGCACAAGTGAGGACTCCACCTTCCCTAATGAATACTAGGGTTGAATTTCAAATTCACAAGGTCTTTCCCAACACTGTGTCATGTAAACCAAGATTACTTAGACTCCTAATTCAAAGCAAACCAGCGAATCCTGTACTAGTGACTCAGGTACAAGAATACATCCTAAAGTTAGGAGAGATCCTGGTTTATCTTATCAAAGCTTGAAGTGTATTAAGGCAAAGCCTGAGCGAATCAAGCTACAGTGGCCCGGAAAGTCTAACTAGCAAAGGTTGAATGTCCAAAAACACTTATTCTATTTTTGTTTTCAGCTAGAAGATCATAGTTAAATACTTATATTTCTTTTTTAAAACTTTTCTCCTCAGAAATTTTCTTTTTTGTTGTGGAGTTCTCCTTTAACAATAAGTACCAAGTCCTTTATTGTATTTTTGGAATTTTTGTATTTTGTCATTTTTTTGTATTTTTGGCTTTGTAATTTTTTCAAAATTTTTTAATTTTTTTGGTATTTTTGATAATACTATACTATGTATACTACAGGTGTGTTTACAATTGCATTTTAGTAAATGATTCATCATTTACACCTGCCCATGCTTAAATGATGCAATGTCCTCATTGAATGAATAGGGTGGATGCAAATGCATGCTCTGCCTTTCACTATCCTAGGCTGGGTGACGGTAGCATGTCAGAATGAGGAGATAAAAATCTCTGTGTGGATGATTTCAAGTCTGATGCAAGATCAAAGTGGAAAGTCGGGCTAAGAAGTGAAATGCATGACATATGTGACAATGCAATGTATGCTTAAAATGCAAAGGTAGACACTTAATGCAAGAAAGGTGAAAATAAGAAAGGTGAAAATAGCTATATACAAGGATAGGTTTGCTAAGTTTAACGCCTTCAGCTAGGCGTAAACCCAGTAGGTAATTCAAAATGTAGGAGGGAAATAGTACAATTAACAAGTCTAAGATCATGTGACTCAATAAAAGGTTTTAATCTTTGTCCATTGATAGTGAAAGGTTCAGATTTGTCAATCTCAGTGATCTCAATGGCTCCATTGTCAAAGATTCTCAATATTTTATAAGGTCCAGTCTACTTGGATCTTAGTTTCCTAAGGAAGAGTTTAAGTCTAGAGTTGAAGAGGACTTTCTGACTAGGGTGAAATGACTTCCTATGAATGTGACGTTCATGGAATGCCTTTAATTTTCCTTATAAATCCTCGAGCTCTCATAAGATTCATTCCTTAATTCATCTAGCTCAGAAATTTGTAATCTTCTATGACCATCGGCCTTTTCTAAGTCCAAGTTACACTTTCTGATGGCCCAATAGGCTTTGTGCTCAAGTTCTACTGGAAGATGACAGTGTTTCTCGTATACAAGTCTAAAAGGAGACATGCCTAATGGGGTTTTGTGAGCTGTCCTATACGCCTACAATGCATCAGAAAGGCGGGAAGACCAATCCTTTCTATCAGGTCAGATGGTAGTCTGTAAAATCTTCTTGATCTCCCGGTTGGACAATTCAGCTAGTCCATTGGTTTGAGGGTGATATGGTGTAGCAATCCTATGTGACACCCCATACTTTGGAAGTAGGTACTGAAAGTGTGTGTTCCTAAAGTGAGACCCTCCATCACTAATGATGGCTTTTGGTACCCCGAATCTAGAGAAGATAAAGTCTCGGACAAATTGTGTCACAACTCTATGATCATTAGTCCTCGAGGGGATGGCTTCAATCTGTTTAGAAACATACTCAACTGCCAATAAGATATACTCGAAGTCATGAGAATTTGGAAAAGGTCCCATGAAGTCAATGCCCCAAATATCAAAGATTTCGCACACTAAGATCGGATTCAAGGGCATCATGTCTCGGTGGCCAATACAGCCGAGAGACTGACAACGTGGACATGCCCTACTATATTCGTGTGCATCGTTGAAAATTGTGGGCCAATAAAAACCGCTCTACAAAATTTTTGCAATAGTCTTTTTGCCAGAGAAATGACCGCCACAAGCCTGGTCATGGCACAACGATAGAATACTATCAATCTCCTTATCAGGGACACACTTCCTAAGGATCTGGTCTTTGAAATGCTTGAAAAGCCACGGTTCTTCCCAGTAATAGTGCTTGGCCTCAGATTTAAGTCTGTCTTTCTGATGTCGGACCCAATCAAAGGGAACGATTCCAGAAGCCAGGTAGTTGAAAATGTCAGCATACTAGGGAAGATCATAATAGATGACCAGCAATTGCTCATCAGGGAAGTGGTCAGAAATACGTAGTGAAGGAGATATCCCTTCAGAAAGAAGGTGGGATAAGTGGCCAGCTAGCACATTCTGCTTCCCAACCTTGTCATGAATCTCTAAATCAAATTCCTGCAACAGCAGGATCCATCTTCTCAGATGAGATTTCGCATCCTTCTTGGCGGGAGATGTCAAACTGTAGTGTGGTTAGTGTAGACTATGATGTGGGAACCTAAAAGATAGGGTTTGAATTTCTCCAATGCAAGTACTAGAGCTAGCAATTCCTTTTCTGTGACGGTGTAATTCCTCTAAGCTTCATCTAAGGTCTTTCTAGCATAATAAATGATTGTAGGTTTCTCGTCAAGTTTTTGACCAAGGACAGCCCCTACTGCAAAATCAGAGGTATCACACATGATCTTAAAAGGGTGAGACCAATCCAAGGGTTGCAGTATTGGTGCCTTGCCAACCAGATCATGAAGTGTCATATAGGCACGAACACAATCATCAGAGATCTAGAAGTCTACGTCCTTAGAGAGGAGATTTGTGAGAGGTCAAGCTATCTTCGAGAAGTTTGCTATAAAGTGGCGATAAAAACCAACATGGTCGAGAAAAGATCTAGTCTATTTAACCAATGAAGGTAGTGGTAGTTCAGAAATCAATTTTACCTTGGCACGGTCAACCTCTATTCCTCTCTCAGAAATTATGTGACCTAAAAGTAGTCCTTCTGGTACCATGAAATGTGATTTTTCCTAGGAAAGTACCAGATTCACATTTATGCATCTTTGCAGGACCTTAGCCAAGTGGTCTAAGCATGCATCAAATGTGCTCTCGAAGATCGAGAAGTCATCCATGAAGACTTCTAAGCAATCACCTACTAAATCGGAGAAGATTGCAAACATATACCTCTGAAATGTAGCAGGTGCATTGCATAATCGAAATGGCATCCTACGGAATGCAAAGGTTTCGTAGGGCCTGGTGAAGGTCATTTTTTCCTGGTCATTGGGGTGAATTGCCATCTGATTATAACCTAAATAGCCATCCAAAAAGCAGAGAAATCTATTCCCAGCCAATCTTTCTAGTATCTGATCAATGAAGGGCAATGGGAAATGATCTTTCTTCGTGGCTTGGTTGAGTTTGTGGTAGTCAATACATACTCGCCATGAACTAGCAATCCATGTAGGGATGACTTCTCCAGATTCAGTGGTTATGACAGTAAGTTCGACCTTCTTAGGCACAACTTGAATAGGACTTAGTAACTGACTATTTGAAATAGGGAAAATGATTCCATTTCCTAACCACTTGATCATCTCATTTTTAACGACCTCCTGAAGTGTAGGATTGAATCTATGCTGTGGCTGTCTAGTAGGTCTAGATCCTTCTTCAGTGAAAATGCTATGTGTGCAGTAAGAAGGACTAATGCCTATCAAGTCAGAGAGGCTCCATCCTATAGCCTATTTATGTGCTCTCAGGATAGATAAGAGTCATGATTCTTGATCAAATGATAAGAAAGAGTTGATAATCACAGGATAAGTCTGATCAGGTCCTAAGAAGACATACTTTAAAGAATCAGGAAGAGGTTTGAGTTCAACAGGTACAGGATCAGTTGAAGGAGCAGGGTGGAGATCTCAAAAGATCCTAGAGACATTAAAGAAATAGGAGGTAAGTCCTCAATTTCTACAGTTGGTGTCTCAGTGAGAGTCAAGTCAGAGTCCAAAGGGTGTTGAGGTTCTAAATTCAGTGAATCAATCAAAGTATCCTCAACAAACCTATCCAAAGAATCCAATGAATAGATTTCCTCAATTAAACTACAGGATGGCCCTCTTTGGGCCTGAAAAATATCAATCTTTATCTTTTGATCTCCAAATTTCAACTCTATAAGGCCCTCCTCACAATTGATGTTTGCCGTAGCCATAGCCAAGAAAGGTCCTCCTAGTATGATAGGTGTGTTCTAGATATCCTCAGGTGCTTCCATGTCAAGGACTATAAATTCTACAGGAAAGTAAAAATCCTTGACCCGCACTATAACATCTTCCAACACTCCCTAAGGTGTCTTAACTGATCTGTTAGCTAATTGCAAGGACACCTCAGTTGGCTTTAGATTGCCAACCTCGAAATGTGTCAATAGGGAGGTTGGGATAAGATTGATGGAAGCACCTAGATCAAGTAATGCTCTATCAAATGTGGTGTTACCTATCATGCAAGACAGGAGAGGGGTGCCTGGGACTTTCATCTTAGTAGGGAGGGTATTGGAAATGATGGAACTAGCTTGTTCCGAGAGGATGATTGGACTACTCCCTTTTTGAATCCTTGCTTTACGCTTAGGTGTACATAAGTCTTTTAAAAACTTAGCGTAAAGAGGTATGTGGCGAATTGCATCCAACAAGGGGATGTTTATGTGGACTTGCTCAAAGAGCTTAAGCAAATCGTCCTCAGGTGCCACACAAGTCTTCTTCTTTCCTTTCCCCTTTTTTAAAGCCTCTGGAAATGGTATAGAAGTGGTGATAGGAGGGTCATTCCTAGGTAGAGAAGAAGCAAGAAGAAGTGAATCAGATGGAGGAGTGGAAGTAGAAGGTCTAAGAAAAGATGTAGAAGCAAAAAATGGTGGATCTATAGTGCTTCTACCACTCCTAGTGACTATGGAATTAAGTTCAGCTCTAGATGTAGATGGTAACTCAGAGTTTGGTAACAAGGGTGGTTGGGGTTGAGGATAGGAAGAATTTAGGTCAATGTAGAATTCAGTTTCATGCAAGGGTTGTGAGATGGCATGTGCTTGACCTTACATTGAAGGTCTAGGTTGAACATACCTCTTGGTAGGTATGTTCCTTGGGTTGAGTTGTGCTTGAGATGGGAGTGAATGTGGTTGACGGGATTCCGTTAAGTGTGATAGCTGGGCTCTCATCTTAGATAGTGCTCAATCCTGTCTCTATTGCATAGCAAGGTTTTGTTGTAGCATATCAGCAAGAGCTTTCATGATTGACCCCAACTGGTCATCTCATGTAGGCCCAGGTTGAGAGTATTGGGTGGGCCTAGGTTGGGGTTGCTGGTAGGCACGCGGTGGATACCTGTGTGATTGTGGAGGTGGTGCTCGGATTGGGTTGGGTAGTGGTGGTGCAGAAGATTATTAGGTAGTTCTCTATGAATTTCCCGATCACGAGAAATTTGGATGATTACGCCATCTAGGGTTGTAAGTTTTTGCATAAGGATCATTGTGAATGGCATGGAGCTCCTTCGAAACTCCAGAAGGTGTAGGGAAGTCAGTGTAAGGCGAAACAATGGTTCCTCCAACTGGTGAAGGATATGGAAATGAATAGTCCAGTAGTGCAGGTTGTGTCACAGAAAGGTTATTCACAGTTTCCCTCCCTGTGGGAAACTGAGAAGAAGTGTGTGGTGCAAGTGACTGAGAAGGAGATGGTGAAGGTTTAGATAGAAATTTCCATACTTCATCTACTTTCTTCTTGATTAAGCCCACCTTATCCAGCTGACTAGCCACTATCTCTAAGTCTCTGCTGCTGGATTGGGCTTCGTGTACCCCCGAATGTGAGTGGAAATGTGTGGAATTTCTATTAAACATGCTCATCAAAGCATTGTTAATAGAGTTTTTGGCCATGCCTTCGAAGAGCTCAAAGGCAGAGTCCTCATCTCGACACAGGAAATTGCCTCCACAAGTAGCATCTACAAAATACCATGTGTCATCATGGAGCCCATGATAGAAGATCTGAACCTGTTGCCAGCATGGGACATCATGGTGGGGACACTTTTTAAAAAGCTTGTGGAATCTCTCCCAAGCCTCGTGCATTTGTTCTCCTGAATTTTGGGTGAAAGTGGTGATAGCACGCCTTAGAGCATTGGTGCGGCTTACGAGAAAGTACTTCTTTAGGAACTCATGTTCCAAAGAAGCCCATGTGTCTATCGATTTAGTCCTTACAAGAGTTCTAAACCAGAAGGCGGCTTTGTCTTTTAATGAAAAGGAGAACATTTTCATTAAAAGCATTTGTTTATCATGGCCTTACAGACCCAGAGTTTGAGCAAGGTTTTTCAACTCCTCTAAATGCTGAAAAGGGTCCTTAGAAGCAAGTCCATGGAAGTGGGGAATAAGTGCTATGATGTTCGGCTTTAGTTCAGCAGCATGACCCCCATCGGGATAACGTACCATAGGCATAGGTTGTGCAACTGCGGGATTATAGTAACCACATAGTTGACGTCTAGGAGGTTGAGGTGGTGCCTGAGGGTTTCTAGGTTGAGGTTGAGGTTGGGGGTTTGCTAGAAGATTAACAAATTGTGCAAGTTGTTGGACCTGTTGGGTAAGGGTATTCATTTTTAGTTGTGTTTCAAACAGGTGTTGAAGATGAGGCATAGGTCCTCTCTCCGGTGGTGGATTAGGAAAGTTAGGATATGGTGGAGGTTGGAACCTATGGTTTGGTGGTGGTGGAGGATGTGCAACAAGATGTGGAGGAAGTTCTTCGAAATCCTCAAACTGTGCAGAATCATCATCATCCTCATGATGTGAGGAGTAGTGGATGGGAGTTTGAGGCTCAAGTGGTAAAGGATTGGATGTGGAAGGCATAGAAGTGGATGTAGTAACTTGGGCATCAGCACCCAAGGGAGGTACTAACTCAGGGTTTTGGGATCTCCTACCTTCCATTAAGTTGGTTTTTTGAAAATGAGTTTTAAAAATAGTCACAACTAAAAGGAAAGGATAAATCTCAATCTCAATCTCAGAAAAATCAAAAGTCCCAATCAATCTCAATCACCACAAGACCAATCAAGCAAGTAAGCGAGATAAATCAAAATTTTTCTAGAGGTTGCTATGCAAAGTAGTAGTACACAAACAAATGTTTCAAACAATTGTACGCGTCCTAAGATAAACCTAGTGGAGTGCAAATCGCTATAGTCCACTAGGAGTTTGGATAAGACTGGCGTGTGAATCTAGATCCTGTTGGTGCTAAAGGAGATGAGATAGAAACCTGTGTATGTGAATCTTAAGTGATTGTGCTTTGTGCATGATAGCAATCAACACAATGGCGATAAAAATCTCAGTCAAGGTTTCAAGCAAGTTTTTATGTCTCCTTTTGCTTTGATTCAAGTATTTAGAAAGTGTTTTCTATGCTGCTTGTCTCTCTCTTTTTTAATCTTTTCAAACAAGAGATGATCGTGTTAATTTTAAGTCAAATGCAAGGATGGCAGGAGTTAAGGAAGGATAAGAAAGTGAGTACCTAACCCTAGCAATTCTACAGTATGCAATTGACTTGGTATTGAAATCCAGTAGGAAAGATGCAACCTAAGAATGAATGCCTAGAGATACACTGCTGCTAGATAAGGGATGAGATCTTTTTTTGAATTTTTTGATTTTATAATTTTTTTTGAATTTTTTGAATAATGCAACAAACAAAAACAAAAAAAGGAAATCGATACGGAAAACCCACGAACAAAACAACCGCGTCGATGAGAGATGAGTAGAGAGAGAATAAGAGAGTCCAGATTATTTCAAAATAATGTGTGAGAATAGGCTCTCACAACTTATTCCTAAAAAATAATCCTTATATATATACCTAAACCTAAACTATACTAATCTACTCTACTAAAACAAGAAAACTACAGCTCCAAGGGAAAACTTCGCCGGGACATCGAGTCAGAAGCGCAGTGAATCCGCTAGGAAGACAAACTTCGTCTAGAAGACGACGCTACTCCTACTCCTCAAGTGCTGTGAAAACAACAATTGATTAGTAAAAGAATCAAAGAATGTATATACAACAAAAAATTTGAATAAAAGAATGCCTATATACAAACAATGAATATGAATGAATTTATATACAAAGGCAAAAATTATTTACAAATTAAGAACTAAAGAATAATTTTGGTGTATAGAGAGTTGCCTCCCTAGCAATGGCACCAAAAATATAAAATGATCAACCATGGTTCGTATAAAAATATGTCATTATTGTAGTATATGTCGCAAATACAAATCGTTATCACATCATTTTTATTTAATTACATAAATTTTACTGGTTTATTCTAGGTCATTCATTGGGAGGTAGTAATTGATATACATCACTCCCTAAGTCCAATATCATTCTTTAATTCTAAAAAGATCAATTTTATGTACAATTATGAATGAATGAATTAAGGAATGGTAAATTAATGAATTAATAGCTTAATTATGTATAAAAGAATGAACTAAAATGCTTGCAAACAGATATAAACAAACAAGCATCAAACACTATAATTAAGTACTATATACTATCTATTTATAACTTATAATACTAATACTTACATATCCATACAGTAATAAGTAATAATATATGCTATACTAACTTAACTTAATATACTAACATATACAGTAACATAGAGAGTATGTACAACAACATATATATACGTTGCTAAACCTTAGGAAAAGTATGTACATAAGCTAAGGTAAAAACTATGGTCTATAGTGCCACTTATTCTATTTACAGTGATAGATTAGTCCATTACTAAAGCTATACTATTATTTATGTACATATATAGCTCAAACACTACTTATACTACGTATACATATTATACATATTATTTATTTACAGTATACTATATACATATGTTATATTTCTACCATATACATATATATATTACATATATACATACACACATACACTTAACTCATCATTCTTCTTCTTTGTTCTCTCTTAGTTAACCCCTTATTAACCCTCATTTAATACAAAAATTAGGTTTTTAACTGGTAGGTGGCCTTTTCGAGGGATACACAGCACCCTCTCGGGTGGGACCAGACCTCTACTAAGGGCCGCCCTAATTGGCTAATTAACCTCTTAATTGCATTTTAAGCTCAATATTGGTCCCACACAAGCCCTCGCACAGTTCATGACTCCCAGCCACACCGTACACACCAATCTCAGATCAAACCAAAGTCAAATACAATAATACCAATGTACAATATAAATTATCTCAATTATAACTTAATTTACTAATTTATTTTGATTTAACTTAATAACTTAGGTAATAACTTAATAAATTTAGTATTTATTCATATATATAATTAAATTATATTACAGGTGTTATAGTGTACTATATACATATACAAATACATATATACAGTATGACTAACAAATAAGGTTATTTATATGGGTTTATTGGTTTATTTAGTGTATAGTACATATAAGTTAAAATAATTAATAGTTAAGTATATAAATAAGTTATAGACAGTTTAAGTTATCTTAAATATATAATTTACAATATATAATATATATAAGTTATTTAAACCTATTGTACATCTATTTTACATCATATACATATAGCTTACTATATAGCTTATATTTACAAGTATATACATACTATACATCGTATTTTTGGGTTATTTTTTTATTTTTTTGATTTTTATAGGTTTTGTGAGTTTTATAGAGGTAGGGGGTGAGAGAGAAAGAAATAGATGAGATAGAGAGAGTGTTTTTGGTGTTTTTATATATTAAGGTTTTTTTATTAAGTTTTAAGGTAGATTGAATCGTCGGCTGGTATGTTCTACCAAGCCGAGGGTTCAGAATGTCTTAAAACTTGGCATATACTAAAAAATATACCTAATCTTCACCAAGACAAGTTTATTTTATTTTTTAGATTTTTCATATCATTTTTATTTATCTACAAAGTTTAGCTCATTTTAGGGTCTTCAAAGTGTTTTAAAAGAGAACCTAAGACCCTAAACTCTAATGAGTGGCTGGGATGACAGTAAAGGGGGCTCAGTTGTGCTCAACCTATGATATGGAAGAAGTGCAAGTAGTTAAGAATGAAATTCAACTTAGATCTCCATTAATTTTGATTTTGGACTGTTAAGCATGCAAGTTAGCTGACAAAGGAATTGAAATTCAAATTACAAGCCATTCAAATGCAATTAAAATTCCATTTCAGATACGTGAAAGCTTGTACAATTACTACACAACATTGAGAACATGTCAACTTATTTACAGAACCTAATTCTAGCCTTTACTATCCTACTGATTGTTAAGTCCCGTGTCATTAAGCCTTTTTAAGACGTCCGTGCTTTCGGTCAGACATTTGGTAAGACGTTTGGACTAAGGGTTAGACGTCTTGCAAGATGTCTGGACTCATTCCCAGGCATCTGAAAATTGAAATTTTCGTGTACGTCCTCACGTCTGTGCGCGTGCTGCATGCAGATAGTACGTGACCTCATTTTCTTCTCCTTCTCTCTCCTCTCGCTCGATGCAAACCCTAACCCACACCTTATTTAAACACCCCTCCTCTCCCTCATTCACCCCACTTCTAGCCACCCTTCTCCTTCCTCCAGTGAGAGTAGCGAGCAGCGAGCGTGAGCGACGTGGGAGGAGAGGAGGAGCAATGATGGGAAGAGAGGAGAGCAAGCACGCGAGCTCATGTGGGAGCTCACCGGAGAGCTCACAGCCGGTCGGCACATGCACGAGGTGGACAGGTGTGTAGGGGAGGTCCTCCCCGACACTGCTGCAGCTGGAGCAGCAGGCGAGCGGGTGTTGCGCGGCCACGCGCAGCGCGAGAAGACGAAGGTAGGTTCTGATTCTGGGTTTTTTTTCCCAGAATCAGACATCTGGATCAACGTCCAGATGACGTAGATGACGTTTGGAGGAGGTTCCAGACGACTGAGAGGAAAGTTTCCCCTCGTACACCTTCTTTGCGGATACGGCCATACGGGCCGTTCCGCCGAGGCACTATTTCGTGCCATATTGAGGACATTTTCGTTGACACGTGTAGGATTTGCTTCGGGAAGGCGTGGGACACGCTCTCCTACGTAGTTCAGACGTCTGGGTGAGGCACCAGATAATGGGAAGTGTTTCTAGACATCTAGAGAGGTGGTCGGATGTCTGGAACTGGGTCCAGACGGTCCAGCGGAGTTCCTGGATGTCTGAGGAGTGGTGCAGGAGTTAAGGTATGGTTCTGGACTCTTTTAAGATGTCTGGAAGGTATTCCAGATGTCTGATGTAAATCAGAATTACTATTTTTGACTCGTTTAGGGTGCGTTTGAGGTCCGATTTTCGTAATTAAGATATCGTTGTTTCCCGTATAAATTCCTCTACTTGTTGGAATACTTTTTATCCTGTTCTGAGTAGTCTCTTGTGAATGATCCTTGTGATAGGACTTCGTTCCGTTGCGGGTCTGGGGTTTGCTGAGGCACATGGACCTGCCGATCAAGCCCCCACTACTCCTGGGCTTACTGGTAGAGTGGCTTCCCCTAGTTTAATTACAAAACTAATTGCATATGTGGAATGAATGTTAGATCCTAGGGTATGGCATGAATCCTAGGACTAGAAACACTGGAATAATTGTATTGAATGTATGGATTGCAGTCTTGGATGAGTAAATAGATAACAATTGCCTGTAAATGAATAGTAGCTGCCTGTGAAATGTAAAGTGCTTGTGCTAGCAAACTGTTGCATGTAAATTCCTGTTGTTTACATTAAATGTCATAATATGAGCTGCATGTATATGAACTGGAAATGGAAGAGTGAATGTTGGAAACACGAGCTACCTACGAATAAACCTGGAATGTGAACAATAAAGTTACATGTTAGATGTGTAGAACCTGAGAAATGGAAATTGAAATGATGAAACCGGGTTTGGCTTGGCCTGAGAAACATGAGCATGAACCCTACGGGGAATTCGGAGTAGAGCTCCTGGAAATAAATGGAATGAAATTGGAAATGCGAATGTGAAAGTGAGCTGGCCCTTAAGTACGGAGTACCAAGGAGAGCGACTGTCCCCCTGTTTAGTGCAGAGCTGAGCTAACCGCCCTTGGGTTGGGACCCGGGGTTTGGATTGGCCACTTTGTATCGACCTTTTGGCCCTCGTACATAGTATCGAGGAGAGTTGCTAGTGTAGGGAGAGAGCTAGCCACCCCACAGGGCCCGGGGTTCAGCTTGCTGCCTTACACTGACTTGTTAGTCCCACTGGGTAAACCAGGGTAGTCAGGCGAGGGTGCATGGACTGTGGAGGGGCGAGACCACTGTTTGGTTCTTAGGGGCTAGACCCCTGTTACTGAGAGGGCTATGCCCTATATTGGTTCCATGTTGTGCTTTGGGCGCACCTAGTAACGGAAACAACTGACCGCATGCCAGTGCTGGGTAGCTACCCGTGCATTTATCTCACGTGCCGTAGTTACCGTTACGTCTGTCTATGACCTTGGGGTGGTTGACTGGGTGTAGGACCACCATGGGGGACTCTCCTGGCCAGGAGAGCACCACGTTCTACTTCTACTCTTCGGAAAAGACTGCAATCTAGATCGTTCCCACGAGGAACATTCGAGATCAAGAAAGAGACCTGATAAATAAACCAAGTGATGATAGAAAGAATAATTAGTTAAAGAAAGAAAGAAATTGAAAAACAACAGCTACCTGTCCACCTTTACTGTTTTAGCTGGTTGGTTGCCACTCTACTCAGTGTTCGCTGATGTTTTGTACTCATAACCTTTTTCAGGTCCAGGTGTTGAGTAGCCAGAGCCTACGCCTGCAGAGGGTGCTGGGCCCAGTAGAGCCCAGTAGTTGTAGCTTTCTGTTGTACTCCGTTTCCTGTTGTAGTGAGTAGTTTATTACACTTCTGTACTCTTTCATTATGAACTTTATATTTCGTACTCGTTTACTTTCCTACTGTTATGGTGGTGTGTACTATAGTAGTTTATTTCTTTACTGCTATACTTTTGTTACTGTTAGTTGCTTGCATGGTGAATGTGGTTTATTTTACTGCTTTTTGGTTACTTTCTCATTGGACGACTGGGTCTTGGGATCAGTCAAGTCGATCCGGTCTCGTGTCCTACAGTGATTCGGGAACCGGGTCGTAACACTAATTCATAGTAGCAGCAACACTTGCAGTTGCTGAATCAAGCAGCCACAGCAGCAACAGCTACTGTAGCATTAGCTGTAGCAAAATGATCAATAGTAGCAACCAATTTAGATCCATCTGAATTAACTCTAGATGACTTGATTGAATTTCCATAGGTTGCTGCAGTGATAAAACCTCAATTCTAGTACTGAAATGCATTTTGATAAATTAAACACCCAAGATCAGACTTGGTGAAGTCTGATCTGGGATGTTTAATGTCCCAATTAGTTGTGAATTAAGTCTGGAAACCATTTTGAAATCAAAGAAAAAGATATACAATCAATTCTATACCATGCCACCTTCATTCTTTTTTGACAAAACATTTCAAATCCTCTTCAAAAGATCTATTAAACCTCAATCAAAACCGCCAACTTACAATTATGAAAGTAAATGCATGGAGGAAGAAATGTCGCCCCATTTGGGTTTTTAATTTGGGTCTAACACTGATTTCTTCACTTGATCTCCTTGAACACCATTGATGGGTGTTTAAGGCAATCATGTGGATAGATCAAGACCCGTTGGGCCCTTGTCCTATCTCAAATCAGAGTTAACTGATTTTCCTTGATAGACTCTCCAACATAGGGATTTACTTAGATACATGCTCATCCATATAATCAAAATGAAACTCAAAATCATTGGAATCATTGCATATACCTAATCAACCCAGTCCAATCTAAAAAGCTAGATTAAATCCGATAAAATCCAAATGAGTTTCAAATCACTGATCTGAGCAATAAACACCATTCTAAATAAGATTGAGCAATTCAAGTTGATGAACTAAGATCAAGGGTCTTTGTGGATTTGCGAAATGAGTGGGAGACCCCCCTAATTGATCTTTGGTGCTAATTTCAGATTTGAGACATGATGTCCTTAGATCTAAAATTAAACCTGATGGCTGGGTGATTAACAAAATTAAAATCGAGGAAAAACATAATGCAGAATGGAAATATGAAGGGGACGAAATGTGATCAATGGGAAGGGGGTGAATTCGTCTCCTCTGATCTAAAATGATTAGAGGAGGTGTAGTGTGAATTCTACTCTAAATCTACTCCTAAACTATCACACCGGTGAATTTCTAACTGATCTACTCCTATCTGATCTACACTACATTATCAGTCACTACATCTATGCTACAACTAGAAAGCATTAAACCCTAGTCTAAATGGAAGAATGGGAACTTTGGATCTCCACTCGGTGGATGGAGAGGAAGAATGGAGGGAGGAGGTGCTCTAGTGGAGGGAAAACTCACTAGTGGAGTTTTAGGTCACCCACAGGTGCTACGATGTCCTTAGTGGCCAGGAGAGTCGGAGAGGAAGGTGAAGCTTCACCACCAGTGGAAGTGGAACTAAGGCAATATGAGGAGAGGAACTGGAGTGGACAAATGATCGGCTCAAGAGGTGTAGAAGGGAGAGATCTCTTGTGCACAAGGCAAAGGAGGTGCTTAAGTAGCGTGAGGGAGTGATTCTCCTCACCGTAATGGTGAGATTAGGTGCTAGGGGTTTGGGCGGTGAGGATGTAGCTGTGAGGGTGTGGGAAGATTCAAATCAAAGGAGCGCCGTTGGATTAGATCTGGGGGAAAGGGTGCCCACATGTGCCGAATCGCACGAAGCTTTCAACTAAGGAGAGCCACAGATCAAAAGGGTCTAGATGATGGATGGCGAGGATGGCTCGTGTTCTTCGCGATGCTACAGTGCATGTGCGGCTGCAGGTGGCGCATGGTTCTGTTGATGAATTTGCAGGGAAGGCCCCTCAGCGAAGGGGAAGAGAAATTATAAGGAAGCCCATAAGTGATAAGGAATGGTGACAAAGCAGTCCTTGGGATATTAAATAGGTCCCTACGGGTATTAAATAGGTCCTTGGCTAGTTTTCTAAGGATGAAATGTGATGTACTAAGGACCTAAATGTAAATCCTTATTTGCAAGGTCATAACGATGTCCAAATGCACCCAAGTTTTTATTGACGCTCAATTGAACATATTAGAAGTAATTACACTTTTAATTTGGAATTTTGAGCTCATTTGTGCGTTCAATCTGCAATTAGATTACAATTTTACATTTATTAATAGAATATCTCATTTAGTGATCTAATTATGCATTTTTAGCACAAAATTGATGTTTTAGGCCTTTTTCTCTATTTCCTACACTTAACCCTTTTTATGTGTTAATTTGATAGTGTTTAACCGCATTTTTAGCTTAACTTAGGTGATTTAGCTATGATGAGTCGCAACTCATCAAAGACCACCAAATATATTTACAAATCAGAAGAGATTGTGAGCTCGAAAAGAAAAAGAAAAGAAAAGAGAAGAAGAGAGAGAGAGAGAGAGAATGAGTATAAAGGAACTAAAGAGTGCACAGTTTCTCTGCCTCTCTTTGAGTTGATTTATTTGATAGTTTGAAAATCTAGGTTCTATAGTACTAGTCAATATGTGGCACTTGAGGAGTGTGAGCCACCAAATACAAATCCAATTGAGTTAGACATCTCCTACCTAAGCCAAAAGCTAGGGCTGTAATTACAGATTATTTTATAACCTTAAGGGAATAAGTTTGTCTATCTCGATAGGGTTTTACTAAGTGTTAAGTACGAGCTTTAGATGTGGATCAACTTTTCACTTGGATCAATTGCATAGACTACTACACTACACTTTCACGATTATATGGAATTCTAAAATTTTGGATGAAAACAAAAAAAATAGATCTCTAGTAAAACTCTTAGTAGAAATTAGTCATTTAGGACACTTTGCATTTAGTTTTGCATTTGCTAGGGACTAGCAGGATTCAGGCATGAGGGTGTGATTTTGCAGCAATCATAGGACTTAATCTACCTGAATTAAGTTAGATTTTTTCTTAACTAAGGAATAATGCATGCATATGCAACATATTTTGCATCATAATTGATTTGTTAGCTTTATAAATAATAATGCTATTTTATGCTCTAAGTGAGAGGTGATATTAATTGCAGATGATTCAAGGCTATGGATGATAAATCTGACTGTACAGGTATGGTCAGGATGATAATTGGAGTCTGACACTTCCGAAATTGTCTTGATCAGACTTTCGTAACATCACATTTAGTCCATAGAAGATCAAAGGCGAAGGGGCAAGGCGGTGCAAATCCGAACCACAGATGCCAAATCCGATCTCACGGATGGATCTGGATCAACAATCGTAGCCCAATGACGTAAAATCAATCCAATCCAACATCTGTGGCATCAACTACAAAGCAAAGAAGATGGACGAACACGATGGCGCCATGTGGTGCCATCATAGCCACCCAATTCCACCGGCCCCATCCACTGAAGGAGGTACTATGCACTTTGTGTGCCATTGGATCGCCATCCAACGACCACAAAAGCTACATGTCGCTGCCTCCCCAACACCTCATCAAAGGAGGACTTCACCTCAGCCGTTGGATTTTCATCCAATGGTTGAGGGTAGTTGCGCATTAAAACATGATTGCTACAAATCGCGTGAGTAGCACAGCGGGCATCGCCTCCAAACGTGGAGCATGGGCTTGAGTTCGAGGTGCGATCAACGCAAAATCGAGGTGGTGGCGAGTGCATGTGAAATTTCATTGTGCGATAGAGATCGAGTGGCGAGCGGTGGGCCACGTGGTGTGCGGAGATTCACTGGATGAGGCAGTGTGGACGAATGACGGGTACCGTTTTCATCCAAAATTAAGTTTGTAAAGATTATGAGACTTGAGTCCCAGTCGTTCGTCTCTGGGAGGCGTGTGTTTTACTTTTGAAATCGATCTTTTTGTTGCTCTACTTTGTTTAGAATCGCATGCCGGTTCATGATTACTACGTAGTTAAGTACGACATGCTCCGTTGCAAGTATATCAGGAATTAAAAACAGGCAATATTAATCACTTAAAAGATATTGCAATAAGCTCATGGTGATTCTCAACACATAGACATATATATAAAAATATATCTTCTATTCATTCAAGAGAGTGTTTGCAACATGGAAGGTAGAAGAAAGCTTGTACATAAATGCTTGAAATTTAAACCTAGCTACCAGAAAACGACTGCATACAAGAATCAGTGGGGGGGATTTTGCATGCATCATTGGGCGATAAGTAAGACTATAGTATTAAGCAGTAAATGAAAGCAATAAAAATTATGAAGAGAATGAATTAATGCTAGAAGAATAGAGAGCATTCAGGGGTGGTCCCCGATGACCTTCGAGTGGTTGGGAGAAGAATGAGGGGCGGCCAATGTAGCTTAGGCTGACCCTTGGAGAGAGGTAGGGTTGATCCAGCATCCCGGCATGATGTCCTCCATGATGGTGGTAGTGAGCTCGTGGAGGTGGAGTGACTATCAAAGTGGAGGGGCGTGAATGGCACCAATGGAGTGCAATTGCCAAGGAAGTGAATGGGGGTGTTTGGCCGCCCATGGGGTCTTTTTATAGACCCAATGGCTTCTCTCTAGAGAGGTGTAGAACTCTTTAGAGAGAGTCCAAGAGTGGCTGGCCACATGTGGGTGGAGGTGGTCTTTGAGATCCAAAAATTGTGGATCTCAATTTGAATGCCTCTTGGTTGCTACATTTGGCAACCAAGAGGTGGCGCCATCTCAAGAGATCTCTAGAGAATTCTAGAGAAGTGTGTGTGCATGAATGTGTGTGTGTGTGTGTGTGGTCGTGCTCTATGTCACTAGGTGGCTTAGGTTAGGTCCTAAGGGGTTTGGTTAGGTGTAGGTCTTGAATTAGGGTTACAAACCCTAATTGCTAAGGGGAAAATGCAATTAAACTTAACCTAAGTTTAATTGAATTAGTGTGAACCTAATTGAGAGTAGAATAACTCAATTAGGTTGGGTTTAGGTCAATTGGACTCTCACCAAGTCCAATTAAACTTGTGTGGGTTGAGATCTAAGCTCAATTGGACTTAATGAGTCCAATTGACTTAAGGTAATTGACTTGATCTAAGTCAATTGGGTTTTGTGAGGACCTAATTAGATCCTTAGGTAGGTTTAGTGGTGATGTACTAGGGTTAGGACAACTTAATTTAGGTTCCTATGGGGTTGCGATTAAGTCTAGGGAGCCAGAGATCCAAGGCCAAGACTTGAATCTCAAAATAGGGACTGGAGACTAGTATCAGACGTCCAATAATAGGATCAGACGACTTATACTAAAAAATCAGAAGTCCAAACTTCAGTTCTAGACGTCTAATTTGAGTCAGGGGGAAATGATGGTTCTGTTTTGGGTACTCTGCAGAAATTGGACATCTGACAAAGTGTCTGGACGACCAATAACACTGCAGAAGTGGGTTTGAGGTGTGCGGGAGATGGCTAAGGGTCCTAGACGTCCTATAACTTATCTGGACATCCAGACAAGGGCTGGAACTAGGGTTTTAAGGCTTCCTAGGGTGTTGTGACCTAATCCAAGGGTGGCTAAGGCTTGGGGAAGTCTCTAGGCTATCTTAGGGCTAGGATGGACCTAAGCTCTTCACATTTTACTGCTTTATTCCTACTTAATAGAATAGCAAACTTTAACCCCCTTACATTATTGCTCCAATATCTAAACTAAGCCTTTTGCTCCAGCTCTGCTGCAACTCCCGTTATTCCAGATCCAGCTTAAGATCCTGCTCCAGATCCAGCTCCAGATCTGCTTATTGCCTGCAATCGACATAATACACTTAATTAGCACATTATAATATTATTTTATGCATAGCTAATGTAAAGTAGTAAAGATGTAGATAATGCTTATGCGTGCATGAATTTCCCTAACTTATGCTAAGTTCTAGCCTAATCTAGGTCTTAAGACCTATGATTGCTGCGCAATCAATGAACATGCGAGATTATGCACGGTCAAACATGCAACTATATGTGGGATGGTGAGGCGATGTGGCACGCATCTTAAGCCATTCGATCGTAAGATTGGATGACTGAAATCAAATGCACTTGTGCATGCGAGGAGTGTGGAGGTGGCAAATTGAGTGGACATGCGTGCACCACGTGGCGCATTCTGGTGTAGCACGTGAGCTGAAGGTGCGATGGAGGTTCTTTTGAGGTGCAATATGATCTGTTGATCTCTCGATCGACGGATCTGATCAATCCAATGGTGTTGCAGGGTTTTAGAGCCCAAAGTACCTGCTTTGCCCCTCATTTTTGCTATAAAACAAACCCTAGAGCCCCCATGTGAGAGGCAATTCCACCTACAGAGATCTCTGCCTCCTCTCTCTCTGTAGCATATCTCTTTGGCCTTTTTCTCGATGCTTTGGATCTGAAGTGCTACCGCACTTCGCACAAGCATCCCTCAAGTGGCTCTTCTCTTCGTCTATCTCTCTCTCTCTCTCTCTCTACAGTCAGTATATTTTCTTTGATTCATAGTTTAGAACTTTTTACAAGTAGCAATAAAAAGTTGATTCACTGAATATCTTATTTCTCTTTATATGCTTTCATTAGGTTAGATTAGATAGTATGAAAGGCTTTAAGAATCTTGTTTTGCCTCCATGCGAATGAGTTTGGACTTAGCATTTTTTATTTATAAATTTATTTTGCTTTGATGTGATTTGCAACTACAATAATAACGTAGAAATCTTTCTATGCATTTCATGACGAACAAGCTTTCCCAAGCCCAAAACCACTCCCACTAGGACATCTTGACCTTAGAACCTAAAACATGGATAATACTATAAATGTTCCTATCCACACTATCCCTATCCTTAACCTCCACTTAGGTCAACCTAAACCCCATACCCAAAACCTAGGTAACATTATCCACAGTGTTATCCTACCATCCACAGATCCTATCCTACCATCCATGTTTCTAGCCCTCCTATCCCCAACCCAATCCTCACTCTAGAATCCTATCTAGGTCCATAACATCCTCAATTGACTCGACTTGAGTCAATTAGGTCAGCTACTACTCAATTGGGTCCAGTTGGATCGAATTGTGCTAACCTATTTTTGATTAGGCTCAATTAAGCGTAATTAGATTTGACCCAAACCCAATTAGACTAACCTACATCTGATTAGGTGCTCCTAAACCTAATTGGATTCACCCCTCTCTAATTAGACTCACCTAGAACTTAATTGGAGCTAACTTGACCCACCTATCCTTAATTAGGCTAGGACCCAACCTAATCTAGTTGATCCAACCCAAATCCACCACACCTAACACAACTTACTCTATGAAACCCACACCCAAAACCCCCAAAACAATAACACACGCACACCCTTTCAATTTATATCCAACAAAAAGGGTGCCTTCCTAATTTAGGAGCCACCAAAAGTGGTAATTTCTATTTTGAGAAGAACCAATGTGCGACCAAAAAAGAGCATCCCATATATACCTAATTCTAAACTGTCGCACAGACCATTCTCTTCCTCCCTTCCACTTGCAACAACCCATCTCGCCTCCCCTCCAAAGGTCGACCACCATAGGTCATCTCCTCTCAAGACTGTCTCCCATGGCCCCTCTTTAAGGATGCTCCTACTCGTCCATGGAAGGCTAGTAAGGAGAGAAGCTCCTCTCCAAGGGTTTCTTAAGGACGACTAGGAAGAAGAAGGGCTCTCCACCCTCTCTTCTTCTCTTCTATTAGGTGTACTCTCTCTTCTCCATAGAGAGGATTCCCTTCTAACAGGCATGGAATTTGCATGTTTTTAAATCGTCGAAAATCATAGTATAGTCGCGAAATCCCTTTGACAAAAATGTCTATTTATTAACGAAACTTGTGTTGATTGTTTTCTTTTAGAACTTGAGTCCCGGTCGTTTGTCTCTGGGAGGCGTGAAAACAAATCAAGATTTGGATCGACTTCTCTAACCTAAATCTAATCTAACCTAATATTTTTTGTCTTTTTGTATTTTGCGATTTTTTTTTGTGCTTGTGATTTTTATTTTGAAAAGCAAACTGAAACCTAAATTTATATATGCTAGCGAAACCTAAATGACTACATGCATTTAAGTGAGCCATGGTGGCCGTGCATGGTGTGAACGAACCTAAGTATCATGTAGGCAAGCAAACGTGAAGACAATCAATCATGGAAACATCGTGATATTACTTATGCATAAAATGATTAAAAGAATATCGCATGTCATCTACACTAGAAAGCACATAAATAGAAGAAATCCCTCATGCCGAAAAGTGCCACTAGGGCCATCAGCCTTGTGTGAGGGTGTAGGCTAGACCTTAGGTATGGAAACCCATCTACACGCCTACAAAAAGGGATGGCCGACCACAAGAGGCTATGGGTGAGCCTTCATGGTTGTCCAAGAAGAGAAGAAGATGGGGGGCGTCCTCTCTTGGAGGAGAAGGTAGCACGCCCAAGGAAGAAGAGAGGGTGGAGATCCCTTCTTCTTCCTAGCCGTCCTTGAGAAGTTGTGGAGAAGCTTCTCTATGGCCATCCATGGAGCCTTGGAGGAGGAGGAGCACCCTTTGGAGGAGAGAGTGGTGGACGACCTTGGGATTTAGAGGGTGGAAAGGAGGGTGTTGCAAGTGAGAGGTGGAGAGAATGGAATCAAGAGAATGAATGGGCGTGCTCTCCTATTTTGGTATTTATGGGAAGGCCTCTCCAAAATGGTAGTCGCAGGTTGGCATCCCTCCCAAAATAGCAAACGCCACTTTTGGTGGCCTTTAGAGTTGACACCCATGAATTGTGGATCTAGGTTAAGAGGGTAGTTTAGGAAGGTGTTAGTGTGTGTGGTTCAAATTTCGTAGAGTAGGGTTGTGGGTTTTGGTAAATCTAGGTTGGGCTAACCTACATTAAGTGGGTGTGGGCCTAATTAGGCTTAGGTGAGTCTAATTGGAGAGGAGTGAACCTAATTGGGTCTAGGTCAAGTCTAATTGGATGTGTGTGTGTTTGGGCTTAGGTAAACCTAATAGGTATGAGTTAATTAGATCCTAGGTGGATCTAATTGGGTTCAGGTGCACCCAATCAACTGTAGATGCACCCAATTAGGTATGGGACGGTTAAATTGGGTTAGGGTTAGGATAAGAAGGGTATGGATAGTGGAGTAGGCTTAGGAGGTCTCTAATTAGGTTTCCTAAGGTGTTTGGTAGGGTTTCTAGGTCAAAATAGGCAAGAGCAGGCTTCTAGCACCAAAATCAGGAACTAGAGAATAGTATCAGACATCCAGGGAACATGTCAGACATATTATACTCCAAAATTAGACATTTGGAAGTTAGGTTAGACGTCTAATTCTGTATCAGTATGAGTTTTGGCTTCCTGGATTGAATTTCTATAGAAATCAGATGTCCAACCTAATGTATGGACATCCTAAATGGTGCTCGAGAGTGGGTTTTAGGTTTTCTAAGGTGGGTTTTGGTTCTTAAGTGTTTGGGAGAGGGATAAGGTGGATAAGAATATGGATAGTGCTATCCATGTTTGGGTTCTAAGGCTAAGGTGTCCTAATGGAAGTGGTTTTTGGCTTGGGAAGGCTGTCCTACAGTTTCTAAGGGTAGGGATAAGGCTATCCTCCTTATTCCTCTTGTTTAGATTAGTCTTCTTCTCTCTTTATTGCTTTATTCCACTATCTCCCACATCCTAGATCACTTCATTACCTGCAAATAACAACAAAAACCATTAAATAGCAGGATATCTCATCTTATTGTATAATAAATGATGCAATGCATGATATGCATGATATGAGTGCAATATCCACAAATTAAGCTACGTTCAGACATTATTTAGGTTGGTTAGGACCTATGATTGCTGCACCATCACCTTCCTCTCTTCTTTTCTCTTGGATGGCTAGGAAGGCTTATCAGTTCCCTCTCTTGGTTGTTCATACCTTGGATGGAGTGTAAGCAGGTTTGCCTACACAAGGCCTAGCCACCACCATCACACACAAAGCTGATGGCCTTCGTGGCATTCCAGCATGATGGTTTTTCTTCTTTTATGTATTTTGTTTCTTGCACTTTCTAGTTGCTATTTGATAGATGTTTGATGTTTTAGATAGCTTTCATATTCATGTTTATGTTGCTTTTGTGTTTGAATATGTAGATCTAATATTTTTCTATGCTTAGTTTCATGTTTTGATCTATGTTCCTTCCTTTGTGGTATCCATGCCAACCCTACCACCAAGGTTGGTTGGTGATAAACACTAGTTTATCATCATTCTTATATCTTAAAACAAACCTAGATCTTAGGGTTTTAACTCTGCAAACGGGTTTCTAAGTTGCATTTAGGCATTCACTTAGGTTAGACATGCATTGCATTTTTGTTATCTTTTAATGTGTTTATTTGAGTGTCAAGGATAAGCAGAAAGCTAGATCCTGCAAAATCTTGACATTCTAGAAAGCAAAAGCTGAAGAAGAAGCCTAATTCAGCTAGATTCAAGCTCCACTAGGTTGGGTTTAACTCATCTCAGCTCCATTCAGCGCATTTCAGCTAGATGGTAGCTCATGATAACTCAACTTAGCTTAACTCAGCTCATTTCTAGCTTAACTTAGTTGAGGCTAGCTCATTCCAGCTCCAATCAGTTCACTGGAGCTCAAGCTAGCTCAACTTAGTTGACATCAGCTCACTTCAGCTCCAGCCCAGCTCCCCTCAGCTCTACTCAACTCACGGTAGTTGAACTCCTTCTAGCTTAGCTACTACTTGAAAACTTAGTAGCTCTTCAAGAGAAGCAGGTCCAATTCAACCCAGCATCAGAATAGTTGAGAATAGCTCAACTCAGCTTAGTTGCTAGCAGAAGAATTAACTAGCTAAGTTGAGTAGCTAAGCTATGGAGAAGACCTCTTCAGCCATCATCAACTTCGGGAAGATTTATTCAGCTCCAGACTACCTTCAGTCAGCTCCTAGCTACTTCACCTCAACTTATCCACTACTACCCTACTAGCTAAGCTAGCTTAGCTAGTTTAGCTAAGCTCAGCTACATGTCCACTCCATGGCCATCCAACCTAGCTACTAACTCCACAAAACCTCCACCAACTCCCTCCTTTCTTGGTGCTAAAAACCAACCCATACACCTCTTCATGTGGCACCAACTAATAGGTCCACTTTAGTGGACTCTAGTTGGGCCTAAGAGCATTCAATTTGGGAATTTAAGTAGATTTTGAGCATTACTTTACATTGGAAAATTAGTTAATGCTTGCGTTCTAACATTCATACATTTTATTTAGTATACTGGCATACATTAGAGCTGCATTTTATTTGTAAAATTATCACATGCTCTAGAATTCTTATTTACATTGCACTAGGTATTTTCATATAATTAATTGTGTGCATATTATTTTGTAGGTACTTAGGAGCTGTGAAGGGTATATTAGGAGAGAACTTTGAGATAATTTGAGCATACATTCCTCAATTTCCAATATGATTGATCCCCCTCCATCAGTGATTGAGGATTAAATTTAGCATGACTGAATCCTGCAAATCAATGACTGCACCAACTTTCCTTTTCCCTCCCCCATAGTTCTTAAAAAAAACACACACAACTCACAAGGGGTATCATCATCATCTTCATCCTATGGAGGGAGAATCTGCTCTCCACCACCTTCACCTCCTTCCCCATGCACCCAATAGAGCATCCACAACTGCGAGCCTCCATCTACACTGCGACTCCTCCCTCACCACGGCTGCGAGTGACCTCGACCAAGCACATGACCGTGAACTACCGTTCACCCTCCATGACACCTCGTCTTTGACTCACATTATGTCGTCTCCACTGCGACAATTCCCACAACTGTGCCATCAACACCAACCCTCTCTTTCTCCCTCAACCTTCATGCACGTAGGACTGAGGGCAAGGACTTAAGATGATTGGGAAGGCTTCTAGTCACCAGGCACCCCCACATGCCCGCTCTCTCCCTCTCAAGCTTACCTGCGTCCAATGATCAGCCACCGGCTCTCTTCATTTTCTACCTCAGAAGCAGCCAAGACTGTGCTCTCATTTCCTCGATAGAAGCAACCACAACCTCCACCAAGCTTCCTCTTCCTCATCATCTTCTTCCTGATCCCCACCCACCGAAGAAGAACCCATCAACCGATGAGTCCCTCCTTTGTGCAGTAGCCACCACCAGCCCCCATTCTTCACTCTGTCAATGCCATCGACCTCGCCTTGTCATCATGCACCCGACCATGCCCTCAGTCACACCTCCTACGACCCACACGTGCGCGTGCACCAACCCATCGCTGGCAGTCATCTCCTCGCCGTTCGATAGTCTTCGACCAACTCCCACGGTGTGATCACCGCCATTGCGAAGCTATTGCTCCAGACATCCTCCATCGAGCTCCGTGCAGCTGATCGACACCTCTCTTCATTGCGCGAGTAAGGGGAGAGACGTCCCCTATTTCTTTACAGTAAAGCATGTATTAAATATTACATTGATTGCCAAAATTGATATATTATTCACTTGAAATTGTTGGCTAGCCCCTCACTTTGTCTTTAATTCGCAGGTTCGATCCTTCTTTCTCCATATGCACTTAGTCTTCCCCCTAATGCACATAGTGAGCTTAACAGTGTGATGGTGTTAAGTTGTTTACTGATTTTCTACGGGGTTATTTTTCTTAGAATATTATTCACATGAATTTGAATTTTGAATCTTTCAATTTTTGAAATTATGTCTTGTCTCTAAGTTTGCATTGGACCAGATATGACTACTGATATATATAGTTATCTATGGATTTGATTTGCAGCTAGTGTGTTTGGCGATAATTTAAAGAATCATATATTGCCATTATGTCCAATGAGTTTGGAGTATTCTCATGTATTTTGACTTGGTTTGAAAGGTACTTGGTTGCACAATAAATGACATATTTGTTTCCATGTACTTGGTTCTTAAAGACTTGTTGCTCCGCCTTGGTTTTCTCTCAAGCATTTGTGATTGATGATGGAAAACATTGATTAGTGTGATTTAATGAAATATTTGTGAGTTTATTAGCTTGTTCCTTCCTTTGGATATGACCTAACTTTTCGTGGTTAGTTTTTCACTGGTAAATATTTTTGTTCAGGATTTTTCTACCATGTGAATTACGATGTATTTTCCTGAAGTATATGATTTGAGTGAAAATTCTCCCAATTAAATGGCGTCGTTGCTGGGGAGGCAACAAATACAATTGATTTACGCAATTATTTTCCTGATTCATTCTAAGGTGCACATTTATCTTACTATTCTCTATTTTTTTATGCTAGGAATTTGACGAGATAACTTATTAGATTGAGGCAAAGTGTTAGCCTAAACATTTCGCCAAAACATTTCTCTGAGGCTAACACTTTTCTCTGAGGCTGAACAAAATGTTTCTATTCAAATTATCATTTGAGAGATAACATAATTTTAGTGCGTAAGATCAGTGATTAAGAATTTGATCGAGCATTATTGGATTTAGGAGCCTCCATAAACCTGATCCCTACATCCCTACTAGACCACTTCAAGGGAACTGAACTCAAACTGAATGAGGTGACCTTGCAATTAGCAGATAGATCAATCAAGTTACCAAAAGGAATTCTTGAGGATGTTCTAGTACGGATCTGAGATTTCTATTTTCTTGTGGACTTCATTGTATTAGATATGGATACTCCTGAAAATCTGAGGAACACACCAATCATCTTAAGGAGACCATTCTTAGCCATACTAGGGCAAAGATCAACTGTGAAGAGGGCCAGATCAAGTTGAAATTCGGGAATAAGACATTTCTGATTGATATCTTCAATGCCCAAAAATGAATAAATTATGGGGCAATAGAAGTATGAGACATCAGTTCCGTGGTTGAGGACCCAGTTACAGAAGAAAACCCAATTATTCCTGATCCTCAACCTCAAGAAAATCTTGACCCACAGATAGAAGAGCCCAGAACTGGTCCTGATTCACCCATAGCTCCCACTTTACCTTCTGAGGCCCATCTCGAACCCCCACCTACTGCTGATAACCTGGTTATGGAACTAAAGCCCCTCCCAAATCATTTGATGTATGTCTTCTTGGGTTCCAATCAAACGTTTCCGATAATTATCAACTCCTGCCTCACATCTGATCAGGACATGAAGCTGATTTCTGTTCTCTAGGTTCCCATGTCATCATTTACTTGGATCACACTGTAGTGAGGCACTTACTCATGAAGAAGGATGCAAAGTCTAGATTAATCTGCTAGATCTTTCTATTACAAGAATTCAATCTTGAAATTCGCGACAAGGTGAGAAAGTAGAATGTTGTAGCTAACCATTTATCCCATCTTCCTTCTTTAATCATTGACCCTTCCAGACCTATCATGGAGCATTTTTAGGATGAGCACCTCTTGACAGTTGATACGGAACTTCCTCGGTATTCTAATATGGTGAACTATTTGGCATCGCATCAGATTCTGTTAATTTAGCCAAGGGCCAAGAAAGACAAATTACTTTCAGATGCCAAATACTTTATTTGGGAAGATCCGTACCTATTCCTCATTGGTGCTGATCAAATCATCAGAAGATGTGCTCCGAAATCAGAGATCAATGGCATTTTGTCCTTCTGCCATGACCAAGCCTACGGTGGTCACTTCTCTAGGCACAAAACTATAGCAAAATTCCTCCAGTGAGGATTCTATTGGCCCATGATTTTCAAAGATGCACATGACTATTACAAGGCATGCACTCGTTGTTAGACCTTAAGCAACACGAGCCATCATGACATGATGCCTTTACAACCGATTCTCGTGTGCGAAATCTTCGACATTTGGGGGATTGATTTCATGGGTCCCTTCCCAAAATTCGATGGTTTCGAGTACATTATCCTAGCTGTGGACTATGTGTCCAAATGGATCGAAGCCATCCCAGCCTGAACTAATGATTAGAAAGTCATGATAAACTTCATTCATCAACACATCTTTTCTCAATTAGGTGTTCCATGAGCTATCATCTTTGATGGAGGAACCCACTTTTCAAATTTGCACTTCCAGTCCTCAATGAAAAAGTATGGGGTGTCGCATCGTATTTCAACTCCTTATCACCCCTAGATGAATGGATTGGCTGAGCTATCCAACAAGGAAATCAAGAAGATACTTCAAGTTACTATTCGGTCTGATCGGAAAGATTGGTCTGCCTGCCTTTTGGAAGCCTTATGGGCCTATATGATCGCTCATAAGACCCAATTAGGAATGTCTCCCTTTAGACTAGTGTATCGGAAGGCATGTCACCTATGAGGGTTGGAGAATATCCTGTGGATCGCAACTAAAAATTAGAGGGGAGGGGTGAATAGTATGGCTTTAAAAAATATGAATCATATTAAAATAAGACAACAGAGATTCATGCACAGAGTACACCTGATTTATAGTTGAAACCCAATCCGGGTAAAAACCAGTACCTAAGCCTCCCAGCTTAGGATTTTTTAGACTAGTACAAGCTAGTCAATCCACTATTCGCACCACATGAAAAAGGGTGCACAACCTCTTACAAACCCTTTTCTTTTATCCTGAAGAGAAGCAAAAACAACCACGGATCTTCCAAATAGGCTTGGGATCCGTAAATCAAAATAACAAAATAGTATAACAAGAATATGAATTCTATGGAACCTCAATAAATGATCAAATCGATTTTTTGCAGAGTTCGAGGCGTCGTGCTTTTGAAGAGCGTGAAGAATGGGGCATGAAAGCCTTTTGCAATATGCACGAGAAGATATATTTTTTAATGGTGTTTCTCTTAAACGTTGTGTAGGAATGGGCTACATGCGACCTCTATTTATACAAAAAAATTTACTTGAATAGGGAACAAAATTGGTCGATCAATTAAGGTTAATTGGTCTATCAAAAAGTACTTCGGTTGATCAATTAAGGATGTTGGTCGATCACTTGTTGGTTGATCAATTAGCTTGGTTGGTCGATCAAGAGGATTTTTCTCAACTTCCTAAAATGAACTATTTTGATTGGTCAAATAAGTAGGTTAGTCGATCAAAGTGTTTTGGTCGATCAATTAATAAGTTTGGTAAATCAATAACACTAAAATTAGGTTTTGAAAGGATACGCGAAAAAATCATTTTTGAGTTTTATTTGAGGTTTCTTACAACAAAGTCCTAGACTCAAATAAATGAAAAAGACACATCAGCAACTATCTGAACTTGTGTCAGAACAAAGGCTTCAATCCAAGATAGTCCTGAAATGTAAGTCTTAGCAATAAACATAATTTTGGTGCATCAAAATAGAGATGCTTACAATCTCCCCCTTTTTGATGACAACAAAATTATAATTATGAATTAAAAATAACTTTGCATAATATCTCCCCCTTTTTATTTCAGCAAGAAGTAAGCATGCTGCTGGTCATTTCACAATTAACTCCCCCTTAAACAAGTAATATAAGCATCAATATAAGATCATGCATTGAGAGAGCTAGTAATATAAAATTGAAGGAGATAATATTCATGCAATATCATAACAAAATGATTTGGTCGATCAAAACAAGAAAAAGAAGTCTTTTCTTAGGCCACTTAAATAAGCTCTTTTAATCTTGATAATCCTAGTGAATGGCAAATTTGATTAAATCTATCTTTTGACAAAGGTTTTGTGAATATATCAGCTAGCTGGTTTTCTGTGTTAATAAATTCTAAGTTGATATCCCCTTTTAAAACATAATCTCTAAGAAGGTAATGTCTAATATCAATATGTTTAGTCCTAGAGTGTTGTACTGGATTCTTGGATAAGTTGACTGCACTAGTGTTGTCACACAAGATTTTGTTGTTTTTAAAAGTTAATCCAAAATCTTTTAAAGTCTGCTTCATCCGCAATAGTTGTGAACATGCTAAGGATGCTGCTACATATTCTGCTTCAGTAGTGGATAGAGATACAGTGTTTCGTTTTCTAGAGAACCAAGAGACTAGGGAATTTCCGAGAAATTGACAAGTTCCACTAGTACACTTTTGGTCTGTGAAGCTACCCACATAGCCAGCATCACAAAAGGAATATAATTCCAAAGTGTCTGACTTCGGATAGAAGAGTTCTAAGTCTTGTGTGTTGTTTAAATATCTAAGGATTCTTTTAACAACATTTAGATGTGATTCCTTAGGGTTTACTTGAAACGAGCACATAAACAAGTGCAAAATAGAATGTCAGGTCAACTTGCAGTTAAGTATAATAGAGAACCTATCATGCTCCTATAAAGTTTTTGATCTATTGACTTACCTTTGTCGTCAGTTTTTAATTGGGTAGAAGTTGCCATCGATGTTTCTTTGCCTTTGACTTTGTCCATTGAGAATTTCTTCAATATCTCTACTGTGTATTTTATTTGAGATATGAAGATTCCGGAGGATAGTTGATCAATCTGAAGACCTATGAAGAACTTAAGTTCTCCCATCATACTCATCTCAAATTGATTCTGCACAATCTTTGCAAATTCTCTGCAAAGTAGATCATTAGTAGCACAGAAAATAATATCATCTACATATATTTGAATTATTAGGAGGTCATTTTGCTTTTCTTTTGTAAATAAAGTTGGATTGATTTGACCAATTTTAAACTCATTGTCAATTAAGTATGTTTTTAATCTTTCATACCAATCTCGTGGATCTTGTTTTAATCCATACTATGCTTTGTTTAATTTGTATACATGTTTTGGATGATTTGGATCTTCAAATCGTAGAGGTTGTTTAATGAAGACTTATTCCTTAATGAATCCATTTAAAAAGGCACTTTTGATATCCATTTGGAAAAGCTTGAATTCCATATGGGTTGCAAAAGCTAGCAACATTCTAATAGATTGAAGTCTAGCAATAGGTGCATATGTTTCGTCAAAATCTATTCCTTCCTCTTGATTATATCCTTGAGCCACAAGTGTAGCTTTCTTTCTAACTACATGTCCTGATTCATCAAGTTTGTTCCTAAAAATCCACTTGGATCCAATAATAGTTTGTTGCTCAAGTTTTGGAACAAGTTCCCATACTTGATTTTTCCTGAATTGGTTTAGCTCATCTTCCATAGCAATAATCCAATAATTATTTAAGAAGGCTTCCTTAATATTTTTAGGTTCTAATTGAGATACAAAGCTGTGAAAGATAATGTGTTAAGGGAAGATCTGGTCTGAACTCCTTTTGATAAGTCTCCTATTACTGGTTCTCTAGGATGATCCTTTACAAAAGGAATATCTTTGGGTAGTTCATTAGGAATAATATCTTCTGGAATGTTTGAAGGATCAACTATTGTATCAGCATCATCAATCTTGGAAGATTTAAGATGAACTATTGTTTCATCAAATGATACATGAATGGTTTCCTCAACAATAGAATTCTTATTATTAAAGACCCTATAGGCTTTACTTCTGGTTGAATAACCTAGGAAAATACCTTCTGAGCTTTTTGCATCAAACTTATCAAGATTATCTTTAGTGTTAAGTATAAAACATCGACTTCCGAAAATCTTGAAGTAGGAAATTCTAGGTGTTCTCCATGATATAGTTCAAAGGGTGTCTTCTTTAGAATTGGTCTGATCAGGGTTCTATTTTGGATATAACAAGTAGTGTTTATAGCCTCAGACCAAAAATATCAAGGCAGTTTTGACTCACACAGCATTGTGCAGGTACACTCATGTAAGGTCCTAATTTTCCTTTCAAATACACCATTTTGTGGTGCAGCTCTAGGGAAGCTGATGAGACACTCATCATGATCTCTAATTACCCCTAATTAACTAGTCTTCCTAGTTAATTAGCTAAGGTTATGAACATATAAGGGTTAATTATAGAATAAGGGATATTTAGTAAAGGACCTTAAAATAAGTTAAAAATGACATTTTATCATTCAATTAAAACTATTAATAATTTAGTTAATAATTGGACTCGAAATCCTATTAATCATTCCCTTAATTAATAAGTTAAGTAACTTAAATATAATGTATAACTAAGTATATAAAACTTAAGTGAGTTTACTTAATCTAATAAGTTAACCTAAAAAGGTCAAAAATGTAAATTCAAGGTGAAAACATAACATTTACCTTATTTACTAACATATATAAAAAGTTGAAGAAGATCTAAGTTAAAATAAACCTTCAAAACCTGAGTTTACAATTTGGTCCTTAAAATTCATTACAATCGGGTCCTTATTTCTCACATAGGTCCTTAAGTTTTATTTCATTTAAGTCCCTTTTCGTCTTCTGCTTCTTCTTCTTCTTTAGCTGTTACGAACGCGGCCTCAAGATGGGTTTTTAAGACGTCTGGCAAGTGGCCCAAATGTCTGACCAGACGTCTGGAACCCTTTCCAGACGTCTGGTATTAAATTTTTGCGGCGTACGGGGTTGCGTCTACGCGCATGCGCGCGTAGACTGCACCCACCACTCTCTTCGCTCTTTTTCTCTCTCTCCTCCTACAGGGCGCAGCTCTTTTCTCTCTCTCCCCGCGCAGCCTTATAAGGCCCCTCGCCCTCATCTCCTCCGCTTCCCTCTTCTCTTTCTCCCTGCCAGTGCGAGAGCGCTAGAGAGCGAGTGAACTGCGGCAGCAGCGGCCGAGCAAGTGTGCGGGAGGGGGTGTTGCGAGACGGAGGAGACGCTCGACCGTGAGGGCTCGAGCTTGCCGGGGTAGCTGGAGCCGGCCGGCGAGGGAGTAACGGGCGTGGAATGTTGTAGAGGGGTTGCTGCAGCTCGAGCAGCGGGCGGACGGGGCACGGCTCGGCAGTGCATCACGGGCGAAGAGCGAGTCGGGCATTGATTCTGGAAAATTTACCAGAATCAGATGTCTGGACTTACGACCAGACGACGGTGAAGACGTCTGGAGGACTGTCCAGACGTCTGGCAGGTAAGATATTTCTACCTTCTTCCTTTTTCATGTGTACGGCCATGCAGCCGTTCGCCGCACCTTCTTCTACAACCCGTCGTGCTGAGAGCAGGTGTGGGTGCGTGCAGGTTCTGCTCGGGAGGGCGCGAGGGCTTGCCATCCCACGTGAATTGGATGTCTGACCGCAGTGCTAGATGACGGAGAGGACTTTCAGACATCCTGGGTGAGCATTGGATGTCTGGGAACCGGGGTCAGACGTTCCAGCAGGCTTCTGGATGTTTAAAGGAGTACACCGAGCAGGTACAAGTTGACCCACCTTTTAAGATGTCTGGAGGAGGTTCCAGATGTCTGATTTTGGTCAGTTTCATCGTTTTCGACACGTTTAGGGCCCGTTCAGAGTCTGTTTTCCGCATTTCGAGTTGCATTATTTCCAGAATAAAATCCTCTACCCCTTTACAGTAATTGTATACCATTCTGAGAAACTCCTTGTGCTTGATCCTTGTGTTAGGACCTCGTTCCATTGCAGTCTTGGGGGTTGCAGAGGCGCACGGGATTTCCGACCACGCCCCCAGTACTCCCGTTGTAGCTGGTAGAGTGGCTTTAAAAATTATTAACATAATTTGTTATAATTGTGGAACAATTAATAGAGTCTAGGGTATTGCATGAACCCTAAGAATGAGAAACTAGATTGAATGATAGATCCTAGGATATTGCATGAATCCTAGGGCTGGAAAGCTAGATTGAATGATAGATCCTAGGGTACGGTATGAATCCTAGGACTGGAAAACTAGTGGAATATATAAATATTGCAGTCTCGAAAAAGTAGAAAGGAAATAATAGCTGCCTGTAAATTGATTTAATAGCTGCCTGTTATGAATGAATAAATATGATTGAGAATATGGGTGGTATAAACGTAAAACTGGAACGGTGAAACCTAAAATGGCCAAACAAAAAGAGCACGAACCCTACGGGGAATTAGGAGTAGAACTCCTGGAAAGAGAATAGAAGAGAACTGATGAAGTGAAACATGGAAGTGTGTTGTCTCTTGGGTACGTGGTACCATAGAGAGCACACATTACCTCTTAGTGTAGAGGGGAGCTTGCCGCCTCAGGTTGAGACCGGGGTGGGTTTGGCCACTGTACACCGACTTGCTGGCCCTCGCGTACGTAGTACCGAGGAGAGCTACTAGTGTAGGGAGAGCACTAGCTACCCCATGGGCCCCGGGGTTCTGCTAGCCTCCTACACCGACTTGTTAGGCCCACTGGGCAAACCAGGGTAGTTAGGCGAGGGTGCGCGGACTGTGGAGGGGTTGGACCCCTGTTACTGAGAGGGCTCTGCCCTATACTGGTTCCGTGCTGTGTTTTGAGTGCACCCTTTAATGGAAACAATCGACCGCGTGCCAGTGCGGGGTAGCTACCCGTGCGCTTATCGCGCGTGCCGTAGTCACCGTTACGTCTGTCAGCGACCTTGGGGTGGTTGACTGAGGGTAGGACCACCACGGGGGACTCTCTCGCCCAGGAGAGCACCACATGTTACTTCTACTTTTCGGAAAAGACTGCAATCAAGATCGTTCCCACGAGGAACATTCGAGATCAAGTGAAGGATTTGGGAAATAAATAAATAGTGAAATAATAGAAAGACGTAAATAAAGAAAGTAAAATTATAACAGCTACTGTACAGTCTACTGCTTCTTTAGCTTTTAGTTGCCACTCTACTCAGCGTTTCGCAGACGTGTTACACTCGTCACTTTTTAGGACCAGGTGTTGAGCAGCCAGGGTCAGCGACTACAGAGGACGCTGGATTAATCGGAAATCCTATTTCAGTGGGAGATAACCTCACCGTCGTCGGAGACGACGCCGGAGGTTAAGCTCCTCAAACTCCTTCTTCGGCTAAACCCTACCATTCTCTTCGCCGCCAACTGCTATAAATACCCCCTCACCCCTCAGATTTTACTCAAGTTTGCTCCTTTCCCGATTCTAACACTGCAGCCGACCCAATAGGCTATTTGTCCGAAACTTCGGCAACTTTCCATTTCATTTTCCGACTTCCTCCATTCATCTTGATCAGCCAAGGAGATCCACCATGGTCTTCCACGTCTCTGAAATAGGTGCTGACCCAAGGAATCCTACGCTCCACCTCAAATCTGCCCGCCGGAGATCTTTCTTCCACCCTCTGATTTCATCGTTCGCTATGAACCTTCGGTGGAACCCTATTGACCCCTTCGTCCAGGTAATAGTAGATTAGGAGTAGGACTAGGAGTAGGAGTAGGTTAGCTTAGTTAGTTAGTTTAGGTAGTTAGATTAGAGTTAATGTCAGATTTTAGTTTCATCTTCTCCGACTCCGGCGAGCTCCTTGAGCTTGCCAGAGACTTAATTTCATCTTTTGAAATCGCTATCCACCTTCCTTTATCTTCCATGACCATTTCTAAATCACTTAATTGCTTAATTGATCACCTAATCGCCTAATTCACATTTCACCTTCACCGACTACTGACACTGTCCATGGTGAAAGTATTTGACCTAATTCCACCTTCATAGGGTTCTTCCATCATCTATTCACCACTTATGGACCCTAATCGACACTATAATACATATTAATATCACATATAAATTAAACGCCCAAATCTAATTAAGCTCCTGAGTTCGCCGTCAATGGCAGCTCAGGAACAGTTTAAACTATTAATTAACTACATAATTATAACTACTAACACTTGTTGACTTGTTTTAATCGCTCAATTGAGTGGTAAAACAAGTCCTGAGCTTATTTCAAATTAAATTTTTAAAGAAACAATTTTATTGTCAAATCTTAATTCTAATGGACAAATGAAGAATTAAGTGTGATATTGAGGTTCCTTGCAACCTCAGAATCCTTTCTAAATAAAAAATGGTAAGTTTTAACATATTTTCTGGACTCACCGGAGCTCCGGCGAGCCAAATTTGTACTTCAACCTGTGAAACTTATTGAGAAGCTCCAGAATGATAAAATGTGGATCACTGATTATTTTAAGGATGTTAAATTGAGATTTTAATGTATGGAGCCATAGATATGAACTTCATCTTCTCCAACTCCAACGGAGTTGGAGAAGTTTGATAAAGAGATTTAAGAAGCATTGAAGGAACTTAGAAGCTTCAGTGCAATGCACTGGAGCTATTTAAACCTTTAGAACACTGTAACAACCTTCCTTTGGCTCTGATGAACAAACATATTTTGAAGCTCAGGCGATGAGCCTGAAACCCTAGAAATCAAGCTCAGAACACCTACCTGAAGATCTGAATAAGTTTCTGACGTTGAGGAGACTCTATTTGAGGCTTTAATTTCTTGGGAGAAGGTTTTGAATAGAAAGTCAATTTTTGTGCCTCCACAGTCAAACTGAGTTCGATTATGGAGTTCTGAGCTCAATCTAAGGAATTGATGAGATTAAATGGATTTTGAGATTCTGTTGGATTATTTTAGAGAGATTTGACTGAGCTCAAACATGTATTTCGATAGGATTTTAGTTGCTGTCAATTTGGGTTACTTTTGAACCCAAACTAACAGGAGAAGCATTTTGATGAGATATGAATTTAAATCCTACCTATTTGAGTTAATCACAACCCTTAGAACTAGTTTAAGTCGATTAGAGATGTTTCTCTATGTCTGTTTACGTATTAAAGTCTGAAATTTTGAACTCTGAAGCTTTCAGAGAAGTGAAGAGCTTATCTGTTGGTCATGAAGGTCTTGAGAGTTTAGAACTTACTCTAATAGATGCGGAATCATATTTAGAACTTGTACGGACCTTTAAATAAGAGAGAAAAGTCCATCTGAAGACTGTGACATTAAAAACCATTTCTAGGTGATAATAACCCATAGGAACCCCTAATTTTATCTTTCAAATTGAAGAGGAGAACATCCTGTAATTCTTAAATTGACCCTGCAATTGTAAAGATCAACCTTAGAGCTTTCTAACAAACTTTGAATCACTTGATTTGGAGCTCTGAATAGAAGTTATGATCATTTGAAGTTGGGTCTAGAAGGGGTTAGATAGTCCCAATCGTCAAATTCTGAGTGCGTGCATGGGGATAAAATGATTTTGTTGTATGGCCTTTTCAGTCGTCAGCGCTCGACACACTAGTTACCGATCTGATTTGAACATTCTAAGCATGTGCATGTGTGTGTGTGGGCTTGTGGGCCTGTGGGTGTGTGCCTTTGTGGGCGTGAGCGTGTGTGCCCTGGGAGGGCAAGAGGCCTGGGAGGCTGGGTTGAGCCGGATTGTTTCAAGACTATGAACTGATATGAAATAAACCAAAATCGAACCTAATTGAGCGTAAGCGAGGACTATAAACTGAAATCGAACCTAATTAAGCTTAGGCGAGGACTGAGTAGGGTCTGGTCCCACCCTGGCCTCAGGGTGCTGTGTATCCTCGAAAGGACCTCGCCGCAAATAAAATAATTTTTGTTTAAAGAGTAAAAAATACCCGGTTCAGTTGAAAATCTAAGGGAATTGAAAGAGAAGCCGATGGTTGTTAAGCTAAGTGTTCAAGGCTAAGGAAAGGAGAACAGGCACTAAGGAAGCAAAGGAAAGAAAGGAGCACAGGTAAAAGAAGACTAAGGGAAGAGAAGAAGGCAGGAATAGAAGAGAGGTAAGAAAGAGAGTTCGAAAGAGAGAAGAAAATAAAAAAAAAAAGAGAGGCTGAAGAAGTAAAGACAGGATATTATTTCCCTTGCATCATTTTAATTACTTTTTGTTCTTAATTGTAAAAAGGCATGTTTTAATAGAACAACTTTTATTGCCTTAATTTCTTTTCAAATAAAATTGGAAAACAAACATCATTTGAGTAAATATGTTTTGCATATGGAATTTTGTATATTCTTTATAGTTTAAATATTTTGGCAAAATTCATGTATTAAAATCAACCTAGTTATACCTCCTAAACTTATAGAGAAATAAAAGAAAATTGGTGAATGTAGAAATTATTACACCTCCTAATGAATGACCTGGACTCAACCAGTAAAAATTTCTAAAATGTTAGGTTAATTCGACCCTATACTACACAACCGACACAACTTCAAGTTAACCTAAGTGACTTTTTCTACTCTTAATTAAGTGAAATTAACTTAATTACTGAGTTGAGTGAAAAGCACGCATCATTTTAATAACGCCGTTGCTGGGGAGGTAATATTTTGCCTCATTCACTCATCAAAATATTCCCTGGCATTGCTTCGTCTACACATCATTTTAATGGCACCGTTGCCGGGGAGGTAATATTTTAATTCACTAGAATTTAAAAGGTTTAATTATCTAATTAGGAGGTATTTTATAAATATATTTTTGTTTTTAATAACTTTTGTTCTAATTAGTGTGTTTTGTTTTGTTTTTGTTTTTGTTTTTATTTTCTGTCTTCTTTTCAGGTTTACCTTTGCAGGTAATCTTAGGAGAAGCCTGGATTTTGTTGCTGTTTTTATTTTTGTGAGTATTTCGTATTCTTTTGTTTTGTTGCATTTAAAAAAAAGAAATACAAAAATACATCTTTATCTGACTAGCAGCAACATATCATAGGCATACACTCTTAGGAGTGTATTATTCTGCTAGTATTAATACGATCTGACTCAAGAATTCTTAAATTATTTTTCTCGCATCAGTAGGAAAACATGAGAAAACCAGCGTAGATCCCTGTCCTCTGAGAATTTAAATGACCACATATTTTTGTTTGAAAAGATTTACAAAGCGGCCACTATAGTTTAATTGATATATTTTTGAAAAAGATTAACTAAAAAGAGGAAGTAAAAATTTGTGACTTAAATCTGATTGCAGAAATGCATGCGAGTTTTTCAATCAGTATCGTCTGTTGCATGCTATCGTGCACACAGCGTGATCACTAGAGTCACACGAGTCTATTTTTCTATCTCTCCTCTTGCACCTCTTAGGGCTTTGGTCGAAGATCAACAAGTCTGTCTCACTACTAGAGCTCCGGGGAGCCAGTAGTGAGCGGTCTCGATCCTAGACCTTAGACCTTTGAGCTTTAAGGTACGCACCTGCGTAGACACGAATTAGGATGCTTATTTTGATACTGTTACTCTATTTGTATGCGTCAAATTACTTTGCGTATCTTAGGAATTTCTTCTTTCCTTTGAAAGAAGAGCAAAACCCATGTTTTTTGCACTGTTTTGCGGGTTTTTTGTGCCGCTGTTTTCTTATCGGTTGTGTGCGTGTGCATTTGCACATTATTTTCCATTTATGGACTGGAGGCGATCCTTGCATCCGTCTCTTGCGCCACCATTGACAGGTGATCCTAGGTCGATTGCAGATAAGCAACCAATGATTTTCCCATCTGATCCATCTACTTCCATGGATCAAATGCAGAATCTTAATCCCGAGATCCCTTCTTCTTCTAGTTAGGGGGAGATGTTCATGAGGTGCTCCTGAACCAGAATCTTAAGATGCTAGAGCAAACAAGATAAATTAATCTTTTAATAGCAGCCTTAAATAATTTACAGATTCTTCAAACCCATTCTTCACCTCAACCTGAGGCGGGTTTTGAAAACCCTGATTTACCGATCAATCATCCAAGGCCTCTACTTAGAGATTATTATAACCCATCTAATGCACAAGTAGAGCCTAATGTTAGGATTCCTATTGGGGAAAATGATCTAGAATTAAAGCCAAATATTATAGGTTTAATCCCCCACTTTCACATATTTGCATCCGAGGATCCATTTCAACATATTGGAGATCTTAAAAATCTATCTCAAACTCTTGGTCCTCGAAATCAAATAGGGAAATCCTACTAATGAAGATGTTCTCTTTTAGCCTTAAAGATAAAGTAGCTTATTGGTATAGAACTATATCAAGACCAATCTCAACTTGGGCTGAACTTGAATCCTCATTTTTGAAGAAATTCTTTCCTATTGGTTGAACCAATGCTTTAAGGCGATCTATTACTACTTTCAATCAAAATCAAGGAGAACCAATTCATGAAGTGTAGGAACGTTTTCATGAATTGCAAAGGAAATGCCCACATCATGACATCCCTCGTTGGCAACTCATGAATATCTTTTATTATGGTTTACAAGAGGGCATTCGCAATCTAGTCGATGCCTCTTGCGGAGGGAATTTTCTAAATCATGATGCAGATTCTGCTTTAGAATTATTTGAAGTGAAGGTGGAAAACTTGATCAACAATGCATCAATATCGCAATTTTTGCAGGGAGCAAATACGAATCACCAAAATCCGCATAAGGGCATTCACGAGATCGGTAATCCGTCCAGTTCAAAGGATTTAGAGATTATTGCAGAAAAACTGGACAAAGTCGATATCGTAGCAAAGCATCTCGATGAGGTTAGAAACATAATGAAGACTCTTACACCTTTACTTGCTACGAATCCCACGTATTTACCTGTTTCGCAAATTCCCGCGGGGAGGGAATTTGTGAATAATCTAGATTCTAGAGATCCATCTTCCTTGGGTTTTCTATTTACTCCTTCACTAACCCAAGGAGGGACCTTTGTCCAACAATCTTACCCACCCTTTTCCCTACCCTTTTCTACTGCAGAAAACACGCCATATCTTTTAGGTTTACATGCCATCCAAGAAAATATTCCAAGACCAACCCATATTCAAATTCCTATAATCCTAGATGGAGAGCCACCCAAAACTCCCTTCCCTCTTCTAACATTGTAGCCGACCCAATAGGCTATTCGTCCAAAACTCCAACGACTTTCCATTTCATTTTCTGTCTTCCTCCATTCATCTTGATCAGCTGAGGAGATCCGCCATGGTCTTCCACGTCTCTAACATAGGCACCGACCCAAGGAATCCTCTGCTCCACCTGAAATTCGCTTGTCGGAGATCTTTCTTTCACCCTCTGATTGCGTCGTCTGCCATGAGACTTCGGCAGAACCCTATCGACCCCTTCGGCTAGGTAACAGTAGATTAGGAGTAGGAGTAGGAGTAGGCTAGCTTAGTTAGGTAGGTAGGTAGTTATATTAGATGTAATTTTAGAATTTTAGTTTCATCTTCTTCGACTCCGGTGAGCTCCTTGAGCTCGCCAGAGCTTTAATCTTGTGTTTTCAACTCACTGTACATCTTCTTTTAATCCTCACAATCACTTCTAGCATATTTAATCGTTTAATTGATCATCTAATTGCCTAATTCACATATCACCTTCACCGACTACTACCACTGTCCATGGTGACAGTAGTCGAGCTAATTCCACCTTCATAGGGTTCTTTCATCATCTATTCACCACTTATGGACCCTAATCGACACTATAATACATGTTAATATCCCATATAAATTAAACGCCGAAATCTAATTAAGCTCTTGAGCTCGCTGTCAGCACAGGAATAGTTCAAACTATTAATTAACTATTTAATTATAACTGCTAACAGTTGTTGACTTGTTTTAATCACTCAATTGAGTGGTAAAACAAGTCCTGAGCTTATTTCAAATTAAATTTTTAAAGAAACGATTTCACTGTCAAATCTTAATTCTAATGGACAATTGAAGAATTAAATGTGATATTGAGGTTCCTTGCAACCTCAGAATCCTTTTTAAATAAAAAATGGTAAGTTGTAACAATCTGTACACGGATTACATATTTTTTGGACTCACTGGAGCTCCGACGAGCTCCGGCAAGCCAAATTTGTACTTCAGCCTGTGAAACTTGTTGTGAAGCTTCAGAATGATATAATGTGTATCACTGATTGTTTTAAGGATGTTTAATTGAGATTTTAATGTATGGAGCTGTAGATATGACTTCATCTTCTCCAACTTCAGCAGAGTTGGAAAAGTCTGATAAAGAGATTTAAGAAGCATTGAAGGTACTCAGAAGCTTCGGTGCGATGCATTGAAGTTGTGCATGACCTCATTCCACTGTAATAACCTTTCATTGGCTCTGACGAACAAACATATTTTAAAGCTCAGGTGATGAGCCTAAAACCCTAGAAATCGGGGTCAGAACACCTACCTGAAGATCTGAATAAGTTTCTGATGTTGAGGAGACTTTATTCAAGGCTTTAATTTCTTGGGAGAAGGTTTTGAACAGAAAGTCAATTTTTGTGCCTCCACAGTCAAACTGAGTTCGATTATGGAGTTCTGAGCTCAATCTAAGGAATTGATGAGATTGAATAGATTCTGAGATTCTGTTGGATTGTTTTAGAGAGATTTGACTGAGCTCAAACATGTATTTTGATAGGATTTTAGTTCTTGTCAATTTAGGTTACTTTTGAACCCAAACTAATAGGTAAAGCATTTTGATGAGATATGAATTTAAATCCTGCCTATTTGAGTTAATCACAACCCTTAGAACTAGTTTAAGTCGATCAGAGATGTTTCTCTATGTCTGTTTACATATTAAAGTCTGAAATTTTGAACTCTGAAGCTTTCAGAGAAGTGAAGAGCTTATCTGTTGATCCTGAAGGTCTTGAGAGTTTAAGACTTACTCTAACAGATGCGGAATCATTTGCAGTACCTGTACAGACCTTTAATTAAGATAGAAAAGTCCATCTGAGGACTCTGTAGATATAATTACCATTTCCAGGCTATAAATAACCCGTAGGAACCCCTAATTTTATCTTTCAAATTGAAGAGGAAAATATCATCTAAACCTTAAATTGACCCTGCAATTATGTAGATCTACCTTAGAGCTTTCTAACAAACTTTAAATCACTCGATCTGGAGCTCTAGGTAGGAAGTTATGATCATTTGAAGTTGGGTTTGGAAGGGGTTAGATAGACCCAGATCTTCATATTCTGAGTGCACGCATGGGGATAAAACGATTTTGTTGTATGGCCTCTTTAGTTGTCAATGCTCGGTGCACTGGTTACCGATCTGATCTGAACATTCTGAGCATGTGCATGTGTGTGTGCAGGCTTGTGAGCCTGCGGGTGTGCACTTTTGTGGGCGTGAGCGAATGTGCCCTGGGAGGGTGAGAGGCCTGGGAGGCTGGGTTGAGCCAGATTGGCTCGAGATTATGAACCAATATGAAATAAACCAAAATCGAACCTAATTGAGATTAGGCGAGGACCGAGTAGGGTTTGGTCCCACCCTGGTCTCAGGGTGCTGTGTATCCTCGAAAGGACCTCACTGCAAATAAAATAATTTTTGGTTAAAAAGTAAAAAAAACCTGGTTCAGCTAATATAAGGGAATTGAAAGAGAGCTGATGGTTGTTAAGCTAAGTGTTCAAGGCTAAGGAAAGGAGGAGAACAGGTGCTAAGGAGTGTTAAAGAATAGGTACTAAGGTAAGAAGAGAGAAGGCAGGAACAAAAGAATAAAGGTAAGAAAGAGAGCTCGAGAGAGAGAAGAAAATAAAAGAAAGAAAGAAGAAGAGAGAGGCTGAAGAAATAAATGAAGAAAATCTTTTCTTGCATCATTTTAATTTCTTTTTGTTCTTAGTTGTCAAAGGCATGTTTTAATAAAATAACTTTTAATTGCCTTAATTTCTTTTGAAATAAAATTGGAAAACTAGCATGTTTACATGTTAATAAAGTACATCATTTGAGTAAAAATGTTTTTCATATGGAATTTTGTATATTCTTTATAGTTTAAATATTTTGGCAAAATTCATGTTTTAAAATCAACCTAGTTATACCTCCTAATCTTATAAAGAAATAAAAGAAAATTGGTGAATTTGGAAAAATTATTATACCTCCCAGTGAACGACATGGACTCAACCAGTAAAAATTTCTAAAATGTTAGGTTAATTCGACCATATACTACACAACCGACACAACTTCGAGTTAACCTAAGTGACTTTTTCTACTCTTAATTAAGTGAAATTAACTTAATTACTGAGTTGAGTATAAAAGCCACGCATCATTTTAATTCCATAGTGATCACAAAAATTCAAGAAAGGTTCATTTTTGAATTCTCCACCATGATCACTTCTGATTCTAATTACTTCTGATCCTTTTTCATTCTATAATCTTCTAACTAGTTTGCTAAAGGCATCTAAGGTTAAGTCCTTGCTCTTGAAGAAAGATACCCAGGTAAATCTAGAGAAGTCATCAATTATGACTAAACAATATCTACACCTGCTTAGGCTTTTAGATTTGGTTGGTCCGAATAAGTCTAAGTGAAGTATCTCCAGGGGTTGAGAAGTGCTAACCATCCATTTTGGTTTAAAAGGGTTTTGGTTTGTTTGCCGACTTGACAAGAATTGCAGACTTTGCTTTTCTTGAAGTCGATCTTTGGCAAACCTTTGACAAGTTCTTGTTTCACAAGTTTGCTAATGTTTCCCATGTGAACATGACCTAGTCTTTTATGCCATAGAGTTGCTTCTTCGTCAGATATGACTAGACATTCAAGACTGTCGTATTTATCGAAGCTTATGGTGTAAATATCTTTGTGTCTGTTTCCTTTAAGAATAACTTTATTTATTTCTTCATCACGAATTTTAAAACCTTTTGATGTAAATGTAATTCTGTTCCCCTTATCACATATTTGGCCTACACTTAATAGATTGTGTTTTAAACCTTTAACTAAGTGCACATTTTCAATAGAGGTAGAAGAATTACCAATTTGGCCAGTACCAATAATACAACCCTTGTGGTTGTTCCCAAACATGACCGTACCACCTTCTTGAAGGTTGAGTTGTTGGAATAGGTCTTCCTCGCTAGTCATGTGCTTGGAACAGCTGCTGTCCATAATCCATCTTCTTTTTCCTCTTTCCTGTCATTGATTTGTGATTGTGAGGCTTCGTTTGATATAATGGCTTCAATGTTCCATTGATTTGTTGGAAAGTCCACTTCTTATAATCTACTATGCCTACAAAACAAGATTGCAAAATTCTTTCTAGTACCCATTTTTGCTTGGGTACAAGGTGGTTAGTATTCATTTCCTATTTTGGCAAGCTATCTTTCTCTTTATTTTGACTGGAACTAGATGTTTCATGGATATTCTTTGGTATATAGCCTAACCCAAAATTTGTGGTGCTTTGGGTTTGTGTTCCTCACAATTTATGTAGATTTCTACTTCCGTTTGTGAATTTTGTTAAATCATTTAGTAGAATAGCAGAGTTTTCTTTTAATTTATCTATGTCTATTTCTAAATGTTTTATTTGTTATTTTAGTGTTGTAATTTCAACAGATAGCTCTTTGTTTTGGTTGTCAAGTGCTTCTTTTTGTGCTTTCTCTTTGTCTAGTATCTTTACTAGATTTTTGTTTTCTAAATTTAATGGAGTAGCTATATCATGCAATTCAAAGAATGCTTCTAATAATTCATCTTGAGTAAAGGAGGTTACCTCATCTTCTAGTGCCATCAAACTGAGAAGAGCTTCTTCTCCTAATGTTTCTTCTCCTTCTGAACTTGAGTCTGACTCATCCCAAGTTGCAGTAAGGGCTTTCTTCTTTCCAGTTTTACTGAAGTGCTACTTCTTCTTTTCAGAATCCTTCCTGAGAAGTGGACAATCCTTCTTGATGTATCCCTTTCTCTTGCAGTTATAGTAGACGACTGCGTCGTTGTATCTTGCTTCTTTCTTCTTTCTCCAGTTCTTCTTGTCCTTAAGAAATTTTCTGAATTTTCTTGATAAGAGTGCTATGTCTTCCTCTTCTTCTCCCCTTGAAGTTTCTTCAGATTCTTGAGTTGCTTCAAGGGATATGGCCTTCTTTACTCCTTCGCCTTCATACTCCTTCATGTGTTGAAGTTGAACTTCATAGGCCATCAAGCTTCCGATAAGATAGTCTAATTTGAGGGTAGACAGATCTTTCGACTCCTGTATTGTTGTGGTCTTGGTTTCCCGATCGCTGGTGAGAGATCGGAGTATCTTTCTCACTAGTGCTTCATTATTGATCTCCTGATCTAGGTTTCTTAGAGAGTTTATGATGTCCATAAACCTTGTGAACATTTCCTTGATCGACTCGCCTTTCTTCATCTTGAAAAGCTCATAATTTTGTGTTAGTAAATTCACTCTAGTTTCCTTTACCTTTATCGTGCCTTCATGGGTTACTTCAAGGATGTTCCAGATTTCGTAGGCTGTCTTGCAAGCAGAAACACGGTTGAATTTTGCTCTCAAAAGCCTGCAGATGATTGCATTCATGGCTTTTGCATTGTGAGTTGCCATCTTCTTTTGTTTTGGTGTCACAGCCACTCCTTCTTTGATCTCAGGATGAGTATACTTTGAGGCAATGATGTCCCATACATTGAAATCCATGGACGCCAGGAAGATTTGCATCCTTGTCTTCCAATATCCGTAGTTCATCCCGTCAAAGAGAGGAGGACGAATAGTAGGTTGCCCCTTAGCATATGTGTCGACAGACGATTTTGACATCTTCTGGACAACTTGGCTCTGATACCAAATGAGGGTTGGAGAATATCCTGTGGATCGCAACTAAATACTAGAGGGGAGGGGTGAATCGTATTGCTTTAAAACATATGAATCAGATTAAAAAATAAGACAACAGAGATTCATGCACAGAGTACACCTGATTTATAGTGGAAACCCAATCCGGGTAAAAACCACTACCTAATCTTCCCAGCTTAGGATTTTTTTGACTAGTACAGGCTAGTCAATCCTCTATTTGCACCACTTGAACAAGGGTGGCACAACCTCTTACAAACTCTTCTCTTTTAATCTTGAGGAGAAGCAAAAACAACAGCCACAGATCTTCCAAACAGGCTTGGGATCCGTAAATCAAAACAACAAAATAGTATAACAAGAATATGAATTCTATGGAACCTCAATAAATGATCAAACCGATTTTTCGCAGAGGTTCGAGGTGTCGTGCTTTCGAAGAGCATGAAGAACGAGGCGTGAAAGCCTTTTGCAATAAGCATGACAAGATCTATTTTTCAATGGTGTTTCTCTTAATCGTTGTGTAGGAATGGGCTACGTGCGACCTCTATGTATACAAAAAAATTTGCTTGAATAGGAAACAAAATTGGTTGATCAATTAAGGTTAATTGGTCGATCAAAAAGTACTTTGGTCGATCAATTAGCTTGGTTGGTTGATCAAGAGGATTTTTTTCAACTTCCTAAAATGAACTGTTTTGATCTGTCAAATAGGTAGGTTAGTCGATCAAAGTGTTTTGGTTGATCAATTAATAAGTTTGGTCAATCAATAACCCTAAAATTAGGTTTTGAAAGGATACGTGAAAAAATCATTTTTGAGTTTTATTTGACATTCCTTACAATAAAGTCCTAGACTCAAATAAATGAAAAAGATGCACATCAGTAACTATTTGAACTTGTGTCTTGAATAGAGGCTTCAATCCAAGATAGTCCTGAAATGTCAGTCTTAGTAATAAACATAATTTTAGTGCATCAAAACAGAGGTGCTTACAACCTACCCGTAGAAATAGAGCATAAAGCTTACTGGGCAGTACAGAAGTGCAATCTGGATCTCATGGAGGTCGAAATCCACCATCGGTTGCAAATGAGTGAGATCGAGGAACTACGCAATGACACGTAGGAGAACTTGTGAATCTATAGTGTAGGTCAAAGCCCTCCATGATAAGCAAATTTCACAGAAAACTTTCCATTCAGATAAGAAAGTACTACTCTTTGATGCCAAACTCAAGCTTTTCCCAGGAAAACTCTGATCAAAATGGATTGGACCATTCCTTGTGAGAGGAGTGTTTGGAAATGGAGCCATCAAAATCAGCAAACTCAACCACAACTCATAACCTTTTGTCATGAACGGTCAGAGACTCAAACCATTCCTTGAACTCACCGACTCAAATCTTGCTGCAATACCTTTTGATCACCATTCTCCTTGAGCTTAATTGCACCCAGCTAATGGTGTTAAACTTAACGCTTAATAGGAGGCAACCCATCATCTTTGAGAAATCTGAAACCCTTTTGACCTATTTCTTTGTTGAAATCATATTTCACTTTAGGGTTCGCCCATTAGAATAGCCGACTCCACCTTTAATACTTCTATCAGAGCTAGAAATCATTCGCAAACAGTCATTTCAAGCCATTCACCACCCACCTATTCTAATGTATGAACTGAGCGGAACTTGAACGCACCTAATTGACAATGAGGGCATTGTAAATCTTAGGCATGGGTGGTATCAAAGTGCAAAACACTGTGAAAATCAATGCATGGAAGGGTTTCACTAAAAAAAAAAGAGGAGAAAAGAGGAATGGAGAGGTCAATTTGAGCCGAATGAAAAATAATTGAGAAAAGAAAAGAAAAGTGAAAAAAAGGAGCAAACAAAAAGAACAAAATAAGATAATCCCTTGAAATTGAGTATGGAACTTGCCTAACTTGTAGTTTGGATTGGATAATGAATTAAGACCTGGAAGGCTAAAACTTAGGAGATTAGTGACGAGTATTGGCTTGAGGCCTCTTGGGCTTATTTTTAGGGGTTAAACACTCACGTATTCGTTAAGATTCAGATTAATCTTCAAGAGGTTGAGGAAAATGCGAAGCTGATGTAGTAGGTCTAAAGCTTAAGGATTATTCGATCCCATTGCCTGCCCTTTGGTTTGCGGGACTTAGTAACCTAAGCACCCATAATCCACACACTAGTTTGGTTCAGTGCACGTAATAATGAAATCATGCCAAAAGTGTTATGTTCTAAAAAGTTGTCTTGAAGATCTAGCTTAGGAGCAGCTCAAAAACACAAGTTGATTGGATGAGTTCTCGATGCGAAGAGGTGGGAAATTCCCCTTGAAGATGCATAATAACATATCATCTCCTTGGTGCTTGTCTCCTATGATATCTAAATATCCTACCAGGGGCATGTAAGCACTTTGTGCTAGTTTAGGTGCCATGGGAGGGATTATCCGAAAATGTTGATTACCAGGACATGAATTTAGCTACAAAACACCATTTGTGGCACTATCCCGAAGTGTCGAAAGCTAGGGTTCTGGGGTTCACCATGGGGGTGCTATCCCGAAGCATCTAAAGCTTGAGACCCCTTAAGGACTAATGGTAGGGAGAAGGAATCTGATACAGATCATGTTTAGGACCAATTCGAGGCTGGATCTAGGGAAATATAAAATGAAAAGATAGAAAGCTCTCAAAATGAAAATTCCTTCTCAATGAACTTGGACATGATACGTCTACGCATGGGTGCTTTAACCATTGGGGTCAATGAGCCTTTAGGCAGTTTTTGTAGGCCTTAGAAACCTTCATGGTATACTCAGGTTGAAGTTAGTATGGTCTAGATCTTGGCTGGTACATGAGTACCTTTATGCCTATTCTTGGTATTTTGATTTGATTTCTAAAGATGCAGCTTAGTAAGGCATCTTGACGATTACATCTGACCTAGAGACCTAGTTTGATCCACAGGATTTTTGCTAAGGGATTAGCAAAAGCTAGGCATGGGAGTATGATGGGAACACCATCATAGGCCCTAATTGGCCACTTTTAGTCAGGTTTGATGGATAAATGCTCCTGCATAATCATCTGAGGGTCATAATTCCATAATATACAGATTTGAAAAGAAAATATAAAACTAGGGTTAATTCTATAATTTTAATAGTACATCTCAAAAATAGATTAACCATGGGATCACTTAAGGGTTAAGTGAAGGTCAAATGAGCATAAAAGTCTAAAAAGTGGGTTAGCATTGTCGGAAATAGGGTTTCACACATTTCAAGAACCACAACAACATACAAAAACCCTAATTTCAGATCCACTTGAATTAAAGAGGTTTTGGTCAGGATAAAATTCATCTAAACCTCTTAAAATTCATAGAAAAATATTCTAGGAGGTTTGGTACCCTTGTTTTGGCCATCCGAACCTATTTTGACATTAAATAGAGTCTTAGATGGAATTTTATCCTAATTTGGGTTTTTATGCAAATTTCCTAGTCAAACTTGGTCAAAAATGAAATTTGACTTCACCATTAGATTCTTTGGATCCAAGTTAAGTTTGTACCAAGATTTGGACCCAATCAGAATCTATCTTGACCTAGTTTGCAATTTAGCCCTTCAAAACTCTATTTCTTACATTTAGCCCCTCAGGTTCAAAGGCTTTGTATCTAGCCCCCTGACTTCTCGTTGTTCTCTTCAAAATGGTTCCTTCCGCCATTAACAGTGTGAACCCAAAGTAGCTGACCTTCAATCTAGGATTTCTCCTTGATTTCTCGCCAAATACCTTCAAACTTGGAGGGATTGATCCTTAGAACTTTCCCAATCAATTGATCCACGACTTGGACCTTGATTTGGGCCTTGAAGGTCATGCAAGGATTTCAGGGATCTTCTTTCCAAAAATTTTAAGCTTCTCTAGCTTCTTCCCAAGCTTGGAATCCACCTTGGACCTTTAAAAGAATTCCCCTCGCAAGGCCTTGCTCCATAGTGAGTTTTTGGCCTAGAAACCTCCTTCTGCCTCAGGCCTGCTCCAAGCTCGCTTCAGCGACGTCCTCTCTCCAACTTCCTTGCCTGCTGCCAAATACCATGGGCAACTAGAAAAGCTTCCTCTCTTCCTTCCGCACCTCACCATACCTGCGAGGAGCTCTTCGATCCCTTCCTTGTCGCCGTCCTCATCTCCAGAGCTTCGTCTCCAGCGCCGGCCAATCATAGTTGGAACCATCTCTGCTCTCACTTCATCCACAACCACTCCTCTTCGACTCCTCTCCTCCCCCTGACTCATTTTATGCCTTCAGCACTTAGGATCGCTCACCGCTACGTCTGTCCCACTGTTGCCTCCCCCAGCACCGGCATACCTCTGGCGAGCACCCACGGCTGCTACATTGAGTCAAACCACCTGCCACCACCTCCAGAAGCTTCGCCAACACACCATGACCAAAAGCCCTAACCTCGCTAGGGTTATTGACCACCAGAACACCCCACCGACCTCCACCACCTTCACGCATCTTCTCCACCATCACCATGCATGCATACACCTTCGCACGACATGCAACCCCACCAGCACACTGGCCACCTTCAGGAAAATCTCCTGAACTGCTCTGACAAGTTCTAGAGGTTGTATGCCTCCTTTCAGGTAACCGTTGGAGCTTCGTCACCGCCATCTCCTTCTTCGACTCCATTTGCCAATTCCCAGCCGTGTTCATCCATGCTACTAGCTCTAGTCTTTGTGGATCAGTCCCAGGTGCATCTCCAGGTCGTCAATTGAGGCAACCAGGCACTCTTTCTACCTCAATTGTAGTAGCTTCACCTGCAGCTACCATGTGAAGAAGAGGCAGATCAAATAGTCCCACATTGTTAGTGGGAGAAGTTGTGATCGAGTATAAGAGGAAAAGTTTTCGTAGCCTCCTCCTTAGAAAGCACAGGGGTGAGGTCCCTCACATGCTCTGACGCACACGCTTCACATGCGCTTGTCCACGCCCTCGCTTTATTTCATTCCTTGTGGGTTTGGGTGGTGGGTCTGTTTACCCGGGAAGCCATGTCTAGTCTGATCTGATCTGAGAGAAAAGAGAATCAGAGAGAGAGAGGGGGGTTTTGCTATGCTGAGTAAGGCCTGCCCTCTCTCTCAACACTTAGTCGTTGAAGAGGTCCTTGCGCCTCTGATTGTTACTCTACTGCTGCTGTGCCTTTGTTGGTTCTCTAAGGGTTAAGGAAAGGCTTCATGCCTTGTGAGCTCTGTTGGCTTAACACATCTGAAGCCTTGTCTTGATGTCTGATAGGCTGCTTGCTTTGATTTTGATTGATACATCTGCAGACGTGGAATTTGCTCTTAAGTGGTTGAGAAATATTGTTGAAATGTTTGAGATAATTGTGAGGTTAAACATTAGGGTTAATTTGGTGATTCAAATCACCATTTTAACCCAATCTTTTTGTACTCTCATACTTGATTTCAATGATATACTATTCTGGTTTATTTTGAGCAAAGTTTTGATCATATTTGCGTATCTTCTTGAAGTGAATTGTGATTAGTGAATTGACTTGCCATCTTTGCTCCCTACGAACGACCTCAGGCTCCAAATTGATTTCAAATTTGTAAATTTAAGTGTTTTGTGCGACTTGTCTACTATACTACGATGCACTTTCTAAACATCGATGATTTCACGCAAACATTTTGGCACCGTTGTCGGGGATTTTTGATGCGTAAAACAACTCAAAATCGTTCAAATGGCAGATTTATGAAGTTGGAGCAAGTTTTTGGCCTAGAAACCTCTTTCTTCTACCTCCAGCCTGCTCCAAGCTCACTCCGGCAACCTCTCTCCAACTTCCTCGCTCGCTGCCACATACCATAGGCAGTGGGAAAAGCTTCCTCTCTTCCTTCCTCACCTCACCATACCTGCGAGGAGCTTTTCGATCCCTTCCTCATCACCATCCTCATCTCCGACATCGACCAATCATAGCCGGCGCCATCTCCGCTCTTACTTTGTTCACAACCACTCCTCTTCGACTCCTCTCCTCCCCCTAACTCATTTTATGCCTTCAGCACTTAGGATCGCTTACCGCTATGCCGATCCCACCGTCGCCTTTCCCAGCACCGGCATTCCTCTAGCAAGGCCGCACACACTCCACACTCATCCAAGCTCCACAATACCACTCCCAAAACCTCCATTGGACAACCCATCCATCGTACACCATCTCTGACTCCGTTAGCCCTGTACATGCATTCGCACATCATAGGAACACCACCATCACCTTCGCTTCCACTTGGCGAAGCTCAGGAGCTATCTAATTGGAGCCTAGAGCCTATACTTATGCGTTTCAGGTCTTACCAGTCCTCGCCTGTTAATACAGAAATACGTGGTTTGTTTTTTTTTTTTTTTGAATCAGTGAGGATTGTTATCATAAACCGATAGCGATCCGAAGGGTATTGTATTGCACATCAAAAGAGTATTACAATAAAGTTGCCCAACTATGTATGAGAGACCAACATTCCTTTACAACATTCTCACATCTCACCGGTCTCCCCTGAAATAGCTTATCATTCCGCGCCCTCCACACACACCACAGAATGGCTACCATAGCCCCCAATGGTTGATGAATCTCTGCCACATAGCATCCCAGGGAGGGAGGGGTTCTAAGCACACCAACCTCCAGATTTTATTTGTGATCAAGCAAGAGGAGAAGATGTGTGTTGCACTATCAGAGTGTAATCCACATAGAGGGTAGGCATTCAGATCAATCCCCATCCTTCTGTGCCTAAGGTCGCCAATGATCAACCCTTCTCGTCTACAAAGCCACAGGGAAATCTGGACCTTCAGAGGAATTCTCAAAAGCCAAATCTTTCTATCGATAAGATCCCATTCCACATCATTGTTAGATCTAATAATTTTTTCATATGCCTGCTTCACTGAGAAAATACCCTGCCAGCAGTATGTGTCCTTCACATCTGTCATAAGATACAGCTGTTGTAGTTTCTCCATCAGTTTTTGCCTCTCCTCCCATAGTCGAGTGCTCGGCCTGCACATATCACATCAGTCGTGGTTTGTTAAATGGTGCAATTAGTGTCATTGCAACACATAAATCCTTAATCAAACTTTTACATTTATAATACCTAGATAATGGAGTATCTAGGGTCATCCAAGGAAGCCAATTTGTTAGTCACAAAGAATGGGTTCTCTCTCTTGCTTCTCAAATCAACACATATTTTTGTGATTTTTGTTTTGTTATTTTTATAGTTTTGGAAATAATTGGGATTGATGTGATGAATTATGCTACAACTAACCCTAAGTGACAAGAAGAGAGCCTTTTCTTCTAAGCTCACCCTAGGAAAGTGTGCCTAGGGTAATTAGAAGAAGAAGGTGTGATGTGCACTACTCTAATAAGAGAAGAGAAACACACAAAAACTAAACATGAACTTGAAAGGCAACGAAAACTTGTATTAGTAGAAGAGTAAAACACAAGTAGAGGAATGCTTCTTAGCAAGAAAAAGTAAACCACTAGCTAATAGAATAATAAAATTAAGATAGAAGAGAAGATAATCCTCCGGTTGATGCTCGGAATAATCTTTGGTCCAAGCTCGGTAGCTCCCAGGTTCGAAGAAGATGTTCCCTCACTCCTTCCTTTAATTGGTTATCCTCCTAGGTGCTTGTCCAATGGTGGACGTTCACCCTATATTTCTCCTCAATGCTTGGCTGTCCTCCTTGGATGAAGAGCTACTCCTCCCCGGCATGGCACAAGGGAGAAGAAGAAAGGAGAAGAAGGCACCAAGGGGGTGGGTAGGTTGCCCCCTTGATCTTCTTCTATTCTTCTTCGTCCTTGGCCTTATGTGTAGGTGGTGTAGGTAGAAATTAAACTAAGGGAGAAGTTATTTTCTGGGTCTTGGTTAGGTGGGGTATATATAGGAATGGAGAAGGGAGTTGGCGTGACTTTTGGATGTATGGTTAGGATTGGTTTTGGTGGGTGGTCGGTGATCTTATGGCCTAGGATAGTTGGAGCCAATCCTAAGGGTGCTATAGGTGGTAGTTGTGGGTGGTTACCACCCTTGGTTGCTTTTGGTTTTGGCGCTAAAATGGGTCTTCTTGAAAGGGGGTTTTTTGGAGGGAAAGATGGAGTGTGGTGATGGCATTTAAGAGTGGATGGATGATTGAGATGGAAGGGTTTTTGGAGGGAAAAGATGGGGTGGTTATAGGTGATTTTTGGCAGCAATTGTAGGTGTCTCTTGGTGGTGGTTGAGGGGCCAAAGGGTGCCTAGTTTTGGTGCCAAAAAGGATTGGGAATAGGGGAGCTTAGGTGGACTAGGTTTAGGGCTAGTTGGTGGAGCTTTGGCAGGTGGGTTTTAGGGTTATGTAGGGATGCCGAGGAGGTGACTAGCTAAGCTAAGCTAGCCTAGCTAGTAGTGGGTGTTTGATGGGCTATTGAGGAGTTTTAAGTCGTTTCGTTGTAGCAAAGCCTCAATCACTCGAAAATAATTAAATTTATAACTCAGAATCACAAGTGAGTCCAAGGTCGAACACAGGGAGCAAATATGGAATTCACAACTCTAATCTTTAAATGAAATCAATGAGTATAATTAAATGATCACAATAATAGATATGCAATGAATACAATTTGTCAGATTGTAGTGCAAATGATGATAAGATAAAAAGAATAGAGAGAATCTAAAAAGTGATGGTTTAGATCACTAATTAGGTCCTCTAATTAAGCATGCATCTCATATTCAAATTATTCAATAGAACAAAATCATATTAGACGTCAGGAGTGCTTGATGGCGATTTTACGCTGTTTGTAAAATGCGTCGTTGTAACGCGCAAATCCACTTTCGCTTTTAAATTTATATCCTAGATAGGGGAAGTATCTAGGGTTGTCCAAGGAGGCCAAATGTTTGCAAAATTAATCCTCTTGCTTACAAATAGATCTCAACTTTCTTTTTGGTATTTTAAATATGTAATTTTTTTTTATTTTGAAAAAACGAGGGCAAAATGCGAATTGAAGCGGAAAGTACTGACACCTATAATTGCTTAACTAAAACTTAAAAGATTGATATATCTTCTTCCTAAGCTCACTCTAGGAAAGTGGAGGCCTAGAGTAATTAGGAAGAAGAGGTGAAACAAGTGCTAGAACCAAAACAACAATTGCAATAGAAAGTAAAAGAAGGCAAATTGATTAACTAGAATTTGTGTTCTTTTTCCAAGACATGTAGAGGAATGCTTCTACTAGAAATAAAAAAATATAAAAACAATGAAAGAAACACAAATCCTCTTGCAAAAATTGGTGGAGAAGGGGGTCGTCTTGCTCCAAGCCTAGTTGCTCCTTGGCTTGAAAAGAGGGCCTCCTTCTTCTCGTTCCTTGAGAGCTCCTCCAAGGTGGAAGCTACCACCTTCAATGCTCTCCTCCAAGGGGTGCGCGTGCACCACCTTCAAAAGCTTCTCCAAGGTGGCGTGGACCACCTTCAAGATCTCCTCCAAAGGTCTTCCTTGCCTGGCTTCTCCTTTGGCTGGCGTGACTCAAGAGAGAGGGGAAGAGGGGAAGGCACCAAAGGGACATAATATCCCTTTAATCTTCTTCTTCTTCTCTCTTGGGCGTGGGCTTCTAGGTAGAATATGAGAGTGTATTTGCTAGCCAATGATGGATTGAATGGTGGTGGCTAGTGGTCTTTTTATAGGGTAGGGTGAGGGGTTAAGGTGCCTCTTGAAATGGAGGGCTAAGATGGTTGGATGGAGGTGGTTAGATGATCCTAGGGTTAAAGATGGTTGGCGCCAGCTAAGGGGTGCTAGGGGGGTAGTTAGGGTTGGTCAAGAGGCACCTAAAAGTGGCGCCAACCATGGAAAGGTGCCATGGGTTGGCGCCAACTTTAAGGCTTCTAGAAGGTAGGGTTATGTGGAGGGTGGAGATGGGTTTAAGGGGAGATGTGTGGTGGAGATGAAGGGGGTTTTTGGAGGGAAAAGTGGCACCATCAAGGGGGTGGTTAGGGTGGTTTTGGTTCCACTTTTAGGTGTCTTTTGGAGGTGGTGAGTAGGCTAGGTTGGCGCCAAGTAGGTGGAGCTTAGGTGGAGCTAGTACGTAGAGTTGTTAGGTAGGGTTTTTGGGTGGTACAAGCAAAGGAAGTTGGAGCATAGCTAAGCTAAGCTAGCTTAGCTAATGGAGGAGTATAGATGGAGGTGTTGGAGCTAGGGTTTGGAGGGAGGAGCTGAGGAGGAGAAGTCTAGAGCTGAAATTGGAGCTAGCTGCTGCTAAAGTGGCTGGCATGGAGCTACTCTAGCTGGCTTAGCTTGCTACTTCTTTGCTAGCTGCTATGCCAAGCTAAAGTGAGCTAGCTTCTACCATAATGAGCTGAGGTGAGCTAGGTCTAGTGCTCCTAGGGAGGATCAAGTTGGTTGAGGCAGCTAAGGTAACTTAGCTCAACTGAGTTGAGCTAAGCTGAGTTCCCGAGAGCTGGACTTGAGTTTCCTGAGCTGGGATGAGTTCTTCTTCAGCTGGCTGGAGTTGAGTGGAGCTGGATGTAGCTGGATCTGAGCTGGGGTGAACTCCCGTCAACTCAGCTGAGCTAGCTAGAGCTCCCTGTGGACTAGTGGGAGCTGAGATGAGCTAGACTCAGCTAAGTTGAGCTGGATCTGAGCTGACTTGAGCTAGGGTTAGCTAAGATGAACTCTCTTGAGCTGCCATTCAACTGAGATTAGCTGAATGGAGCTAGGATGAGCTAACCTTAGTTCAAGTGAGCTAGGTTCCAGCTGTGGTGAGCTAGATTAAGCTGAGTTCCAGCAGGTTTGAACTCCTTCACCAATTGCCTTCTTGAGTGCTAGGGTTTTAGGGATCTGTATATCTGTTCATCCCTAACACTCACAAACACATATTAAATTAATAAAAGAAAATGCAATGCATGCCTAACCTAGTGAATGCCTAAATGCAGCCCAAAAACCCATTTGCGAAGTAAAATCCTAGGAGCTAGGTTTGTTTTAATGCATGTGAATGATGATAAACTGGCATTTATCAGTGCTTCATCAGATGACTTAAGTGTCATAAACACAAGGCTCTCTAAAAGCCTTCTTTTTTTCTTTAGCTTCTTTCTTTCTCAAGCCTCTCCTTCCTTTCAAAGGCACAACCCTTCTTCTTCACAGGGCTTCTCTTTCTTCTCAGAGCTTCCCTTTTTCACAGCACAAGGGAACCAACATCGTTCAGCGATTAAGTGTCAGACATGGGTATGCCCCGAAGAGAAAAACCCTCCCCCACTCTCTCTCACAATTCTTCTTCCTTTTCTCTCAGAGACCCAACGTATAGTCAGATCCGGGTTATTGGGTCAAGAGCATGGACTAGGCCGGCAGGCGTGATATCGTAGGTGAGGAGTGCTAATAGGTCAGGTAAGCGGATGTGGTGTGTTTGGGGACCCGACCCCCGGTGCTTAGGCAAAGAGGCTAGAGTACAAATTCAATATATCTGTAGTTGCAAGGCTTTCATCCGTCGATGTGGGACTATCCCACTCTCCCTTCTTCACGTGCGCTAGCAGGAGGAGATGCTGCTCGATTAGAGCTGCTGAGGGACTCGCAAGTCTAATTGGTGTTGTAGTTGGATATTGAGGTGAAGTCTGCACCGCGTGGAAGTGGAAGCGTGGGAGATTGTGGTCGAAAAGAGGTGGATGTCGTCAGAGATGTCGAGGGTAGCGGCAGAGAATGGTGGGCACCTGAAACACAAGATAAGGCCTCACAGCTACATTAAAACATCTCAAGAGGAATGTATGGATGTGGTGGACGTGATGGTGGTGGTTTCGTGTGGTGAGTAGGTGTGTGGAGGTCGGGTGAACTCAAGGAAGGTGGGCAGAAGTGGGTAAGTTTGGTGAGGTGAGTTGTGAGCCAATTCCCTCAATTTCTTGAGGGGTTTTGGTCAGTGGGGCATGGCGAAAGTTTTGAATGTCCAGTGAAGGTGTTTGGTGCGGTGTGGTTAGCGATAAGCATCATCGGAGCTTTGCTGGAGCGGAAGAAGACGAAGGGGGAGAGGTGTGGTCATCGGTCAAATTGAACGAAGAAAGAGAGAAATAGAGCCTAGGGAGAAAGAGAGAGAGAGAGTGAACCTAATCTAAAAGACAAATAGGGAGGATTACGAACATCGATGTGATTGTCGGCGCCATGGAAGAAACTTGCACCGTTGAGGGAGACAGTAGCGAGGAGAGGGGGAGACAACCTTGGCTTTGGCCCACCAGGCGTTGAGGATGATGAGGAAGATTGCTGTGCTTCCAATTTGACCGTTGGAGGTGCGGATGAGGGAGGTCGAGAGGGCCACCGAAGCATAGGTCGGAGCCAGCCGTGGGAGAGGAGGAAGACATTGTTCTGGCCTTAAAACTAGCTAAGGAAGAATGAAATTGAGTCCTAGGTCTTATTATAGGCCCTAGGGGGTGTTTCTAAGCTTGGAAGGAGGCTTTCAAGCTTCGACTATTTCACGCACATAGGATACCCACATCTTCCATGCATTCGCATAGGAGATTGGGAAGGAATTAGGATTCATGGCTGGGTCCATTTGGAAGGGAATTCCTCAAGGAATCTCCCCTTCAATTTTGGTAGTGTTTGATTGCGAATCGAGCCAGAAATCCTTGCTTGAATTTCAATGGCGAAGCTTCTATTCACACTAATGGTGGCAGGGACATAACTACAAAGACGACGAGAAACCTAGGGATCATCTGCAAACAATTCAAAAGTTGAGGGGCTAATTGAGAGAGAGAATATGACTGGACTAAAGTGCAAACTAGGTCAAGATGATTTCTGATTGGGCCCAAATTTTGGTACAAATCTAATTTAAACCCAAGGAATCTGATGGTGAAGTTATATTTTAGTTTTGACCAATTTTGACTTGGTAATATGCATAGAAATCCAAATTAGGGCAACTTTCTATTTGAGACTCTGTTAAAGGTCAAAATGGGTTCCAAAGGTCAAATCATGGATACCAAACCTTAAGGAATATTTTTCTATGAATTTTATAAGGTTTAGATGGATTTTATCTAGACTGAAACCTCTATTTTTTAAGCAAATTTGAAATTAGGGTTTTGGGTTATCGATTAGTTCTTGAAGTGCGTGAAAACCCATTTTTGTCTGAGTGGACCCTCTTGTTAGACTTTAATGCTCATTAGACCTTAGATTATCCGCTAGGAAACCTCATGATTACTCTACATTCATGATATGATGTTAAATCTGCAGAATTAACCCTATTTTAATGCACTCTTCTCAAAATGGATGTTCAGTGAGTTATGGCTCTTAGGCGATTATGTAAGAGCATTTGTCATTTGATTATGATAAATTAAAGATAGTTATGACTCCTGATTAATTAAAGCTAATGTAGTGGGTCTAAGGCTTAGGGATTATTTAGCTCCGTTGCCTACCCTTTGGTTTGCGGGACTTGGCAACCTAAGCACCCATAATCCACACACTAGTCTGGTTTAGTGCTCTTAATAATGAAATCATGCTAAAAGTTTTCTGTTCTGAAAAGCTATCTTGAAATTTTAACTTAGGAGTGGCTCGAAAACACAAGTTTATTAGATGAGTTCCCGATGCGGAGAGGTGGGAAATTCCCCTCGAAGATGTGTAATAACATATCATCTCCTCGGTTCTTGTCTCCTAGGATATGTAAATATCCTACCAGGGGCTTGTAAGCACCTTATGCTGGTTTAGGTGCCATGAGTAGGATTATCCCGAAATGTCGATTGTCAGGGCTTGAATTTAGCTACAGAACGTCATGGGCGGCACTATCTCAAAGTGTCGAAAACTAGGGTTCTAGGGGTTGCCATGTGCAGTGCTATCCTGAAGCATAGAAAGCCATGGATCCTTCGAGGATTGATGGTGGGGACAAGGAATCTGATACAGACAGTGTTTAGGGCCAATTTGAGGCTGGATCTAGGGAAATATGAAAGGAAGAGAAAACTCTCAAAATGAAAAATCCTTCTCTATCTCTCTGTTATCAAAATGCACTAGAAAACTAAACTTGGACATGATACATCTACACACAGGTGCTTTAACAACTGGGGTTAATGAACCTCTAGGTAGTTTTTATGGGGCTAAGAAGCCTTTGCAGTAGACTCAGGCTGAAGTTGGTTAGGTCTGGATCTTGGCTAGTGGAAAGTCGATTTTAACTTTCAAAGTAATTTCACACATGAAATGACGCATCTAAGTAGTATTTAAGTGGTGGGAAATCGCTAATCAAAATAATTAAAATTACCACTCGAGAGAGTAGGTCGTGTCCTCAGGGAGGCACTGGTCTACTAAAACTCACTACTATTGAAGTTGAATGTTCACTATTCCCCCAAAATTTGTGTCAAATATCGCATTATGTATGTGTTTAAATGAAAGCACAAGCTGAAATCGCATTTATGATAAATAATAAGGGGTTCAATGCAATGTTCACAATAATAAAATATCAATATAAAGCGGCAATGGAACTCAATGTAAATATTAATTGGATACAAAATAGAGCATTTCTTCCATGAGCTCGTGCATGCACATGAGCCGATGGCTGGCTGCGAGGAACACTGCGACGATCTTTGGGACGAGGGCTTTGCGATGGAGGTTATGGCTCGGTGAATGGCGACTACAAGTGGTCGATTGGCTGCTTAAATGGCTAGCGGCTGGAGATTCTACCGATGGTGTGGAGGCTCCGATCGGTAGTTGTGGACGCCGGGGAAGGTTCAGCGGCACGTGGGTGTTGAGATGGCAGTGTTTGCATTGAGATTAGTGGCCCAAGGGGGCAGCTGATGTTGGTGGTTCGTGAACGGTGTGTGGGTCTTCGTGTGGAAAATGATGAATAGTGAATGGATGCTGCTATTAGGCATGCACATGGGCAGGTAGGCAGGTGTGGGCGTGCGCACTTGTAGCTGCGCATGGCTGAGGGTGGCATGCTGTGTTTGGTCAGCAGCTGAAGGTGGAGAGGGCAGCCACCTGCACGGGTGGGTGGCATGTTGCGTGTAGAGGTGGGGGACGTGGTGGCGCACATGAGGAGGGTGGCGTAGGAGGAGGTGAGGTGGCATGTGGTCAGGCTCGAGGTCGAGTTGTCGACGATGGAGAGATGGTGGTGGTGATGGGTTATTTTTCACATGAAATAGGGGAAGAGATGAAGAAGATGGAGAAGAAGGTATTCACACGACTGGTGAGGCCACACTCATGGTAAGGTGGAACCATGAAGAATCAAGCATGGTGTTGGCACGAGTCCACCGGCTAGGTGTGGCGAGTTGTCACCTCGCCGTCCCATGGTGTGGTGGAGCTCAATCGTGGAGGCCTGTGGTGATGAACGATGCTTGGTGGTGGTGTGGGTGGTGGCCTCGTCCATCACGGCAACAGCTCCTTTTATGGTCATCACAACAGAATTCAAATAGAGGAGTGATGGCAAGATTCGCTTCTTCCGGGTGTTCAATGGTCTTCAATGGTGGCCAGCTAATCATGCCATGAAGAATTGATGTGTAGTTTATGCATAAATCCTTAAAAAAAACTAATTCCTATTTCTAACTAAATAATGAACATAATGTGTGATGCATGTAAACTAATTTATATACTAAGCTAATGTATGCTATTCTAAATAAGTTCTAAATGTACTTAGATATGAATATAATGCATGAAAGCAAATACATATGAACTACAATATTTACATCTTAATGTAAGCTATTTATAAATTATTATTAATCTAAAGTCTAGGCATTTAAGTAACTAATTAGCCCACAGATAGAAACAGGGCTATTTATAAATTATTATTAATCTATGGGCTCATCAGTTGGTACTTGAATACTTCTAGGCCTATTGTTGGTATTTTGATCTGATTTTAGAGATGCAACTTGGTAAGGCATCCTAACAGTTACATTCGACCTAAATACCTGGTTTGATCCAGATGATTTTTGCTAAGGGACTAGCAAAAGCTAGGCATGGGGGTGCGATGGGAACACCATCATTGGCCCTAACTTTCCACTTTTAGTCAGGTTTGCTGGATAAATGCTCCTACATAATCATCTGAGGATCATAATTCCATAATATTCTGACTTGAAAAGAAAATAGGAAATCAGGGTTAATTCTGTAATTTTAATAGCACATCTCAAAAATAGATTAACCACGTGGTCACTCAGGGGTTAAATGAAAGTCAAATGAGTGTAAAAGTCCAATGAGTGGGTCCACACAGATAGAAATGGGGTTTCACGCTTTTCGAGAATCGAATTAGAATACAAAACCCTAATTTCAGACCTGCTTGAATTGAAGAGGTTTTGGTCAGAAAAAAATTCATCTAAACCTTCTAAAATTCATATAAAAATATCCTAAGAGGTTTGATACCCTTGGTTTGACCATCTAAACCTATTTTGACCTTGAATAAAGTCTCAAATGGAATTCTGCCCTAATTTGTTTCTCTATGCAAATTTCCTAGTCAAAATTGGTCAAAACACAAATCCAACTTCACCACTAGATTCCTTGGGTCGAAATTAGGTTTGTACCAAAATTTGTGCCCAATCAAAGTCCATCTTGACCTAGTTTGCAATTGGCCCATTGAGTCTCTGTTTCTTTTAGACAAGCCCCTAACTTTCAAAAATCTTTGCAAATGGGTCCCTAACTTTCTTGTCTTCATAGATGCATCTTTGCTACCATTAGAGGTCAAACCGATCTTCAACCGACTTTTACCACACCAAAACGGCATCAGATCACACCACCAAATCCCACCAAATTTAGTGGGATTGGTGTTCACATTATAAGGAGTCATCTAAAGGCAATTTAGGATCCCAAATCACACTGATTAGCCCCAGTGAACCCAAGAAATTTGTGGGATTCGTGATTCCAAATCTCAAGAAAATTAGAGCTTCTTTCCTTGCCTAGAGCTTGGATTTGAGCTCTATTTAAGCTATAAATCGATTGGGCATAATTCTTAGCTCGGTCAAGGTCTTAAACTCTTCAAAATTCCTCTCTCTGGCTGCCTCTGCCATAGCTCCGGCAAGTCTCCTCCAACCCCCTTCGTCGCCCTCTGCCAAATACCATAGGCAGAGGGATCGTCTTGATCTCCTTCTTCTGCTCCTCGATGGACATATCAGGAGCTCCTAGGCCCTCTTCTTCCTCGCCACTCCCTCACCAGAGGACTTCCCTTCTTCGGTGCTGGCCAATCAAAGCTGGTGCCTTTCCTGCCCTTTTGTCTACTAGTTAGGTTCCTAAACTCTCCCTTTCTCTCTGTAGTTTAGGTTTAGCTCCTTAGTCTCCTCTTTCAATTGCTGATTCATTGCCTTCCTCTCCATCTTCTGCTTCGGATTCACTCCGGCAAGGCCGCACACGCTCCACACTCATCCAAACTCCACGATACCACTACCAAAACCTCTGCCTCACGACCTTGATCAAAACCCCTCTCTTTATTTCACCTTCCATGCTCCCAAAACCTCCACCAGACAACCCATCCACCGTTCACCCTCTCTGACTTCGTCCAACCTCGCCCGACCATGAAACACCAAATCAACACCGCTACCACCTTCGTCGTACTTCAGTGATGCTAATGGACATACTAATTGGGGTTATAGGCCTGTATTCGTGGATTTTAGGTCTTCGCCATACACCGTTGTCGCTGTCCTCATCACCACCTTCGACTGTCGTGCTCTGAGTTGGTTTGATCTCGTTGCGACCTCCAAATGCTGTTGCTTCATCTCCTAAAAACTACAACACCTCCAATTGGGCTTCCCAGTAGCAGCAGCATGCAATCACGAGAACATCCACCTGTTGCAGTTAACTGAAGAAGGTGGCACTTTAGTGCCACATCGTCCGTGACTAAATGCCCAACAGCGTATATCACGAAAGAGTGCCAAGGCCTTATCGCCTCAACACATGGGGGTGAGGTCCCCCACGCACTCAGCCTCTCACTCCTCACCCACACATTCGGTGAGTCTGGACCCGACACTGCTTGACTTGATAACTTGATTATTTACCCGGTTATGTGAAAGGAAAAGGAAGAGAATTTGTGAGGAAAAAGGGGGAGGGTTTTACTATGGTTTTTATGACCTCAAGGTGCATGCTGAAAAGAGGCTAACACATTCTCTAAGGTGCTTGTGCGAGCCTTGTGCTATGCTTGAGAAGAAGCCTTGTGCCTTGAAGTCTTGAGGCTTGGCACCCTTGTGTGAATTATTGCAGTGTTATACTCTGATAGTTAAGGCGTTTGATACCTAGATTCGACGTCTGATTTGGTTCAAAACACTGTGGCATTATTCATTTGATACTATGGAGTTAGCTGACATGGATTAATGGTTGAAACTACTGTTGGATTATTTGAATGATTTGATAGTTGGGATACATGCTTAATTAAGAGAATAATTGGTGATTAAAATCACCAATGATTTCATATTTTCTCCCTACGAACGACCTCGGACTCCAAGTAGATTTCGAGTTTTAGAAATTTAAGTGTTTTGTACGATTTGTCGACTATACTACGACGTGCTTTCTAAATGTCGACGATTTCGTGTAAACATTTTGATGTTTACGAGAAATCGTCGATGTATAGAAAGTGCATCGTAGTATAGTTGACAAATTGCACAATACACTTAAATTTATAAACTCGAAATCAATTTGGAGTGAGAGGTTGTTCGCAAGGAGCAAAGATGGCAATTCAATTCACTAATCAGAATTTACTTCAAAAAGATATGCAAGTACGATCAAAACTTTGCTCAAAGTAAATCAGAATAGTATATCAATGAAACCATGTATGAGAGTGCAAAAAGATTGGGTTAAGTGGTGATTTGAATCACCAAATTAACCCTAATGTAAAACCTCACAATTATCTTAAATATTTCAACAGTATTTCTCAACCACTTAAGAGTAATTTCCATGTCAGCAGATGTATCAATCAGAATCAAAGCAAGTAGCCTATTAGACGTCAAGACAAGGCTTTAGACATCTTAAACCAGCAGAGCTCACAAGGCACGAAGCCTTTCCTTAAGCCTTAGAGAACCAATAGAGGCACAACAGTAGTAGAGTACCAATCAGAGGTGCAACGGCCTCTTCAGTTACTAAGTGTTGAGAGAGAGGGCAGTCCTTACTTAGCAAAGAAAACCCCCCATTCTCTCTCTAACTCGCTTTTCTCTCAGATTGGACCAGACTTTGCTTCAGGGGTAAATGGACCCACCACACAAATCTGTGAGGCATGAGCACAGGAAAGGGTGTGGACAGGCACGTGTGAAGCATGTGCATCGGGGTGTGTGAGGGACCTCACCCCTGTGCTTTCGGAGGCAAAGAGGCTGCGACAGCTTTTCCTCTTATACTTAGTCGCGGGCGCTCCCACTAATGATGTGGGACTATCTGATCTGCCTCTTCTTCGTGTGGCAACTGCAGGTGAAGCTGCTACAATTGAGGTTGAAGGATCACCTAGTTGCCTCAATTGATGACCTGTTGATGCACCTGGGACTGATCCACAGAGCCTGGAGCTAGTAGCATGGATGAAAATGGCTAGGAATTGGTGGATGGAGTTAGAGAAGGAGATAGCGGTAATAGAGCTCTGGAGAATACCTAAAAGGAGGAATATGGCCTTTCAGCCTTGTCAATGTAGTTTAGGAGATTCTCTTGAAGGTGGCTAGTGTGCTAGTGGGTGTTGCATGTGGTGCGAAGGTGTGTGCATGCGTGGCAATGGTGGAGAAGATGCATGAAGGTGGAGGAGGTCGGTGGGGTGTTTTGGTGATCAATAGCCTTAGCGAGGTTAGGGCTTTTGATTGTGGTGTGCTGGCAAAGCTTCTGGAGGTGGTGGCAGGTGGTTTGGAATAGTGGAGTAGGCATGCGTGCTCGCCGGAGGTATGCCAATGCTGGGGAAGGTGGTGGTGGGATGGGTGTAGTGGTGAGTGATCCTAAACGTTGAAGGTGTAAAATGAGTCAAGGGAAGGAGAGGAGTCGAAGAGGAGTGGTTTCAGAGGAAGTGAGAGTGGAGATGTCACTGGCTATGATTGGCCAACGTTGGAGTCGAAGAAGCTCCAAAGATGAGGACAGCGACGAGGAAGGGATCAGAGAGCTCCTCGCAGGTATGGCGAGGTGCAGAAGGAAGAGAGGAAGCTTTTCCCCTTGCCTATGGTATGTGGCAACAGGCAAGGAAGCCAAAGAGAGGAGGTCACCGGAGTGAGCTTGGAGCTGGTAGGAGGTAGAAGAAGGAGGTTTCTAGGGCAAAAACTCGCTAATGAGCAAGGCCTTGCAGGGGGTTCTTTTAAAGGTCTAAGGGTGGCTTCTAAGCTTAGGAAGAAGCTGGAGAAGCTTGAAATTTTTGGGAAGAAGATCCCTGAAATCCTTGCGTTCGCATGACCTTCATGGCCTAAATCAAGGTCCAAGATGCGATTCAATTAATTGGGAAGGTTCTTAGGATCAATCCCTTCAATTTTGGAGGGATTTGGTCAAGAAATCAGGGAGAAATCCCAGATTGAAGGTTGGCTGCTTTGAGTTCACACTGTTAATGGCGGTAGGGACTATTTCAAAGAGAATGATGAGAAGTTAGGGGGCTAGATGCAAAGTCTTCGAAACCTAAGGGGCTAAATGTAAGAAATAGAGTTTTGAAGGGCTAAATTGCAAACTAGGTCAAGATGGGTTCTGATTGGGTCTAAATTTTAGTATAAGCCTAATTTGGACCTATAGAATCTAATAGTGAAGTCAGATTCCATTTTTGACGAAGATTGACTAGGTAATTTGCATAAAATTCAAAATTAGGGTAAAATTCTATTTGAGACTTTGTTTAAGGTCAAAATAGGTTCATATGGTCAATCCAAGAGTACCAAACCTCTTAAAATATTTTTCTGTAAATTTTAGGAGGCTTAGATAAATTTTATTTTGACCAGAACCTCTTTAATTCAAGAAGGTCTAAAATTAGGATTTTTGTGTGTTGTTACGGTTCTAGAAATGTATGAAATCCTGTCTCTAGCAATGTTGAACCACTTTTTGGAGTTTTAAGCTCATTTGACTTTCATTTAACCCTTGAGTGACCCCGTGGTTAATCTGTGTTTGAGATGTGCTATTAAAATTATAGAATTAACCTTGAATCCCTATTTTCTTTTCAAATCAGAATATTATGGAATTATGACCCTCAGATGATTATGTAGGAGCATCTATCCATCAAACCTGACTAAAAGTGGCCAGTTTGGGCCTATAATGGTGTTCCCATCAATAGGTGCAGTTGAGCCATGACATCAACCTTGAGCGACACCCACACACGCAGAGAGGACACGAAGAATAGGAGACCTAGATCCTGCTTTCATAGGGGATTCTCCTTTGTCACTGATTTGATTACATTTCAGTCTTCTCGCCCTTGCAGCATCAAGGCTAGCTCTCAGGGGTCTATCCCCGCTTTCTTTAGAGACTAGGGCTATTTATCTGTGGTGTGAACGGTTCAGTTTTTACTTGCTCGCTTATAAAAGAAAAAGAGAAAAAGTATCGAGCTTCTTATTTAGGAGTTGCATACCCTTAGGTGCGCATTTAGGGGTGATTGAGTAGCCCTTTAGATCTCTTTCTTTGCATTGCATCCATAATTTGCACGGAGATTTCTATCTGTCCATTCAGCTCCTGTTCACACATTGCATTTGGACTAAATTTCAAGATCACCAAACTAATTGAATTTACCTAATTCAGTGGTCGCTTAATTGAAATTGGGACTGCTAATTAGATTCAGCCTTAAAATCAAAATCACCTTTGTGATCAAAGGGGCTTGTGTGCGACTCTTACTAAAAAGAAATTGATTTGCAGTGTGATGTACACTTCTAGCATTGAGCATGAACTATAAGCACTGCACTAGGTCTTGGTCCCATAAGGCTATAGGCACCGATCTCTTTATCGGTGCTGACTGATGCAGACACATCCATTTAGGTTAAAATGACTATTTACACATGTTCTTAAGCTTAGATTTGCATTCCATATTATAAATATTGAATAACATGCATCATTCTTGATTTAGAGTAGTTGTGTATATTTTAGGTTAATTGTATCCTTCTTGTGGTAAGGAGAGGAGATTTATTTCAGAGCCTCGAATTGACGATTCAACCATACGGATCTGATCAGGAAGACGATCGGAGTCCAACGCCTCCGAAATTGCCCTTATTGGAGTCTTGTAGCACCATATGTAGTTCGAGGAAGATCAACAGCCAAGGGATTAGGTGACATAATGTAGAGCTACAAAAGACAAATCCGACCGCGTGGATGAATTCGGGTCGACAATCGTAGCCCAACAGCGTGAAAATCGACTCAATCCGACCTCCACAACAACCCATACAATGGAAAGAAGATTGACGGCCCAGATCAGGTCACGTAGCGTGACCCAGGCCGCCCATGCGCACACACGCACCATCGCATGCGTGCACGCAGAGGCATTCATGCACAGCAGTGTAGCGGGCACGCATGAGTGCGTGCGACACAGGTGTGCGGAGCGCGTGCCAGCGCAACTGTTGGTGGGCACGTGGGCTGTCTTCAACGACGTTTGCGGTGGATCTTCAGCAACGTTTATGACCGTCACTAAATGTCCTATATACCAAATTGATCCTTTCCTCCACTATAAAAGGATCCCTACTCCTCCCATTTTTCTTTATATCTTCCTTTCTTCCTCTCACCGCCTCCAAGGCTTTAGAGAGAGCTTGTCCCAATCCCGAGATGCTCCTCTAGAGTAAAAAATAAACATTTGTTCCCGCCTCTCATCCCCATTCGTGGAGCATCCCACGGCCGTCCTATCACATCCCTTCAGGAAGAAGATCCTCGCCACGGTGCCGTCTTGCCCTGCCTTCCGTCCTCATTCGTCCCGCTCCTCACCACCTTCCTCCAGGGGATGTTAGAGCGAGTCATCCTCCAAGTGACCATCGAGGGGGATTTCTCTCACCTATTTGTATCTTTATTGCTTTCGTAGTTGTAATAAACATTTGATTATAAAAATACATGATTGTTTCTCTCTCTCTCTCTTATATTTTGCCAGTAGATTAGCTAGATAAAATTTCATCGACCTAATCTCTTGCCCTATTAAAAATACAAAAAAATTAGAAAAGACAAAAAAGACAAAAACAAATAGAAGCAAAACATCTATCTTTGAAGACTAAATGTTCACCTCCCTGTGTTCGACCCGGGACTCACTTTTTGAGTTTCGGTTATAAATTTTATCTGATCGATGGATTTTGTCATGAATCGGACTATGACGATGTGTTTTCCAAAACTCGAACCCTTTCTACATGCGAATCCGCTCGCATCATTTTGGTGTTGTTGCCGATGAGGCAACGGAATTTGCTTTCTTGTCTTTCATGCTTCTTTGCATTTACATATTATTAACCCTGCTTGTCTCTGATCTACTATCTTGCAGGTACCCTAGCATGGAGATCCAAGTGTGGTAGACCAGAGTAAAGTGTGGGTAGAGTAATTTGTAACTGCCCCCCACATTCCCCCCCACTAGTTTCATTTCGCCACATTTATATCCAAGACCTAATCCACTTAGGTGTTTGCATAAACCCTAGGATAGAATTTATTTTTCTTGTTTGTCACCTCCACTCATCTCACCCTCTCATATTATAAAAAAAACAAAAAGATACTTCTTGTGGGACAAATCAACATATACACTACATACACCCACATTTGTGGCATATAACCTAACTTGATTTTTATCTACTCAACCGGGATTCCAACTTATGGAACTGGTACACCAATTCAACACATAAAGGAGTAGAGATCATACTAGGTTAATCACTTCTTTGTGTGCCCTAATCGGTGGTGCATTTGGGCCAATTGTTTGAATTGTTTAGGCCACACCACCTAATCTAAAAGGAAGTCATTTTGTAGCTGCCTCATAGGATTCAATAATTAGGTCAAGCAAGGCACTCCATATTTTTCTTAATTTGTAAAGGAAAATACTTGAACTCATGATTTCAAACTTGGTTTGCCTCCTGGAAATTTGGTGGAATATACCTAATATTTGAATCCTAAAAGCTACTAAACAAGATTCGAACCCTAAAATTCACCTTATCCTCAATAATCTTGCTTGAAAATGTTTTGGTTGTGCACATGCACACATTCTCAAACAAATCATTAAGAGCACAACCCATTAAGGGCCCATCACATTCCGAAAGCACTAAATATCCCAAGCCTAACTAAAATTGATTAGATGTTGGCCATAAGGACTAATTCACTCTTTGGGGCCCAGATTGAGATTGTTCATGATTAACCTGCTTATACTAGTCAATCTGATGTCTAGCTAGGGGAGTAGCATCAAACGACTACGGTTGGGGTGTACACTAAGAACCAGAGGCGCAAGCCAAAGGAAGAACCTTCTCCATAGTCCCTCCTTCTAACTGGTTGGATTGACCGGATACAAGTACAGTAAATCATCTATAATCTTAAGACAGATTCTAAGAGCCTGTAGACTTTTAGGCTACCCAACCTAAGGACAGGCTTGTATTTTTTGTGCTGTAGGGTCCCTTCTCTTCCCCGTCCTTCCAACTTCCTTCCAGTGTATTCTTGGAAGGAGGTCATTGAACCATCATTTGGAAGGACCTATCGACCATTCCCGGAGGTGGAGGTTGAGGTATAGCCAAGTAGATCCCATGGCTGATCAACAGCCACCTCCACCACCCCCGAACCAGCAGGATCTGATTCAGAGGCAGTTGGAAGAATTGCAGCGGATGCAGCAATGGTTCCAACGAATGAATGGTCAGGGCACTCGTCCCTTGAAGGATTTTTATGATCCTTTAAATTATGAGGATCGTCCTGACATTGTGATCCTTGCCGGTGATGTTGAGATCAAGCCCCAGGTTTTGAGACTAATTAAACACTTTCAAGGGCTTGGGTCTGAGGACCCATTCCAACATTTGGAGGACTTGATCATTCTGGTTCTGACCACCAAAATGTAGAATGCAGATGAAGAACATATGCTAATGAGGCTTTTCCCCCATTCACTTAGAGATAAGGCTACACATTGGTATTGTACCATTAGAAGATCGATTGCTACCTGGACAGCTTTGAAATTGGCCTTCCTGAAGAAATTCATCCTAATTGGGTGAACCAATGCATTGTGACAGGCAATTTCCACTTTTGCTCAGTGGTAGGGGGAACCATTTCATGGGGCCTGGGAGCGATTCCAGGATATGTTGCGGAAGTGTCCACACCATGAGGTGCCTAACTTGTATAGATTTTTTTATCACGGGTTGAATGATCAACTCTGTAATCATGTGGATGCTTCTTGAGGAGGCAATTTCCTCAACAAAGATGTGGATAGCATGTATGATTTGTTTGAGGAAATGAGCGAAAACTCTTTAAAGCATGCCTCCATGGAAACCTTCAACTATTCCCAACAAACTAGATCAAATGCCAATGAGGTCCAAGATTCTCATACATTTGATATGGAATTGATATGCAATAAATTAGATAAGATGGATTTGGTTGCTAAACGAATGGAAGAGTGGATGTCCAAAAACTCTAATTTTTCTAGATCCACTCAATCCCAGGGCTTGCGATTCCATTCCTCGCAAGCTCCTACGAGACGAGAGTTTGTGAACCAATTAGAGTCGGCTCAACCTTCAGGTCAGCTCTTCTCGGAACCTTATGGGTTCCAAACTAGGGCCTTTGATCCTAATTTTTCTAATCCTTCTTCATCTTCATCTTATGAGGATGTTCATGCTATGCAAGAGAATGTTAGGTCCAACCCTTACTTGAATTCCTACAATCCTAATTGGAAAAATCACCCTAACTTCTCTTAGAAAGATCAAGGGTAGCAGACCCAATATCGACCCAACAACTATGTACCACAAAAGCTAATGGGCCAGGGTCATGTATATACTTAGTTGCCCTTGAATCAGGTTAATCAGTCCATGTGGAATGGTCAACAACCCACCGGGTAGTCTAATTTAAACCTGAAGATGGCAGAAATGCAAGGGTCAATGCTCTAGCTCATGCAACAAACGAAAACTTTGCTGGACACCTTGCAATCCAGACATGGTGCGAACAATCGATAGCCCAGATATCTACCATCACAACCTGTACCAAACCCAAGGAATGTACAGAACTGAGGCACTGGGCTTTAAGGGTTTGGTAATGATGGGGAGTCGCATGCTGAAGCTCATGCTATCTATTAGGCTACCCCAACCCCTCCCGGAGTGAACTAAGTTCCTACCATAATCAACCAGGAGCCTCCTATTTTGCCCAACCCTCCCCAAGGCACTAACCAACAGCATTTTGCCATGGCAAATACCATTACCTTGAGGAGTGGTAGTAGACACAAGGGACCTACCCAACCCCATGGCAACACCATTAGGCCCTGTAGTAAGAATTCTAGACTCCCAACTAAGAATGTGATCAACAAAACGTCAGAGTCTGATTTGGGAGTATGTTGTTGTTGTATGGGCAAATAGAAAAAGTTGGAGGAGAAATTGGAGGAAAGGATGTCCTAACTTCAAGCTTTCAAATTGACAATCATTTTACTCGTGGCTATCGGATCAATCCCTGCCTATGCCATAGGTTTACTGAATTCATATAAAGCAAAGCGTGGAGCAGAATTTGAAAAAATTATGAGAGTAGTCTTGTCTGATAACACAAGCACATTGATCTTAAACACGCTACTTCCTAAGAAGCAGGACCCGGGAGCCTCGCTGATTTCCTACACAATAGGAAACATCACTTCTGACCAGGCCCTCCTCAACTTGGGAGCTTCCATTAATGTGATCCCCACCTCACTGCACATGGCATTGGGTCTAGGCTACCTGAAACACACTGACATAACCTTGCAGTTAGCCGATAGATCCATTACAAAACCAAGGGGTATTTTCGAGGATGTTTTAGTCAAGGTTTAGTGATTTGCATTACCTTGCTGATTTGGTGGTCCTGGACATGGAAGCACCAAAATAGCTCAACCACACCCCGATTATTTTGGGAAGACCTTTCTTGGCTACCGCCAAGGCAAGGATTGATTGTGAATCGGGAAATATAGAAATGACCTCTGGGAATAAAACAAATCGATTTAATATTTTTGAGGTCTCAAAGAAGGATAAAATTAAGTGTGGTTTGATGGAGGAGCTTGGCAGAATAGAGGAGGTAATGGCCATACATACCTTAGACAACCTTTTAACGACCAACTCAACCTAAACTCAGGAAGAAAATCACACAGTTGTAGGGATAATTGAGGACAGTAAAGACTTACAACAAACTGTGGAAACACAGGATAAGGAAGATATTCATGAGTTTGGAAATTTGTTGGATGATTCACATGATCAAGTTAAAACCCAACAATGTCCTCATCCTGAATTTTTAGTTTGAGGTTCAACTTTTGGGTGGGAATCATGAGGATCATGATGGTTGGATTAAGCACCCTAACTGTGAGGATGATATTGATCTTTGGGGAGAAACTCTTGAAATGCTAGGTATTCTAGAGTACCCACAAACCCCTGACACATCACAAAACCCTCATCATGCTTGTTCACCCAACCATTGCACAATTTATATATTTACTTATACCTCCTCTGTACTGAATCAACAAAACTCCTATTGGAGACCATTTGGGCTCTCCTTGCACCACCAGCTTGCAACTTTCATTGATCATCACTTTGGCAAGCTAATTTTTACTCTCCAGGACCCATATCTAGGGGCCTGAAAACTGTGTTATTGCAGCGTCAATGTTAGTTATTTTTGATTGAGGACCTCACCTAGCTAAAGGCACTAAACTCAGCATGTGTAAAGATTGTTTGAGATGACTAGAATCTCACAGAAACCAGGTGTTATTCTTCCATTTCTACTTTCCTGCATGCTTTCATTTTAACAATGAGGACATTGCATTAGCTACGCATGGGGGGGGTGGATATCTTATGAAATAATCCTTTTGTCAGCCGTAATAGTAATTTCCTGTTATTTTATTTGAAAAAAAATAGAATTAGAAGAGAACTTAGGCTTTTGAAAGTTATTAACTTTAGGAAATGATACGATAAGACCTAAACACTTAGACTCTATAGGTCTTCGGACTGAATTAACTCGGGTGTCCACTTAAATGTGGACTTAGTCTCGAGTCCTTGCTAATTCAATTTAATCTTTAATCTAGTAAAGAAATTAGGATGATAAGTACACGACTTATCAACTTGCCCTCTGATTTGAGTGGATTTTAAGTCTAAGCATCTACTCACTATTTACACTGACTCACTTTCCAGTGGTTTTTACGGAAATTGGGTAGCTAATGAAATGTCTAGGGTGGTATGGCTGGCAAGTTGTCGTGGGTAACAACTCATTGGCCGATTGTATATAGCCTAGCCACATGACCATTCTCTTCATACTGCCTTTAGGTAAATCTTAGATCAGGGAAAACACCTACTTAGGAAAATGAAAAAAAAATAAAGAACAAAGTATCCAAAAAGAAAAAAAATAGAAAAATGAGAAAATAAAAAATAAAACCACTCTTCACCGCACGAGTACGGCTGGCAAGTGCCGTGGGTAATAGCCCATTGGTCGGTTGTCTAGAGCCCAACTCACAAAAATGCACAAATAATTCCCAAAACACTTAGGGAAGAAGCGGGGAAGTGGAATAAATTAGGGAGATATACACTGGGTTCGCCCTCGTGTTGACCCCATAAAAAAATAAAAAAAAGTAGGGAGAAAGCTACCGATTAGAAAGATAAACCCCTAGGTAGAAAATCTTTAAGGTCACCTAGGGTCATAGAAACCTGAACTCCATTTTAATGGTCGCCTAGTGAGTCTATCACCCTTTCACAAGATGCTTTGCACTTAGAGTCTTTTTCGAGTCTTGGGCGGGTTGGGTAGCCGTAAAAAGTTATCCCAAAACTCTTAAACTCCATAAGTCCAAAAAATTAGAAAAGAAGAAAAACAAAAAAATGTATCTTCCCTTTTCAAATAAGGCGAGGACTTTGGTGGTCTGCATTCTGGCAGACACTCGGGTACTGTTGAGTTTTCGTAGTTTAGGACCTTAGTTGAAATTTTCTATTGTCAATAAACGACTTAGGCCTAAGCGATTAATTCCTAATTCTATTTTTACACATAGCATGTAGTTTAATTTTGCTAGGGACTAGCAAAAGATAGGCATGGGGGCATGATGTAGACACATCCATTTAGGTTAAAATGCCTATTTACATATGTTCCTAGGCTTAGATTTGCATTCCATATTATAAATATTGCATGACATGCATCATTCTGCATTTAGAGTAGTTGTATATATTTTATGCTAATTACGTCCTTTTTGTGGTCAGGAGAGGAGATTTATTTTGGAGCCTCGAATTAACGATCTGACTGTACGAATCTGATCAGGATGACGATCGGAGTCCAATGCCTCTGAAATCGCCTTGATCAGAGTCCCATAGCACCATGTGCAGTTCGAGGAAGATCAACGGCAAATGGACTAGGTGACGTAATTCAGAGCTTTAAAAGATAAATCCGATCGCGTAGATGGATTCAAGTCAACAATCGCAGCCCAACGACGTGAAAATCGACTCCATCTGACCTCTTTAGCAGCCCCTAATGGAAAGAAGATGGATGACCCAGATCGCGCCACGTGGCGAAACCCAGGTTGCCCATGAGCAGGCACACACCACCACAAGCGCACAGCAACGCAAGTGATAACACTACACAAGGGGTGATAATTATGTTGAATATGACCCATCTTTAGAATAAAAGGCACAACATAAGTAGAATAGGAGCATTGCATGCATCATGTACCAAGATTGCTTATAAACTGCATTAATGGCCATTTGTGTAAGCATTTGTCAAAGCATGCCTCAGATGAGCAATCAGACAGCACAGATGGATTCAGAATGATGAACGGAGTCCAACGGACTCAAGATCGGCCAAATCCGACATCCGAAGCTCCTACAATGGGCCCAAGAAGTTCTGACCGTTGATCTGGAGATCAACAGCCCAGATTGCGCCACGTCAGCCCTCCCCACCACGCACTGCGCCTTCAGCCAGCCGAGATCAAATCTCGGCAGTTGATCTTCGATCGAACGGTTGAGACACGAGCTCTCGCCCGTGGTCGCCACGACAAAGCGCTGGCATTGCGCAACAGTGAGCGTGCACGCCCGCACCCTCGTGACGCGGGTTTGAGCCGCTCGGAGTGGAAATTGAAGACGGGCGACGGGCGCGGAGAAATTGGGCCACTCGATCAACAGCGGGCGGTCAAGATCTTGCCACGCGGTGCGACCGCAGCTCACGAGAGTCCACGCGCGCACGCACGCAGGGTGGAGACGCGCGTGCACATGCACGCCCGAGGCGCGATCCCAGCACAGGCGAGGAAGACTCTCAGCCGTCCGATCTTTGATCGGACATCTCTCGTTCAACAGCCACGGATCGCGCAAGGAGAAGGAACGAGGCAGGCGGCTGACCAGCGGTGGGAGGGCTTCACCGACGCTTTTGGAAGAAATTTTAGCGACGCTCTGGACGTCGCTAAAGCCCCTTCTTCTTTTAGGAAGCCCTTAACTCTATTTAAACCCCCTCCAACCACCATTCAAGGATCCACTCCCTTTGCAACTACTCTACCCCTCTCTTAGCTAGCTTTAGGATCTCTTGTAATCGCCGGAGACGACGAGCCGCCGATGGAGCCTCCTCCACCACCGTGGCTACCTCGTCGCTCTCCACCCTCTCTCTCTCTCTCTCCCTCTTTTAAGCTTTCCATTACTTTTGTTTGAAGCATGTATTTAATGTTGTAAGCTATGAATTACAAGTGCATGATTAATGAAGTTATTTTCCGTTCAAGTGTCACTTTAATTTCCGTTCAAGTTGCATGATCAAACAATGAACTTTCTAACCCTAAACCCTATCTCTCTATCTCTCTCTCGCTTTTCAAAATCGCATCTGTTGCAAGCAAAACTCCGCAATTTCCGTGACAACAAGTGGTAAGCAAAAATCCGATTTTCATGCCTCCCTGAGACCGACACTCGGACTCACCTCCGTTTAATTATTTTAAAACCGATATTGCAAGTGCGACTATAATGACACTCCTTAACACACACGGACAATGACACGTCAGCAGGCACATGCGTGCATGTGGTGGCACGCATGCGCAGTAGCATAGCGGGCATGCACGGTTGGTCGGTGGGTGGGCTGTCTTCAGCAACATTTGTGGTGGATCTTCAGCAATGTTTATGACCGTCACAAAATGTCTTGTATACGAAATTAATCCTTTCCTCCACTATAAAAGGACCCCTACCCCTCCCATTTTTCTTCATCTCTTCCTTTCTTCCTCTCACCACCTCCATGGCTCTAGAGAGAGCTTGTCCCAAGCTTGGGATGCTCCTCTAGAGTAGAAAAGAAACATTTGTTCCCGCCTCTCATCTCCATTCGTGGAGTATCCCGTGGCCATCCTCTCAACTCCCTTCAGGATGAAGATCCTCACCGTGATGCCGTCCTGCCTTGCCCTCCATCCTCCTGCTCCATCCTCGATCATCCCTCTCGTCACCACCTTCCTCCAAGCAACGTTAGAGCGAGTCATCCTCCAAGTGACCGTCGAGGGGGATTTCTCTCACCTATCTCTTTCTTTATTGCTTTCGTAGTATAGTTTTCGCACTTTCATAGTTGTAATAAACATTTGATTATAAAAATACATGATTGTTTCTATCTCTCTCTCTTATATTTTGTAAGTAGATTAGCTAGATAAAATTTCATCGACCTGATCTCTTGCCCTATTAAAAATACCAAAAAAATTAGAAAAGACAAAAATGACAAGAATAAATAAAAGTGAAACACGTATCTTTCAAAACCAAATGTTCACCTCCCCGTGTTCGACCTAGGACTCACTTTTCTAGTTTTCATTATAAATTTTATCTGTCAACAGATTTTCCTATGAATCGAACTACTATGATAGGTTTTCCAAAACCCAAACCCTTTCCACGTGTGAATCCGCTTGAATCACCGACCCTTCTATTTTACTTTGTGGTTGTGGTATTATCCTGTGACCAAGTATTTTGATACCCTAAGGCAGGGGACACCCTTTAAAGGAACAAAATGATAGTTAAGAGGCACCACATTTGCATCACCTTAAAGGAGGCATTCACCCTACTTGCATCCCGTAGTTCCATCCCTGGAGTAACTTCTCACTAGATCACTTGAGAGTATCATTGAAGCAAGGTATAGGTCTTAGGGCACTCGAAGGTTGGCTTAGGTCATGTAACTTCATTGAATAACTTATGTGGCCATCTATATCAACCAATTTAACCTCAACCTCCTCAAAATAGAATTTATCAAGATCTTAAGTAGCCCCTTTCCTCTTATACCACTTATGTGGGAGAGGAGTGACATTGCCTTGACCCTTTTAGACCAATCTGTTGGGTTATGGGGAGTACTGACTCAATTGGTAAGAACTTGAATTGTGATTGGTAGATATTATATGCTTGGTAGACGCTCTCATGAGGGTAGTCTAGTGTTTGATCTTGAGCCTGAGAGAATCCTTAGGAGAGGTCACCAAAGAGAGAGGAGAGAAGAGATGGCTGATCAAGGAGCAATCAATAAAGAACTCCGAGAGACTACTTCATTTCAACCAACCAACCTCCTGAAGCATTGAGAAGACCGGTAGGGGACAATCCACATGAGATCAAGAGTAGTACCATATTCTTGTTGCCCTACTTTTATGGTACTACTAGGGAGGACCCCTACTGGCATTTGTAGGAATTCACCATGGTATGTACCACGGTGAAACTTCAGAACTTTACTAATGAAGCTCTGATGAGAACCCTCGTTCCTTTCACCCTTGAGGACAAGGCAAAACATTGGTATCACACCTTGTATGTAAGGGTGAATGATTGGAATGCCCTAAAGGGAGAATTCTTGAAGAAATACTTCCCGATGAGCAAAACCAACCACTTTGAGAGGGAAATCATGGGTTTCACTCAGTTAGATGGGGGTGCAATTCCACGAGACTTGGGAGCACTTCAATGAATTGATTCGATTATGCCCAAATTATCAAGTGCCAAAATGGCAATTGCTAGGGAGGTTCTGGTGGGTGTAATTTCATACGCAAAAAGATTTGAGTTAGGAAACCTGCAGTCATAGTGCGTAGAAATCCATTAACTAGATAAAATTTACCGAAACTTGAAAGGGAGTCCTAGGTCGAACATAAGGAGGCAAACATTTGGTTTTATGAAATCTACACTTCGATTTTATTTGTTTTTGTTGTCTTTTATCTTTTGTTATTTTTTTTGGAATTTTTATAAGACAAGAGATTAGGTTGACAACATAAATATCTAGCTAACCTACTTGCAAGGGAAGAGAAAGAGAGAGAGAGAGAGAGAGAGAATATCAATATTTAGCTAAATAATGTTTGCTACATATATGAAAGCGGAAAGCTATACTAAAAAGCAGTAAAAGAGAGAATGGGTTGAGAAGAGTCCCCCTCGATGATTGCTTGGAGGATGGCTCACTTTGACGTTGCCTGGAGGAAGGTGGTGAGGAGTGGGATGAACAAGGATGGAGCCAGAGGATGGAGGGTGAGGTTGGACGACGTCACGACAAGAATCTTCTTCCAGACGGTGGTGAGAGGTTGGCCACGGGATGCTCCAAGAATGGGGGCGAGAGGCAGGAAAATATTTTGGTTTCCTACTCTAGAGGAGCATCCCGGGCTTGGGACAAGCTCTCTATAGATCCATGGAGGTGGTGAGGGAGAGAAAGGAAGAGATGAAGAAGAATGAGAGGGGTAGGTGTCCTTTTATTGTGGAGGAAAGGATCCATTTCGTACATAGGACATTTAGTGACAGCCATAAACATTGCGAAGATCCACCGCAAGCATTGCTAAAGCTCTAGCTCACGTGTCCTATGTGTGGCGCTCACTCGTGCACTTTGCGTGCTCTTATTGTGCGTGCCCGCTGGCGCTCGCTGCCTTCGCGGTACCTGCTTCACAGGTGCTTGTTGCTCTGCACCTTCGTGCGCTACACACTCCGCGCGTTGGTTGTTTAAATCCTCAGCATAGTTAATTAAGTTATTTAGGTTTAATTAAATGCATGAGAAAGTAACATAGGTTAACTCGAATTAGTGTCGGTTGTGTAGTATAGGGTCAACTTAACCTAACATTTTAGATTTTAAGTTCTTTTTAACTAGTTGAGTCTAGGTCGTTCACTGGGAGGCATAACTTAATCTTAATTCACCATTAATTGCTAAGGGATAATTAAGATCTAACTAATTGACTAAATATTAAATTAGAATACTTTAATTTATGAACATTGCACAAAAATTAATCAAATTAGCACATGCAACATTCCATGAATAGAGAACATATTTACACATGTGATTTGTCATTAAAAACTAGGTAAACATGTTTATTACAACCATTACATTTAATTACAAAAGATTAAGGCAAGAAAAAGCTATACAAATGAGTACAAATGCCTTCATCATTTAAGCCCAAAATATTAAAAGAGTATTTCAATAAAAGTACAAATAAGATGTCTAATAAGAAGATTGGATGTCTTAAAAGTAGAAATTAGAAGTCTAAACCTATGGCAAGACATCTGACTTTCTCTTTATTTTCACTCTATTCTTCTTAATCTTCAACCCTTTTCTCCTTTGTTATTTCTCCGTCATTACTCTCTCTCATTGCTCTCTCTCTCATTCCCTCTCTTTTCCTTTACTCTCTGTCTTTGTTTACTTTTCCTATCTTTCATTATCTTTATTGTGCTTAATGTCCAAACTTAACCAAATTACAAAAATTTAGTTTTCTCATTGGCAGCTCAGACTGGTCGGGGATACACAGCACCCACTAAAGGGTGGGATCAGACCCTATTGGGTCCGAGCCTAATTTTACTTAGGTGTTTTATTTTCCAATTCAAGTTCATGCACAGTATCCAGCCTCCCAGGCCCACACACGCCCACTCAGGCCCACAGGGTCACACACACACATGCACATGCGCAGGCACGTGCATCGCACGCACCCGCACCCAAGTTCTCTTAACTTGTGCCCAGCGTTGACAACCGAGAAGGCTAATGTAGTTTTATTTATGCCATGTTGCACGCTCCAAGTTTTCTGAGGTGGGACTATATTTCCAAGGTTCTGGCCAAACTTCGGCTAGTGATTTCGGCCGACTCACTGGATGATTTCAATCGAGCAAAGGCTCGATCAAAAGCCCTTTGGATGCTCTAAATGTATGTAACACCAATTTGGTGTTCGAGTGAGGTTAATCCCTTTGATTCAAAGGGCGAAGATGGAAAGTTCACCACGGCCATTAAGGCTTGCAGAAGTGAAATACAGGTCTAAGGACCTGCAGGAGAATGTCTGATCTTCATATGAGTCAAGACTCTATTCAGCAGGTGTTTCCGCATCTAATGGTGAAGAGAGAAGGTCCTTTGTAGCTTTAGGAAGAGGAGGAAGCTCATGAGGTTCGTTAAGGAGCTTCAGAGCTCCATTTTGAGCTCTGAACAGCTCGATAGAGAGCTAAAGACATTTGGAAAAGATTTAAATAATCTTTGCAAGGTGTTATGATTCTATCTGGGCAAATTTAGCATTCAAATCTCGCCAAAAACATACTGAAAGCAGTATGGGTTCAAAAATGACCAAAATTGGGCAATGATCTAGCTTGCCATTAAACCTCAATAAAACAACTTCTGATCGATTCTATCAACCTCTAAATCATCCTAGTGATCAATTCAACTCAATAAACATGAATTTTACCCAATAATTCCCTAATGGCGACCTTCAATTGACTGAAATGCCCCAGGAGTTGACTTTCCAAATTAATCCTTCTCCGATCAAATCACAGCTCTGGATCACCTTTAAACAACCTCAGGTATGTAGTCAGAGCTTCAAAAATAGGTTTTGATCAAGTTCCCTAGGATTTCCAGACTTGTCGCTTGAGATCTAAACGGGGTTTGTTTGTCAGAACAAACTAGGGAATCTCCAAATACAAAAGAAGCTAGGATGAATTCAGCATGTTGTACTCTTGCTTCAAGACCTTTATTCAAGGTCAAAAACCTATCGAACAGGCTCCTTCAACTCCGCCATAGTTGAAGAAGACGGATGTCTAAAATGAGCTCCAAATGTTAAATCATCAAATTAATTATTGCTAGATAATCCTTAGGTCCTAAGTAATTAGTTTAGAGCTTCGCATGAAGTTTCAAGGGCTAAACTGGAAAATGAACTTGCTGGAGCTCGCTGAAGCTCTGGTGAGTCCGATTCTGATGGATTGGAGTACAGAGCTCCCTAATTCAGACCATGAACAAGCTTAGAAGCTTCCTGAGGTCATACAGAACCTCAAGAAGGGTACAATTAACTCAATTGTTAGATTGAAACATGGATTTGCTTTGAATTGCAGGAAGAAGCAAAACTGAGTTCGCTTGAACTCACAGCGATCCCTTTCACTCAATTGAGTGAGGGGAATTAATAATAAGCATCTGGCGATGATTTATTGATGATTAGTTAGATGAATTAACCCCTTTGGGCTCGCTATGGATAGTGGCACAGAGGTTGGCATGGAAATTAGGCATTTACTAATTAGGCGATTATTGATCTAATTAGATATAGGATCGGGGCCCTTAGATTGCGGAGAGGTGATGGAGGGCCCCAATGGAGGTGTTCTAAACTCAGTGACCTCTACTGTGGATAGCGGAGGTCACCGATGAGTGTGAAGATGAACTAGGCGATTCAGCTGCTAAGAGTGAGGGAAAAATAGTGCTATGAAATCATGATAAGGAGAGGAAGGTGATCGGTGCTTAAAAATGACAGAAGAGTTGCTCAGACAAGCTCAAAGAGCTCGCTGGAGCTAAGGAAGACAGCATACAATTTGAACATTTAAACCTAACTAACTACCTAATCTACTGAACTAAGCTATGTTACTTTACCAAAAGCTACTCCTACTATTACCTGGACGAAGGAGGTTGAGGAGTCTCCGTCGAAGGTTCTTAACGGAAGATGAAATTAGAAGGTTGGAGGAAGAGCTCCGACAAGCTGTTTCGTGGCAATGGAAGCAGAGTCCGGCATTGGCACTTCGTCAGAGGATGCAGCGAAAGATGGCGGAGATCGGAAGCGAGTGGAGACGATCAGAGGAATAGGATGAAGACGGGAAATGGTCGCCGGAGTCAGAAGAATAGCCTATCAGTTAGTTGCTGTTGGGGAAGAGGGTAGGGAGCTAACCACCCAAATCGTAGGGTTCGAAGGGTATTTATAGGGTTCATCGATGGCTAAGGGGCTTAAATCTGGACGGGTTTGCGTCTAGGTGTGGCCTAACCCCCAGCATCATCTCTGACGCCGGTGAGGTTAACGCTGTGACCTAATTAGGATTTAGGACAAATCCAGACCGGTGGATGGATTTGAGGTGGTGAGTGCACGCTCCAGGAGCTTTGCAAGGGTGGAGTGGCATCAGATGAGCGGTCATCAGAGGGTGACATCACCGCCGAACGTCAGTCGTTGAAGTGGCTGAAGAGGAAATGAAGAAGAAGATGGTGTTCGCAAGGACTTGAATGCAATGAAAACTAAGGACCTAGGTGAAAGGAAATGCCTCAATTGCAATGAATTATAGGGACTAAAATGTAAACAGAGGCCTTTTAAGTTAATTTAAATTATTTTCTTTTCTAACTTTTTATATATATTTATAACTTAGCTAAATATTATATTAAAGCCATGTAATTACATTTTTGAACCATTTATTTATATTTATTTACTTATTAACTTAAGTTATTTAAGACTTTAGGTCTTAAGTTATACTTAAGTTAATTAGGGGTAATTAGGTAACTAATTAATTAGGCAACTAATTAATTAGTTACCTGGATCATTTAATTAATGGTATTTCGAGCCCATTTAATAACTAAATTATGAATAATATTAATTGACTTTTAATTTAGCATTTGTAACTTATTTTAAGGTCCTTTAAGGGTTTGTCCCTTATTCTATATTTAACTCTTATATATGCATATTCCTAGCTAATTAACAAGGGAAACTAGTTAATTACGGGTAATTAGAAGCTATGATGAGCCTCTTATCATAGCCCCAAGCCAAAATTTTGCTAGTCCTTAGCAAAATTAACCAAAAGATATGATGATTTAAACACCAAGGTTTAAATTATTATAAATAAAAACTAAATAGAGGAATGCTTAAGTCAAAATTTTGGATACTCAATTTTTATATTATTTTTATATATATAAATAAGTATCCATAAATATGCAGAGCAATCTGTAGAAATTTCTTACATAGACTTAAAAACTCAAATAACCTTCTGAAAACACACTCTATTAAAAATAGAGTTTTCGATGGGAATTTTATCAAAAATCAGAATCCCAAAAACCCACTTATTCTCTGTAATCACTCTAAACCCTAGAAACTCAGTGATAAACACACATGAATTCATGATAAAATGCTTATTTATGATAATTCATAGGCTTAGCATTGCATATCATGTTATAAATACTGCATAACATCCATTGCATGGAATTTACGATAGTTGTATATTTTGTATATTAATTCCTTCATTTTTTATGACAAGGAGGCAATGCGACGTCCTTATGGACTTTGGATGAAAAATCTGATCATATGGATGGATCCGGAGCGACGATCGTAGTCCGACAATGTAGAAATCACCTCGATCCGAGCACCGTGGCATCCTCTGCAAAAAATGAAGGGTGGACGGTCCAGATGATGCCATGTGGCACCATTTGGAGTGCCTAAAGCCACCCGCCACATCTCCAAGGGCTACCCATCAAGTAATCTCAACCGTTGGATGAGAATCCAACAGTTGAGAGCTCACGCTCATCGCGTGGCCGCAACTCCTTTTCGCGATACACATGCAGATGTGGCGCAACAGTGGGAGCATTGCTTCCCAATGGAGTGGTGCGGGTTTGAATCCTCGCAGCCCCCCCATTCTCAATCCAGCCAGCGCATGCGCAGTGCAACCACGGACCAGCAACACGCGTGCGTGCACATGCCAGTGCACACGCCAGGTAGGACCGTCACGCAATCTACGTGCATGAGGCTGGATAGCATAACGTTCATGGGGCGGGCACGTGCTCGGTTGGTGCCAGCCATCAGCGATAGCTTGGCAGACATACAGCGGTGCTTATAGTCGTCGCTAATTATTCGCATGCTAGCAAGGCCAGCTGTGGGTGTGAGCGGGCCTGGGCTGCCTACAACAACACTTCCAGCGACGAATCGGAGGTCACTAATGATCCCATGACTATTCTATCCTCTTTTCATCCACTATAAAAGGACCAACACCCCCTCCCTTCCAAGCCATCTCTACCTACTCTACTCTCACCTACTCCTAAGCTCTAACAAGCCTACCAACGCTCTGTTAGAGCTTGCTCTCAAGCTCCCAAGGCGCCTATTAGTGTAGCGAAACTCTGCCCCACCAAATACTCCTCCAACATCCCATCCCTATTCACAAGTCGCCTTGGGGCTGTCCTTCCACCTCCATTCTGGTAGCAAATCATCTTAGCCTTCTTACCTCCATTCCGGAGCTGTGCTGAAGCTTTTCTCTGCTTGACATCCTCCCACTTCTCACCTCCGTCGTCCTGCTTCCCAGCTCCTTCATTCGAGTTTCTGCTAGGCGTTGTCGTCTCGTCGAACAACTATTTCGGGAGATTTCTTCTCACCTTCATCCCATTTTATGTTTTCTATATTATTGTAATTGACATTCATGCAATATATCAGATTCAATTCTATCTCTCTCTTGCTATTGATTGTCATTTTATTTCAAAAACAAAAAATAAATAAAACCCTAAAACACCAAAAAGAAACAAATCGAAGCGTGATTTTCATATAAAGTAAACGTCGCCTCCCTGTGTTTGACCTCGGACTCCCTTGTTGTTTTGGTATAAATTTTATTTGATCACGAGTTTTGCAACTACGAAGACGGGTTACTCGTAACCCTGATTTCAAACATGCAAAACATGTGCGATCATTTTGGCGCCATTGCCGGGGAGCCAACCGAATTTACTTTATTGTTTTCTACACTTCTTTGCATTTACATAGCACTAACCCCGCTTGTCTTTGATCTACTGTCTTGCAGGTACCCTAGCATGGAGATCCAAGTGCGGTAGACTGGAGTAAAGTGCGAGTAGAGTGCTTTGTAAGTGTCCCCCACATTCCCCCTCCACTAGTTTCGTTTCGACACACCCATAACCAAGACTCAAACTACTTAGGTGTTTGCATAAACCCTAGGATAGACTTTGTGTGTCTTGTTTGCCACCTTCATCCATTTCACCGCCACATTTTATAAAAAAAATAGAAAGATACTTTCTGTGGGACAAATCAATATACACACTTTATACACCCACATTTAAGGCACATAACCTGACTTGATTTTCATGCACTCAATCAGGATTTTGACCTATGGAACCGGTACACCAATTCCACACATAAAGGAGTAGAAATCATATTAGGTTAATCACCTTTTTGTGTGCCTTAATCGGTAGTGCATTTGGGTTGATTGATTGAATTGTTTGGGCCGTACCACCAAATTTAAAAGAGATTCATTCTGTAGCTATCCCATAGGGTTCAATATTTAGGTCAAGCTAGGCACTCCATATTTTCCTCAATTTCTAAAGGAAAATACTTAAACACATGCTTTTAAAAGCAAACTTGGTTTGCCTCACAAAATTTGGTTGAAAACACCTAATATTTGAATCCTAAAAGCTATTAAGCAAGATTCGAACTCTAAAACTTACCTCATCATTAATAATCTTGCTTGAAAACCTCTTGGTTGTGCACATTCACACATTCTCAAACAAATCATTAAGGGCACAACTCATTAAGGGCCCATCAAATTCCAGAAGCACCAATTTCCCAAGCCTAACTAAAATTAATTAGATGTTGGCCCTAAGGACTCATTTGCTCATTGGGATCCAGATTGGGATTATTCACAATTAACCTACTTATACTAGTCAATCTAATGTCTAGCTAGGGGAGTAGCATCAAACGACCGTGGCTGGGGGGTACATTAGGAACCGGAGGCGCAAGCCAAAGGAAGAACCTTCTCCCCAGTCCCTCCTTCTAACTGGTCGGATTGCTTGGACATAAGTAGAGTAAATTATCCATAATCTTAGGATGGATTCTGAGAGTTTGTAGACCTTTAGGCTACCCCATCTAAGGATAGGCTTGTATTCTTGTGCTGCAGGGTTCCCTCTCTTCCCTGTCCTTCCGACTTCCTTCCAGTGTATGCTTGGAAGGAGGTCATTGAACCCTAGATTGGAAGGACCTTTAGACCATTCTCAGAGGTGGAGCTTGAGCTTTATTCAAGTAGATCCCATGGATGATCAACAACCACCTCCCTTGCCCCCAAACCAGTAGGAGCTGATTTAGAGGTAGTTGGAAGAAATGTAGTAGATGCAGCAATGGTTCCAACATATGAATGGTCAGGGCATTCGACCCTTGAATGATTTTTATGATCCTTCAAACTATGGGGAACGTTCTGGCGTCATGATTCCCTCTGGGGACATAGAAATCAAGCCCCAAGTCTTAAGCTTGATTAAGCATTTTCATGGGCTTGGCTCAGAGGACCCATTCCAACACTTGGAGGATCTGACCACTTTGGTTCTGACCACCAAAGCAAGGAATGTGAATGTAGAGCAAATGATCATGAGACTCTTCCCCCACTCTATCAGGGATAAATTCGCACATTGGTAGCAAACAATAGGAAGCCGATAGAAACTTGGGCTGCTCTTAAGTTAGCTTTCTTGAAGAAATTCTTCCCTATCGGAAGAACCAATGCCTTGCGACGGGTAATTACCACTTTCACCCAACGGCCGGGGGAACCGTTTCATGGTGCCTGTGAGTGATTCCAAGAACTTTTGAGGAAGTGTCCACACTAAGAGGTGTCGAAATGGCAGCTCTTGTAGATTTTCTATCACAGGTTGGTTGAGCAACTCCATAATCACGTGGACGCTTCCTGTGGAGGCAATTTCCTCAATAGGGATGCAAATAGTGCATACGACCTATTTAAGGAAATCAGTGAGAACTCAATTAATAATGCCTCCATGGATGCATTCAACCAGTCTTAACAACCCAGGTCAAGTGCTAATGAGATCCAAGATTCTCATTCATTTGACATGGAATTGATTTGTAATAAACTGGATAAAATGGTCCTGGTTGCTAAGAGAATGGAAGAATGGATGTCTGGGAATTCAGGAAACACTTCTATACCTACTCAATACCAGAATTCAGGATTCCATTCCTCACGAGCTCCCATGGGGCGGGAATTCATGAACCAACTTGATTCGGCTCAACCTGTAAGCTAGGATTTCTCGGAACCTTATGGGTTCCAAACTGGGACCTTGATCCTAGTTTTTCTGATCCTTCCTTCTCTCCATCCTCGTCCTATGAGGATGCATATGCAATGCAGGAGAATGTTAGGTCCAACCCGTATTCCAACACTTATAACTCAAGTTGGACGAACCACCCTAACTTCTCCTAGAAATATCAAGGGCAACAAACCCAAACTCGACCTAGTAACTATGCATCTAAAAGACCTATGAGTTAGGGTCAAGTATACACCCAGTTACCCCCGAGATCGGTTACTCATCCATCTTAGAATGCCCAACAATCTGCAGGGTAGGCTGAGTTAAACTGGCAGATGGTAGAAATGAAAAGGTCCATGCTTCAGCTTATGCAGCTAATGAAGCATCATTGGATAACTTGCAATATGGGTTAATTACTAACACCCGACAACCTGGATCTCTACCATCCCAACCCATACCCAACTCATGAAATGTGCAAAATCAGGGCAATAGAGCCCAAGGGTATGGGAATCAAAGGGACCTACATGCACATGCTCAGGTGGTTGAGTAGGGTCCTTCATCTTCTTCTTCTGGTTACATGACCAACCAAGGCCCTCCAATCTTCACTAACCCACCTCAAGACCCAAACCCTTATGCCTCTACAAACTCTATCACCTTGAGATGTGGAAAGCAAACCCAGGACCCTAAATTACCTTCTAGATGCCAAAACCTTGGGGAGCTTGAGAGAGAAGAGGACAATAAGGCCCAGGGACAGAAAATTGAAAATACCACCCTTATCCCGTTCTCTGAAGCCCTATTGAAAACTAAGAAAAAGAAAACCCTAGATAGCAATGAGAAGCTCTTGGATTTATTCAGGAGCGTAGAGATCAATAGTTCACTCCTCGATGCTATTAGGCACATCCCGACTTATGCTAAATTTTTGAAAGAACTATGTACCCAAAAGCGTAAGCCAAGAGAACCCACTTCGAGGAAGGTGATTCTCTCTGAGCAGGAAAGTTCTATGATCTTGCGTTACCTTCCTCAAAAGAAGAAAGATCCAGGTGCCCACTTGATCTCATGCATTATTGGGGAATACACTTTTGATAGGACACTGTTGGATCTAGGTGCATCCATCAATCTAATCCCGACTTCTCTTTATGAGAAGTTTGGGTTAGGTGAACACAGGCCAACTTCCGTAATGCTATAATTAGCGGACCATTCGGTCACCACACCAAGGGGCGTTATTGAGGATGTAATCATCAAGGTCAAGGATTTCTATTTTCCCGTAGATTTCTTCATCCTTGACAAGTATGTACCTAATGATTTGAGGAACACGCCCAGCATTCGGGGGCATCCGTTCCTAGCTACCACCAAGGCCAACATAAACTGTGAAAACAGTAGTATGGAGATCACCTTTGTGGATAAGAACCTAACTCTGGATATTTTTAAGGTGATAAGAGGATTTGAGGATTGTGGACTCATTGAGGAGCTCGAGGATCAAGATTTTGAGACTTGTATGACGATCAGTGCACTTAAGGACTCCACCAGCTTTAGCAAACCCAACCCACAACCCCCTGTAGTAGACCTGCCACATCCTGAAGAGGCTGTTGATTTTATTCATTTCCAGCCTCTTCCACTGGATTGTCCTGATGAATCTTCGTCAGCATCCTCCCTACCTTCTATTCTAAACCCACCTCACTTGGAATTAAAACCATTACTCAAAAATTTGAAATATGAGTTCTTAGGACCTAAAAACACGCTCCCTGTGATTATTAGTGCTGATTTGACTAAGGAGCAAGAATCAAGGTTAATTAAGGTCCTTAAGGACAACAAGGAGGCAATTGGTTGGACTATCCATGACCTTAGGGGGATCGAGCCATCTTATTGTAATCGTCCTATTTTTATGGAAGATGGATCCTGCCCTTCTCGCGAGATGCAAAGGAGACTAAACACGAATATGAGAGAAGTGGCCAAGAAGGAGATAATCAAGTGGCTCGATGCTAGGATTATTTACCCAATCTCAGATAGTCCTTGGGTTAGCCCCATTCAGATTGTACCCAAGAAGGCGGGAATAACCGTTACGACTAACAAGAAAGGGGAAACTTTCACCACTCGTTCATCTCTTGCTTGGAGAGTCTGAATTAACTATAGGAAGCTGAACACAACCACTAAAAAGGATCACTTTCCCTTGCCATTTATTTATCAAATCCTTGAAAGGTTAGCTGGGCAAAAATAATTTTGCTTCCTGGATGGTTATTCAGGATATAACCAAGTCCCTATCCATCCCGAAGACCAGGAAAAGACAACCTTCACATGTCCCTATGGAACCTTTGCATTCTGTAGAATGCCATTCAGGCTTTGCAATGTACCTACGACTTTTGAAATGTGTACGCTGGCCATCTTTTCTGACATGGTGGGAGATTGTCTTGAGGTGTTCATGGATGATTTCTCCATTTTTGGAGATTCTTTTGAGTCTTGCCTAGCTAATTTGGAATTGATCCTCCAGAGATGAATCAAAGCACGACTGGTCCTTAGCTGGGAAAAGAACCACTTTATGACTCAGGAAGGCATTGTTCTGGGCCATGTGGTCTCTTGTCAGGGTATTGAAGTTGATAAAGCTAAGGTGGATACTATCTCTAGACTTCCTGCACCCACATCCGTAAAATAGATCTGCTCTTTCCTTGGGCATGTGGGATTTTACAGAAGATTCATTAAGGACTTCTCAAAGGTTCCTCGACCCTTGAGTAACCTTTTGGCCAAAGACACACCGTTCGAGTTTGATTAATCATGCCTTAAGGCATTTGATTTATTAAAAATGGTAGTGACCTGTGCCCCGGTGTTGCAACTACCAGTCTGGACAGCCCCATTTGAGATTATGGTAGATGCATTTGATTATGTTGTCAGGCTATCTTGGGTCAGAAGATTGAGAAAAAGCCCTCTGTGATTTACTACGTTAGTAAGACTTTGGACGAAGCTTAGAGGAACTACACCATTATTGAAAAAGAATTGCTAGCTGTAGTTTTCGCTTTAGAAAAATTCAGGGCTTATCTTTTAGGTTCTCGTGTCACCATCTATATCGACCACTCGACCTTGAAACATCTCTTGGCCAAAAAGGATGCCAAACCCCAACTTATTTACTGGATTCTGCTGCTTCAAGAATTTGATCTTGAAATCAGGGATAAAGCCGGGGCACAAAATGTAGTGGCTGATCACCTCGCGAGAATCCTAATTGATTCTCCTCATTCTGATGTCCTGATCTCTGATACTTTTCCAGATGAAACTATCCTTACAGTCTCGGGTATCCGTGATAAAGGATCTAAAGATATGTGTAATATGTATGGCTATCTACACGCACACAAATACTTAAGCACAATGTTAGTAATAACAAAAAGATTTGCACAAAATACAATCACAAAAATTGGCACAAGATATATAGTGGTTTCCCTCCCTTGGGTACTCCACTACCTAAGTCTCCCAGCTTAGGATTTTTAACTTGATTCTCTCAACCTCGAGAGAATCAATTTACTAAACTGAGGTAATTAACGGGTTACCTCAACCCAAGTACAGTAACGGGTTTGTTACAACACAATGCGCAACAAGCTAAAATACAAAAGAAGTACAGGTGTAAGACAAAAAGAATCTTACAACTAGAACCTAAGCCTCTCAACAATAATTAAAAGATGATACTAATTTGGGAGCCTAGAATGAGCGTGAATCGCTTTGTAGATGAGTGAGAAAAACATGTCATTGAAGTGTTTGCAAAAGTATAGAGAGATTGAGTGCAGCAAACTATTCCTTCTCTTGAATATGTGGTGGAAAAATGTAATATAGCTCTAGAACTTTTCTTCTCTATTTCTTGTGTCTTTCTTGTGTGCAAACAAAGAGTCCTAGGGTCATTTTATAGAGTTTAGGACCTAGGATACTCATCTACTAGACATTAGGAATTAATTCCCAACATTCATATTGTTGGAATTAATTTTCTAGCCGTTCAGTTTTGACCCAACGTCTACCTGGTATCGGTACTAAAGTACCTGTACCAATACTCGTTGCTTCCAAATTTGGGTTTCAAACTCTTAACACAAATTTGTAACCCACTTGTACTGGTACTGATCATTAGTATCGGTACTCGCTACCTCCAGTACCGGTACTGATCATGAGTACCGGTACTTGTAGGGTACAGGTTTGTTTCTTAACAAAACCAAAACCTGTAACTCACATGTACCGGTACTTGTGGGTTAACAAGTACCTTTTTTAAGTGATTTAATTCATTACGTACTTTGAAAATTATTGCAATATAAATCCTAATTTATCTCTAATTGATTTTACGATCTAAGTTATGATTCTTTGTTAAGAGGCATATAGAATCTATAAAAATAAAATCTAAACTAAAGAAAATAAAGTCGAAGATGATCTTCTTCTCCTCGACTCTTCCTTGTCATCTTGCCTCCTTATCATGATCTTCTCCTTTTCATCAAGCCTCCATCATTTCCTATTTTCCTTGCTTCTTTACCTAAATCTAAAAAAACACTTAATTGCAAAATTTAATCCATAATAATTTTGTTAACACCAAAACAAGATGTGGAACAAGGTTCCAACAATCCAAACCCCCTGGTTTGTGAATATTGTTAATTTTTTGGCCATTGGTCAAATCCCCCAGGATTAAACCAAACAATAATGGGATAGACTTGTGTCTGAGGCCAAATATTATTTTTGGGATGATTTTGAGCTGTTCCGCATCGGCGTAGATGTAAACACATTTACACTACTTAAAATGTCTATTTATGCATGTTCTTAAGCATAGGATTGCATTTCATGATATAAATATTGCATTACATGCATCATCTTGCATTTAGAGTAGCTTGAATAAAATGGAGGTTAATTGTCTCCTTTTATGTGCTTGGACAGGGCAAATATTTTATCGGGGCCTCGGATCAAAGATCCAACCGTATGGATATGATCAGGGCGACGATTGGAGTTCAACGACTCCAAGATCGCCCTAATCAGGCATCCGTAGCATCAGATAGAGACCGGGGAACCCTAGAAGATCAAGGGCCAGGATGGTGTAAATCTGCACTTCAGATGGAAAGTCCGACCACACGGATGAATTCGGATCGACGATCGCAGCCGAACGACACAAAAATCGAGTCAATCCGACATCCGTGGCACCATCTACAACTTCCAGAAGATGGACGGCCAAGATGGCGCCACGTGGCGCCATCCCAGCCGCCCAATCGGCCGCAGGAGTCCTGTGAAGACCGCGCAACGTCTCCTCTCCGCCGTTGGATCTCGATCCAACGGCTGCGGTCGCGCGCGTTTAAAAACGTCCGCGCGACCATTTCGCCCGCGTAGCGCAGCGGTGACGCAGCTGCGGGCGAAGCGGAGGTCGCGGGTTCGAGCCGCGGAGAGGGGGTCGAAGGCGCGGGGGAGCGGGCGCGCACGAGCGTCGGATGAAAATCCAACGGCCGCGCGCGCCCGATAGCGCCGACGCGCAATTGGACACTCTGGTGGGCGCGCGATCGCACGCGGGCGGCGCGCTACGCAGCGGGCGCGGACGCGATCTAAGCCGTCCGATCTCGCGATCGGACGGCTGAGACGACGCGGACGTGCGTCTGCGTTACGCGCGCAGGCCAGCCGAGCGGGCGCGCGTGGGTGCGGCGGCGACGGCGACGGCGGGGCTTTAGCGACGGTTTTATCCGTCACTAAAGACCCCTTATTTATTATTTTGAAGATGTAATGTCCATTTTGCCCCCACTCCTTGCAACTATAAAAGGAGACCCCCTCCATACGAAATTTTCATCCCTTCCTTCTCCTCTCTACCTCTCCAAAGCTCAAGAGAAGCTTGTCCCACACCCGGGATGCTTCTCGCGAGATAAAGTCCAAATTTTCATCCCCCTTCGGAAGTGGATCCCGCGACGACGACGGCGTGCTGCTTCGTTCCCGTTCTTCTGCTTCGTCCTCCTTCGTCCCGCTTCGTTCTCCTTCGTCCAGGCGTCGTCCCGTCCGGCTCGTCCTCCAAGCGACCGTCGAGGAGGATTCTCTCTCCCTATTCTTTTTACTGCTTTCTAGTATAGATTTACTGCTTTCTAGAGTAGTCTATTCGTCCTCCGAGCGATCGTCGAGGAGGACATTTCTCCCTCCATTCTTTTAATGCTTTCTAGAGTAATTGTTTTATGTTTTCTAGTTGTAAGGAACGAACTCTTTTATGATAAATTCCTTGTGTATTCTACATCTCATTTTGATTTCCATGTATAGTATTCTTTCTCTCTCCCTTACTCCCTCTCTCTCTTTTATTTGTTGTAGATACTTAGATAGTTTAAATTGAATTTCTTTGTGACAAAATAAAAAGAAACGCGGAGTTTTTAAATCAAACGTTCGCCTCCCTGTGTTCGACCCGGAATTCTTATTTCGGTATAAATTTTATTTGTTGAACACGAATCCTTCGCTTTCGAACTACAACGACGGGTTTTCCAAAAGCAAACACGTTAGCGTAGATTCTCGCTCAACATTTTGGCGCCGTTGCCGGGGAGGCAACGCTCTTTGATTTCTCTTCGCATTTTGTAACTTACAAATCATTTACCTCACTTTTCTCCTTTCTTATTGTAATTGCAGGTACTCTTTCGAGACAGGCAAAAGCGGTAGATCGGAGTAAAGTGCTGTGAAAGGTTTTGTAAGTTATCCCCCACCTCCCACCCATTAGATTTCATTTCATCACATAATAATTCAAACATCAATCAACCTAGGTGTTCTTATAAACTCTAAGGTTAGATTGTTTGTTGTTTGACATCCATACTCACTCCAACTCCCACATTAAAAAAAGAAAAAAATAAAAAAAATCTCACAGAGGTACACAACCTCATCTGATTTTCTAACTCAACCGGTAAACCAATCTTAGGAGCCGGTACACACATCCAAACACATAATCGAGTAGAAATCAGATTGGGTAATCATTTGTGTGCCTAATTAGGTGGTGCATCAGGCCAGTTGTTTGAGTTGTTTGGGCCGCACGACTTCAAATAAAATCAACTCATCTAGTAGCTGCCAATTAGGTTCAACTCTTATGGATCTACCAGGCACTCCACATTCTTTTTAAACTTTAAAGGAAAATATCTTCACCTGTGCTTGCAAAACCTGGTGTGCCAATGAAACTTGATTGAAAACACCTAAAGTTGAATCCTAAAAGCTACTAAGCAAGATTTGAACCTTAAAATTCACCACATCAAAAATAATCTTGCTTGAAAACCACTGGTTGTGCACGCACACACAAAGCAATCAATCATTAAGGGCACAACCCATTTAAAGGGCCCATCACATTCCAAAGCACATTCAAACCTAGCCCTAAATAAAACAGAGTAGACGTTGGCCTTAAGGATTGGACTCGCTCTTCAGAACTCAGAACGAGATTATTTTCGATTAGTCTGTTTCTACTGTTCAATCTGATGTCTAGCTAGGGGAGCAGAGTCAAACGATCGCGGCTGGGGGGTACACTAGGAACCGGAGGCGCAAGCCGAAGGAAGAACCTTCTCCCCAGTCCCTCCTTCTAACTGGTTGGATTGAACAGACAGAAGTAGATCAAATCGTTCCTTTATCTCAAGACGGGTTTTGAGAGTCTGTAGGTCTGTAGGCTAACCCATTTAAGGACAGGTTTGATTGTTTGTATTGCAGGGCACCTTTCTTCCTCCCGTATCTCATGAATCCTTCCACATATTTCACGCATTCCCGCTCTTTCCCTCCTGTTGTAAATTATCCTCAACATGACGATTATCCCAATTCGTATTGTAATAGACTATCAGTTAGTTGGGATAATTCGGATTGGGGATACAATTCCGGACCCCCGTGTTTAGGGTCTAACCCTGAACACTTTGATTCTCAATTCTATCCTTCTCAAAGTTGCATCGATTATAGATCGTCCTCCTTTCATGAACAACCTAATGCGATCTACAATCAAGAAGGATACACTGATCCTTACCCATCCTCTGATTTCACTGCCTTTAGGTCATCTCCATCTTATGAACAATCTGAAATGATCTATTATCAGGATGGGTATAACGAATCTCAATTCGTTAATTCCTCTACATTGATGTCAAACCCGCCCAACCCTGAACCAACTCATTTGGTTCAGGTTAATCAGGTTCAAGATAAGGTTCTGGCTAACTTGAGGAATATCATTCAATCTTTAGAAGTTCAGCCAATACCTTGCATTGAGAGATTGGAGCCCCTGATTGAAATGATTGATGATTTAAACAAGTCTTTGTTGGATTGGCTCCAGGATGTTAAGGATAAGAACCCGGGTGAGTTTCTACTTGGGAAATTAGCGAAATTGAGGATGAGATTCGTGGTTGCTTTGATTCAATCTTGGAATAATTCCCAGGATGAACTCTCTTCAGGAAAGCCAATGATAGAACCTGCTCAGGCACCTGTTGGGGGGGACACGTGTTACGAAGCTGACCAGATTGAATTAAAACAACCAATTAAGGATGATTTGATTTCTTCACCTGAAATCCCTGAGCCGGGTTACGAGGAAACGTATGTCTCCTTGGAACGCAAAGTGACAAATGATTTTGGGACATACATTGATACGGATCCTGATGGTGAAGATTCAAGTTGCGAAGTCTCACACGAGTTTTCAAATCACGATTTTTGTGAGACGATTGGGCCTGAGGAATCTGATAGATCAGTTGATAGCCCAATAACTGAGGAAACTGATCTTATTAGGGCACACGATACAGATCCAGAATTGCATTTTCTGGAGGAATTAATTCAATGCCCTGATTATCAGTTACACCCTGTTGAGCTTATTGATGATTCTAATTCTGAGATAATTAGACCCAAGTCAATTTTGATTTTGCCACATCATCTAGACTTGGAGATTTCAGACGGGGTGATGAATATACAAGAGGTCATGGAATTTGATATGCCGAATGAGGAGGATAGGAGCTGGGAAATTCTGATTTGGGAAGTCAATTTTGGAGGAAATGGAAGATTGAGTCGAAGGGTTCCTTTTAAACTGAAACCATCAAATCAGAACCCTTACGACATTTGTTTCGAGGATGTCAAACTCAAGCACACATTTAACGATTATCCTTTTGAGCTTCAATTCTCTGTAACCCGACATTTTGGCCTTGGGTTGCATCCTCACAAATCGCAGGCCCGACCCCGCTTGCATTCTGATTTTAGGTTTTGGGTAATTTTTATCCAGAACCTAAGATATTCTCGATTATGGGGTGTGGGTCTGCACCACAATCTGGTCCACATCTGTGGACCTCTGCTGACAGGTCAGAGGATTCTTCTGTTTATTCTAATTCTGACCTGCACATGTGAATTCTTCATTTCTTTTCTTTGTATAGTGTGCCTAGCTGAAGGCACTAAACTCAGCACATATACAGTTCTTTTTCATTTTCATCTCGGAGCAGACCCGATATCCACGCAATTCAGGTGCTTTCTACGCTTTTCCACTCTGTTTTATGTCTTTGGACTTAATCAGCCTATGTATCCACTAAAATGTGGATTTGTTTTTCGAGTTCTCGCCAACCTGAATTTTATTATAATTGGAGTAAATAAGTTTGGGTGATAAGTACACGACTTATCAACCCGCCCTCTGATGTGAGGGAATTTTGAGTCTTAAGCATCTACACACTTTCTTTGCACTGACTCGTTGTTTGGCGATTTTAACGGAAATTGGGTAGCTAATGAACCTTCTAGGGTGATATGGCTGGCAAGTTATCGTGGGTAACAGCCCATAGGTAGGTTGTCCAGAGCCCAGTCACTGGACCTTTCTCTTTTTGCTGCCTTTAGGTAAATCTTAGACCAGGGAAGCCACCTACTTAAAAAAAAAAAAAAAAAAAAAAAAAATCAAAAAGGAGAAAAGAACAAAAAGAAATAAGCCACACTTCGCCGCACGAGTATGGCTGGCAAGTTGTCGGTGGTAACAGCTCATCGACCGGTTGTCCAGAACCCAGCTCAGAAAATGCACTAAAAATTCCCAAAACACTTAGGAAGAAGCGGAGAAGTAGAATAAACCGGGGAGATATACACTGGATTCACCCTTGTGTTGACCCCGTTAAAAAATAAAAGTAGGGAGAAAGCTACCGGTTGTAAAGATACACCTTTAGGCAGAATTCTTTTTGAGGTCACCTAGAGGCGTAGAAATCCGAAGTCCGTTTTAATTGCCGGTCAACGAGTCTATCACAATCACAATAAGATGCTTAAAACTTAGGGTTCTCATCAAATCTTGGGTGAGTTGAATGGCCGTAGAAAGCCACTCTTAAACCCTAAAATTTGAAAATCTAAAAAAAAAAAAGAGTAAAAACAGAAAAAGAAAATTTTCTTTGAATAAGGCGAGGCTTGAGGCGGTCTGCATTTTGGCTGATACCCGGGCACTGTTGTGTCTTTGAAAGTTCAGTTCTTAAGTAGACAATTTCTTAATGATTGGGAATAACTCAGGTCCAAATAATCTAACCTAATTCTTTTATAAATAGCATATAGTTTTTGCTAGGGACTAGCAAAAGATAGGCATGGGGGTATGATGTAAACACATTTACACTACTTAAAATGTCTATTTATGCATGTTCTTAAGCATAGGATTGCATTTCATGATATAAATATTGCATTACATGCATCATCTTGCATTTAGAGTAGCTTGAATAAAATGGAGGTTAATTGTCTCCTTTTATGTGCTTGGACAGGGCAAATATTTTATCGGGGCCTCGGATCAAAGATCCAACCGTATGGATATGATCAGGGCGACGATTGGAGTTCAACGACTCCAAGATCGCCCTAATCAGGCATCCGTAGCATCAGATAGAGACCGGGGAACCCTAGAAGATCAAGGGCCAGGATGGTGTAAATCCGCACTTCAGATGGAAAATCCGACCACACGGATGAATTCGGATCGACGATCGCAGCCGAACGACACAAAAATCGAGTCAATCCAACATCCGTGGCACCATCTACAACTTCCAGAAGATGGACGGCCAAGATGGTGCCACGTGGTGCCATCCCAGCCGCCCAATCGGCCGCAGGAGTCCTGTGAAGACCGCGCAACGTCTCCTCTCCGTCGTTGGATCTCGATCCAACGGCTGCGGTCGTGCACGTTTAAAAACGTCCGCGCGACCATTTCGCCCGCGTAGCGCAGCGGCGACGCAGCTGCGGGCGAAGCGGAGGTCGCGGGTTCGAGCCGCGGAGAGGGGGTCGAAGGCGCGGGCGAGCGGGCGCGCACGAGCATCGGATGAAGATCCAACGGCCGCGCGCGCCCGATAGCGCCGACGCGCAATTGGACGCTCTGGTGGGCGCGCGATCGCACGCGGGCGGCGCGCTACGCAGCGGGCGCGGACGCGATCTAAGCCGTCCGATCTCGCGATCGGACGGCTGAGACGACGCGGACGTGCGTCTGCGTTACGCGCGCAGGCCAGCCGAGCGGGCGCGCGTGGGTGCGGCGGCGACGGCGGGGCTTTAGCGACTCTTTTATGATAAATTCCTTGTCTATTCTACATCTCATTTTGATTTCCATGTATAGTATTCTTTCTCTCTCCCTTACTCCCTCTCTCTCTTTTATTTGTTGTAGATACTTAGATAGTTTAAATTGAATTTCTTTGTGACAAAATAAAAAGAAACGCGGAGTTTTTAAATCAAACGTTCGCCTCCCTGTGTTCGACCCGGAATTCTTATTTCGGTATAAATTTTATTTGTTGAACACGAATCCTTCGCTTTCGAACTACAACGACGGGTTTTCCAAAACCAAACACGTTAGCGTAGATTCTCGCTCAACAGTAGACCAGATTATTTTTCGATGCATCTCGAAAATTGAGTTCCATAGCATACTTGAGTTCTACCACACATCTACGTGTGGTGGACACTTTTCCAGGAAAAAGATGGCAGCAAAAACCTTGCAATCGGGATTCTATTGGCCATCATTATTTAAGGATGCCTAGGAATTCTCAAAGTCATGCACCCAATGCCAGACACTTGGGAACATGGCTAAGAGAGATATGATGCCCTTGAACCCAATTCTTTCCATCAAAATTTTTGACATTGGGGCATCAACTTTATGAGACCCTTCCTTCCTTCATTTGGACACCAGTATATTCTGGTCACTGTTGATTACGTGTCCAAATGGATTGAGGTAATTCCCACCCGGATCAATGACCACAAGGTGGTCATCGATTTTGTGAAGAAAAATATCTTCAGTCGGTTCGGGGTTCCTCAGGCAATTATCAGTGATGATGGCACACATTTCACTCATGCCTAGTTTTGGAATTTACTGGGGAAATACGGGGTGAATCATCGGATTTCCACACCTTACCACCATTAGATGAACGAACAAGTCGAGGTCTCCAATTGGGAGATCAAAAACATTTTGCAGAAAACTGTTAGGCCTGATAGGAAGGATTGGACCCAAAAGATAATGATGCTCTTTGAGCCTACTATACGGCATACAAAATGCCAATTGGTATGTCTCCTTTCCATCTGGTGTTTGGTAAGGCATGTCACTTACCCTAGAACTTGAACACCGGGCATTTTGGGCCATCAAGAAGTGTAATTTTGACCTAGAATTGGCTGAGAAAACTAGGAAACTTCAACTATCTAAGTTGGAGGAGCTTTGAAATGATGCCTATGAAAATGCCAGAGTCTATAAGGCAAGGACTAAAGCTCTCCATGACTAGATGATTTCATGTAGAAGTTTTGAGCTGAACCAGAAGGTCTGGCTTTTCGATTCTCGATTGAAGCTTTTCCTCGGAAAACTCAGGTCTAAGTGGGATGGTCCATTTTTTATTGTGTGGATTTTCCCTAACGGGGCTATTGAAATCTCTGACCCAAAGATGGGTAATATCTTCAAGGTCAACGGATAGTGTCTCAAACCCTTTGTTGACCATGTGCTCCCTGAACTCGTCTTGGACAAGGCTGCTCTTACCTTTCCTTATCCACAAGGGCCGATCATCGCCTAGTTGAAGGCACTAAACTCAGCACATGTAAAGACTCTTCCAAGTCGACCAGAGTCTCATAGAAACCAGGTGCTATTCTTCCACTTCTACTCTCCTGCATGCTTTCATTTTTCACAATGAGAACATTGCAATAGCTGAGCATGGGGGGCTGGATATAACTTATAATCTTTTTGTCAGCTGTAATAGTAATCTCCTGTTATTTGATTCTATCAAAAAAAAAAGAGAAAAAATTTAGAATTAGGGGACGAGAACTTAGGTATTAGGAGTTGCAAACTTTAGGAATTGATCTTTGAGACCTGAATAGTTAGACTCTTCTGGTCTTCGGGCTTAATTAGCCTGGGTGTCCACTCGAATGTGGAGTTAGTCTCGATTCCTCGCCAATTAAAATTCATTTTAATTTGGTAAATAAATTGGGATGATAAGTATGTGACTTATCAACCCACCTTCTGATTTGGGGGGACTTTTAGCCTAAGCATTTACACAATTTTTGTACTGACTCACTTTTCGATGGTTTCTTCAGAAATTGGGTAGCTAATGAACTATCTAGGGTGATATGGCTGGTAAATTGTCGGTGGTAACAGCTCATCGGTCGGTTGTCCAAAGCCCAGCCACAAGACCATTTTTCTTTGTATTGCCTTTAGGAAAATCTTAGATCAGGGAAGCCACCTACTTAGAGAAAAAAAACACCCAAAAAGTAAAGAAAAGAATTGGAAAAGGAGAAAATTAAAAAAAAAATAAAGCCACACTTCATCGCATGAGTACGACTGGCAAGTGGTTGTGGGTAACAACCCATTGGCCAGTTGTCTAGAGCCCAGCTGATAAAAATGCATAATAATTCCTAAAGCACTTAGGGAAGAACCGGGGAAGTAGAATAAACTGGGGAAATATACATTGAGTTCACCCTTGTGTTGACCCCATAAACAAAAGTAGGGAGAAAGCTACCAATCGAAAAGATAAACTTTAGGCAAGGTCACCTAGGGTCGTAGAAACCTGAAGCCTATTTCAACGGCAACATAGTGAGTCTTTCACTAATTTCACAAGATCCTTAGCACTTAGAGTCGTTTTTGAGCCTTGTGCAGGTTGGGTAGTCGTAAAAAGTTATCCCGGCACTCTCAAACTCCAAAAAAGTCCAAAAAAAATAAGAAAAGAAGAAAAAAATAAAAAGATTTTATCTTCCCTTCTCAAACAAGGCGAGGGCTTGGATGGCCTGCATTCTGACAGACACTTGGGAACTGTTGAGTCTTCATAACCAGGTCTTGGGTTGAAAGTTTCTAAACAACCAACAAATTATGGCTAAGGGATCAAATCCTAATTCTACTTTTATAAACATCATTTAGGCTAATTTTGCTTAGGATTAGCAAAAAAGTATGGGGTTATGATAAACACACATGAATTCATGATAAAGTGCTTATTTATGATAGTTTCTAGGCTTAGCATTGCATGCCATGTTATAAATACTGCATAGCATCCATTGCATGGTATTTAGGATAGTTGTATGTTTTGTATATTAATTCCTTCATTTTTTATGGCCAGGAGGCAATGCAATGTCCTTACGAACTTCAGATGAAAAATCTGACTGTATGGATGGATTCGGAGCGACGATCGCAGTCAAACAATGTAGAAATCACCTCAATCTGAGCACCGCGGCATCCTTTGTAAGAAATGAAGGGTGGACGGTCCAGATGGTGCCACGTGGCACCATCTAGAGCACCCAAAGCCGCCTGCCACATCTCCAAGGGTGGACCATTAAGTAATCTCAGTTGTTGGATGAAAATCCAGCAGCTGAGAGCTCACCCTCACCGCGTGGCCGCAACTCCTCTTCGCGACGCACATGCCAACGTGGCACAATAGTGGGAGCATGGGTTCAAATCCCTGCAACCCCCCTATTCTCAATCTTGCCAGCGCATGCGTAGTGCCAGCACGCACCAGCAGCACGCGTGCGCGCACGCCAACGCATGCCAGCTCACACACCAGGCAAGAGTGTAGTGGAATCCACACACTTGGGGCGGGATAGCGTAGTACGCTTGGGGTGGGCGCGTGCTCGGCTGGCGTCGGCCTTTAGCGACAACTTGGCAGACATACAGCGACACTTACAACCATCGCTAATTATTCTCACGCCTGTAAGGCCAGCTGTGGGCGTGAGCGGGCATGAGCTACCTATAGTGACACTTCCGGCGATGACTTGGAGATGACTAATGGTCCCATGCCTATTCTAACATCTTTTCATCCACTATAAAAGGACCAACACCCCATCCTTTCCACGCCACCTCCGCCTATTCTACTCCCACCTACTCCCAATCTTTAACATACCTACCAATGCTCTGTTAGAGCTTGCTCTCAAGCTCCCAAGGTGCCTATTAGTGTAGCAAAACTCTGTCCCACCAAATACTCCTCCAACTTCCCATCCCCATTCATAGGTCTCCTTGGAGCCGTCCTCCCACCTCCATTCCGGTAGCAAATCATCTCTGCCTTCTCACCTCCATTCCAGAGCTATGCTGAAGCTTTCCTCTACTCGACGTCCTCCGACTTCTCACCTCCATCGTCCTACTTCCCAACTCCATCTGAGCTTCTGCTACGCGCCATCGTCTTGCCAAACAACTGCTTCGAGAAATTTCTTCTCACCTCCCTCTCTTTTTATGTTTTCTATATTATTGCACTTGACATTCATGCAATATATCAGATTCAATTCTATCTCTCTCTTGTGATTGATTGTCATTTTATTTCAAAAAAAAAAAACAAAACCCTAAAACACCAAAAGAAATAAATCGAAGTGCGATTTTCATACAAAGTAAATGTCGCCTCCCTGTGTTCAACCTAGGGCTCCCTTGGAGTTTTGGTATAAATTTTATTTGATCACGAGTTTTGCAAGTACGACAATGGGTTACTCGTAACCTTGATTTCAAACAAGCGAAACGCGTGCGATCACTTAGAATTCAAAGTGTTTTAAGAAAACAAAACTCAAGAGTTGGAAATTAAATTTAAACTCAAAAACTCAATAGACTTAAGTTAATCTTATGTTTATGAAATCTGATTTTTATCATCCTAACTTTTAGCAAATTAGCCAAACACTCATTATTAACCAAACTTAGAGTGGTAAAACCCTAATCTACTAGCCCACAGCACCAAGGACAGACTTCTAGACTTATGGTTTTGTCAATCCTTCTCCTTTAGGTTTCAACTATAAGTCCTCAAAACCTAATTTCCTAGGCATCACTGCCCAATACAAAGGTTTAGTAGCTATGATTTTAAAGTATCCGTGCTTGTAAAGAGAATTGTCCTAAAGGCATCCAAAGTTGCAAAAATCCAGATCTTAGGACATCAATTTCCAATCCAAGTTATTCCAATTCAAGCCTTTGGCTTGGCCATACTCAGATTTGGTTACTTTATCCTCACCATTTTTCTATCTTGAGGTCAACACTTTTTGTGAATATCTCCCCGATGGACCACTGGGTCTCTTATTCCTAATTATTATCTCCATATTTCTTTTAACTCTTTTCTATAGGATAGAACACCCACATGTAGCGAGGTGTTCTTTTATTTTATGGAAGGAAGGGTAGCATCCATTTGTACCAAGATGCTTTATTTGGTGGATAAACTGCATAAGCACCTATTTGTAGCGAGGTGCTTAAGGTGTTTCATTTTATTTTATTTTTCTCCTCCTACTTATTTTTCTTACTAACATAATACTCCATATCCTTTCTCTAGGTGAGTGGCACATCCTTCACCCTTTCGAGAGCCTCCTCGTGGAAATCCTTGGACTAAAGAGGATTTAGAATTGATCTCTTAACCTCTATGTTTTTGCGGTCTCAGATGCCAACAAGACAACTCTACGTGTGTGAATTTTGGATGCTTAGGTTACTTAGCTCTCAAACCAGAGCCTGGACAGTAAAGCCATTCACTATTAGGTCCTTAAAACTCTTAGTTTCGTCCCACAGGATCTGTCAAGACACAACTCGCCAAGTCTAGGCGAATGTCCTTGGTTGATTAAGCTAACTATAGCCTAATAGACCTTAAGACTAAGATTCTACCAACACTTTACTTAATTAAATCTGAATATCTGGCCTTTTTACTTAACTTGGTGGTAAAAATAGATGTTCAAAAAGCAAAAGGACTTGCATAGTCTAATTGACCAAGAAAGTTACAATTTAATTCCAAAACTCAAGTTTTAAACTTAATACACCTTAGTTACTTTATTTCATGGTAAAGGGTAGAAAAATAGATCCTTAGGGTTTCAGATTCTAACTCAAACAAAATCCCGTTCAAAATTTCACAAACAGATATGCGTTTTGAAAAGATTATTTAAGCAAAAATCTAAATAAGGATTCAATGCTCTTATAAAATACTATTTACAATATATATATATATATATATATATATATATATATATATATATATATATATATATAAATATTGGTTTCTGACCTAAAAGAAAAATTAAGCTCTTAATTACTAATATAATAAAATATAAATATATTTTTTTGGTATCTTCTTTTTCTTCTTTATTATAAATGTAAAACCCCTTTATTATTTTTATGATTTTGTAATTTTTTAATTTTTATATTTATATTTTTTTATTTTTATGTTTTATAAAATTTTCAAATTTTTATGAATTTTTTAAAATTTTTTGGGTATCTTTTACTTTTCGAAAATTTTTTAATTCTTGGGTATTTCTATTTTTTAAAATTTCGTGGATATTTCATTTTTTTTCTATTTTTCTATTTTTACTTTTGTCTACAAATGCACTTGAAGTGAAAACTGTCACTTCACACCCCCTCAAGACAAAATATTAAATGTCCTCATTGTAAGAAGGGTGGAAAAGAATATTACACTTCACTTAGGGTAGGGTGACAGAAGGAATCGAATAGAGGAGATGAAAGATCTTTGGGCGAATGATTTCTATTCTGACCAAAGGTCAGAGTGGTCAGTCGGACTAAGTGAAGGTAACCAGTGTAAATAAGTGACAATTTAGGTACAGATTCGAGTGTATGTGTAATGAAAATTGTAGAAAATAGGAAAAAGCTATATACAGGGTGAGTGGTGGAATGATGGATGTAAACCCTAGCGAAGCATGTAATAGTCTCCAACAAGACCCAAAACATGTGGTTCAAAGAAAGGTTTTAAACGTTGACCATTAACTTTGAAGGGTTGATCCTTGTTGGGTTTGGTAATTTCGACAGCTCCATTGTCGAAGACTCTAACTATAATAAATGGACCTGGTCATTTAGACCTAAGTTTCCTCGGAAAGAGCTTTAGACAGGCATCAAAGAGCAACACCTTTTGACCAGGTGAGAAAGATTTGGGGGGAAATGTGTTTATCATGGAAGGCTTTAAGTTTTTCCTTATACAACTTTGAACTCATAGGAATCATGTCGTAATTCCTCAAGTTCACTAAGCTGCAACCTACAGTGATCACCAGCCTTTGTGAGGTCCAAATTACAAGCTTTAATTGCCCAATAGGCCTTGTGTTCGATTTCTACAGGAAGATGATGGGTTTCCCGTAAACAAATCTGTATGGTGACATGCCTATTAGTGTTTTGTGGGTGGTCTTATAAGCCCACAAAGCCTCATCTAAATGGGTAGACTAATCCTTCCTATCAGGTCGGATTGTCATTTGAAGGATCTTTTTGATCTCCCGATTAGAGACCTTGGTTTACCCATTGTTTTGGGGATGATAATGTGTAGAAATACGATGTGTAACCCCATATTTTCTAAGTAGGTTCCTAAACTGGGCATTGTTAAAATGGGATCCGCCGTCAAAAATGATAGCACGAGGTACCCCAAAACGAGCGATAATATGACTCTATATGAAAGGAATGACAACTAGGTGATCATTTGTGCGTGTGGGTGCGGCTTCGATCCAACGAGATACATAATCAACTGCGAGTAAAATATACTCGAAGTCAGAAGAGGATGGAAACGGACCCATGAAATCTATGCCCCAGATATCAAAGATCTTACATACTACAATTGGGTTCAGAGGCATCATGTCTTTTCGAGACATGCTACCAAGAGTTTGGCAGCAACTACATGTCTTACAATATGTCTGTGAATCTGCAAATAAAGTGGACTAATAAAACCCACATTGCAGAACTTCCACAGCAGTCTTACAACCAGAAAAATGATTGCCACAAACCTGGTCATGGCAAAAGGAAAGAATAGAATCAATCTCGGAAGTGGAAACACAATGCCTGATGATTTGATCATTGCAAAGTCGAAACAGATACGAATCTTCCCAGAAATAGTATTTGGCTTCTAATTTGAGTCTTGATTTCCGATTCCCATCCCAATTAGGTGGGAATTGATGTGTAACCAAATAATTGACAATATCTGCATACCAAGGAAGATCTGATGATATAGCCAAAAGATGTTCATCAAGGAAGTGCTCAGTGATTGGAGGAGATGATTCAATAATCTCAGAAGGAAGTTGGGAAAGGTGGTCGGCAACAGCATTCTGTCGTCCCACTTTATCATGAATTTCTACGTTGAATTCTTGCAAAAGCAAGATTCATTTGATCAACCTAGGTTTCGTGTCCTTTTTGGATAGAAGGTGTCTAATAGCAGAGTGATCAGAGTACAAAACAATTCGAGATCCAAGTATATAAGATCTAAACTTTTCTAATCCAAATACTATCGCTAGCAATTCCATTTTTGTAACCGTGTAGTTCCTTTGAGCCTCATTCAAAGTCCTACTAGTGTAGTAAATCACTACCAGATTTTTGTCGATTTTCTGTCCCAAAACAGTGCCAATTGCATAGTCTGATACAACGCACATGATTTCAAATAGTAAATCCCAATTAGGTGGTTGCAAGATCGGAGCCTGTGTAACTTTCTCTCAATGTCTCAAATGCAGATATACATTCCTCACTCATCTCAAAAGTCGTATCCTTTGTGAGGAGGTTTGTGAGTGGTCGGGCAATCTTTGGAAAGTCGAGTATAAATCTTCTACAGAAACCCACATACTCTAGAAAAGATCTAATGACCTTGATCGAGTTAGGAATTGGAAGATTTAAGAGTTGATTGATTTTGGTGCGATCTACTTGGATACCTCGCTCAGACACGAGGTGGTCAAGTACAAAACTAAGGACAAGATTCACTTCTATACATCTCTTAAGAATCTTCGACAAATTATCCATACAAATATCAAATGTTTCCCCGAAGACTAAAAAATCATCCATGAATACTTCCATACATTCACCCACCATCTTAGTAAAAATGGCTAACATGCAACGCTGAAAAGTCGCGGGTGCATTGCAAAGCCCAAATGGCATTCTTTGGAAAGCAAAGGTTCCGAAGGGATAGGTGAAAGTCATTTTCTCTTGATCTTCGGGATAAATTGCAACCTGATTGTATCCAGAGTAACCATCCAAGAAGCAGAAGAACCTATTACTAGCTAATCTATCAAGGATCTGATCAATGAATGGTAAGGGAAAGTAGTCTTTCTTTGTAACCATGTTGAGCTTGCGGTAATCAATGCAAGCCCGCCATGAATTCGCAATTCGTGTGGGAATGGTTTCTCTAGATTCAGTCTTGATTATGGTGAGTCCTACCTTTTTAGGTGCCACTTGAATTGGACTCACCCAAGGGCTATCAGATATAGGATATATAATATTAGCATCTAGCGACTTGATTATTTCCTTCTTTACAACCTCCTTCAGATTCAGATTTAAACGTCTTTGAGATTCTCTCGAAGGTCATGCCCCATCTTCTATATGAAATTGCACTAGAGGGGGGTGAATAGTGAAATTATATTATATTATAATTCAAAAAATTCAATCACAAAAGATGGCACCAGACTTTTAGGTGGAAACCCAAGATGGGTGAAAACCACCACCTAAGCCAATCCCTTGACTTAGGATTTTCGATCATCAGGTGATCAATCCACTAACCACACTACTTAAACAAGGGTAGTGTACCTCAATTACAAATCCCACCTCCGATCCCTAAACGGAGGTTTCTCCCTTCAAACTAAAGAGACGGGGGCCCGACAGGCTAGATACCCAAAGTACAAAAATAAGAAGTAAAACAACACCTATAGAGCACCCTAATACTTTAATTACTTCCTTATCTACTAAGCATGAAAAGAACTCCCTGAGGATTTGTAGAACGAACTGAGTCGGGAGTATGGATTTGCCCTTTGAATAGAGTGTTGGCATAGCACAAGGGCAAGATGAAGCTTAGAGCAGTGAACAAGTGATTTCTCTAAGGGAATTGAATCTCAAGAGGTGTGTCTTGCCTAAGAGGAGTTGTAGTCTATTTATAGGCAAGTTTGGAATCTTCAAGAACACTTGGGAGAGTTCTCCTAGCTGTTGGAGACAAATCCCAAGAGATTAAGACGAAATCCACCACAAATCAAGGTAATGATGAGTCTGACAGCAATATCAGATGTCTAATTTTAGGATCAGACGTCTTGTAGGATGTCTGATTATAATTTTGGTCGTCTAATACTGTAGGCCATCCTGAACTGACTCCATTGGATCGAAAGAAGGACGTCTGATATTTTCACATAAGACGTCTAATTAGGTTATTGGACATCTAATAAAGGGTGGATTTGTTCCTATTTTCATTAGATCCAAATAGGGTTCTAGATTTAAAGGATCAGACGACATTATGGATGTCTAAAGGAATCACCAGACGTATGGAAACCAAAAAAGACTTTGCTATGATTTCTGACAAAAGATTTTATGGGCGTAATGATATACGCATAGAAATACATGGGCAACGATCCAAAGGTAGACGTCAGGAAGCATGTCCAGATGTCTGAAAATACAATTTTGCCCGTTATCTGTAGAACGAAGATAGGTGCTTAGTCTAATGGTTAGTCTGAAGATGTCTAGGTAAAGCATCAGACGTCTGATAGAGGAGTGCTTCGACAGATGTTTATGAAGGCAGAAACTAAAGGCAGAACTATAGGAAGTTAGGCGTCTGAGGCACTTGTCAGACATTTTAAAGTTGAAAGTCAGACGTCTGAGAATTATTTTAGACGTCTGATAAGAGTCTTTGTGTTTTTTGTTTCTAATTTATGCTAAGTGTAGAGATCCTAAGTTAGCTATTTATTGGTTTTGTTTGGGGGCTCTTTACAACATTTCTAGACTCAAATAAAATGAAAATTACAACCTTTGAAAGTTTACTTGAAAAAGCCTATGACCTAACACTTATGCTACTTGTCTTCATGCTTTTAATCACCCATCTTGGAAAACTTTATGAAACCTGCAATTATGTTATTATAGAGAGAAACAATATGCTACGCTTATTTTTATTTCATTTTCTTCATTTTGTAAAATCATCAAAATATTATATGAGTAGTTGAACTAACAATCTCCCCCTTTTTGATGATTTTCAAAAGATAGCTGTAGGTTCTTATTTTCTCCCCCTTAAAGTTGTACTTAGTAGTCTATATCTATTTGAAAAGGTTTTTTGTTTTTATGTTATTCCCTAGGTTCTTACCTACGTTCTTCTCCTCCTTTTTGAATATCATCATGAAGGGTACTGAAAGGGAGTTGAACCCCAAACTACAAGAGTGACATCTACAAAATGGAGTGCAGTAATAAAATTGCATGCTTAAAAGCATTAAAGAAAATTGACTAGGACTAGAAACATTTACACACTAACTAGCTATTGTTCCCAAAAATATTAAGTATGGGGTTAAGGCCCCTTAATGCAAACTTGGAAGAAAGAAAAAAAGAAAGAAAAATAGAACTAAACTATTCTTCTTGATCTTGGCAGCGGTGGTGACGAGTAGGTCTGTGTCCCATCGGCAAATTTTGAATGTCTGATCTAAGTTCGTCGATGTTGCGACGCATGCTTCCCATGTAAGTGTACATCTCGCCGGTTCGACGCAATAGGAGGGAGATGCCAGAGGAGTGGGAATCTGTGGCCGGATCCCATGCTTCTTCAAAGCTCAAGCGGGGAGCTTCTATTTGAAGGGGTTGTGCTTCATAGAAATGAGGAAAGGGTGGAAGGGGCTCTTCATTAACGGGCTCATCGGGGGGCTCAAGATGCTCCCTAAGTATATGCATCTTGGCGGCTATGGCCCGATTGTAAGGCTCAATCTTCTTGTCAACAACCTGGTCAGTTATGGAAATCCGATGGGTTGAAAAAATTTTGGATGGAATAGACCCAAATGAAAGTGATGCCCCATGGTCCTCATTCATAACGTGAACAATGAGGCGGCAATAATTGAAGGGAATATGACGGACGGTCGCAAAAAGGAGCGCCTTGTGTTGGCTGATTAGCCCATATTTGTGGGCTATTTAAGTATTTAAGTGCCTAGACATTAAGTTAATTCTAACATTTATTTAGCATGCATTAGGATGTAAATAGATTAATTCATATTTCTGATTTAATTACCTAATTCATGCATTGCATTCATAACTAAATGCATTTAGAATTAACTTAGAATTGCATTAGTTAACCAATTAGGTGCATTGCATGCATTATTTTAATTTAAAATAGAAGTTAAGGGCTTATGCATGAATAACCATAATATTTTATTCTTTTATTTTTTTCTCCTTTGCACAGGTAACTCCTCCAGCTTCGGCTCTACCTCCTCCTCCTGCGCATCACATTTACGCCACGCCATTTTGAATCTGAAACGAAGGCTGTGGCTACAAAAGGAGGGAGGCTACCATGTATTGGAGGCCACCATCCCCAACCCACCATTGTGCAAAGAGTTGATCTCTCGTCCGTTCCACCACCACCGACCTCAACCGTGGCGACGAGCCTCCACAACCGTGGGCGTGTGGTGTGACAGGCCACACCGCCATCTGGAGCTCGTCTGCATTACCGTGAGCACCTCAGCGTGAAACCACCCTTGCCGTCATCACCAACAACCACCACTGCAGCCATTGCGACTTCACATCCCCATCAGTTAAGACATCTTGGAATGTTCCCAGACTTCTGAAACTCCTATAACACCACCTCCATCTTCTTCCCCCGTCCTTTATTTCTCCAGCCGCCAGTGTGCAGCACCGTCCACAGATCCACCGCGTGCACTCATCTCCTGTGCGACCGCCATCCCTACGCACGCCCTTGCTGCGTGCACCATCCTCCACGCTGCAGCCCCTAGAGCACACCGATCACATCCAACCTCGCTCCAGCCACGAACGCAGCCAGCGCGGCCCTCTGGCTGCACAAGCTTGCTAGCACCCCGCAGTGCCTCACCACGCACCTGCAGAATGTGCACCCACCTCCGCGCGCACCCTACAGCGCATCCAGCCTTCATGCCTGTGCCTTCCTTGCAGCCTGCAGAGCCGCACCTCTTGCAGCAGCCGCCGCGCGCCCTCTAGTTGCAGCGCGCGGGTTGTAGCGTACGGCCAGCAGCATCCAGCAGCACCACCCTCTGCACGCGTGTAGTCCAGTGTGTGTGCCTCCTCGCCAGGAGCTTGCCCGCGCACGCCTGCACGGCCTGCGGCACTTCAGCAGCCACTGGAACCCACCACCACCGTACCTCCGTCCGGCCACCTAGGGCCACCTCGCACTTCACCGTGACCACCATCACGAAGCCCTCGGTCTAGAGATCCTCCTCTGAGCTTCACACCTTCAGCCATTCCCTCCCCCTCGTGCATGGAAAAGGGGAAGAAGTTCCCCTATTTTGCTACAGTAAAAGCCCTATTAATTTTTACATTCTATGCCATTGTCAACTTTTATTATTATTTTATTAAGCTGCATTGCAAAATATATCCTTTAGTTGTTCAAAATTGCCATTTCAGCATGTTCTCTTGATGCTTTCTTAATCTGAAGGTAGATTTGGCTCAATTCTCATTTAAACTAGCTGTGAACATACGTTTTTAACCGGTGTGAGTTTAAATATGTCATTGCCTCCCTGTTGACATGACCCACTCTTCTGCGAGTGGTTATTTTAATTATTGATTAGTCAATTTTTCCACCACATAGAACTACAAACGAATTTAAAAGCGAAGAATCGTCTTGTCAAATGGTGCCGTTGCCGAGGAGGTAACAGACACAATAATTTCACCTGATTTTATTTTTTATTATTTCTCATTGCACAGTGATATGACCATTTATTATTTTTTCTGTGCGAGAAATTTGAGCGAGGAATTAGCGAGAGGCGGGTGCAACAATCTGCAACACATTCTATGACTCGCAATCACACCAGCCATCGTGAGAGGCGACCCTTGACGTCGCCAGAGGAGAAATTGATCGAGCTCCCTTGCAAAGGAGGGGAAGGATGAGGATGCGACGATCATCTCTGTACATTTAGTCGCTGATTTGAATAGAGTAGGATTAAGACTTTAGACTCAATTTTTCATTGCACATTTGGTTTGAAACCCTTGTTCTAGGGTATATTTTGAGGGGTTTTCTCCCCGATTTTGTTTTAGGTCCGTGTTGGGTAATTTTTGGGAGCCTATTCGCTTTTCTTTAGATTTAGGTTTTAAGTTTATTTTGTTGATTGTTTACCTTTATTTGCTTGTGCATAAGTAGTTAAAAAAATAATAAAAATAAAAAATAAAAAATGAGCTACCTGCCCCAAGGACGAACCATTTAGGTCTGTATGAGCAGCCTCGACATTTACTTCTCTGCATTGCGTGCACTCTCGCATCGTTGATTGCTGGAAGCAAGGTATGCATTCTCTAACTTTGCATCCTCTTCTTGATCATGCATTGCATTTAGACTTAATTCGAAGAGCACATAATTTGTCTTGAAGCGATCTAACAAGTGGTCACATATATTCTTGAAAATGGACTAATTAAAGGAGGGACATCTAAAAATCAAGGACTTGATTTTCAAACGTGGTGTGTGATTCACAATTCAAAATCTTTTGCGGTGAATGCACACTTATATCTTTTGCACCATGACACGCGTTTAGACACTCCTAAGTCTGGGAACGACTAGGATAAGAGCCCTCCTACTTTGGATTCTGAAGTGTCCGGAACTTGAGATCAAAGGCTTTGTAAATCCAAAGAGGAGGATACCCTGTCACGGATTTTTGGGGTTAGTTGAGAAGCACTGCAAAAGCACAGCTTCAGAGGAAGGCTTAGGCCTACTTGCATCCCTCGATTTTGACCTTTGGATTTGCTTTACAATTTGAGATTTAGGGTAGAGTACCTAAGCTCCAACTAGGTCTTTTTAGGCATTTCGAAGGTTGACAATAGGTGCATAATTGATTGGGCAACTTGCTTAGTCACCTACAATTTGAACTAAAGTCAAAAGCCTAAATTTGTAAAGACCGAACAAGTTCTTATGAATTGTGTTTGTAGTGCATGCTTGGTAGGCATTCTCTTAGGAGACAACTTCTGTTTTATCCTGAACCTGAAAGAATCTTAAGAAGAGACCTTCTAAGGGTAGAAATGGCCGATCAAAGGAGCCTTAAGGAATATTTCATTCCAACCAATCAAGCTGGCCCTACACTACATAGACTTGGAGGGGACAATCCTTATCAGATCAAAAGCAGTACCATATCCTTGCTGTCCTCCTTTTATGGTACTACTAGGGAAGACCCTTACAGGCATATAGAGGAATTCATCAAGGACTGTTCCATAGTGAAGCTGTAGGGCATTACTGATGACGCTCAAATGCGGACCCTCTTTCCCTTCTCCCTTAAGGACAAAGCCAAGTATTGGTATCACACCCTTGATAATATTAACACTTGGGATACCCTGAAGAAGGAGTTTTTGAAGAAGTACTTCCCCATGAGAAAAACCAATCACTTTAGGAGGGAAATTATGAGTTTTGTTCAAAAGGATGGGGAAGTATTCCATGATGCGTGGGAGTGCTTTAACGACTTGCTGAGACTTTGCCCACATCACCAGGTGCCTAAATGGCAAATGGTTGAAAGGTTCTACACCAGACATAATGATTCAAATAGGTAAACTGTGGATGGTGCCAGTGCAGAAACCTTTCTATCTAAGACTGAGGATGAAGCTTGGAACCTTTTTGATACTTTGAGTGAGAATTCTATTCACTTGAATTCTGCCTACATGGATAGAAAGCCCACTATCATGCAAAGAAAGTTGGAGGCGAATGAGGCAAGGGACACCCAGAATTTAGCCTATCAGATTCAATTATTGAATCAAAACATGGAAAGGCTTATGTCGAACTCGAGTTCATTCTTACCTAACACCTCCACATCCCAAGCTTCCGAATGCTTAATTTTCCAAGGCAATACACACGCCACTGTGGATTGCCACTTGGCCTCCCAATTTATTGAGCTTGTACAAGAGGATTTGAATGCCGCTCAAGGGTTCCATCCTAGACCTCGTAATGACCCTTTCTCCAACACTTATAATGAAGGATGGAGGAACCACCTAAACTTTTCATGGAGACAAGGAAATGTCTCAAATTCAGGGAATTACAAACCACAATCCTTTCAAAACCATTAAATGAATGAACCTCAGACCTTTGCCCAACCTAAGGCATCTGAGATGGATGAATTGAAGGCGATGTTGAAAACTATACAAGAAAGTCAAAGTGCCATCATCCAATCTCATGACAAGGCTATACATGAGATGAAATCACAAATAGGACACCTTGTTGAGGCTGTTAGACAGAGGGAAACTGGGAAGCTCCCCAGTGCTGTTGAGTCAAATCCTAAAGGAAAAGGGATTGTCTTTAGGGAGCATGCTTAGGCGGTGACCATTCTGAGAAGTGGGAAAGAAATTTCCAAACCCGATGCTCCTATAGTCTCACCCCCTAAAAAACCATCCACCTCGACTTTAACTCCCACTGGAGAAGACTTTCCCAAATCTTCTCCACATGAAATCACCTCACCGGGAGAAGTTGCCCTCGTTCCACCCCTTGACATAACAACCCTTCCACCCAGAGATCGAGAGTGCCTTTCCCAGAGCGCTTATTGATGTAAACACATTTACACTACTTAAGATGTCTATCTATGCATGTTCTTAAGCATAGGATTGCATTTCATGATATAAATATTGCATTACATGCATCATCTTGCATTTAGAATACTTTGAATAAAATGGAGGTTAATTGTCTCCTTTTATGTGCTTGGACAGGGCAAATATTTTATCAGGGCCTCGGATCAAAGATCCAACCGTATGGATGTGATCAGGGTGACGATTGGAGTTCAACGACTCTAAGATCGCCCTAATCAGGCATCCGTAGCATCAGATAGTGACCTGGGAACCCTAGAAGATCAAGGGCTAGGATGGTGTAAATTCGCACTTCAGATGGTAAATCCAACCACACGGATGAATTCGGATCGACGATCGTAGCCCAACGACACAAAAATCAAGTCAATCCGACATCCGTGGCACCATCTACAACTTCTAGAAGATGGACGGCCAAGATAGCGTCACATGGTGCCATCTTAGCCTCCCAAGCGGCCGCTTCATCTTATGAAGGCCCCACGCCTAATCTCTCTCCACCGTTGGATCTTAATCCAACGGCTGCGGGCGCTCGCATTTAAAAACGCCCGCTCGACCATTCGCACCCCATAGCACAGTGGTCGAGCGCGCTATCGCGAGCGCAGGGCGCGGGTTCGATACGCGGCGAGGAGTGGCGGGCGGGAGCGATTGGGCACGGGTGGAGCGTCAGATGGACATCGGATGACCACGCGTGCCCGATAGAGTCGACGCGTAATTGGACGCGTGATTGAACGCACAATCAGACGTGCGCAGCGCGCGGGCGTGGACTCATCTGAAGCCGTTCGATCTCGCGATCGGACGGCTGGAAATCAATGGACGTGTGCGGGCGTTGCGCATGCGAGCAGCCGAGGAGGCGCGCGTGGGCGCGGAGGCGACAACCACGTCGGGGCTTTAGTGACGGATTTATCCGTCACTAAAGACCCCTCTTTTATTATTTTGAAGTTATAATGTCCATTTTGCCCCCACTCCTTGCAACTATAAAAGGAGACCCCCTCCATACGAAATTCTCATCCCTTCTTTCTCCTCTCTACCCCTCCAAAGCTCAAAAGAAGCTTGTCCCACACTCGGGATGCTTCTTGCGAGATAAAGTCCAATTTTTGTTCCCCTTCGAAAGTGGATCCCGCGACGACGACGGCGTGCTGCTCCGTTCCTGTTCTTCTGCTTCGTCCTCCTTCGTCCTGCTTCGTTCTCCTTCATCCAGGCGTCGTCTCGTCCGGCTCGTCCTCTAAGCAATCATCGAGGAGGATAACTTCTCTCTCCCATTCTTATTTACAGCTTTTCTAGTGTAGAATTTTCCTGCTTTATAGTGTAATTGATTTTCCGCTTTCTAGTGTAGCTTTATAAACAATTGAAATATTGAATGCATGTTCTCTTTCTCTCTCTCTCTCTTATAGTTTGATAGATCCATTGTAATTATATCGCCCTGCTTATAAAAAAAATCCTAAAAAAAAAATATAATTGCGAATATAGATCAACGTAGCCTCCCTGTGTTCGACTCGGAATTCTTTTCGGCATAAATTTATATTTGTTGAACACGAATTCTTCACTTTCGAACTACAACAACAGGTTTTCCAAAACCAAACACGTAAGCGTAGCGATTCGCAAAAACACGTTCAACATTTTGGCGCCGTTGCCAGGGAGGCAATGATTTCCGATCTTTTCTTCGCATTTCTTGCACTTTATTTATTTTCTAACTAGCTTTCTCTTGTGTCTATTGTTTTGCAGAGACCTCCATCAAGGAATCAACAACCGGTAGACTGGAGTAAAGTGCAGCTGAAGACAACTGTAAGTGCTCCCCCATTCTTTCCCCCTCCATAGATTTCATTCGCCACATTAAATCCAAATCTGAATTAACCTCGGTGTTTGCATAAATCCCTGGAATAGTTTGGTTGTTTGGATTTTCACTCACATTCATTCCACCCTCATCCATAAAAAAAAAAAAATAACAAAAAGATAATCTTTTGGGGTAATTTTTCAACAAACACACAACACACACCCACATTCAAGGCACTTGATCAACTTGATTTGTTTTCTACTCAACCAGGTTCTGATCTGTGGAACCGGTACACACAAAGCAACACATAACAAAGTAGAAATCATTCTAGGTTAATCATTTTTGAGTGCCTAACTTAGTGGTGCATTTGTGGCCAGTTGTTTGAGTTGTTTGGGCTGCACCACTTTATTTTAAAACCAACTCATCAAGTAGCTCCTCCTTAGGGTTTTCAATCTAGGTATATTCCAGGCATTCCACTTTATTTTTGATTTTAAAGGAAAACAATCTTCACCTGTGTTTTACAACTTGGTTTGCCTAGAAACTTGATTGCAATTCACCTAATTTAAAACCCTAAAAGCTACTTAAGTAAGATTTGAACATTAAAATTCACACATTATCAATAATCTTGCTTGAAAACCCTGGTTGTGCATGCACTTACACAAATCTCAATCAATCATTAAGGGCACAACCCATTGTAAGGGCCCATCACATTCCATAAGCACCACAATCCCAGGCCTTAATAAAATTGAGTAGACGTTGGGCTTAAGGTTTGATTCGCTCTTCAGGGCCTAGTCTGAGATTATTTTTGATTAACCTACTTATACTGATTAATCTGATGTCTAGCTAGGGGAGCAGAGTCAAACGATCGCGACTGGGGGGTACACTAGGAACCGGAGGCGAAAGCGAAAGGAAGAACCTTCTCCCTAGTCCCTCCTTCTAACTAGTTGGATTAAACAGACGCAAGTAGAGTAAATCACTTACAGTCTTAAGGCTGGTTTTGGGAGTCAGTAGATCCTCAGGCTACCCCACTTAAGGACAGCCTTGTTTTGTTGTGCTGCAGGGTCCATATCCCCAGTCCTTCCGACCTTCTCCTAGTTTATGCTGGGAAGACGGTCATTGAATCCTGATTGGAAGGACCATTAGAACATTCTAGGAGGAGCAAGTTAGATTTTGGTCAATTTGATCCCATGGCCGAACAACAGCCTCCTCTGCTTGAAAATCCACAGGAAGAATTTAGAAGGCAGCTGGAACAAATGCAGAGAATGAAACAATGGTTCCAGAGAATGCAGGGTGCTCAACCCTTGAAGGATTTTTTTGATCCTTCGAATTACGGGGAACGTCCCGGCGTCCAGATTCCAGCTGGTGACGTAGAAATCAAGCCCCAGGTGTTAAGCCTGAGTAAACATTATCGTGGGCTTGGCTCCGAAGATCCGTTTCAGCACTTGGAAGATTTGACCACTTTGGTCCAGCCCACCAAGGCTCGAAACGTTAACGAGGAGCAAATGATCATGAGGCTCTTCCCCCACACTCTTAGGGATAAAGCTGCGCATTGGTATAGGACAATAGGAAGACCAATTACAACTTGGAATGAGTTGAAATCAACCTTTCTCAAGAAATTCTTCCCAGTCAGTCGTACTAATGCTTTGAGACGGGCAATCACTACCTTTACCAAGCGGCCGGGGGAGCAGTTTCATGTGGCCTGGGAGCGATTCCAGGACTTATTGTGGAGGTGTCCACACCATGAGGTGCCGAAATGGCAACTCGTGCAGATCTTCTATCATGGGTTGAATGAGCAACTCAGAAACCATGTGGATGCTTCTTGCGGAGGCAATTTCCTCAATAAAGATGCAGATAGTGCACATGATTTATTTGAGGAAATGAGTGAGAATTCAATTAATCATGCCTCCATGGATACTTTTAACCGGTCCTAGCAACCCAGATTAAATGTCAATGAAGTCCATAACTCTCATTCATTTTATATGGAATTGATTTGTAATAAACTTGATAAGGTGGACTTGGTTGCTAAAAGAATGGAAGAGTGGATGGCTGGCAATTCTATGAACAACTCTCAATCCACTCAATCCCAAAATTCGAGATTCCATTCCTCACGAGCTCCTTCTGGATGGGAGTTCGTGAATCAACTCGATGTAACTCAATCTATGAGTTAGCATTTCTCGGAACCCCATGGGTTCCCAACTGGGACCTTTGATCCCAGTTTTTCTGATCCTTCCCTTTCTTTCTCTCCATCCACACCCTATGAGGATGTCTGTGCTGTACAAGGGAATGTTAGATCCAATCCCTACTCGAATGCCTATAATCCAGGTTGGAGAAACCACCCTAACTTCTCTTGGAAAAATCTGGGGCAACAGACCCAATTCCGACCCAGCAACTATGCTCCGCAACGTCCAATGTTTTAGGGTCAAGTATATACTCAACTGCCTCCGAATCAGGTCAATCAGCCAACTTGGAATGCCCGTCAACCCGTAGGGTAGGCTGATTTGAACCGTCAAATGGTAGAGATGCAAGGATCTATGCTCCAGCTTATGCAGCAAATGAAAAACTCGCTGGACAACTTGCAATCCGGGCTCATTGCTAACTCTCGTCAACCGGATCTCTACCATCCCAACCCGTACCCAACCCGCGAAACATTATAAATCCGGGCAATCAAGCCCAAGGGTACGGAAATCAGAAGGACCCGCACGCACATGCTCAGGTGGTTGACCAGGGTTCCTCATCTTCTTCTTCTTCTGCTAAGCAACAATTCAAGGTCAATCAAGCCCCTCCAATCTTTCCTAACCCTCCCCAAGACCCAAATTCTTACGCTTCTGCAAATTCTGTCACTTTGAGGAGTGGTAAGAAGACTCAGGATCCACAACCACACTATTCTGATCTTTTGAATCCTGAAGAATCTGAGGAGTGACAGGAGAATTCTAGAGGAGAAATCAAGGCTCAGGAACCTGATTCCAAAAATCTGACTCATGTTCCTTTTCCTGAAGCCTTAACCAAAGCAAAGAAGAAGAAGTCTGTTGATAGCAATGAGGAGCTTCTAAATTTATTTAAGAATGTTGAGATCAATATTCCGCTCCTTGATGCTATCAAGCACATACCAGCTTACGCAAAATTTTTAAAGGAATTATGTACACAAAAGCGTAAGTCACTGGACCTTTCTTAGTTTGCTGCCTTTAGGTAAATCTTAGACTAGGGAAGCCACCAACTTAAAAAAAAAAAAAGGAGAAAAGAACAAAAAGAAATAAGCCACACTTCGCCGCACGAGTATGGCTGGCAAGTTGTCGATGGTAACAACTCATCGACCGGTTGTCCAGAACCCAGCTCAGAAATGCACCAAAAATTCCCAAAACACTTAGGAAGAAGCAGAGAAGTAGAATAAACCGGGGAGATATACACTGGATTCACCCTTGTGTTGACCCCGTAAAAAAAAATAAAAGTAGGGAGAAAGCTACCGATTGTAAAGATACACTTTTAGGTAGTATTCTGGTTAGGTCACCTAGAGGCGTAGAAATCCGAAGTCCGTTCTAATTATCAGTCAACGAGTCTATCACAATCACAATAAGATGCTTAAAGATTAGGGTTCTCATCAAATTTTGGGTGAGTTGAATGGCCGTAGAAAGCCACACTTAAACCAAAAAATTTGAAAAAAAAAAATTAGAAAAGAGAAAAAGAGAAAAGGAAATTTTTCTTTTAATAAGGAGAGGGGTTGAAGCAGTCTGCATTTTGGCTAATACCCGGGCACTGTTGTGTCTTTGGAAGTTCAGTTCCTAAGTAGATAATTTTTCTTAATGATTGAAAAATAACTCAAGTCCAAATAATCTAACCAAATTCTTTTATAAATAGCATATAGTTTTTGCTAGGGACTAGCAAAAGATAGGCATGGGGGTATGATGTAAACACATTTACACTACTTAAGATGTCTATTTATGCATGTTCTTAATCATAGGATTGCATTTCATGATATAAATATTGCATTACATGCATCATCTTGCATTTAGAATACTTTGAATAAAATGGAGATTAATTGTCTCCTTTTATTGCTTGGATAGGGAAAATATTTTATTAGGGCCTCGAATCAAAGATACAACCATATGGATGTGATCAGGGCGACGATTAGAGTTCAACGACTCCAAGATCGCCCTAATTAGGCATCCGTAGCCTCAGATAGTGACCCAGGAACCCTAGAGGATCAAGGGCCAGGATGGTGTAATTTCACACTTCAGATGATAAATCCGACCACATGGATGAATTTGGATCGACGATCGCAGCCAACGACACAAAAATCAAGTCAACCCAACATCCGTGGCACCATCTACAACTTCCAGAAGATGGACGGCCAAGATAGCGCCACGTGGCGCCATCTCAACCGCCCAAGCGACCGCTTCATCTTGTGAAGGCCCCACGCCCGATCGCTCTCCGCCGTTGGATCTTAATCCAACGGCTGTGGGCGCTCGCATTTAAAAATGCCCGCTCTACCATCCGTTCCCCAAAGTGCAGCGGTCGAGCGCGCTATCGCTAGCGTGGGTTCGATCCACGACGAGGAGCGGTGGGCGCGAGCGATTGGGCGCGGGTGGAGCGTCGGATGGACATCGGATGGCCGCGCGCGCCCGATAGAGTCGACGCGCAATTGGACGCGCGATTGAACGCACAATCAGACGCGCACAGCGTGTCGACGCGGACGCGTCTTAAGCGTCCGATCTCGCGATCGGACGGCTGGAAATCAATTGACGTGCGCGGGCGTTGCGCGCACGAGCAGCCGAGGAGGCGCTTGTGGGCGCAGAGGCGACGGCCACGTCGGGGCTTTAGTGATGGATTTATCCATCACTAAAGACCCCTCTTTTATTATTTTGAAGTTATAATGTCCATTTTGCCCCCACTCTTTGCAACTATAAAAGGAGACCCCCTCCATATGAAATTCTCATCCCTTCTTTCTCCTCTCTACCCCTCCAAAGCTCAAAAGAAGCTTGTCCCACACCCGGGATGCTTCTTTGGAGATAAAGTCCAATTTTTGTTCCCCATCGGAAGTGGATCCCGCGATGACGATGGCGTGCTGCTCTGTTCCCGTTCTTCTGCTTCGTCCTCCTTCATCCTGCTTCATTCTCCTTCGTCCAGGTGTCGTCCCGTCCGGCTCATCCTCCAAGTAATCGTCGAGGAGGATAACTTCTCTCTCCCATTCTTATTTACAGCTTTTCTAGTGTAGAATTTTCCTGCTTTATAGTGTAATTGATTTTCCACTTTCTAGTGTAACTTTTATAAACAATTGTAATATTGAATGCATGTTCTCTTTCTCTCTCTCTCTCTTTCTCTCTCTCTCTCTCTCTTATAGTTTGATAGCTCCATTGTAATTATATCGCCCTGCTTATAAAAAAAAATCCTAAAAAAAAATATAATTGTGAATATAGATCAACGTAGCCTCCCTGTGTTTGACCCGGAATTCTTTTCGGTATAAATTTTTATTTATTGAACACGAATTCTTCGCTTTTGAACTACAACGACAGGTTTTCCAAAACCAAACACGTAAGCATAGCGATTCGCAAAAACGCATTCAACACTTATCCACCTCTAGGCAGACTTTTGCTGGCTCATCTGGAGCCAAAGATAAGACGGATGAGATTATATAAACTTTCAAGCATGTGCAGATTAACCTACCTTTGCTTGAAGCTATCAGGCTGATTCCGTCTTATGCCCGCTTCTTAAAGGACCTGTGCACGAAAAAGCAGCAATCTAGAAAACAGGTCCAATCAAAAGTTGTCTTGCCTGATTCTGTTAGCTCAATTGGTCAACATGGCACACCCCCGAAACTTAAGGACCCAGGAGCCCCATACATCTCAGTAGTTATTGGTGACTTACAAATTGATGATGCTCTACTTGATCTGGGTGCGGGGGTGAACATCCTTCCGAGCTACATGTATGAACAACTTGGGGGAGGCAATCTAAAGCCTAGCCCTGTAATCCTTCAAGTTGCTGATCGATCACTTAAGACACCATGGGAAATTTTGGAAGATGTCCTCATAAGAGTGGAGGATTTCTTTTTTCCCGTTGACTTCTTAGTTTTGGACACTGACCATACCAACAAGCCAACCAAACCCTCCATCATTTTGGGCCACCCCTTCCTTGCAACTTCGCATGCTTCAATCAATTGCAATACTGGGGCATTGAAAATGGGCTTTGGGAACAGGAAAATCTGGCTTAATGTGTTTGATGCTTACAAACAAGCCGGACTTGAGGATTGTTCTCAAGTTGAGGTGATAGATGACCTGATTGAAGCGGCAACCCCTGCAATGTTATGTGATGACCCCCTTCAGCATGTCATGCTAAATGAGCGTTCCCATCTCTTGGAGGAATGTGACGGGGATATATTAGAACTTGAGGAATTGCTAGGTGTTTCCACTGAGTCTCTCCCCCCATCATTTCTGCCGAAGGTAGATCTGCTACCTGAGATGAGGACATCTATTATGAAATCCTCAACCATACAAGCCCCTGACCTTGAGTTGAAACCCCTCCCTGACACTCTCAAGTACGTTTTCCTAGGTGCCAATGATATGCTCCCCATTATCATTTCGGCTGTGCTATCTGAGGCACAGGAGGGAGCCTTGATTGAATGCTTGTCTAGGCACAAGGAAGTTATTGCTTGGAGCATTGCTGGCATTAAGGGTATAGACTCTACACTCTGCATGCACCACATTTATATTGATGATTCCATCAAGCCATTTAGAAACATGCAGAGACGTCTGAACCCTAATATGAGGGAGGTGGTAAAAAAGGAAATCTTGAAGTAGTTGGACGTTGGGATCATATATCCCATTGCAGATAGTAAATGGGTAAGTCTTATTCATGTGGTGCCAAAGAAGGCAGGCTTTACTGTGGAATTCAACGACCAAGGTGAACAAGTTGTCATTAGACCCTCAACTGGATGGAGGGTCTATATTGATTACCGCAAGCTGAACACCGCTACCTAGAAGGATCACTTTCCCTTGCCTTTTATTGATCGAATTCTTGAGAAATTGGCAGGGAATAAGTACTATTGCTTTCTCGATGGATATTTTGGGTACAATCAGGTGGCAGTCTTTCCTGATGACCAGGAGAAGACGACATTCATGAGTCCTTACAATACTTTTGCATTCAAGCGTATGCCGTTTGGATTATGTAATGCCCCTGCAACTTTCCAACGGTGTATGATGTCTATCTTTCGGACATGATTGACGAGTGTGTTGAAGTGTTTATGGATGACTTCTCCATTTATGGCTCGTCTTTCGACCAGTGTCTCCTGCACTTGGAGAATGTGTTGAAGTGATGTAAGGAGACTGGTTTAATCCTCAGTTGGGAGAAAAGTCACTTCATGGTACATAAAGGAATTGTACTTGGGCATGTTATATCCGAGTAAGGTTTGGAAGTAGATAAAGCCAAGATTGATTCTATTTCCAAACTCCCATTGCCTTTGAACGTCAAACAGATTAGATCCTTTCTGGGCCATGCCGACTTTTATAGGTGCTTTATTAAAAATTTTAGTAAAATTTCTAGGCCACTTTGTGACTTGTTAGAGAAGGAATCTTCCTTCAATTTTGATTCAAAGTGTGCCGAGGCCTTTCAAACTCTAAAGGAGGCCTTGATCTTTGTGCCTATTTTCCAAGCTCCTGATTGGACACTCCCATTTGAGCTGATGTGTGATGGTTCGGATTATGCAGTGGGAGCAGTCCTTGGACAAAGGGTTGAGGGAAGACCTCATGTGCTGCATTATGCAAACAAGACTTTAACCGAACCTCAGCAAAACTACACCGTCACTGAAAATGAATTACTTGCTGTAGTTTTTGCTCTGGAGAAGTTTAGGTCTTATCTACTTGGGTCTAAGGTGGTTATGTTTACTGATCATGCGGCAGTGAAACATCTCATTGCTAAGAAAGATTCTAAGCCACGTCTATTAGGTGGATCCTACTCCTTCAAGAATTTGACTTGGAAATACGTGAAAAGAAAGGAGTAGAAAATGTTGTGGCTGACCACCTGTCTCGCCTTCCTCTTAATGACTCTCTTTCTGGAGACATTCGCGAGACATTTCCCGGTGAAACTATATTGGCGGTAACACCAACTTTACCTTGGTATGTAGACACTGTAAATTACTTGGTCACTGGACAAACTCCTAGCTCTTGGGATGAGTAGAAAAGAAAGAGATTCATTTCCCAAGCAAGATATTTTCATTGGGAAGAGCCAAAATTATTTAGAATTGGACAGGACCAAGTATTGAGACATGTACCTAAAGAGGAACAACAAAGTGTGCTGAGTTTTTTCCATGAACTTCATTGTGGAGGACACTTTGGTGCTAAGAAAACTGCTTTTAACGTTCTCTGGTCTGATTTTTGGTGGCCTTCCTTATTTGAGGATTCGCAAAATTTTGTTAAGGCCTGTATTAGATGTCAATGGACTGGAACGATTGGGAAGGGGAATGAAATGCCTCAACATCCTATTCAATCTGTTGAAATTTTTGATGTGTGGGGAATTGACTTTATCGGCCCCTTCCCGTCGTCCCATCGTTATGAATATATCTTGGTGGCAGTTGATTATGTCTCTAAATGGATAGAGGCCATTCCTACACGCACAAATGACTACTCCGTGGTTTTGAAATTTATGAAGGCCAATATCATATCTCGTTTCGGCTGCCCAAAGACTATTATAAGTGATGGGGGACCTCATTTCCGAAACCACCACTTCAATCGGCTAATCAGGAGTCTGGGAGTGACTCACAAGATCGCTACCCCTTATCATCCTCAGACAAGTGGCCAGGTTGAAGTGTCGAATAGGGAGATAAAAAATATTTTGGAAAAGCTGTTAGACCTGATAGGAAAGACTGGTCCCAAAAGCATAATGATGCTTTGTGGGCATATCGAACGGCTTATAAGACACCTTTGGGTACTTCTCCCTTTCGGATTGTGCATGGGAAAGCGTGCCATTTACCTGTTGAGTTGGAACATAAGACACTTTGGGCTATTCGAAATGTTAACATGGATTTAGAGAAGGTGGGTAAGGCACGACTTTTAGAATTAAGTGAGCTTGAGGAGCTGAGGAATGATGCTTATGACACCTCTCAAGCTTATAAAGAAGGAACTAAGGTCTTGCATGATAAGTTCATATTTCGAATGACCTTTGAGCCCAACCAACAAGTCTAGCTTTTCAATTCCAAACTTAATCTTTTTCCTGGGAAGTTAAAATCTCGTTGGGATGGGCCTTACATAATCACTAAAGTATTTCTGCATGGAGCTGTGGATATTAAAAATCGTTCCTCTTCAGCAACTCCCTTTATCGTCAACGGTCAATGGTTAAAACCATACATAACTTTGGATGGCCATCTGGTTGATGAGGTCACTCTTGAGGAGTCTTAGCTCCTACCATTCTCCGCCTCAGGTAATATCTTCCTTTAATTATTTTGGTTTTCAATGAGGACATTGTTTGAACCAGGCATGGGGGAGAGGACCTGAGGAATTTTGTTTATAGCATGGATACATTTGCACTAAAAAAAATATATAAATAAATAAAAATAAAAAAATAATTAAAAAAAAAAGTTTTGAGCTTAACTGGCTAAGTCTTGCATTCTTAAGCAAATCAGAACTCTAGGGTAGACTAAGTTAATTCTAGGGTCAAACTTTAGAAGCAAAATGAGCTACTAGCTTTAGACCTTTAGGCTTCTTTGTGGACTTAAAAACTTAAGTAGGAGTTAAGTTGTAGACCATTCCTCAAGAGGTTGTGGAAGGAAAGCTAGGGTTTGAGTTAAAAGGTGGGGTAGTACCTGGAGTCTTGTTCTACCTTTTGGTTTATAGGTCCTTGTAACCCAAGCATCCAAATTTCACACACTTGGTCTGGTGTAAGTAAGTAATCAACTTAATTCCTTTCTTAAAAGAGATTTGGTTCTCTTAGTTTTGACTTAGGAGAGGCTTGAAAACATAATTTGATTGGAAGAGTTCTCGCCGCAGGAGAGGTGGAGTATATGCTCACCTTGAGGATGCAATGATAACATATTACCTCCTCGGTGCTTGTCTCTTAGGATATCCATCCTACTAGGGGCATGTAAGTGCATTGTGCGGTTCAGGTACCATGGGCGGCCCTATCTCGAAGTGCCGATTGCCATAGGCCTGAATTCGCTTAAGAAATCCATGGGCGATACTATCTCGAAGTGTCGATTGCCAGGAGTTCTTGGGGTCATTATGGGTGATGCTATCTCGAAGCATCGAAAGCCAAGCACCCTTCGAGGTATGGTAATGGGGACAATGAATCCGACACAGACCGTGTTGATAGCTGATCTAAGGTTAGACTTAGAGGAATAAAAAGAAAAAATCCTTTTTCCTTTAACTCAAATAACTCAGACCAACGCACATGCACGGATGCTTTAATCTCAAGGATCCATAAACCTTAAGGTAGAGTTAGAAATCAAGAAAACTCGTGCCTGCAACTCGTCTTTAGCCGACCTGGTCTGTAACTTAGCAACTACTTGGGAAACTTAGGTCTAGAGTCTGAACATAATATGCTTCTAAAGGAAGATCGATTGGGTCGACTAGTCTACTTGGAGTGCTAGGTTTTGCTTGGATTTGCTAGGAACTAGCAAAAACTAAGCATGGGGGTATTTGATTAGCCCATATTTGTGGGCTATTTAAGTATTTAAGTGCCTAGACATTTAGTTAATTCTAACATTTATTTAGCATGCATTAGGATGTAAAAAGATTAATTCACATTTCTTATTTAATTACATAATTCATGCATTGCATTCATAACTAAATGCATTTAGAATTAACTTAGAATTGCATTAGTTAACCAATTAGGTCCATTCATGCATTATTTTAATTTAAAATAGAAGTTAAGGGCATATGCATAAATAACCAAAATATTTTATTCTTTTATTTTTTTCTCCTTTGCATAGGTAACTCCTCTGGCTTCGGCTCCGCCTCCTCCTCCTGCTCATCACATTTACGCCACGCCATTTTGAATTTGAAACGAAGGCCGTGGCTAGAAAAGGAGGGAGGCTGCCTTGTATGGGAGGCCACCATCCCCGACCCACCACTGTGTAGAGAGTTGATCTCTCGTCTATTCCACCACCACTGGCCTCAACCGTGGCAACGAGCATCCACCACCGTGGGCGTGTGGCATGACAGGCCACACCAGCATCTGGAGCTCGTCTGCATTACTGTGAGCACCTCAGCGTGCACCACCTTCGTCGTCATCACCAACAACCACCACTGCAGCCACTGCGACTTCACGTCCCCGTCAGTTAAGACGTCTGGCAATGTTCCCAGACGTCTGAAAGTCCTACAGCACCACCTCCACCTTCTTCCCTCATCCTTTGTTTCTCCAGCCGCCAGCGTGTAGCACCATCCACAGATCCACCGCGTGCACTCATCTCCTGCGCGACCGCCATCCCTGCGCACGCCCTTACTGTGTGTACCATCCTCCATGCTCCAGCCCCTACCGCATACCCATCAGATCCACCCTCGCTCTAGCCACGCACGCAGCCGACGTGCCCCTCCAGCTGCACAAGCCCGCCAGCACCCCGCAGCGCCTCACCACATGCCTGCAGAACGCGTGCCCACCTCCACGCTCACCCTGTAGTGCATCCAGCCTTCACACCCGCGCCTTCCTTGCAGCCCGCATAGCCACACCTCCTACAGCACCCGCCGCGCACCCTCTAGCTACAGCGCGTGGGTTGCAGTGTGCGGCCAGAGCATCCAGCAGCACCACCCTCCACGCGCGTGTAGTCCAACGTGTGAGCCTCCTCACTAGGAGCCTGCCCGCACACACCCGCACGCCCTGCGGCACTTCAGCAGCCACCGAAACCCACCACCATCGTACCTCCATCTGGCCACCTCGGGGCACCTTGCACTTTGTCACGACCGCCATCACGAAGCCCTCGGTCTAGAGATCCTCCTCTGAGCTTCACACCTCCGTCCATTCCCTCCTCCTCGTGCACGGACAAGGGGAAGAAGTTCCCCTGTTTTGCTACAGTAAAAGCCCTATTAATATTTACATTCCATGCCATTGTCAACTTTTATTATTATTTTATTAAGCTGCATTACAAAATATATCCTTTAGTTGTTCAAAATTGCCATTTCAGCATGTTCTCTTCATGCTTTCTTAATCTGAAGGTAGATTTGGCTCGATTCTCATCGAAACTAACTGTGAACATACATTTTTAACTGGTGCGAGTTTAAATGTCATTGCCTCGCTGTGGACACGACCCACTCTTCTGTGAGTGGTTACTTTAATTATTGATTAGTCGATTTTTCCACCACATAGGACTATAAACGACTTTAAAAGCGAAGAATTGACCCATCATTGACACGAGATGTAATCAAAACCTCCTGATTTGTTTAGGAGGTCCCACCCATAAATGCGAGAGTAGACGTGGAAGGGGTTTGAGGTTTTTGCAAGGTTGGGTGCAAAGATTTTCAACATATTTTTCAGGGAGGACTAACTCTTGATTGATGACTTTTGAGTCGTATTGCCTCAGAATGCCATTGAAGTCATTTCCCTCATTGGGGATGGCTAGAAGGTCGGAAATAGTTTCAGATGTGATGTGGATTTTGCGACCAAATAAGCGGGTTTGGAGTTCAAGTTCATCGTTGCTGTAGTCCTCAACAATGTTGGCGTAAAAGAGACAGCAAAGATTAGGGAACACGCCAAGAGTTCCAACGCCAGAGTGGAACTGACGGTCAAAATATTGGAAGAGATGGAGAGTTTGGAAGTGTTCCCGAAGGTTTAAATGAGCAAAATCATTCCAAACAATAAAACGAGGGCATTTAACTTTGGCATTCGCGAAACGACGAAATCGCTACCTAGCGATGTCGCCCCGCAACTGATTTGCCAAATAGGTGGAAGAGGAGGTGGAAGAGCCCTCAGCTTGCTTCCTACAGGGAGGCATATTTGGTGGAATGGGTGGTTAGGCTTTGGAAGAAAAGGGTGGTGTTTTGAGGATAGAATACCTGCAAAAATATCCATACAAAAACATTCAACCAAACAACATTCAACCAATAGACTTCAACAACACAGATTCAATAAATAGATATGCAGTCATCATTGATAAAAACATGTGGCAGTATGCCTTGAGTCAATACAACCTGCCATGAAGTTGTGGCAATATACCTTTGGATTCAAGCCACTAAAATGTCAGCTTGAATCTCGTGAGGTAATACCCTTTCCATAGAACATTTATGCTCTAAGAGGGTTTGATCGAGGGTTTAGGTTCTAGGCTAACAATGCCATGAAATATGCAAGTAGCCCAAGTGGATCAAGAAGGAGAGAAAGATACAGCTAGGGCAAAGGTAATCGTGGGCAAAAAAATGTGGAGATACCCCAAAAGTTGAGAGAGTATACCCACAGGAGGGGGGAGACCTCCGGATGCTTGGTCGAGAGGCGGGGAGGATGCACGCAGGGGAGTATCAGTTCTGCCAGTCATTGAGGAGGCGCAACGGTCGTCTGGCGGAGAGAGGAAGGTCGCCAACTGCAGCTGTGGTCCATCGGGTGGGTGGGAGAGCTGTTGGGATTTGAGAGAGTGGAGTGGGACTTTGAGAAGGGGATGTTTTATCCCTAGGTCTTGGAGCAAGTCTCCCATTGAAGTTGGGGAGATTTGCATTCCAAACGATCTAGAGAACAGATGTGAACAACAGATTTTTCCCAGATCATACGTCTGGATATGTTGTCAGACATCGGGATTAGACTTTATGGATTTTAACCCTTTTGATGGCATCGTCTGTTTAAACCATCAAATGATATACAAGATGACTGATTAAAAAATTAGACATCTAATTTCTGCATGCATCCCTTCCTGGAAAATAATTTATTCTCCAGGTTGACATACAAGATGTCTAAATCTAAAATTAGACATCTGATTTTTGCAGACAAACCTTCCTGGATTTTACTCTAAAGTTACAAGGTTGTCTGATTTCATTGTCAGATGACCTGTAAGGCATTTAACCACAGCATCAGATGCTCGACTCATAATACATGTTCTGTCTCACAGATAGACGTTTGTCAGCACATCTGGACAACGGCCCGGAATTCTGTGAATGATGACGGACGTTTGAAATAGCTCTTTTATCAGCTCTTTTGAGATATAAAGTCGTCGTTTGTCCCAGATATTCAGATGAGGAATTTTTTATGTATAAGACGTTTGATAGTTTAATTAGACATCTGATATTGAACAGAATGTGCATTTTGATGTTTGAACTGAGAATGATGGCTTTTAACTTAGTAAAGTCAAGGCTCCATCTATGCTTATGACAAAGGAAGTTCCATTAAGTCACTAAATTCTTCAAATATCACTTGGCTTACATATGCCTAGTTTCCTACGTATATAATTAAAATGGTCATAATTCAAAGGTTTAATGAAAATATCAGCCAATTGCAATTCAGTACAAATAAATTCAACCTCGATTTCTCCCTTAAGTACATTATCTCTCAAAAAGTGATGTCGAACATCAATATGTTTTGTGCGAGAGTGATGTACGGGATTTTTTGAGAGGTTGATAGTACTAGTATTGTCACATAATATTTTTATCTTATTAAATATCAAGTTAAAATCCTTCAAAGTATTTTTCATCCAAAGCACTTGGGAACATGCTAGTGCGATGGCTATGTATTCTGCTTCCGTAGTTGATAGGGCTGCACTAGATTGTTTCTTTGAGAACCAAGAGACTAGTGATTCACCCAAGAATTGGCACGTCCCACTAGTACTCTTCCTATTGGTGTGGCTACCTACGTAGTCTGCAAAGCTATATGTAACTAAGTTGAATTGTGGACTCCTAGGGTAGAATAAGCCATAATCAGATGTGTCAACTAGATATCTAAATATTCATTTTACAACAATTAGGTGTGATTGTTTAGGGTTTGATTGAAACCTAGAGCATAGGTAGGTACTAAATAAAATATCAGGTCTACTGGAAGTTAAATACACTAAAGATCCAATCATGCTACGATAGAGCTTTTGATCTATGGGCATACCTGATTCGTCCAAGTCTAGGGAAGTTGTGACACTCATAAGAGTGTTCTTCCATTTACTTTTGGTCATTTCAAATTTTTTCAACATCTCCTTTATGTATTTTGATTGACACACAAAGGTTCCAATTTCGAGTTGAGTGACTTGCAAACCCAAGAAAAACTTGAGTTCACCCATCAAACTCATTTCGAATTCTTCCTGCATAGTTTTTGAAAACTTTCTACACATAGATTCATTAGTAGCACCAAATATAATATCATCTACGTATATTTGAACTAATAAAATGTCTTTTCCTTTTCTTTTAATGAATATTGTGGAATCAGCTTCCCCTATAGAGAATTTTGCATTTAACAAGTAGTCTTTGTGCCTTTCATACCAAGCTCTAGGAGCTTGTTTTACACCATATAGTGCCTTGTTTAATTTATAGACAAAATGAGTCTTATCATGAGACTCAAAACTAGGAGGTTGTTTTACAAAAACTTCCTCCTTAATGAATCCGTTAAGAAACACACTCTTAACGTCCATTTGAAAGCGTTTAAAGCCAAGAAAGGCGGCATAAGTAAGAAGCATGCGAATCTATTCGAGTCGAGCTACGGGAGGGTAGGTCTCAACAAAATCAATTCCTTCTTCTTGGTTGTACCCTTGTGCTACCAGCCGAGCCTTGTTCCGAATGACTATATTGGATTCATTGAACTTGTTCTGGAATATCCATTTGGTACCTATTACCATTTACCCTTCAGGCTTAGGTACTAGATCTCAGACTTCATTCCTTTGGAATTGGTTGAGTTCCTCCTGCATGGCCATCATCCAAGGTTCTTCAGAGCACGCTTCCTCGACACTCTTGGGTTCAACTTGAGATACAAAGGCGGAGAGACCAAAAGAGCAACTAAAATGAGATCGGGCTTTAACGCCATCGGAAACACTTCCAATAACTTGGCTTTCTGGATGATCCCTTTGATATATCAAATCTTTTGGAAGATTATGGATATTGGAGTTTGGAATGTTAGACACATCAATAGTAGAATCATCTTCATCTTCCATATTAACTCGGTCAATGGAGGAAGAGTGAGGAGATTCATCGAAGGAAACATGGAGGGTTTCCTCCACTATTAATGTGATCTTGTTAAAGACTCGATATGCCTTACTACGTGAGGAATAACCAATAAAGATGGCTTCTTCATCTTTGGCATCAAATTTATCTAAATTAGAGTAGGTATTCAAAACAAAACATCGACATCCAAACACTTTAAAATAACTAATTTTGGATATTTTCCCATAGTATAGTTCAAAACAAGTTTTTCGCAATCCAGATCGAATTAAGGTGCAATTTAACACATAATAAGCCGTGTTAACCGCCTTAGCCCAAAAGTACTTCGGTAACCCTGAGTCTATGAGCAATGTTCGAGCACACTCTTGAAGAGTATGGTTCTTTCTCTCAACCACCCCATTTTGTTGAGGTGTTCGGGGAAAAGAAAACTCATGAGCAATACCATGCTCTTGACAAAAATTATCAAACAAGGAATTTTCAAACTCGCCCCCATGATCACTACGGATACGAGTGATTTGGTAGCCTTTTTTAGCTTGAACTTTCCTACAAAAAATAGAAAAGATGGAAAACACTCCTTTGGATCTCAAGAAGGAGACCCAAGAAAACCTCGAAAAATCATCTACAATTACAAGGCAATATTTGCATCCACTAAGGCTCTCATATTTTGTTGGTCCAAACAGATCTAGGTGAAGTAGTTCTAAAGGTCTTGATGTGGATATAACTTCTTTGCTTTTAAAACTAGATTTCATAATTTTACCTAATTTACATGAATCATAGATAGGCTCATTTAAAAATTTTCCTTTAGGAAGACCTCGGACTAGTTCATGTTTAGCTAGTTTTTGAACCAGCTTCATATGAACATGTCCTAGTTTTCTATGCCATATACTTAACTCATCATTTGCTATAAGACATTCATAAGTGCCATTTCTATCAAATTCTACAACATAAATGTCTTTAAATCTAGTTCCCTTAATAAGGGTTTCATTGGTTAATGCATGCATAATTTCAAGCATTTTTGAAGTAAACACTACTTTAAAGCCCTTATCACATATTTGACTGACATTTAAAAGATTATGTTTTAGTCCTTTAACTAATGAAACATTTGAGATGGGAGAGGGAGGGTTACCTATTTTACCAAGGCCAATAATATGGACCTTGTGGTTGTTGCCAAATGTGACCGTTCCTCCATCCGTAGGTTTGAGGTCCAAAAATAGGTGCTTGTCTCCCATCATATGTTTGGAGCATCCGGAGTCCATCACCCATCGGCCTCCTTGGTGGTGGTGGTCTCCTTGTGTTCTTTCTTATAGACCTCCTTCCTCCTACCAAAGATCTTCGTTGGTGACTTGGTGTTTCTATAGGTCTTTCTAATTTGAGTCATCCATCCTTCATTTTGTATATCCAATTTTTGACATTATGATGTCCTTTCATCCCTACAAAACAAAGTGAGAGTTGTCTTTTCGGTATCCATTGTAATGTGGATCCGTATTTGTTAGTGGTCTCCTTTAGAGGAGGGTCCTTTTTCAGCTCACTTTGACTAGGTTCATAAAAGCCTTGTACAAATTTACTTGAGGAAGGTTTTTGATGGGTAATGAGCTTGTCCAAGTTATCTTTCTCCTTTGTAAATTTGGCTAGGTCCTCAAGAAGTTGATTTGATTTTTCTTTGAGGTGATTTATCTCTATTTTCATTATGTCTAGTTTATCTTCTAGTGCCTTAATCTCTACTCTAAGTAAGCTATTTTCATCCTTTTTAAAAGAGTTTGATTTTTCAAGCACATGGATTTTGTCGAGCAATTCTTCTCTATCTTGAAATTTTTGTTCACTTATTGTCATATACAAATCATTTGTTAATGGCTCATTCTCAATCATTAGATTTCTTATTTGCATATTTAAGGCAGTGGTTTCTTTTGTAAGAATTAGATTCTTGTCTTCAAGATCATTAATTAATTTCTTATTTTTTAAGTTTTCTTCTTTTAAAACCTTGCTTTGGATTTTTGTTTTTTGAAGATCTACATAAAGTGAATCAAAAGCATCTTGTAATTCATCTAAAGAATAGGAATTTACCTCAGGTTCCTTAGATTCAGACTCAGAAGCATCATTTGTTGCCATTAATCCCAAGCATGCCATTTCTTCATTTGTTTCCTCCTCCTCTTCTTCTTCGGAGGTGGAGTCATCCCACGTTGCTTGAAATGCCTTCTTCTTGAATCCCTTCGGCTTGGAGATCTTCTTATAGTTGAAAGGCTTCTTGGGTTTCTTCTCATCATCCCTTTTGAGTAAGGGACAATCTTTCCTTATGTGACCTCTCTTTCTGCAATTATAGCAAATTAGAGGTTCTTCCTCTCTTTTCCTTCCCTTGATCTCTTTTCTATTTTTGAGAAACTTTTAAATTTTTTAGCTAATAAAACGAATTCTTCGTCATCGGTACTTACCTCATAATCTGAAGTAGCTTTGAAGGCTAAGGTCTTCTTCTTTGGCTCCGATGAGATTGATTTCTTCTTTTGCTCCATTTTTTATTCATAAGCGATGAGATTCCCAAGTAGATTTTCCATGTCTAGATCCTCTACTTGGTTGGCTTCTTCTATTGCCGTTACCTTTTGCTCCCACTCGGGTCCAAGGGAGCGAAGGAGCTTCCCTTGAAGCTCCCCCTTTATAAATGTCTTTCCTAAAGGCTTGAGGCCATTCATGATTAACGTGAATCTTGTGTACATGTCCCCAAGTCTTTCATTCTCCTTCAAAGAAAAGGCTTCGAATTCCTGCATTAACAAATTTATCTTTGAGGATTTAACTCTAGACGTACCTTCATGAGTTACCTCCAAGGTTCTCCAGATCTCATGGGCAATTTTGCATTGGCTGATGCAGTTGAATTCCTTCGAGCTGAGTGCGCGAAAGAGTGAGTTCATTGCCTTAGAATTTAGTCCAAGGTGATGAATTTGCTCCACTGCGTATCCTGTTTCTGGTTTCTCGAGAATGATGTATGCGGATTCACATTTCTACCAAATGGACAAATCGTTGCTTGAAGCCACATCCTCATTCTCAACTTCCAGTAAGTGTAGTTTGTCCCTTCGAAGAGTGGTGGTTGAGTGGTGGATTGCCCCTCCAATCTGCCCGTGGAAATGACTTTCCCCTCATGTGATCTTTTCCGCTGATGTTACTCCTATAGGCGGAAAACCTGCTCTGATACCAAATGAAATTACACTAGAGGGGTGGTGAATAGTGAAATTATATTATATTGTAATTCAAAAAATTCAATCACAAAAGATGGCACCAGATTTTTAGGTGGAAAGCCAAGATGGGTGAAAACCACCACCTAAGCCAATCCCTTGACTTAGGATTTTCGATCACAAGGTGATCTATCTACTAACCACACTACCTAAACGAGGGTAGCGTACCTCAATTAAAAATCCCACCTCCGATCCCTAAACGAAGGTTTCTCCCTTCAAAATGAAGAGACAGGGACCCGATAGGCCGGATACCCAAAGTACAAAAATAAGAAGTAAAACAACACCTATTGAGCACCCCAATACTTTAATTACTTTCTTATCTACTAAGCATGAAAAGAACCCCCTAAGGATTTGCAGAACAGAGTGAGTTGGGAGTATGGATTTGTCCTTTGATCAAAGTGTTGGCATAGCACAAGGGCAAGATGAAGCTTAAAGGAGTGAGCAAGTGATTTTTCTAAGGGAATTGAATGTCAAGAGGTGTGTCTTACCTAAGAGGAGTTGTAGTCTATTTATAGGCAAGTTTGGAACCTTCAAGAACACTTGGGAGAGTTCTCCTAGCCGTTGGAGACAAATCCCAAGAGATTAGGACGAAATCCACCACAAATCAAGGTAATGATGAGTCTGAAAGCAATTTTAGACGTCTAATTTTAGGATCAGACGTCTTATAGGACGTTTGATTATAATTTTTGTCGTCTAATACTATAGGCCATCCTGAATTGACTCCATTGGATCGAAAGAAGGACGTCAGATATTTTCACATAAGATGTCTGATTAGGTTATTGGATGTCTAATAAAGGGTGGATTTGTTCCTATTTTCTTCAAATCCAAATAGTGTTCTAGATTTAAAGGATCAGACGTCGTTATGGACATTTGAAGGAATCACCAGATGTCTGGAAACTAAAAAAGACTTTGCTACGATTTTTAATAAAAGATTTTATGGGCGTAATGAGATACGCATAGAAATACATGGGCAACGGTCCAAAGGTAGACATCTGGAAGCATGTCCAGACATCTGGAAATGCAATTTTTCCTGTTACCTATAGAACGAAGATAGGTGCTTAGTCTAACGGTTAGTTTGAAGACGTCTTGGTAAAGCATCAGACGTCTGAATGAAGTTATAGACATCTGATAGAGGAGTGCTTCGACTGATGTTTATGAAGGTAGAAACTAAAGGTAGAACTATAGAAAGTTAGACGTTTGAGACACTTGTTAGATGTCTTAAAGTGGAAAATCAGACGTCTGATAATTGTTCTAGACGTTTGATAAGAGTCTTTGTGTTTTTTGTTTCTAATTTATCCTAAGTGTGGAGAGCCTAAGTTATCTATTTATAGGTTATGTTTGGGGGCTCTTTACAATATTTCTAGACTCAAATAAAATGAAAATTACAACCTTTGAAAGTTTACGTGAAAAAGCCTATGACCTAATACTTATGCTACTTGTCTTCATGCTTTTAATCTTCCATCTTGGAAAACTTTATGAAACCTGCAATTGTGTAATTACAGAGAGAAACAATATGCTACACTTATTTTTTATTTCATTTTCTTTATTTTGTAAAATCATCAAAATATTATATATGAGTAGTTGAACTAACACTATATAGATGTGATGAGTACAATAATTGGGGCTAATCCTGGTGAGATCAAGTAGAGTCCACCCAATTGCATTCTTATGATCTCGTAAAACCTTGATCAATTTTGATTCTTGTGATTTGGATAAATTGGAATTGATGATTACAGGATATGTTTGATTTGGTTTGAGATAGGCATTTTTAAGAGTATCAGTTAATGGCTTCAATTCTAGTGTTGGATTCAAATCAACAGCAGGATTTTCGATTGCAAAAAGTGATTGAAATGAGTTATGTGATTCAAATTCAGGATCGACTATAGATTCTGATAGTGGGCTTTCATTTTGAGGGTACAAGATATCAAAAGATGTGGTTTCTATTTCTATGCAGTTAGGGTCATCCTCAAAAACTAAAATAGATCTAATTTCCTCAATCCATTTGCAATCTAATCCTCGAGAAGCTCTAAATATATCCAATTTTATTGCCTTCTCCCCAAATTTTAACTCAATCTTTCCAGACTCAATCTATGTTGGCCTTTGCAGTGGCCAAAAAGGGTCTCCCTAAATTTATTAGGGAATCTCTAATGTGTTCGGGTACTTCCATATCAAGTACAATGAAATCCATAGGAAAATAAAAGTCCCAAACTCTTACAATAATATCCTCCAACATTCCCTTATGTGACTTAATGGATCTATCAGCTAATTGTAAAGTCAGATTAGTAGACTTAAGATTTTCTATTTGGAAATGGCCTACTAAGGATGAAGGAATGAGATTAATAGATGCTCCTAAATCTAGGAGAGCTCTATCAAAACACTGATCCCAAATTATACAAGAAATAAATGGAGAACCTAAGTCTTTCTTTTTCAAAGGAAGTGTACTCAAAATAATAGAGCTCACATGCTCCGAGAGTACCACAGTGCTTTCTTTCCTCGGTGATGAGTCCATTAAAATGGACTAATATTAAGCCTAAGTATCTTTAATTGTACAGTTTACCTGTGTTAATAATGGCAATTAAGTTGTAGAATATTTGTACACCTCATGATTTAAGTTTATAACATTCTATAACTTAATGATTTTGTTGTTTTTATGTGCACGTAAAAAAATGTAGAAAGAACAAGGGTGGGGGGATAAATTTCCCCAACAGCCGCAACTCTTTCCCCCCTCCCTTGCCACACAAGGGGTTAATCTTCCGTCACCCTTCAACTGACGAGGCCAGAAATAGTTAAGGGATTTGAAAATCTCTTAACTCACGCACGCGGGGAGAGAGAGGAATTAAAAAGAGAGGAGGTGCACTGGGGATGGGGCTTCATCTTCCTCTTGGCGGGGAACTACCTAGCGAGCACTGTGGATCCAGGAAGAGAAGAAGCGTGCACTGTGGCCTTCTTCCCCCTTGCGGGAAAAAAACACACGCTAGCGTGCCTCTCCCTCCAGCCACCGCAGGTGCACACCAGTGCACCCTACTGCTCATCTACAAGCGCCATCTGCTTGCCCGCGTGCACCAAGCCGCGCCTCTCCACCCTGCATCCACGCCATAGCAGGCGTATCCACCCAACCGTGCACCTCTCCCCTGCTGCTGGCGCTCACGCACCGCACAACAGACGCCGCACCACTCACGCACCGCACAGCAAGTGCCCGCACCGCCTACAGGCCACCCCCTGCTCACCGCGCCTGCACGCCAGCACGCCTCTCCCTCCAGCCACTGCAGGCGCAAACCAGTGCGCGCTACCACTCGCCCCCTTCAGCGCCATCTGCAGGCGCACCGCTTCACCAACAACCCGCGCTTCTCCACCCTGCAGGCACGCCTGGAACCACCCACCGCAAGCAGCGCGCTCCATCGCTCATCTGCAGGCGCTACCTCCACCATCTGAAGGCGCAAACCAGCGTGCGCATGCCCACACACCGTCGCATCCAAGCCCGCACGCTCGCAAAGCCGCAGGCGGCACTGCAGCAGCTCCGCCTTCTTATTCAATAGGCTAGAGCTCTGGCCACCACCGCCGGCCACCTCCATCGCCGCCGCTGCCACCATCGGAGAGCTCTCGACCTCGCCATCCTCTTGAGCCTCGCAACAACCCCTGCGGTGCTCTGCCTCTCTCGCAAGGAGGAGAGAGGAGAAAAGCCCTGTTTTCCCCGAATTAAAATTTACATTCAATGCCATTGCCACCTAATTTGATTTTATTATTATTATTATATTATGGCAGAATTGTGTTCGAACACTCATAGTTCTTTATAATTGCATGGTATTGATATTAACTAGTTTAAAGATTGATTTTAGGCCTAACTTAAGTACTAATTGTCTTTAGTACACATCATGTGAAAATTGCATAAATTCATCCTAAATTTATTGAGGATTTCTATGAGGGAAAACTGCACTTATACCCTTATCTTTTTAAGTTATTGCAAATCTACTTTCCTTCACATTTTAAGTCAGATTTGAACAGGGATTTCGCACTATCTGAAATAACATTAAATAATTAAGTATTGATTGCTTCATTACCTCCCTGTGGACATGACCCTATCTTCTGCGTGTGGTTATTTTCATTGTTTTTGATTAGTCGGTTTTTCCACCACTTAAATACTATAACGCTAAGTGAAAAGTCGACTATCAAAATTGGTGCCGTTCCCAGGGAGGCAACAGACACAATAGATTTACTTTATTGTTTTGAAATCTTTTGAGTTGAGAAATTATCTAATCATTTTGATTCTTTTGCGAGGAATCCGCCGAGGCAACAAGGCGCAACAGAGCAGCGATAGCAACCATGAGTTAAGCCACACGAGGTAAAGACGAAGGAGACCAAGATCCTGTTTCGCAGAGGATCTTCCGTCGCCACAATTTAATTCTGTCTTTTCACCCTTGTAGTAATTTGGGGCTAAATTTTTGGGGGTTTGTCCCCACATTCTTTAGCTACTAGGGCTTACAATATTTTTGGTGCATGCGTGATTATATTTTTTGCTTGCTTGCTTTTTAAAACCAATAAAAAATATCGAGCTGCCTATTTAGAAGTAGCATGCCCTTTGGTGTGCGCATTTAGGGGTGATTGAGCAGCATATTAGATCTTATTATTGCATTGCAAGCATATTAGCACGAAGATTACTGGAGACAGGTATATCTTTCTAACTTTTGCATCCAGCTTCTGTTCACGCATTTGCATTCCAATTTAAATTCAAGACCACCAAATTGTTTGAATTTACTAATTCAGTGGTCACATAACTAAAAGCGAAACTAATAATCAGATTCAACCCTAAAAGCAATTCTCATTTGATCTGATTCTAAGGGACTTGTCTGCAATTTCAAAAGAAATTACAAAGATTTGCGGTGTGTTGCACACTTTTGACACTGAGCACGCACATTAGGCACCACACTAAGGCTCTATCCCTTAAGGCTATAGGCACCGCTCTCTTCATCGGTGCAGATCCTCCTATTGTGCTTTGTGGTGGTGGTGATACTATCTTTTGATCAAGTGTTTTGATACTCCATGGAGGGGGACACCCCTTAAAGGAACAAAAGGGTAGTTAAGGGGCACCGCATACGCATCGCCTCAAAGGAAGGGTTCGCCCTACTTGCATCCCTTTGTTCATCCTTGGAGTAACTGCTCCCTTGATCACCTGGGAGTATCATCCGAGCAAAGTATAGCTCTTAGGGCACTCGAAGGTTGAATTAAGGCACGTAATTGCAGTGAAAAACTTATTTGGCCATTTATTTTAACTAATTCAACATCCACAATAAAGAAGTCCACACACCTCTTATACCACTTACGTGGGAATGGAGGGATAAATCTTGATCTTTTGACTTATCTTTGCAGTGGAGGTTTGACTTACTCAATAAAAAAAAAATTCTAAATTGTGTTTTGTATGCTTGGTAGATGCTCTCTTGAGGGTAGTCTTGTGTTTGATCCTGAGCTTGAGAGAATTCCTTGGAGAGCTCACCTAGGAGAGGAAAGAGAAGAAATGGCTGAGCAGGGTGCAAATCAACAAAGGACCCTAAGGGACTATTTTATTCCTACCAACCAACCAGCACAAGCACTAAGACGATCGGCAGGGGATAATCCGTATGAGATCAAGAGCAGTACCATATCTTTATTGCCCTCTTTTTATGGTACTACTAGGGAGGACCCCTACCGGCATTTGGAGGAATTCATCGAGGTCTGTTCCACGGTGAAGCTCCAAGGCTTTACTGATGAAGCCCTGATGAGGACTCTATTTCCTTTCTCCCTAAAGGATAAGGCAAAGCACTGGTATCATACCCTCGATGCAAGGGTAAATGATTGGGCTACCCTTAAGGGAGAATTTTTAAAAAGTATTTTCCTATGAGTAAAACCAACCATTACAGAAGAGAGATTATGGGTTTTACTCAACAGGAAGGGGAGCAATTTCATGAGACTTGGGAGCGCTTTAATCACCTTCTTAGGTTATGCCCCCACCATCAAGTGCCAAGATGGCAGTTGGTCGAAAGGTTCTATAATGGATTATCTAAAAGGCATAGGCAAACCATTGATGCAGCCTGTCCAGGAACCTTCATGACCAGAACCGAGGATGAAGCCTGGGCATTATTTGAAACTTTAAGTGACAACTCCATACATCTGTCCTTTGCATATCAAGAAAGAAAACCATCAATCTTGCAGAGGAAGATAGAGGCCCATGAAGCTGGGGCTTCTCAGGATTTGGCTTATCAGATTCAACTATTGAATAAAATCTTTGATAGGCTTTTAGCAAACCCCGGCATGAACCCGCAAGCAGCCTCTATTTTTCAGGCTTCAAGAGAATGCTCCATTTGCCAAAGCACAACGCACGCCACTGCAGAGTGACATCAGGCAACCCAATTCCCTGAGTTGATTCAGGCTGACTTGAATGCGGCCCAAGGTTTCCGCCCCCCTCGCAATAACCCTTACTGCAACACTTATAATCTAGGGTGGCGGAACCATAGAAACTTCTCTTGGAAGCAAGTTGATGCTTCTAACTCATGGAATACAAGACCATTACCTCCCTAGCCCACATACCAACCTTCTTATGAAAGCCCTCTTCCGAATAAGCCCTCTGAGATGGATGAACTGAAGGCCATGATGAAAGTAATGCAAGAGCATCAGAATATGGTTATCCAATCCCAGAATAAGATGATTACTGATATGCAATCCCAAATTGGTCATCTTACTGAGGCAGTTAGGCAATGTGATCCGGGGAAGCTCCTAGCTCTTCTGAGAACCCTAAGGGCAAGGGGGTTGTATTCAGGGAGCACACCCAAGCAGTGACCGTATCGATGAGTGGAAAAAAGATTGACAAGCCTGATAACACTCCTATGGTTACATCTCAGAATTTCCCTTCGACACCTGACCCGACTTCCATCTCATCTGAGGAAGAGCCACACCACTCTCCCTCACAAAAAATATCCCACAATGAGTATGTCATCCTTCCACCACCCCTTTCCCACCATGATGACCCCTCTACCCAGAAGCCGAGGGTGCCCTATCTAGAGCGCCTATCAGCTCTTGGGGAATCTTCGGTTAGCTCGTCTGGAGCCAAGGATAGGACAGAAGAGATTATGGATACTTTTAGGCAAGTCCAGATTAACTTGCCTCTGTTGGAAGCGATTAAACAAATTTTGTCCTATGCCAAGTTTCTGAAGGACCTGTGCACCCAGAAGCACCGATCTAGGAAATAGGTCCAAACCAAGGTCATCCTGCCTAACCACGTTAGCTCGGTTCTTCAGCATGGAACACCCCCAAAAATGAAAGACCTAGGGGCCCCATATATTTCAGTGGTTATAGGTAACCAACACATTGATGAGGCTCTGCTCGATCTGGGTGTGGGGGTAAACATTCTATCGAGCTCTGTCTACGACCTTTTGGGAGGAGGAAAGCTGAAGCCTAGTCCAGTAATCCTCCAGGTTGCCGGCAGATCACTTAAGACATCGTGGGGATTGTTGGAAGATGTCCTTGTGAAAGTGGAGGATTTCTTCTTCCTCGTTGACTTTCTGGTACTTGATACTGACCTGTCTAATAAGCCCACAAAATCGTCCATTATTCTGGGACGCCCCTTTTTGGCCACAGCCAATGCCTCTATAAATTGTAGATCCGGGGCACTTAAAATGGGCTTTGGGAACAAGAAGATCCGGTCGAATGTTTTTGATACTTACAAGCAACCCGGATTTGAAGATTGTTCTCAGATTGAGGTTGTTGATGAAATAATTGAAGAGACTACTCTAGCACTCTTATGTAGAGATCCCCTTCAGAAGGTCATATCTCAAGACCATCCCTCGATTATTAAAGAAACTGAAAGGAAAATGCCCGAACTAGAAGAGTTGCTGGGGATACACACTGAGTCTCTATCCCCACCCTAGACTATGAAGGTAGATCTGTTGCCTGAGGTGGGGACATCTCAACTAAAACCCTCAATTCAAAAGGCTCCTGAATTGGAGTTGAAACCCCTCCCGAGCACATTGAAATATGCTTTCCTTGGCCCTAATAACACGCTCCCCGTTATTATCTCGTCTGCATTATCTGAATTGCAGGAGGGAGCTCTGCTTGAGTGTTTACAAAGGCACAAGGAAGCAATTGCCTGGACAATTGCTGATATTAAGGGTGTTGATCCCTCTCTTTGCATGCATCATATATACATGGACAAGTCCATGAAGCCTTTTCGAGACATGTAGAGAAGGCTCAATCCAAATATGCGGGAGGTTGTTAAAAAGGAGATTCTGAAATGGCTGGATGCAGGGATTATCTATCCCATTTCAGATAGTAAATGGGTCATTCCGATTCATGTAGTTCTGAAAAAGATAGGAATCACTGTGGAAGAGAATGACCAAGGAGAACTGGTGACCACTAGACCCTCAACTGGTTGGAGGGTCGGCATTGATTACCGCCGTTTAAACACAGCTACCCAGAAAGACCATTTCCCCTTACCATTTATCGATCAAATTTTGGAACGATTGGCAGGGAACAAGTACTTTTGTTTTCTTGACGGGTACTCTAGGTACAATCAGATAGCCATTTTTCCTGATGATCAGGAGCGTACCACATTCACGAGTCCTTATGGCACTTTTGCATTCCGCCGAATGCCATTCGGGTAATGTAATGCTCCTGCCAGTTTCCAACGTTGTATGATGGCTATCTTTTCTGATATGATTGACGAGTTCGTTGAAATTTTCATGGATGACTTCTCCATTTATGGCTCGTCATTTGACCTATGCCTTTCGCACCTTGATAAAGTCTTAACCCGTTGTGAAGAGGCAAAACTGGTACTTAGCTGGGAGAAAAGCCACTTTATGGTCCAGCAGGGCATTGTGTTAGGGCATGTAGTTTGCGAGAGAGGATTAGAGGTGGACACCGCAAAAATTGATTCCATCTCTAAACTTCCATTGCCCGCCAATGTTCGTCAGGTTAGATCTTTCCTTGGCCATGCTGGATTTTATAGGCACTTCATTAGAGACTTCAGTAAAATCTCTAAGCCACTCTACGACTTGTTAGCGAAGGATGTCTCCTTCGATTTTGATGATAGATGTGGCGAGGCTTTCCAAGCTTTGAAGAAAGCCCTCATTACCGCACCGATTCTCCAAGCACCAGATTAGACCCTCCCTTTTGAGATTATGTGCGATGCTTCTGATTTTGCAGTGGGAGAGGTCTTAGGTGAAAGGGTTGATGGCAAACCTCATGTGCTACATTATGCCAACAAGACCATTACGGATCCTCAGCAAAACTACACGGTCACGGAAAATGAATTAGTTGCTGTAGTATTTGCTTTGGAAAAGTTTCGATCTTATCTTTTGGGATCCAAGGTTGTGGTGTTCACTGATCATTCAGCCCTTAAGCATCTTCTGGCTAAAAAGGACACCAAACCTCACCTAATTCGTTGGATTCTGCTACTCCAAGAATTTGACGTGGAAATTAAAGACAAGAAAGGAGTTGAGAATGTGGTAGCAAACCATTTGTCTAGGATCCCTATTGAGGCATCAAACCCCACTGGCAGTATTCAAGAGACTTTCCCTGATGAGTCTTTAATGGCCGTGGAAACTAAAACTCCTTGGTTCACTGACATAGTGAACTATCTGGTCACGGGCATCACCCCTAGTACTTGGGACAAGCAGAAGCGAGATAGGTTTATCGCCAATGCTAAATTTTATCACTGGGAGGAACCCAAGCTTTTTAGAATAGGCCCTGATCAGCTGTTTCGCCGTTGCATCCCTGATGAGGAACAAAAAAGTGTTCTGAGTTTCTACCATGACCACCACTGTGGGGGACATTTAAGTGGGAAGAAGACTGCTCATAAGGTTCTTCAGTCTAGTTTTTGGTGGCCCACATTATTCTGAGATGCACATACATATGTGGGCGCATGTCTACGTTACCAGCAGACGGGAACCATTGGAGAAAGGGATGAGATGCCCCAACAACCTATCCTCCCTGTTGAAATCTTTGATATTTGGGGCATTGACTTCATGGGTCCCTTTCCTGTGTCCTTCGGATATGAATACATCCTTGTGGCTATTGATTATGTATCAAAATGGATAGAAGCCATCCCCATGCGAACCAATGACCATTCTGTGGTCTTGGGCTTTGTTAAGGCTAATATCATTTCCCGGTATGGATGCCCAAGGATGATCATAAGTGATGGAGGACCTCACTTTAATAATGTACACTTCATTAGACTACTCCAAAATTTGGGAGTCAACCACATGATAGCCACACCTTATCATTCCCAAATGAGTGGGCAAGTTGAAGTGTTTAATAGGGAGATTAAGCGAATTTTAGAAAAAACTGTCAGGCCTGATCGGAAGGATTGGTCTAAAAAACTAAATGACGCTCTTTGGGCCTATAGAACTGCATATAAGACTCCCTTGGTCATGTCTCCTTTCCGTCTTGTCTACGAAAAAGCATGCCACCTTCCCGTTGAAATCCAACATAAAGCTTATTGGGCCATTAAAAATGTTAACTTAAATCTGGATAAAGCGGGAAAAGCACGTATGTTAGAATTAAGTGAGCTTGAGGAGCTTCGTAATGAAGCTTATGAAACTTCTCAAGCTTATAAGCAACGTACAAAAGTATTCATGACAAGCACATCATTAGAAAGACTTTTGAGCCCAACCAGTGGGTCTGGCTTTTCAATTCTAGACTTAAATTATTTCCTAGAAAGCTCAAGTCCCGTTGGGATGGGCCATACGTTGTTATCAATACCTTCCCTCATGGAGCTGTAGAGATCAGGAACCCTATTTAAAGTGCGAACTTTAAAGTAAATGGCCAGCAACTTAAACTGTATATTACTCTTTTAGATGGCCAGGTTTTGGATGCACTACAGCTTGAGGAGCCTTAGCTCCTCCCACTCTCCTCCTCAGGTGATATTCTTCTATGTCTATATTTTTCCAATGAGGACATTGTTGGTCTTAGGCATGGGGGGATATAACCTGAGAATGTTTATAGTGTTTATAGCATTTATAAATATTTGCATACATATTTATTTAAAAAAAAAAATTCTTTTCTTGAGCTGATTGGGTTAGTCCCTAGCAAAATACCTTTATTGGAGGTTTTTCTTCCGGAATTATTTCTTAAGTTTAGAATCCAGTACATTTATTTCATGTGCACGTAGACTTAGTAATGGATCCTTGGGGAAAACCAATATGCATTTGTAGTCTACTAAATCCTTGGATAGTTCATAGAGAGTCAGGCATACTATCTTCTAATAAATCCACCTCATTTTTGTGAGAAGTAGAGAGATTACTGGTGCGCTTAGTCTAGTGTAAGGACTCTTAAGTTCTGGATAATTAGATGATGATACTTCAGAGTTAGGCATAGTTTTCACTCTTTGTTCCTATGTGCATACTTTGAGTGAATTCCTGAGAGCCACCAAATAAGGCAGATACACAGAGATTGAGTCTTAATAAAGCTATAACTATGGTGGATGGTTACGACCGTCCTCTATAGAGTCCTTAGCTGAAGGAGGGTAATAGTCTCAAAGGTCAGAAATACGCCTGTCCTATCCATTCCTTTTCGGTGCCGAGAATAGGCACTTCCACCAAATAAGCCACACAACTTCCTCTTGACCATCATCATCCCTAATAATGCCTCTTAAATAAAAGTTTATATTGTGTTGTGATAGATTGAAAAAGAAACAAAATTAAGAAAAAAAAAAGTAGAAAAAGAAGAAATAGAAAGAAGAAAAAGAAGAAATAGTTATATTACAAAAAAAAAGAAAAAAAGTCGAAGTTTATGATGTACACTATTTCTGAGGCAACAGAACACCTATTATGCTCCACCAAATATGACCCATACCTACCTTCTAGTATTTCTGATCACCTGAATATTGGTTGAGAACTCCAACTTAGTTATGGAGTTATTAGGACTTTAATTGAAGTGTGGATGCCATGTGAGGTCACCAAATAATGAGTGTAATTTCTAATTCTGGTGAGATTCTTGATCTCAGAAAGAAAGAAAAGAGAGAGTGCCTAGGAACATCAAGAGAGCACAGTTGTGTAGCCTCTCTCAGAGTTGACTTATCTAATAGTCTAGAGAGCTAGAGTGTATAGTACTAGACTATATGTAGCACCAGTTGAGAGTGTGCCACCAAATACAAATCCATTCAACTTGATATCTCCTACCTAAGCCAAATGCCAGGGTCAAATTATAGATTATCGTCTACTTTATCCTTGACGGAAGTAGTTGCCTATCTCGATAGAAATTTTTGCCAAGGGTGATGTACGAACTCCCAATGTGAATCGACTCTTTCACTTGGATCTGTTACCTAGGCTATCAACACTTCACATTTGTTTGGATACCTAAAGTTTTGAAGTAAGAAAAGAAGAAATCTTCTGATTATTTCTATTATTTTTCATTTTTGCTAGGGACTAGCAAATCTTAGGCAAGGGGGTATTTGATGAGTCCATTAAAATGGACTAATATTAAGCCTAAGTATCTTTAATTGTACAGTTTAGGTGTGTTAATAATGGCAATTAAGTTGTAGAATATTTGTACACCTCATGATTTAGGTTTATAACATTCTATAACTTAATGATTTTATTATTTTTATGTGCAGGTAATAAAATGCAGAAAGAACAAGGGTGGGGGGATAAATTTCCCCAACAGTCGCAACTCTTTCCCCCCTCCCTCACCGCACATGGGGTTAATCTTCCGCCGGCCTTAAACTGATGAGGCCAGAAATAGTTAAGGGATTTGAAAACCCCTTAACTTACGCATGCGGGGAGAGAGAGGAATTAAAAAGAGAGGAGGTGCACTGGAGATGGGGCTTCATCTTCCTCCTGGCGGGGAACTACCTCGCGAACACTGTGGATTCAGGAACAGAAGAAGCGTGCACTGTGGCCTTCTTCCCCCTTGTGGGAAAAAACCTCACGCCAGCGCACCTCTCCCTCCAGCCACCGCAGGCACACACCAGTGCACCCTACCACTCATCTGCAAGCACCATCTTCCTGCCCGTGCGCACCAAGCCGCGCCTCTCCACCCTGCATCCACGCCATAGCAGGTGCATCCACCCAACCGTGCACTTCTCCCCTGCTGCAGGCACTCACGCACCGTGATAACACTGCATAAGGGGGTGATAATTATGTTGAATATGGCCCATCTTAAGAATAAACGGCACAACATAAGTAGAATGGGAGCATTGCATGCATCATGTACCAAGATTGCTTATAAAACTGTATTAATGGCCATTTGTGTAAGCATTTGTCAAAGCAGGCCTTAGATGAGTAATTGGACTGCACGGATGGATTTAGATTGACGAACGGAGTCCAACGGACTCAAGATCGGCTAAATCCGACATCCGAAGCTCCTACAATGGGCCCAAGAAGTTCTGACTGTTGATTTGGAGATCAACGACCCATATTGCGCCACGTCTGCCCCCGCTCCACCACATGCCACCTCTTCATCAAACCGAGATCAGATCTTGGCCATCGATGTTCGATCGAACGGCCGAGACTCGTGCGCCCGGCCGCAGTCGCCACGACAAAGCGTGGGCGTGGCGCAACGGCAGTGCGCACGCCTGCATGCACGCGACGTGGGTTCGAGCGACGCGGAGCCTGAAATTGAAGACGGAGGTAGCGTGCGGCGAAATTGGGCCGCCTAATCGGCAGCGGTCGGCCGAGATTTCGCCACGCGGTGCAACCACAGCTCACGGGCGCCCACGCACGCACGTACGCTGGGTGATGATGCCCGTGCACACGTGCGCTCGAGGCGCGATCCCATCGCAACCGAGGAGAGATCTCAGCCATCTGACCTTTGATTGGATGGCTCTCACGTAGCTGCCGCAGATCGCACGAGAAGAAGAAACAAGGCAGGCAGCTGATCGACAGCTGGAGGGCTTCACCGACGCTTTTGGGAGTGGTTTTAGCAACGCTCTGGATATCGCTAAATCCCCTTCTTCTTTTAGGAAGCCCTTAACCCTATTTAAACCCCCTCCAACCACTCATTCAAGGCATTCACTCCCCTTCCAACTACTCCACCCTTCTCTTAGCTAGCTTTAGGTCCTCTTGTAATCGCCGGAGACGACGAGCCGTCGACGGAGCCTCCTCCACCGCTGTGGCTGCCTTGTCACTCTCCACCCTCTCTCTCTCTCTTTTAAGCTTTCCATTACTTTTGTTTGAAGCATGTATTTAATGTTGTAAGCTATGAAATACAAGTACATGATTAATGAAGTTATTTTCTGTTCAATTGTCACTTTAATTTTCGTTCAAGTTGCATGATCATACAAGGAACTTTCTAACCCTAAACTTTCTCTCTCTATCTCTCTCTCGCTTTTCAAAACCGCATCTTTCGTAAGCAAAACTCAATACTTTCCGTAACAACAAGTGATAAGCAAAAATCTGATTTTCACGCCTCCCTGAGACAAACACTTGGACTCACCTCCGTTTACTTATTTTAAAACCGATGTTGCAAGTGCGACTATAACGACACTTCTTAACGCACACGCACAACAGCACGTCAGTTTTTTGCGCCGTTGCCAGGGAGGCAACGGATTTGTTTTATCACCTCCATTCCACATTCATCATCACATCATCTAATGCCCTATTTTCCTTTTTACTTGATGGTTGTAGGAATTCGACGCGTGGACGGCGAAGCGACGCATCCCACGACGGTAGCAAGGGAGTAGGTACTACGAGGATCGATAGTGAGTAATCTTTCTCTCATGATTGTTTTCTTGCGTGAAAAAACTAAAAAAATTGTAAAAACTGAAAAAAATTGGCGTGGTGTATGATTGCTTGACCCACATCCTTAACACATCACCCCACAAAAAAATGTACACTCTAACATTCTGAATAAATTCTTGGAGTGCACTTTTCTTTTTCTTGAGTGGTGTTTGCGAAGCCACCGTGAGTTGACCTGGGCAGCACCACTCAACCCTAAAACCGACTCATCTAATAGAAGCTGCATGATCATTAGGATGAGTACATTAGGGTTTTAGAGCCTCTATAGAATAAAAGGAAATTTACTTTCACCGAGTTATGTGTAGAACTTGACGTGCCCACTGAAACTTGTTTGAAAACATTAAGACACGTCAACCCTAAAAAGTACTAAAGTAAGGATGAAGCACTAAAAGACACCGCATCTTAACAAATCCTTGCTTGAAAACCATGTTTTGCTAGAAGCACACACCTTGAAAGTGGAAAATTAAGAGGCACCACCCCAATCAACGCCTCATCACATAACCCTAATCACAAGCGCTATCCTAGCCCTTTAAAACTGAGTAGATGTGCCCTAGGCAGGACTGAGTTAAGTCTCAAAAGGTGAGGTTTTGTTCGTTAGGCACTTAACTTTCATTCCCTTGGTAGAATCTGGTGACTAGGCTGCGGGGCAGTGTCAAACGACCGCGGTTGTGGGGTCTATGGAACTGGAGGCGTAAGCCAAACGAAGAACCTTCCCTTCAATCCCCTCGTAATAAACCTAGCCAGATTAGCCTTGGGAAGGGGAGTCCAGTGCTTACGGACTTAATCACCCTTTGTGAGATTTCTAAGTCTCCTAAGGAATACACCATAAGGGCTAGGCTTGTGTGCTTGATTGAAACACATTTCTCGCATCTGTCGCCCTCCGCATCCCCTCCTGCTCTTCTCTAGTGTATGCACGGGAGACGCTCACTGCATCCCGAGTTATGTGTTTTGGGGCAGGGATCTAGGTGACGTAATTCTGTTAACATGGCTGAACCTAGGGTAGATGAGGCTGAGGATCAACCCCCACCTGACGCTATGGCCATCATCCAAGCTCAAGTCAATGCTAACCACCGGCTTCAGCAACAACAAATCCACACCATCATGCAAGCCATACAATGGTTACAGAACCCACAAGAACAACCACCACCACCTTTCCAAGACATACCAGGGCAACCACCACTTGATTTACTGCCATTTCAGGATCAGCCAAGGCCCCTCCGCGATTTCTATAATCCCTCTGCTATTAGAGTCGAGCCACACCTTAGGATCCCCAAGGGGGGAGATGATTTTGAGCTGAAACCAAATGTCTTAAGTTTGATCTAGAGCCACTTTTATGGAAGCTCAAATGAGGACCCCTTTCAGTACCTAGAGGATCTCGACCGCATAGCATGAACTGTGAAACCTAGGAACATTAGCCCTGACATTGTTCTAATCAAGATGCTTCCCTTCTCATTAAGAGACAAGGCTTCTCATTGGCTTAGAACCCTAGGTAGACCCATCACCACCTGGGAAGAACTGAGGCATGCATTTTTAAGGAAATTCTTCCCCATAGGAAAGACCAATGCCCTCAGAAGAGCTATCACTACCTTTACACTCCAGGGTGGGGAATAATTTCATGAGGCGTAGGAAAGATTTAATGAACTCTTGAGGAAATGCCCACACCACGAAGTACCAAGGTGGCAATTGGCCCAGATCTTCTACCATGGTCTGGATAGCAACCTACGGAACTTTATCGATGCCTCATGTGGGGGAAACTTTCTGAATAAAGACGAGGAGAGCACGTTTGAGATCTTTGAGTCTATGAGCGAGAATTCTCTCAACAATGCCTCCATGAACAAGTTTAACAGGTCCAGTCAACCACGTGGCGGGATTTATGAGGTACAAGTAAATTCTGGAATGGTTGACATGGACATCATTGCCAAGAAGTTAGATCAAGTGGAATTGGTGGACAAAAAGATTGATGAGCTACTGAACTAGACCAGGAACCCCTTGCAGACTTTCTCCCTAGCAAAAGGAGCACATATGTTGACCTGGTCTAGCCCTTTACCCAGCTGAACCTGGAACAACCCCTAACCACGTTCCACGGAGGGACCTTTGCTCCCTCGACCCTTGATTACTCCCTTCCCTCTTCATCAACATCAGCTATCCTAGAAGATGTGCATGCTGTCCAGGGTTATGCGAAACCTGACCCTTTCTCCAACACTTACAACACTGGCTGGCATAACCACCCCAACTTTGGTTGGACAAACCAGAAACCACCGCACTTCCAAAACCAGCCTAGGCCAAACCAGTAGCCACACTTGCCCCCTTATCAGCAAGGACCACCATTTAGACCCCAATATAATTAGAATGGGGCGGCCCCTCCCCCACAAAACCAAATGGATACCCTAATAAAGATGATGGCTGACATGAACCAGAAACATCAGGAGGAAATGGCCTTGGTAAAGGGACAGTTAAGCCAACTCTTGGACTGTAAACAACAAGGATCCCTACTTTCCCAACCACAATTGAACCCGCGAAACATAATTAACAGAGGCCCCAATTCGCAAGGGTTCCAAAGAAACCCTGGGTAGGCTCACATGGTCCAGCCAGCCCTGCAAACACCTCCTAGGTTTGGTGCTTCTCTGTCCTCGTCTTCTCAAGGATCAACCCATGGCCCCAATGCCTCTACGAATGTGGTGACCTTAAGAAGCGGCACCAAAACCCAAGATCCCAAATGGCCGACTCTCCCCGAGAGTTCACCCGTTGAAATACCTGACTTAGAAGTGGCACCAACCAAGGACCCAGACATGGAACCAATCCACATTCAGACACCCTACCCTGAGGCCTTGGAAACAATCAAGAAAAAGAAGAATGCTGTGGAAACTGAGGAGCTGTTGGAAATCTTTAAGCAAGTATAGATTAATATTCCGCTCCTTGAAGCCGTTAAACACATCCCTGCTTACTCCAAGTTTATAAAGGATGCTTGTACACCCAAGCGTAAGCCGAGACCTCAAGCACCTAGGAAGGTTGTACTCTCTGAGCAAGCTAGTTCCGTAATATCAAGCAACCTTCCACTCAAGCGAACTGACCCAGGGGCGCCCCTGATTTCCTACAATATCGGGGACATGACGTTTGATAGAGCGCTCCTGGACCTAGGTGCTTCTATCAATCTGATTCCGACAACCCTGTACCACCAATTTGGTTTTGGGGAGCTGACACCAACCCCTATCACCATCCAGCTGGCTGATAGATCAGTGAAAACCCCGAAGGGGGTTATCGAGGACGTGATTGTACGGGTCAAGGACTTCTATTTCCTGGTCGACTTTTTGGTGCTCGACATGGAAGTCCCTGAAAAATTACAGAATGCACCCATAATATTAGGTAGACCTTTCTTAGCTACGACTAAAGCAAACATTGATTACGACATGGGATGTATGGAAATCACCTTCGGGGATAGGAAAATGCAATTGGATATCTTCCGGGCGATAAAGTCTTTTGATTGTGATTGCATTGAGGAACATGATCCCATGGAAACTCCAATCGAGGAATGCCTCACCCTCAGTTCTGTATCAGACCACCAAACCTGTAGTGACTATTCTGACCTGTTGCCATCATTACCTGTGGACCTCTGTAAGGCTGAGTACCATCACACAACACCATTTGAAGAGATCAATGTTGATCAACTCTTGCCCTTTCCCTTCCCATCGACTGTGGTTCCACCCGCACCTGAACTTAAACCATTGCCCGAGAATCTCAAGTACGTCTTCTTGGGACTTGACCAGACCTTCCCAGTGATTATTAATTCTCGTCTAACCAAGGATTAGGAACTCAGGTTGACTGCGACCCTTTCAGAACATCGGGCTGCCATTGGTTGGACCATTTCGGATTTAAAAGGAATTAGCCCCACCTATTGCACCCATATGATTTACCTAGAGAATGGGGCCTGACCTTCCCGCCAGATGCACAGACGTTTAAACCCAAACATGTGGGAGGTCGTTATAAAAGAAATTATCAAGTAGCTTGACGCTGACATCATCTACCCTATCTCCGATAGCCCCTAGGGTAGCCCCACTCAAGTGGTTCCAAAGAAAGCTGGGCTCACCATTGTCACCAATGATCGTGGCGAATCCATCCCCACCTGCACCACCACCGCATGGTGGGTGTGTATTGATTATAGGAAGCTTAATGAAGCCACTAAGAAGGATCATTTCCCCTTGCCATTCATTGACCAAATCCTTGAAAGATTGGCAGGGCAGAAGTATTTTTGCTTCCTGTATGGATATTCAGGATATAACCAAGTCGCAATTGCTCCAGAAGATCAGGAAAATACCACATTCACTTGCCTGTATGGCATGTCTACATTCCGTCAAATGCCATTCGGGTTATGCAACGCACCTGCGACCTTGTAGCATTGCATGCTAGCCATTTTTTCAAAAATGGTGCGTGAGTACTTAGAGGTATTTATGGATGATTTCTCTGTATTCTGGAATTCATTCGACCATTGTCTGAGCAACTTGGAGAAAATCCTAAAATGATGTATCGAGGTTAACTTGGTGTTAAGTTGGGAAAAGAGCCATTTTATGGTTCAAAAAGGAATTGTCCTCAGTCACATCGTATCGCATAGGGGCATCGAGGTAGATCGAGCTAAGGTTGATTTAATTTCCAAACTTCCTCCACTTAGTTCGGTCTGACAGATTCGATCCTTCCTAGGACATGTTGGCTTCTACCGAAGGTTTATTAAAGACTTTTCCAAGCTTTCCAAACCCTTGACCGACCTTCTAGCCAACGACGCCATATTCCACAAGTCTCCTGATTGCATCCAGGCTTATCACACCCTTCGGGACTTAGTCTCCACCGCACCTGTACTTCAATCCCCAGACTGGTCCCAGGACTTTGAGATTATGTGTGATGCATCAGATTTTGCCATAGGCATTGTCCTAGGACAAAGGCAAGACAAGAAGCCCGTGGTGATCTACTACGCGAGCAAAACATTGGACGAGGCCCAACATAATTATACTGTCACAGAGGAGTTGCTCGCTGTAGTCTTTGGACTTGAAAAATTCCAATCGTACTTGCTGGGATCCCATGTGACTATTTACACTGACCATTCAGCCATCCGACACCTGTTGGCCAAAAAGGATGCAAAGCCCAGGCTCATCAGATGGATCCTGCTTTTGCAGGAATTTGACCTGGAAATCCGTTACAAGGCCTGATCGAAGAATGTGGTGGCTGACCACTTGTCGAGACTTCATCCTGACCACATTGGACCCTCCCTACCTCTATCTGACGCCTTCCCTGATGAACACATCGTAGCCGTGCAAGACAAGAAAATGCCATGGTATGCTGACTATGTCAATTGCCTAGTTGTAGGACAAACCCTGCATAGCTGGTCCAGACAGCAACGGGACAGGTTCTTGGCTGAGGCCAAGCACTATTTCTGGGATGATCCCATGCTAGTTTGCCTCTGTGCTGATCTGATCATCAGGAGGTGTATCCCCGAAGACGAAGTTCAGAGTGTGCTTTCCTTTTGTCATGACCAAGCGTGTGGCGGCCACTTCTCTGGAAAGAAAATAGCTGCAAAAGTTTTGCAGTCTGGATTTTACTGGCCGTCCCTATTTAAGGATGCACACATCTTTGCCAAGACTTGCTCACGCTGCCAAACGCTAGGGACCATGACCAAGAAAGATATGATGCCCCTTAAGCCCATTTTAATTGTCGAAATCTTCGACGTTTGGGGTATCTATTTTATGGGCCCCTTTCCACCATCCAACGGCTTCGAGTACATCCTGGTCTCGGTAGATTATGTTTCCAAATGGATTGAAGTCATCACCACCCAACGATGCGATCACAGGACTGTCATGGACTTTGTTAAGAAGAACATCTTTTCCCAGTTTGGAATACCTAAAGCCATGATCAGTGATGGTGGAAGCCACTTTATCCATTCCCAATTCCGTGCCATACTTAGAAAATATGGGGTAAACCACCGCATTGCCACCCCATATCATCCACAAACAAATGGGTAGACTGAGGTCTCCAATAGACAAATCAAGAACATTTTACAGAAGACTGTGAGACCTGACAGGAAAGACTGGTCCATACGACTTGATGATGCCCTGTGGGGATATAGGACCGCTTTCAAGACCCCGATAGGCATGTCACCTTATCGCCTGGTCTTTGGCAAAGCCTGCCATCTTCCTGTCGAATTGGAACACCGGGCTTACTGGGCTGTCAAGAAATGTAACATGGATCCCCAGTTAGCCGGTGCACAGAGAACGCTCCAATTATCTGAGCTCGAAGAAATTCGTCGGGACACCTTTGACAATAGTCGACTGTATAAGGAGAAAATGAAAGCCGTCCACGACCGACTCATTCATAGAAAAACCTTTGAGCCTAACCAACAAGTCTGGCTGTTTGACGCCCGCCTAAAACTCTTCCTGGGGAAACTCAGGTCCAAATGGACAGGACCATTTCGGGTGGTTAAGCCCTACTCTAATGGGGCGGTTGAAATTGCTAATCTTAACACAGGGCACACTTTTGCAGTTAATGGTCAAAGATTGAAGCATTTCCTGGCCCAGGTTCCCCCTAAGGAAAGTGTCACCCTCGTTGAGGGCTGACACCGAGCACCGCCCATCTAGAGGCGTTAAACTCATCGCTTCCTAAGAGGCAACCCAGAGGTTTCAGACTGATCTAGTAGTTTACGTCACTCAGGTACTATCTTTTTGAACCCTTTTGCATCCATGTACTTGCCAATGAGGACATTATCCAACTTAAGCATGGGGGGGTGGTAAATTGCATAATCCTGAGCTCATTTAATTAGTCTGAGTAAATAAATAAGAAAAAAAAATTGAATTTAGTAAGAAAACTTAGGCATTAGAAACTTATCAATAGTGGGAAATAATACAACAAGAACATAAACACTTAGACTTTTCAGACCTTCAGGCTTAATCAGCCTTAGTGTCCATTAAAATATGGATTTAGCTTCGAATCCTTGCAACCTTAAGCTATTCTAATCCACCTACTAAATAAGGTGATAAGTATACGACTTATCAATTCACCCTCTAACTCAGAAAAACCTTGAGTCTAAGCATCTGCACACATTTTTGCACAGACTCACTTCTCGGAGATTTTGACAGAAATTGGGTAGCTAATGAACTCTCTAGGGTGGTATGGCTGGCAAGTTGTCGTGGGTAACAGCCATTGGCAGGTTGTCCAGAACCCAGCCACAGGCCATTTCTTCTTCATTGCCTCTAGGTACATTTGAGATCTGGGAAGCCACCTATGAAAAAAAAAAAATGAAGAAGAATAAAATAGAATAAACCACACTTCATAGCACAAGTATGGCTGGCAAGTGATCGTGGGTAACAGCCCATTGGTCGGTTGTCTATAGCCCAGCTCAATAACTGCACAAAAAAAGACCAAAACACTTAAGGAAGAAGCGGGGAAGTAGTACAAGCCAGGGAGATATACACTGGAAAAATGCTTGTGTTGACCCCAATTAAAACAAACGTATGGAGAAAGCTACCAATCGAACAATACACCTTCAGGCAAATTTATTTCCTTTTCCGGTCACCTAGAGGCGTAGAAACCCGAAGTTTGTCTCAATTACCGTTAAGTGAGTCTATCACAACATTCACACCAAGATGCTTAGCACTTAGGGTTTTAACCGAGTTTTGGGTGGGTTGGGTAGTCGTAAAAAGTTACCAACCTACACTGAATTCCGAAAAAAATTCTAAAAAAATATATATATACATATGTATAGTTATATACATTAAAGAAAGGATTCGGCCGATTCGTATTTTGGCAAACACCCGGGCGCTGCTTAGTCTTTGTAGATTAAGATGTTCGTATATTTCCTCTTATTGACAAGTAACGAAGTGTCAAAGCAATTACTTCTTAAATTTTGAAAGGAAATAAAGGCTAGAATAAACCTTGCTAGGAACTAGCAAGGAGTAAGCATGGGGGTATGATAACACTGCACAAGGGGGTGATAATTATGTTGAATATGGCCTATCTTAAGAATAAAAGACACAACATAAGTAGAATGGGAGCATTGCATGCATCATGTACCAAGATTGCTTATAAAACTGTATTAATGGCCATTTGTGTAAGCATTTGTCAAAGCAGGCCTCAGATGAGCAATCGGACCGCACGGATGGATTCAGAACGACGAACGGAGTCCAACGGACTCAAGATCGGCCAAATCCGACATCCGGAGCTCCTACAATGGGCCCAAGAAGTTCTGACCGTTGATCTCGAGATCAACGGCCCATATTGCGCCACGTCAGCCCCCGCTCCACTGCACGCCACCTCTTCATCAAGCCGAGATCAGATCTCGGTTGTCGATCTTCGATCGAACGACTGAGACTCGCACGCCCCCCTGAAGTCACCGCGACAAAGCGCGGGCGTGGTGCAACGGTTAGCGCGCACGCCCGCCCGCATGCGACGTGGGTTTAAGCTGCGCGGAGCTTGAAATTGAAGACGGAGGTAGCGCGCGGTGAAATTAGGTCGCCCGATCAGCAGTGGGCAGCCAAGATTTCGCCACGCGACGCAACCACAGCTGACGGGCGCCCACGCGCATGCGCACGTCGGGCGATGATGCTCGCACACACGCGCACCAGAGGCGTGATCCCAGTGCAGCTGAGGAGAGATCTCAGCCGTCCGATCTTCTATAGGACAGCTCTCACGCAGCAGCCGCAGATCGCACGAGAAGAATAAACGAGGCGGGCAGCTGACCGATAGCTGGAGGGCTTCACCGTTGCTTTTGGGAGTGGTTTTAGCGACGCTCTGGACGTCGCTAAAGCCCCTTCTTCTTTTAGGAAGCCCTTAACCATATTTAAACCCCCTCCAACCACTCATTCAAGGCATTCACTCCCCTTGCAACTACTCCACCCCTCTCTTAGCTAGCTTTAGGCCCTCTTGTAATCGCCAGAGACGACGAGCCACCGACGGAGCCTCCTCCACCGCCGTGGCTGCCTCGTCGCTCTCCACCCTCTCTCTCTCTCTTTTAAGCTTTCCATTACTTTTTGTTTGAAGCATGTATTTAATGTTGTAAGCTATGAACTACAAGTGCATGATTAATGAAGTTATTTTCCATTCAATTGTCACTTTAATTTCCATTCAAGTTGCATGATCAAACAAGGAACTTTCTAACCCTAAACTTTCTCTCTCTCTATCTCTCTCTCGCTTTTCAAAATCGCATCTTTCGTAAGCAAAACCCCAAACTTTCCGTAACAACAAGTGATAAGAAAAAATCTGATTTTCACGCCTCCCTGAGACCGACACTCGGACTCACCTCCGTTTACTTATTTTAAAACCGACGTTGCAAGTGCGACTATAACGACACTTCTTAACATACAGCAGACGCTGCACCGCTCACGCACCGCACAGCAGGCGCCCGCACGGCCTACAGGCCGCCCCCTGCTCACCGCGCCTGCATGCCAGCGCGCCTCTCCCCCCAGCCACTACAGGTGCAAACCAGCGTGCCCTATCGCTCGCCCCCTTCAGTGCCATTTGCAGGCACACCGCTTCACCAACAGCCCGCACTTCTCCACCCTGCAGGCATGCCCGGAACCACCCACCGCAGGCAGCCCGCTCCACCGCTCATCTGCAGGTGCTACCTCCACCATCTGAAGGCGCAAACCAGCGTACACACTCCTGCACACCAGCGCACGCACGCCCGCACGCTTGCACAGCCGCAGGCAGCACTGTGGTAGCTCTGCCTTCTTGTTCAACAGGCCGGAGCTTCGGCCACCGCCACCGGCCACCTCTGGCCACCTCCGTCGCCACCGCTGCCACCACCGGAGAGCTCTCGACCTCGCCATCCTCTTGAGCCTCGCAACAACCCCCGCGGTGCTCTCCCTCTCTCGTAAGTAGGAGAGAGGAAAAAAGCCCTGTTTTCCCCCAAATAAAATTTACATTCAATGCCATTGCCACCTAATTTGATTTTATTATTATTATTATATTGTGGCAAAATTGCGTTCAAACACTCATAGTTCTTTATAATTGCATGGTATTGATTTTAACTAGTTTAAAGGTTGATTTTGGGCCTAACTTAAGTACTAATTGTCTTTAGTACACATCACGTGAAAACTGCATGAATTCATCCAAAATTTATTGAGGATTTCTGTAAGGGAAAACTGCACCTATACCATTATCTTTTTAAGTTATTGCAAATCTACTTTCCTTCACATTTTAAGTCAGATTTGAACAGGGATTTCGCACTATCTGAAATAACATTAAATAGTTAAGTATTGATTGCATCATTGCCTCCCTGTGGACATGACCCTCTCTTCTATGAGTGGTTATTTTCATTGTTTTTGATTAGTTGATATTTCCAGCACTTAAATACTATAACGCTAAGCGAAAAGTCGACTATCACTCAGCTTATGCTTAGGAGTGCACAACTCCTTGAGAAATCTTGCATAAGTTGGAATGTGTTTGATAGCATCTAGGAGTGGGATATTAATATGTACCTATTCAAAAATCTCAACTAAATCCTCATCTAATGTAACAGGTTGCTTTTGTTTCCTAGTCTTCTTCAAAGCTTTTAGGAATAGGACTTGAATTTCCTATTCTACTGAGGTATTACCCTGAACTTGCGAATTAGCAAGAATTGCAGGATTAGGTTCTGTGCCTCTCACAGGTGTAGAAACTGAGGCCGTTCTAGATGTACTAGGTCTTGGGATCGATTTCATGGATCTACTAGATCCTTAGTGGAAGTCCTACGGTGGGTTGTAACAGAGTTAATACCCACATGTGAAGAAGTTGGTGAATAAGAAGATGCCTGATTTTGGAAAGATGGATTAGAGAGTAGAGGCTGGTCGCCTTGAGTCGAAAAACATTGTTGCTAATTTTGATACTCGTAATCATGAGTAGCAGAGGGTGGATTCTGATTCGAATTTTGATTCGAGGGTATTTGATTAAAGAAATGGACTAATCCCTAATTCGGATGTTGAAATCCTAGGTGTGGTCTCTACTGGATATTCCTAGGGTTTATAACTAGCTAGGATGGAAGGGCCCCTAGCTGACGAGACTTAGCTAACTGCAAGATTTGGCCCCTGAGATCAGCCAGTTCTGCCAAACATTGCCATTGTACCTCGGCAAGAGCCTCAGCGTTATATCACTGGCTCTCAGTCACAACTGGCAAAATCTAATCGAGCTGCGAGTCTCTACTTGGCCCTGTGAAGTTCTGTGAACCCGAGTAAAATAGCCTCGCATTTGGTTGTTGAAACAGCAATGAAGGTGGGTTTTGCCGGGTCTGAGTCGGATATGATGGTCTTTGTAAATGGTCAAACCAAGAGAAATTAGGGTGATTATGCCATCTAGGATTATAGGTATTCGAATATGGTTTGATCTTGGTGCGTATCCCTAAATGGCATTCAAATTAAAAGGATAAGGCATGTTTTCTGCAAAAGTAGGAAGTGGGGACAGAGGTAGGACAGATGTGGGAACAAAGGTCCCTCCTTGGGTTATTGCAGGAGTAGATAGAAAACCCAAGGAAGATGGATCTCTAGAATCCAGATTATTCACAAATTCCCTTCCTATTGGAATTTGCAGAACAGGTAAATGCGTGGGATTCTGTGTAGTGAGAAGAGGCGTAAGAGATTTCATCGTGTTTCTGACCTCGTCGAGATGCTTCACTACGATATCGACTTTGTCTAGTTTCTCTACTATAATCTCCAAATCCTTCGAATTGGATAGATTCCCGATCTCGTGAATGCCCTTTTGCAGGTTTTGATGCGCTATATTGGTGCCCTGCGTGAATTGCGACATTGATGCATTGTTGATCGAGTTTTCCACCATCCCTTCAAACAATTCTGAGGTGGATTCTACGTCGTGATTCAAGAAAGTCCCCCCATAAGAGGCTTTGACTAGATTGCGAATGCCACCTCTTGCAATCCATAGTAAATGATGTGCATTAGTTGCCAACTAGGGATGTCATGATGTGGGCAACTCCTTTGCAATTCATGGAAGCATTCCCATGCTTCATGAATTGGTTCTCCTTGATTCTGAGTAAAAGTTGTAATGGCTCCTTAATGCATTGGTGCGACCAATAGGGAAGAATTTCTTCAAAAATGCAAATTCGAGTTCAGCACAAGTTGAGATCGGTTGTGCTATAGTTCTATACCAGTAGGCAGCCTTGTCCTTAAGGCTGAAGGAGAACATCTTCATCAATAGGGTTTCTCAGCTTTGATTTTGAGGACCAAGAGTCTGAGGTAGATTTTTTAGATCATTGTGTTGGAATGGATCCTTGAACGCAAATCTGTGAAAGTGTGGAATTAGACCTATAATGTTTGGCTTTAACTCTGGGTCATTTTCCCCAACGAGAATCCTAACATTAGGCTCTACTTGTGCATTAGATGGATTATAATAGTCACAGAGTAGAGGCCTAGGATGAGGGATCAGTAAATCAGGGTTTTCAAAACCCGCCTTAGGTCGAGGTAGAGGATGGGTTTGTACATTCTGCAAATTCTGAAAAGCAGCCGTCAACAGATTAATTTGACGGTTCTGCTCGAGCATCTAAAGATTCTGGTTCAGGAGCACCTCATGGACATCAAAAGGAAGCATCTCCTCTTGACCAGAAGAAGAGGGGATCTCGGGATTCTAGTTCTGCGTATGGCCCAAAGGATCAAATGTAGAAAAAGCAGATGAATCAGATGGAAAAATTATTGGTTGCCTTAGTGCAACCGGCTTAGGAATACTTGTCAACGGAGATACAAGTGGTGGTTTCAGGGATTGCCTCCCGAGCATAAACCAAAAGAATATGCAAAAACACACTCACACCATTGAAAACAATGGCAAACAAGACTCAAAAACAACACAAAAAGCTGGTTTTTCTCTTCTTTCAAAGGAAAGAAGAGAGTCCTAGAATACGCAAAAATAATTTGGATGCAAACAAGTATAATATCAGTATCAAAATATACATCCTAAACCTGTGTCTACGCAACTGCATATCCTTAAGGCTCAAAGGTCTAAGGTCTAGGATCGAGACCGCTCACTACAAGCTCCTCGGGGCTTAGTAATGAGATAGACTTGTTGATCTTCGACCAAAGTCCTAAGAGGTGCAAAGAGGAGGGGTAGAAAAATCAGACTCATGTGACTCTAGTGATCGCACTATGTGCATGATAGCATGCAACAGACGAGATCGTAAAAACCAGCATGCATTATGCAAACAGATTGCGTCACAAATTTTAATTGCCCTCTTTTTACTTAATCTTTTCACAAAAATGACAGAAAGAAGTAAGGTGACCACTTTTTAGGTAATTTCAAACAAAAATATGGTTTTGTTTATTTTCCAATGACAGGGATCTGCACGGGTTTTGCGCATGTTTTCCCACTGATGCGAGAAAAATAGTAGAAAAATCCCGAGTCAGATTTCGTAACTAGTAGATAATGCGCTCCTAAGAGTGTATGCCTAAAACATGCTGCTGCTAGTCAGAAAGATATGCGTATTTTTCTATTTATTTAATTTTCTCTAATCTAAATGTAACAATACAAGCTACACTAAAGACTAAGGAAAGAATAATCACAATGGTATGTATAGTGGTCGAAAAAATAAAAATAGAAAACCCGCCTCCTTTCCTGAGAATACCTGCAGAGGTAACCCTGTAAAGAAGATAGAAAATAAAACAAAACAAAACAAATTAGTAGAAAGTAATATGTACAAAACAAAAATAGTAATGGCAAATATAAATTACAGTTATCTCCCTGGCAACGGCTCCATTAAAATGGTTGTTTAAATCCTTAACACAATAAATTAAGTTATCTAGCTTTAATTAAATGCATGAGAAAGTAACATAGGCTAACTCGAATTAATGTTGGTTGTGTAGTATAGGGTCAAGTTAACCTAACATTTTAGATTTTAAGTTCTTTTTAACTTATTGAGTACAGGTCGTTCACTGGGAGGCCTAACTTAATCTTAATTCACCATTAATTGCTAAGGAATAATTAAGATCTAGTTAATTGATTAAATATTAAATTACAATACTTTAAGCCTATGAACATTGCACAAAAATTAATCAAATTAGCACATGTAGCATTCCATGAATAGAGAACATATTTACACATGTGATTTGTCATTAAAAACCAAGTAAACATGTTTATTACAACCATTATATCTAATTACAAAAGATTAAGGCAAGAAAAAACTATTCAAATGAGTACAAATGCCTTCATCATTTAAGCTCAAAATATTAAAAGTGAGTATTTCAATAAAGGTACAAATCAAACATCTAATAAGAAGATTAGACGTCTTAAAAGTAAAAATTAGAAGTCTAAAACTATAGCAAGACGTCTGACTTTCTCTTTATTTTCACTCTTTTCTTCTTAATCTTCAACCCTTTTCTCCTTTGTTATTTCTCTGTTGTTACTCTCTCTCATTGCTCTCTCTCTCATTCCCACTCTTTTCCTTTACTCTTTGTCATTGTTTACTCTTCCTATCTTTCTTTATCTTTACCGTGCTTAATGTCTGCACTTAACCAAATTACAAAAATTTGGTTTTCTAATTGGCGGCTTGGACCGATCGGGGATACACAACACCCCCTAAATGGTGGGACCAGACCCTACTAGGTTCGAGCCTAGTTTTACTTAGGTGTTTTATTTTCCAATTCAAGTTCATGCACAGTATCCGGCCTCCCAGACCCACACACGCCACTCGGGCCCACGCTCACGCCCACAGGTGCACACACACACATGCACATGCACAGGCACGTGCATCGCACGCACCCGCACCCAAGTTCTCTTAATCTACGCCCAGCGCTGACAACCAAGAAGGCTAATGCACCTTTTCATTTTATACCATGTCGTGTGCTCTAGGTTTTCCGAGGTAGGACTATATTTCCCAGGTTCTGGCCAAACTTCGGTCAGCGATTCCAGCTGACTCACTAGATGATTTCGATTGAGCAAAGGCTCGAACAAAAGTCCTTTGGACACTCTACAAGCATGTAACACCAATTTAGTGTGCGAGTGAGGTTAAGCCCTTTGATTTGAAGGGCGAAGATGGAAGGTTCACCATGGCCATTATGGCCTGCAGAAGTGAAATCCAGGTCTAAGAACCTGTAGGAGTGTCTGACCTCCATATGAGGTCCATACACTATTCAGTAGGTGTTTCCGCATCTAATGGTGAAGAAAGAAGGTCCTATGTAGCTTTAGGAAGAGGAGGAAGCTCATGAGCTTCGTTAAGGAGCTTCAAAGCTCCATTTTGAGCTCTAAACAGCTCAACAAAGAGCTAAACACCTCAGGAAAAGATTTAAATAACCTTTGCAAGGTGTTATGATTCTATCTGGGTGAATTTAGCATTCAAATCTCACCAAAAACATATTGAAAGCAATATGGGTTCAAAAATGACCAAAATTGGACAATGATCTAGCTTGCCCTTAAACCTCAATAAAACAACTTCTGATCGATTCTATCAACCTCTAAATCATCCTAGTGATCATTTCAACTCAATAAACATCAATTTTTCCCAAGAATTCCCTACTGGCGACCTTCGGCTGACTGAAATGCCCCAATAGTTGACTTTCCAAATTAATCATTCTTTGATCAAATCACAGCTCTGGATCGCCACTAAATAGCCTCACGAATGTAGTTAGAGCTTCAAAAATAGGTTTTGATCAAGTTCCCTAGGGTTTCCAGACTCGTCACCTGAGATCTAAATGGGGTTTGTTCGTCAGAACAAACTAAGGAATCTCCAAATGCAATAGAAGATAGGATGAATTTAGCATGTTGTACTCTTGCTTCTAGACCTTAATTCAAGGTCAAAAACCTATCGAACAGGCTCCTCCTAGCAATAATTAATTTGATGATTTAACATTTGGAGCCCAATTTGGACATCCATCTTCTCCAACTCTGTCGGAGTTGAAGAAGACGGATGTCTAAATTGAGCTCCAATTGTTAAATTATCAAATTAATTATTGCTACATAATCCTTTAGTCCAAAATAATTAGTCTGGAGCTCTGCATGAAGTTTCAAGGGCTGAAGTGGAAAATGGACTCGCCAAAGCTCTGGTGAGTCCATTTCTGATGGATTGGAGTACAGAACTCCCTAATTCAGACCATGTACTTGCTCAGAAGTTTCCTGAGGTCATACAGAACCTCAAGAAGGCTACAATTAACTCAATTGTTAGATTAAAACATGGATTTGCATTGAATTGCAAGAAGAAGCAAAACTGAGTTTGCTTGAACTCACAGCGGTCCCTTTCGCTCAATTGAGTGAAGGGAATTAATAATAAGTGTCTAGCGATGATTTATAGATGATTAATTAGATGAATTAACCCCTCTAAGCTCACCATGGACAGCGGCACAGAGGTTGGCATGGAAATTAGGCATTTACTAATTTGGCGATTATTGATCTAATTAGATACAGGATCGGGGAACTTAGATTACGGAGAGGTGATGGAGGGCCCCAGCGGAGGTGTTCTAAACTTAGTTACCTCCATCATGGATAGTGGTGGTCGCCAGTGAATGTGAAGATGAACTAGGCTTTTCAACTGCTAATAGTGAGGGAAAAATAGTGTTATGGAATCATGATAAGGAGAGGAAGGTGATCGATGCATAAAATGACAAAAGAGTGGCTCAGATGGGCTCAAAGAGCTTGCTAGAGCTAAGGAAGATGGCATACAATTTGAACATTTAAACCTAACTAACTACCTAATCTACTGAACTAGGCTATTCTACTCTAACCTAAACCTAATCATACTGTTACCTAGACGAAGGAGGTTGAGTCTCCATCGGAGGTTCTTAACGGAGGATGAAATCAGAAGGTTGGAGGAAGAGCTTCGACGGGCGATTCTTGGCATGGAAGGAGAGTCCGACATCAGTGCTTCGTCAGAGGATGCAGCGGATGATGGCGGAGATCGGAAGCGAGTGGAGACGATCGGAGGAATAGGATGAAGATGAGAAATGGTCGCCATAGTAGGAAGAATAGCCTATCAGTTAGCTATGGTTGGGGAAGAGGGTAGGGAGCTAACCACCCAAATCCTAGGGTTCGAGGGGTATATATATGGTTTGGTGATGGCTAAGGGGCTTGAATTCGAACAAGTTTTCGTCTAGGTGCAGCCTAACCTCCGGCATCATCTCTCATGCCAGTGAGGTTAATGCTATGACCTAATTAGGATTTAGGACAAATTCATACCGGTGGATGGATTTGAGGTGGTGAGCGCAAGCTCCAGGAGCTTCGTGAGGGTGGAATGGCGTCGGATGAGCAGTCATCGAAGGGTGACATCACCGCCGAATGTCAACCGTTCAAGTGGCTAAAGTGGAAATGAAGAAGAACATGGTGTTCGTAGGGACCTAAATGCAATGGAAAATAAGGACATAGGTGAAAGGAAAGGACTCAAATGCAATGAATTATAGGGACTAAAATGTAAATAGAGGCCTTTTAAGTTAATTTAAATTATTTTCCTTTCTAACTTTTTATATATATTTATAACTTTGCTAAATATTATATTAAATCCATGTATTCACATTTTAGAACCATTTATTTATATTTATTTACTTATTAGCTTACTTAAGTTATTTAGGACTTTAGGTCTTAAGTTATACTTATGTAAAATAAGATATTAATTATGTAACTAAATAATGGTATTTCGAGCCCATTTATTAATTAAATTATTAATAATATTAATTTACTTATAATTTAGCATTTTAAATTTATTTTAATGTCCTTTAATGTTTTGTCCCTTATTCCTTGCTATGAATTAGAAGCCATGATGAGCCTCTCATCACACGCCCATGTGCTATGCGCTGCACACGTGCAGTGGTGCATGCATGCCCATGGGTGGCCTAGATAGTGCCATGTGGCATGATCTGGGGCTTATATCTTCTTTCCTTAGTAGAGGCTGCTACCTAAGTCGTATTGAGTCAATTTTTACGCCATTAGGTTGCGATTGTAGACCTGAATCCATCTGTGCAGTTGGATTTGTTGTTTGAAACTCTGAATTACATCACCTATTCCCTTTGCTGTTGATCTTCTATGAATTGCATAAGGTGCTACAGGACTCTGATCAAGACGATTTCAGAGGCGTTGGACTCTAATCGTACTCTTGATCAGATTCGTATGGTCGAATCGTAAATCCGAGGCCTCAAAATAATTCTCCTTCTCTCCTGGCCATAAAAGGACACAAATTAACCTAAACTTTATACAAACTATTCTAAATGCAGAATGATGCATGCTATGCGATATTTCTACTATGGAATGCATATCTAAACCTAGGAACATGAATAAATAGGCATTTTATCCTAATTAAATGTGTCTTCATCATACCCCCATGCCTATCTTTTGCTAGTCCCTAGTAAAATCAAACTAAATGTTATGTATAAAAAAATAGAATTAGGATCTAATTACTTAGGCAAGATTTATTGATTACATTAGAAAATTTTAACTATGGACCAAAAACACAACAGTGCCTGGCTGTCTACCAAAATGCAGGCCACCCAAGTCCTCACCTTATTTTGAAAAGGGAAGATACATTTTTTTTTCTATTTTTCTTCCTGTCTAATTTTTTTGGATTTTTGAGTTTAGGGTTTTGGGGCAGCTTTCTATGGCTACCCAACCCAACGAAGACTTGAAAAGAACTTTAAGTTTTAAGCATCTTTGTGAATGTGATAGACTCATTGAGCAGCCATTAAAATGGACTTCAGGGTTCTACAACCCTAGGTGACTTAAGAGTTTCTACCTAAAGGTTTATCTTTCCGATCGGTAGCTTTCTCCCTACTTTTTTTTTTATGGGGTCAACACAAGGTCAAACCCAGTGTATATCTCCTCGGTTTATTCTACTTCCCTGCTTCTTCCCTAAGTGTTTTGGGAATTATTTGTGCATTTCTGTTAGCTGGGCTCTGGACAACCAGCTAATGGGCTATTACCCATGGTAACTTACTAGCCACACTCATGCGATCAAGTGTGGTTTATTTTTTTATTTTTCTCCTTTTCCATTTTTCTATTTTTTTTCTTTTTATTTTTGAGTGTCATTTTTTTCCTTTTCTAAGTAAGTGGCTTCCCTAATCTAAGATTTGCCTAAAAGTAGTAGAATGAGTACGGTCATGTAGCTGGGCTGTGGACAACCGGCCAATGGGCTATTACCCATGACAACTTGCCAGCCATACTATCCTAGGAAGTTCATTAGCTACCTAATTTCTATAAAAATCAACAAAAAGTGAGTCAGTGCAAATAGTGTGTAGATGCTTAGACTTAAAGTCCCATCAAATCAGAGGGCAGGTTGATAAGTCATGTACTTATCACCTTAATTTATTTACCATATTAAAGTAAAATTAATGTGGAAAGGACTCAAGAATAAGTCCACATTTTAGTGGACACCTGGGCTGATTAAACCTGAAGACCTGAAGTGTCTAAGTGTTCAGGTCCTAAAGTATCATTTTCTAAAGTTAACAACTCCTAATGCCTAAGTTCTCTTCTCCTAATTCTATTTTTTTTTGTCTTTTTGAATATGATTTTTTTTATAAAGAAAATGAAAGAAATTCCACGGAGCTAACGAAATAATTTTAGAATTAAGTATCCTCCCCCCCATGCCTAAATGATGCAATGTCCTCATTGTAAAAGTAAAGGCATGAAAAGGGCAGATTAAACAGAATATCACCTGAATTTCGTGAAAATCTGGTCAGCTTCGTAGAGAGAGGAGTATACACATGTGCTAAGTTTGTTGCCTTTAGCTAGTCATAATATACAAACAAGGAAGAAATTAAGAATTCACAAGTACTGGTCAGGATCAAAATAAAAATATTGATTACAGGGCCCACCAAAAGGTGTGGACCTGATTATGGTGCAGACCCATGCCCCAGGGTCGAGTAGTTCTTAGGTTTTGGATGAAAATCACCTAGAACCTAAGATTATTATCCTTGTGGGGCTGGGCCTGTGGTTTTGTGGTGTGCAACCCAATTCTAAAGTGGTGGACAATGGGTAGATCTGGTTTAATAAATTTGGGTGTCCACTTAGAGTTCAGCTTAAAAAGATAGTAAATTATTCCGAGTTTGGGTTGCACGTCAAAGATATCATAATGGTCCTGATAGAAGGTAGGTGGTTTCAAGTCAACAGGAACAAATCCAAAATCCTTTCTTCCTCGGAGTTAACTTCCCAAATCTTAATTTCCAAATTCCTATCCTCTAAGATCAAGTGTTCGATTTTCGGGCCTCATGATCGTTGTACACCCCATCAAAGATATCTAAGTCAAACAATTGTGGCTGAATCAGAATTGACTTGTATTCAATCATTTCCAAATCAAAATCAATCATCTCTTTGCGGTGTGTTTGAAGATTAGGGCTACCGATTGGATCATCTATTATAATAGAATCAGAATCCTCCATGTTAGCCCCAATTGGATCATAATCCTGTATTATCGAGCTATTAAATGGTTCATCACTCTCCTTGAGCCCGTTAGTCTTAGTAAAAACATTCTCCTTAAACTCAAGTGAGACTTCACCAAGAGATTTCTCACCCTCAGAATCAAATAATTCATGATCCTCATTTATATATGTCTCAAAGTTATCTACCATTTCCTGGTCCAAAGAGGCATATTTTCCTTATTCCCTGGCTCAGGGATCTCAGGTGAGAAAATCACATCATCCTTAATTGGTTGCTTTAGACCAACCTGGTCATCACCGATCTCAGAAAATGTGTCCCCCTCGACAGGCGCCTGAGCGGGTTCAGACATTGGCTCTCCTGAAGAGGGTTAATCTTGGGAATCATCCCAAGATTGGACTAAAGCAGCCATTAATTTCAACCTCAATCTTGATAATTTCCCAAGTAAAAAATCACCTGGGCCCCTATCCTTAACATCTTAGAGCCAATCCAATATAGAACTATTAAGCTCGTTAATCATTTTGATCATAGGCTCCAATGCTTCAGTGCATGGTCTTGGCTGAGCTTATAAAGATTGTATAGTGTTTCTCGAGTTAGTCAACACCCTATCCTGGACTTGGTTCACCTGAATCGAATGGTTCGGTTCAGGGTTGGGTGGGTTTGGGATAAAACTAGGGGAATCAAGAAATTGAGGTTCTAGGGGTCCTCCCTGATAGTAGGTTGTTTCAGGTTGTTCAAAGAGAGGTGGTGACCTATATTCAATAGAATACTGGGGAGGGCAAGTGTTATAATCATCATATCCTTCCTGATTATAGATCGGGTTGGTTTGTTCATAAGAAGGTGATCATCTATAATCAGTGTAGCTCTAGGAAGGATAATAATCATGATCATGATGTCCAAGGTTAGGCCCTAGACACTGAGGTCCAAATTCATATCCCCAATCAAAGTTATCCTGGCCAGCGCATGGGTAATCATAAGTTGAGTCGGGATAGTAATCATCTTGTAGATAAGTAGTGGTAGGAGGGTAGGATTTGAAATGTGTGTAGGATGTGGAAACATATATTGTGAAGTAGGAAGGAATAGAACAGAGAAAGGTGCATTGCAATGCAATCAACCAAACTTGTCCTTAGCTGGGTAGCCTAAAGACCTACAGACTCCCATGACCGATCTTGAGATGAAAGAAATGATTTGATCTACTTTTATGCAGTCAATCCAACCAGTTAGATGGAGGGGTTGGGGAGAGGGTTTTTCCTTTGGCTTGTGCCTCCAGTTCATTTGATACCCCCCAACGACAATCGTTTGATGCTACTCCCCTAGCTAGACATCAGATGGATCGGTAGAAGTAGATTAATAAAAAAAAATCTCAGTTGGAGTCCCAAAGAGAGAGTTAATCCTTAAGGCCAACATCTACTCTGTTTTAGTTAGGCTTAGGATGATTGCGCTCTTGGAATGTGATGGGCCTTTTAGATGTGTTGTGCCCTTAATGATTAGTTAATATGTGTGTGCGTGAACAACTATGGCTTGCAAACAAGGTTATTTGATGGTGTGTCTTTTAGAGTTTAACCTTGTTTAATAGCTTTTTAGGGTTTAATCTTTAGGTTCGTTCAATCAGGTTTAGTAGACACTCCAAGTTTTGCAAGCACCTGTGATGATATATTCCTTTATAAATTAGAAATAATGTGGAGTGCCTCGTTCAGCCCTAAAAATCAACCCTAAGTGGCAAGCTACGTGATGGATCAGTTTTAAATTGAGTGGTGCGGCCTAACCAGTTCAAGCAATTAGCCTGTTGCACCACTTGATTAAGGCACACAAAAAGTCTTAACCTAATCAGATTTCTACTCGTTTATGTGTGTGTTGTGTTAAGGTGTACTGGATCCACAGGTCAGATCTTGGTTAACTGGTAGAATCAAAGTAATTGTGCGCCTTAGGATGAGAGTTGTGGGTGTTAAGTGTGTAACTTTCAATTTAATCCCACAAGAAGGGAGGGGTAATTTTTTTTGTATTTGTACTTTATACAGATGGGTGAGGTGAGGTGAAGTGACAATCAAACAATCAAGATCTAACCTAGGGTTTATGCAAGCACCTAAGTTGATTTTAGTTTGAGTTATTAAGTGATGGAATGGAAACTAGGGTGGGAGTGGTGGGGATTGGAATCTAAACGTTGTCGCATTATTGGTGAAGGTACAATAAGTAATTCCTCCAAGTAGGTACGTAATGTTCTTTTAGTAGAAAACTTAAAACATAACCTGCTTAGTGTTAGTCAAATATGTGATAATGGAAGTGATGTATTATTTACAAAAGTTGATTTTAAAATATTAAAAGAGGAAACAAATACGATTTTAATTGAAGGGTTTAGATGTGAAAATATCTATGCTCTTCATTTTTCACAAGAGAAATTTGTAAAATGTCTGCTTGCTTTCCATGTTGAAATAGATCTATGGCACTGTAGGCTAGGTCACATTAATCACAAACATCTTAATAGGTTAACCAAAAATGAGTTAGTAAGGGGCCTACCCAAACTAACTTATAAAAAGGATGCTTTATGCAAATCTTGTGAACTCGGAAAAATGCACAAGGCTTCTTTCAAACCTAAAGACTTGGTTTCAACCACACGACCTTTAGAGTTGTTACATCTTGATCTATTTGGGACAACATGATTTGAGAGCCTAAATTAATCAAATTTTTGCCTAGTTATTATTGATGACTTCTCTAGGTTCACTTGGGTCATCTTCCTGAAACATAAGGATGACTCATTTGATTCCTTCCAAAGTTTTGCTCGAAGACTTCAAAAGGAAAAATCATCCTCAATTCTTAGACTTAGGACTGATCATGTGGGTGAATTTGAAAATGAAAAATTTTCAAGTTTTTGTGTCAATTCTGGCATAACCCATGAATTTTCATTTCCTTGGGCACCATCTCAAAATTGTGTTGTACAGTGCCAGAATTGCACTCTACATAATGCGCCTGAACTTTGCTCTTGGAGTCTGGGCTTCAAAAATATTTCTAGGCTGAACCCATTAATATGGCATGTTATGTCCTTAATAAAACTCTCTTAAGGCCTATTATTAAGAAAACTCCATATGAGTTTTATTATGAGAAGTCTCCTAGGATTTCATATTTTAGGGTGTTTGGAAGTCGGTGTTATTTATTAAACATCCATGATCGACTTGATAAGTTTAATGCTAAAGGTGATGAAGGCATCTTTATTAAGTATTCAATAAAAAGCAAAGCTTATCGTGTCTTTAATAAAATGACTTTTGTTACAAAAGAATCCCTGCATGTTTCAATTGATGAAACAAACTTAGGAGAACTTGAACCAAATTATTTAGATTCTGATGATGAAGGTACCCCCTTCATCGATGTATCAAAAATGGAAGATACATGAAATGTACGTGATCTTCCAAAAGAATGTGTACACCATAAGGATTGCCCTCAATAATAGATTATAGGTGATATTGAACAAGGTGTAAAAACCTAATCTCATTTTAGAGCTGATTTTGTCCTTAATGCCTTTATTTCTCAACTTGAACCCAAGAAAGTTGATGAGGCATTAAAAGATGAATCATGGGTTGTAGCTATGCAGGAGGAGCTACTCCAATTTATAAGGAACCATGTATGGGACTTGGTATCCGCTCCTAAGGGTAATTCCATCATTGTAACCAAGTGGGTGTTCTGAATTAAATTGGATGAATCTAGTTCAGTAATCAAGAATAAAGCCAGACTTGTAGCTCAAGGCTATAACCAACAGGAGGGTATTGACTTTGATGAGACATATGCTCCTATTGCTCACTTGGAGTCCATACGGATGCTACTTGCCTTTGCAAGTGCAAAGGATTTCAAGCTATACAAATGGATGTCAAGAGTGCTTTTCTTAATGGATATGTTAAGGAAGAAGTTTATGTTCATCAACCTCCCCGGTTCGAGGACCCAGCACACCTAGAGCATGTATACAAGCTCATTAAGTCATTATATGGACTTAAACAAGCTCCCAAGGTCAGGTATGATAGGATTAGGACCTTCCTTCTCTAGCATGGATATAGAATTGGAGTTGTTGATTCAGCTCTTTTTGTAAAAGAAGGAAATGACATCCTACTAGTTCAAATATATGTTGACGATATTATATTTGGATTAACCAAGGAGTCCCTATGTCAGCATTTTTGTGAGACTATGAAGACTGAGTTCGAAATGAGTACGATGGGTGAACTCAGATTCTTTTTAGGACTCCAAATTCAACAATTAGACACAGGAATTTACATTAGTCAAACAAAATATGTTCTTAAAATTCTCAAGAAGTTTAACTTTGAAAATGTAAATGTCAAAGAGACTCCATTTGCTCTATCTACTTCTCTTGGTGAAGACTTATTCGAAAAGAAGGTAGATGAAAAGAAATACCGGGGTATGATAGGTTCACTACTATATCTTACAGCTTCTAAACTTGATATTCTTTTTGCTACATGTCTATGTGCGAGATTCCAATTCGAACTCAAGGAATCTCATTTTAATGCAGTAAAAAGAATATTTAGATACCTAAACAACACAAAAGATCTTGGTCTTTTTTATCCTAAAGCACAAACCATAGATCTATTATCCTATAGTGATGCAGACTATGCAAGGAGTCGGACAAACCAAAAGAGCAGTAGCGGCACATGTTATTTTATTGGAGAATCTCTAGTCTCATGGTTCTCTAAGAAACAGACTTGTGTTTCACTTTCTATGACTGAAGTAGAGTATATTGCTACTTCACTTGCTTATTCTCTGGTCATTTGGATGAGACAGACTTTGTCCGACTTTCGATTGATTTTTATGAAATCCAAAATATTATGTGATAATACAAGCATAATAAATTTATCCAAAAATCTGGTACACCATTTACGTACCAAACACATAGATATTCGACATCATTTCCTTAGAGATAATGTGCTTCAAGGTTCCATTCAATTAGAATTTGTAGACACACAAAACTAATTGGCAGACATCTTTACAAAACCTCTTACAGAAGAAAGATTCTGCTTTATAAGAAGAAAATTAGGACTTTATACAATAAAAGAGATTCAAAACAAACAAATTGATTGATATGTAATTTGTTTGTATTTATAAAAATCCCTGAGGGCCTTCCTGCAATTTCCCCATTTTTTGTTAAAAAGGGGTAAACTATAATATTTTCATATGTTTGAAAATATCAGGATATTGTTTGCAATATGATTGGTTAACTTAGGTCGTTGACTACATTATTTTTCAACACCTAAGTTGTTAATTGAAATTTTTTCCAACCACTTAAGTGTTCATGTGACTAGCACATGACCCATCCCATATAAAAGAGGCCGAGTGCAAACACTTCCCTCATTCCACTCTTTGCAAACCCTAGTTCACTTTGTCAAGTGTCTCTCCAAGCCCTTGCCAAGAAGAGAAGAATCATCTCCAAGCTTCAACTCTTGGTACACTCTTATCTTCTTATCAAATCGTGCTTCCATGAGTCAAACTTAATCTTGTTTTTCACTCTATCAAAACCTTTCCTGTTGTTGCAATTTTTTCTTATTGGGTACTAGATGGTACCAGTACCCATCATCGAAATTGGTATTAGCTTGGTGCAGCAATGCTTGCCTTAGAGATTATGTATTGGTTGCACGTGTTTTGCAGGTTAAAAATCAGGGTTACAAGTAACCCATCATCGTAGTTGCAAAACACGACGATCAGATAAAATTTATATCGAAACTCCAAGGGAGTCCCGTGTCGAACACGAGGAGGCAACATTTACTTTAATTGAAAATCGCACTTTGATTTTATTTGTTTTTGGTCGTTTTTATCTTTTCCAATTTTTTTGTATTTTTAGGAAGCAAGAGATCAGATCGACAAATGCTTATCTAGCTAATCTACTTGCAAATATAAAAGAGAGAGAGAAACAATCATCCATTCATGAAAAATTTGTTTGTTACACTATGAAAGTGGAAAATCTACACTACGAAAACGTAAAAAGATAGAATGAGGTGAGAGAAATCCCCCTCGATGGTTGCTCGGAGGACGACTCACTCTGATGTCGCCCGGAGGAAGGTGGAGAGGAGTGGGATGAAGGAGGACGGAGCTGGAGGATGGAGGATGGGGCAGGACGACGTCGCGGTGAGGATCTTCTTCTCGAAGAGCAGTGAGAGGACGGCCACGAGATGCTCCACAAATGGGGATGAGGGGTGACGGAGAGATTCTCGCTTAATTAAAATAGAAATAGAATGATATGTCGTTGTGTTTTATGTGGTGGAAAATCTCTCAATCAAAACTAAATATCAAATTTAACCACAATAATGATGTTGCATCCATTGGGAGGAATAGACCAATAAATTCACGAGTAGAGGATGATGCTATTTGCCGACAACTTTGCAACTTCAATGCGAAGAATATACTATTCTGAATGGAGCTTGCAATTTCCTTAAAAGTTCAGGGTTATTTATGCAATTTTCATGTCAGGAATTAAGCTCCTAAAAATATGTATATGATGCATGTGTAATGGCATATCATGTAAATTTAACTTGCATGCAAATCTGATTTGAAATCCAAAATTAAATGATGCACATAACATAAGCGAAGTAATTTCAGGAAACTATAACTGCATCAATGCAATGTGGCCTGAATAAAATAATAATATCTAAATGGCAATGGCATTCAATGTAAATATTAATTGAGGAGAAAATAGAGGATTTCTCCTCTCTCTTCCTTGCTTGGATGGCCATGCACGGTTGGCGGCAGGAGTCGAAGGGGTGGTGTGCCTCGATGCATGCTTCATGATGGTGGTGACGCGGCGGCCGGACGGTGGAGAAAAGCCATCGGCCTGTTGGCTTTGTTGGAGGAGGAGACCCACGCGTGGAGAGGAGGAAGAGCGCTACTGTAGCTCGTGCGGATGCGCGTTGGGGTCGCGCGCCCAAGGGCGTGCTAGGGTACGCTGTGGCGTGGGTCGCCTGCGGGCGTCTGCGAGTGTGGGCTGCCTACGGGCTTGGCTGGCTCCCTATGGGAGTTGGCGAGGGTGCGCTGTGGCAGTGTGCGCGGTTGCAGGCACGCGGTGGGAGGTGAAGGCGCTATTGGGTGGGCAGCCTATGGAAGGCGTGGCTGTGGCAGTGCGGTGAGGGCAGGAGGGCAATGGCATGGCTGTTGGGCGCAAAGGGAGTGCTACGGTAAGGGTAGGAGGGCGATGGGATGGCTGCAGGGCATGTAAGGAGCGCTGCGGTAAGGGTAGGAGGGCGTTTGGTGCGGCATCGAGGGCATTTAGTGCGCCACCTACGGGCGCTTGGTGCGGCTACGACGCAGGTGCAGGCTTTGCAAGGGCACGATGGGAGGTGAAGGCACTGTGGCAGTGCGGTGAAGGACGCGGCGGTGGCTTGCAAGGGATTGGTGAAGGCACTGGTGGTAGGGCATGCGAGGGCAGGTTGGAGCGCTCGCGGTGGGCAGGCGATGGAAGTTGGTGTGCACAGTGCATGCTCTCCCCACAGTGCACGCCCTCTTCACGGTTGGGTCCCCGCCAGGGGGAGAAGAAGAACAACCCTCTCTCTCCTAGGAACCTCTTTTATCCCCTCCCCCGTCCGCAAGTCAAGGGATTTTAAAATCCCTTACTAATTTTGGCCAGTGGCTATTGGGGAGGTGTTGATGCTGGCTGGAGGTCGAGGGAGGTTCAATTGAGGCGGTCGTTTGTTGGGGGAAATTTGCTTCACCCCCTTGTTCTTTTCCAACATTATTCCTACAACAACAAAACATAAGATAATTACATACTAAGTTATAGAATGCGATAGAATAGATGTAAACTTAAATAATGATGCATGCAAACATTCTATTACTTAATGTAGTTACTAACAAACCTAAACGGTAAGAATAGAGTAAACTTAGGCGTAACAATAGTTCGTTAAAATGGACTCATCAAATACCCCCATGCCTAAGATTTGCTAGTCCCTAGAAAAAATTGAAAAATAATAGAAGTAATCAAAAGATTTCTTCTTTTGTTATTTCAAAACTTTAGAGATTTGAATTCAGAATATATTGGCCTTAGGAAGGAGGATGGGCGATCGGCGATGGAGAGGGCGAGTGGTGGGCGATCGGCGATGGGCGGAGCGAGGTAGTGGGGCGAATCCATCCAGGGTAGGCGCAGAAGATGAATGGAAGACGTGGAGATCAAGGGCCTGGAGGAGAAGAGAGCGGTTGTGGCAGGAGAGGTTTTTTAGGTCGTCTAACCGTTCTCAAAGACGTCCTTGGAGGCGGAAGAATGGTGCTGTTCTCTGCTTCAGATGCAGACAAAGGGGGCATGTGGCTGCGATATGTAAGAATGCTCAGATCTGCTTGGAGTGCAGGGGCGAAGGACACAAAAGCGATTTGTGCCCTAGGAGGTTCCATTTGCGACAATGGCGGGCAGTCTCACGTCCTGTTTGGAGGGTCAAAAATGAACCTCGGCCGCCACCACCACCGATTTTGGGTAGGCATACAATTGAAGTTGAGATCCCATCTATGAAAGAGATCTCGGCTGCAGAGATCACACTGAGAGGTGCTTTGATTGGGGAGATCATGTCAGGTAGGCCTTCGATCGAAATGCTTCAGAACCTGGTAGTGTCCTTAGATCTTTTGTCTGCGGGCTGGAAAGTTGCTCTATTATCCCCTTCTCGATTCTTGGTGTATGGTTTGGGCATGCTGGATGTTGAGAGATTAAGATTTCGTTCAAGTATCTTTAAAGATTTCATTGTGATCTGGAGAATGGTCTCTCCTTTCGATGGGGCACTATCTGAACGGCCTCCACAAAGAGTGTCCTCCAGGAGGGTCATCCTTGAGATCTCTGGACTACCACTGCACCTGCGGGTAAAGGGTGTTGTCTCCAAGATGCTAGCAGGTTGTGCATCAATCTGTGATGGTTCTAATGCTCTGATTGGAGATGGAGACATTAGGTCGTTAAGAATTGAGGTGGAAGTTGCTAATGCTGGTTCACTTCCAGATTCGATCATTATCAGATGTGGGGGCACCTCTTGGCTTGTTAGGTTAGCTATTATTGGGCAGGTTGATTGCTGTCAAGATAATTCTCCTACGGAGAAACCAATGTCTGGAACCAAAAATGAGGTGAGCAAACAATGTGACAGCTGTGGATGCAACCCTGCAGCTGAGGCTTCTGATCTCACAAAGAGGAAGGAGTGCCACTGTGCTATGGTTGAGAAGGATCAGATGGAAGATGTTGCAACACCTGCTGAAAATAGATCAGTGTTGATAGGCAAAGAGGGTGACTGTCTGGAGGTTGCTGAGACTGAAGTGGTAAATTCTGAGATGATCTGTAGTATGGAGTTGGGCAGTACAGAAAGGGAGTTGAGGCTTAAAGAACCAAGCCAGATGCAGCACCTGAGTCCTCCTGCAGTTGAGGTTCCTGAGCCCAAAAAGAGGAAGGACTGCCACTGTGTTATGACTGAGAAGGACCAGATGGAAGATGTTGCAACACCTGCTAAAAATAGATTAGCTCTGATAGTCAAGGAGGGTGATTGTTTAGGGGTTTCTGAGACTGTTTTGGCAGAATCTGAGATGAACTGCAGTGTGGTATTGGGCACTTTAGAAAGGGAGTTGAGGCTTAAAGGATGCAACCTTGCAGCTGTGGCTCCTGATCTCACAAAGAGGAAGGAGTGCCTTTGTGCTATGGCTGAGAAGGATCAGATGGAAGATGTTGCAACACCTGCTGAAATTAGATCAGTGTTGATAGGAAAAGAGGGTGACTATCTGGAGGTTGCTGAGAATGAAGTGGCAAACTCTGAGATGATCTGCAGTATGGAGTTGGGAAGTACAGAAAGGGAGTTGAGGCTTAAAGAACCAAACCAGATGCAGCACCTGAGTCCTCCTGCAGTTGAGGTTCCTGAGCCCAAAAAGAGGGAGGACTGCCATTGTATTATGGCTGAGAAGGACCTGATGGAAGATGCTGCAACACCTGCTGAAAATAGATTAGCTCTGATAGTCAAAGAGGGTGATTGTTTAGAGGTTACTGAGACTGATTTGGCAGAGTCTAAGATGAATTGCAGTGTGGAATTGGGCAGTTTAGAAAGGGAGTTGAGGCTTAAAGAGCAGAGCCAGTTACAGTTTGCTACTCCAACTGATTTGCAGTATGGCTGTGGGTCCAAACAAAAGAGAGGCGTGGGCAGATCTCCATATGTGCTGCGAAGGAGAAGAAAGGAGCATCCTATTGTGGAGCAAGATATTGCTAAATCTATTATGGTAGAATATGTGGGTTGCAAGGTCAATGGGGATCTTTCAAGTGAGAAATGAGAGTTTTGTCGTGGAATGTGCGTGGGCTATGCAACAAGCAAAGAAGGGCTTCTCTTTGTAGATATCTCTCTGAGTGGGAGATAGACTGTGCCCTTTTACAAGAGACTCACTTGGAGAGGGAGAATGGTCAAGAATGGGACTGTTTCAAACAATCTGGCCATAGTGATATTGTGGCTAAGGGTGCTGCTGGTCGGTCTGGTGGTATGGCTTTTTGGTGGAGAAAGTCTGCCATTTCAGTAACTGAGATTTTTCATGATAGGTTCTTAATTTCCTGCAGGTGTCAATCTCCCCAAGGTGATATGGAATGGTTTATGTCATGTATTTATGGTCCTTGTGTGGCAGCAGAGAGGGTTGGCTTGTGGGAGGAACTTTATGCAATGCATCAAAGAGTGCAAGAGACTCCATGGCTGTTAGGGGGTGATTTCAATTGTTATCTTTCTGGTGATGACAATCCAGATGGGAGAATGGACAGTTCTTCAACAGGCTTCCAATTGGCTGTACAGAACATGGGCTTGACTGAATTTCCCATCAGTGGTGTGGAATATACTTGGAGGAATGGAAGTGGACAGATTTCCAAATTGGACAGGTTCTTTGGCAGTCCTAGTTTGTTAGAGAGTTTTCAGTTATCAGCTGTTTTGAGCCTTGATAGGCCGTTCTCTGACCACACGCCTTTGGTTTGGGACAGTGGGGTGAATGCAGACACGGGGTCATTTTTCAAACTCAAGAGATCTTGGTTTAGGGAAGAAGGCTTTGTGCAAATGGTTTCTCAGTGGTGGCAGAGCAAGGATGTTCAAGGCACTGCCACACAGCAGTTGGCTGCAAAATTGGTTGGTCTGCGTGAAGTGTTGAAAGAATATGGGCAGGCTGTGAACCTGATTAGAGACCAGAAGAGGAAGGAAGCCTTGACAGTCATCAGGGATTTAGATATGAAAGAGTGCAGGCTGAATTTGGACCAACAGGAGCAGCAATTGAGGCAGCAAATGCAAGCAATTGTGAGGGATGAAGACCTGAAAATTGAAATGGATTGGTGGGAAAAATCCAGACAGCTTTGGCTTAAAGAGGGTGATGCGAACACAAAATTTTTCCATCTTGCGGCCAGTGCTAGAAGGAGATTCAACCTTATTTCATCTATTAAAGTTGAAGAAAGAAATATCACCTCGGTTAAGGAGATCAGATCTGAAGCAACAAAATTTTTTAAAGAAGCTTCCAAGGCAACTCCAAGAGGTTCATGGAGGATGGCAGCAATGGATTTCCCTTGTGTAAATAATGAACAGAGTGGCATGCTTGTGACCCCTATTTCTGAACAGGAAGTGCTAAAGGCCATTAAAGATTTAAATAATGAAGGGGCTCCAGGTCCAGATGGTGTTCAGGTGTTTTTCTACAGAGAGTTATGGAATGTTGTTAAGGTGGATGTAATGAAGGTCATCCATGAGTTTGAAGTAGGTAACTCTGGTTTTGAGAGGCTAAACAAATCCTACCTGTTTTTGTTGCCCAAGAAATCAAGTGCAGAAAGTTTTTCTGATTACAGACCCATTGCGTTATCAAATTCCATCTACCTTATTATTAGTAAGGTTATTGCTAACAGATTGCGGGAGGTTTTAAAGGATTTGATTATGCCTGTTCAATCAGCTTTTCTTCCTGGGAGATCGTTACAAGAGTCATTCATTGTGGCGCAGGAAATTGTAATGGGGTGGCAAAGGAGAAAATCAAAGGCTTTCTTATGGAAAGTAGACTTCTCAAAAGCCTATGATTCTATCTGCTGGTCATACTTGTGGGAGATCCTTAAAAGGAGGAAATTTCCACCCTTATTGATTCAATGGGTGAAGAGATGCATTACGACAGCCTCTTTTTCCCCATTGATAAATGGTAAACCGTGCCGTTCTTGGATTCAGCCCCAATGTGGAGTAAGGCAAGGTTGTCCTATTGCCCCTCTAATTTTTAATCTTGCGGTGGATACTTTGGCTAGGTTTGCCTGCAAATTGGCTGTGGATGGTTTTATAAGGGGGTATTCAATGTCTAATCATAGGGCTCTAGCTCCTATACTTCAGTATGCTGATGATACTATTTTTCTTGTAGAAGGGGGGAAGAGAGAAGCGCAGGCTTTGTTACATATGGTTAAATTGTTTGGAGAGGTTTCTGGGCTCAGATTGAATGGAAGTAAATCTTCTCTGGTCTGTTTTGGGATGAATGATGGTTTACAGAATGAGATCTCTGCCACTCTTGGTACACCTGTGGTGCCACTACCGATTAAATATCTGGGTCTGCCTTTGAAATGTTCTAAGCTGAAGAAAGCAGATTGGTCTTTCCTCTTTGAAAAGATAGCTACAAAATTGGAGGGCTGGAGCAGTAGATACCTATCAAAAGGGGGGAGGTATATATTACTTAATTCTGTTGTCACATCGATTCCTGTTTTCTTCTTCTCTGTCCTGAGAGCTCCAAATTCTATTTGGAAAAAGCTGGAGGTGATGCGGAAAAGATTCTTTTGGAAAGGGGCCTCCCATAAAGGGGCTTTCTTTCAACCCTTAAAATGGGAGTTAATTTGCAAACCAAAGAAGCTGGGAGGCATGGGTGTCAGATCCCTTAAGGAATTCAATGAAGCTTTACTGTTGAAATGGGCTGTTCGGTTACTGCAGGGGAAAAAAAAACTTGGACAGAAATTATTCAGGACAGTTATGGGAGTACCAATGATGAGATAAATCATCTTAACCCAAGTAAACCATCCCCGTTTTGGCTTTCTGTGGTGCGTGCCTTGAAGGAAAATTGGAACTTTTTCAAATCTGTTTTAGGTGATGGAAAAAGCTTTAAGTTTTGGCTGGAGAATTGGGGGCACGGAGGGACGCTTAAAGATAGGTTCCCCCTTGCTTATGCTGCTGCAGCAAATAAAAATGCAGTGGTAGCTGATTATTGGGATGTGGATTCGGAGCAGTGGCTGTTAAATATTGGTGGGAGGAATAATCATGAAACAAGAACACGCGTAGAGAATGAACGTCACATGCAAGATCTTGCTGCTTTCAAACCCATGCCTCATGAATATGATACATACAAATGGGAAGGTAATTTTTCTACTGCAGCTGCCTATGACAAATTGATAATGTCCTCCAGGATGGCGGAAGATGAAGAAATGGGGAAAAAGCTTTGGAAGTTAAAAATACCATTAAAGTTACAAATTTTCTTATGGCTGTGCAGGAGGGATGGTTTGATTACTGGAGATCTGAGGCACAGAAGGATGGGGACCCCAACCCAGTTTTGTTATTTGTGTGGGTTGCATAATGATTCTACAGATCATATCTTCTCTTCATGTGCTATCACTGATTATGTTTGGAGGAGAGTATGCAATGAGTCCTTACCCACCTGGGGAAATTTGTGGAGCTGTCTGGTAGATGGGAATAAGCCTTATATACATATGGTGGCGGTTCTGTGGGCGGTATGGAGGGCTAGAAATGAGTGTGTTTTTCAGGAGACCCCAGCTCATGTGGAAAACATTGTAAATTTTTGCTGGAGGCTCATACAGTACTGGGAGTCGAACTTGTAAATTATTTTTTTACTATCAATAATAGCTCTCCTGGTTTGCTATCGGTGATTCGATAGCATTCCTTTCTTTCAAAAAAAAAAAAAAAACTTTAGAGATTTAGACAAATGTGAAGTGATGATAGCCTAGGTAACAGATCCAAGTGAAAAGCCAATTCGCATTAGGAGTTCGTACTTCACCCTTGGTAAATATTTCTATCGGGATAGGCAACTACTTCCCTTGGGGATAAAGCAGAAGATAATCTGTAATTTGACCCCAGCTTTTGACTTAGGTAGGAGATATCGAGTTGAATGGATTTGTATTTGGTGGCACACACTCATCTGGTACTTCATGTAGTCTAGTACTACAGACTCTAGATCTCTAGACTATTAGACAACTCAACTTGGAGAGAGGCTAAATAATTGTGCTCTCTTGATGTTCCTTGGCACTCACTCTTTTCTTTCTTTTCTTTCTGAGAACCCAAATCTTGCCAGATTTAGTAAGTGTACTCACTGTTTGGTGGCCTCACCTGGCATCCACACTTCAATTAAAGTCCTAATAACTCTACAACTAAGTTAGAGTCCTTAGCTAGTATTCAAGCGATCAGAAATGCTGAAAGGTAGGTATGGGTCATATTTGGTGGATCGCGATAGGTGTTTTGTTGCCTCAGAAACAATGTTATAATGATAAAATTATAACCTTGGACTCTTTTCTTTTTCTTTTCTCTCTTTCTTTTCTTCTTGTTTTTTTTTTAGTTGTTTCTTCTTCTCTTTTTCCTTTTTCTTTCTTTATCAATCAACATAACACAATACAGACTTTTATTTATGAGGCATTATTAGGGATGATGATGATCAAGAGGATATTGTGTGGCTTATTTGGTGGAAGTGCCTATTCTCGGCACAGGGAAGGAATGGATAGGACAGGCATATTTCTGACCTTTGACACTATTACCCTCCTTCAGCCAAGGACTCTATGAAGAATAGTCGTAACCATCCACCATAGTCATAGCTTTATTAAGACTCCATCTCTGTGTATCTGCCTTATTTGGTGACTCTCAAGAATTCACATAAAGTACGCATACAGGAACAGAGAGCGAAAACTATGCCTAACTATGAAGTATCATCATCTAATTGTCCAAAACTTAAGAGTCCTTGCACTAGACTTAGTTCACTAGTAATCTCTCTACTTTCATCTCACAAATATGGGGTGGATCTACTAGAAGATAGTATGCCTGACTCCTTATTAGCTGTCTAAGGGTTCAGTAGACTATAAATACTTATTAGTTTTCTACAAGGATCCATTACCTAGTCTACGTGCATGTGAAATAAATGTACTCGATTCTAAACTTAAGAAATAATTCAAGAAGAAAAACCTTCAATGACAAAGATATTTTGCTAGGGACTAACCCATTCAGCTCAAGAAAAGAGAAATATATATATATATATATGCTAACCTAAATGCATGAATACTTCCTAAAATGCAATATGCACCCCCCCAGGGCTAAATCCTACAATGTCCTCATTGTCAAATTAAAACAGTGGGAGAAGGGAAAGAAATCACCTGACGACGGTGTTATTCAGAACGTTGGGTTGCCTCCCAACAAGCACTGCATTTTTTTGTTAGCAGCCAGACTTAGAAGGAACCTGTAAGTCTGGTTCCAGATAGAAAAAGTTAGGCCTTAAAAATATGCGTAACAGTGCGGGCCTAGAAAACAGGTAGCCACGGATGTTGGTGAGCTGATGATGCAATGTAATCCCAAATTCTCGCCAGAACGTATGAAAGCAGAAAACCTCGTTGGCTACCTGGGGAGGTCTAGGAATAACAAAAGGAAAATGAAAAGAGGCCTCCAGAAACGAAATAAGTGGAGGATAATGAGGATCCTCCAAAGCAGGATGGGTTTTAAAAGATAAAAACATTATTATTTCAAACCCTTAAATGGCGAGACTAAAAGTACAAGCATCAATCCACACTCACTGTTCTACTCGAGGATGTACTAGCCTGATATGTTCTCCCTAAAGAATGTACATGAGCAGAGATCTGAGCCAAGAATCGGTTAGGGAGTGTAACGGTTATTTGTAGTGTTGGAAGGTAATGATTAAGTCCAATGAGGGCTTAGTCAGTGTCAGGTCCAATTCCAACAATGATTCAGATTGTGTATACTCCAAAACAATTGTAGACAATTTCATGTTACCCTGCCTAGCATTAATTATCGGAGTCATATTTTCACCTTTTAGTATATGTGAATCAAGGGTAGCCTCCAAATTATAACTCTTTGATGGCAGGGTCAAAATATCAGAATCATTATCATTAAGCTCATCCCCTGATTCGTTTGGTTCACTTAAACTTTTGTCGGGGTGTATATGTGATTCATTAATGAAGAAAGGAGTTGGATTAGTATCCTTAATTATTCCTAAAGGAGGATCAATCTTAATGTTTTGGAGCAAGCCTATATCAATGAATTCGTTATTCTTCTCGATGTATAAATCCTCAATTGACATGTTTTGCCCCGAGAGTCTCCCATAGGCTTGTCACTATTTTGTTTGTCCTCCTCTAATATCAACTCCTATTTTGATGGAGGATGACTCTCAAAAGAAGGGAGGAATCTGGATTTCACCATATTATTTATATCCTTTGGAGGTAAATCCTCAAATAATAAATAATTCCCCTGTGATTCACTCTAGATTTTCAGTCCAGGTTCCTCTATTGGGGCATCCTCATCTTCTGAAATAAACTCTTCATATCCCTGAGATCAAAATTGATCTAATTCATCCTCCATTCCCCTAGGGTCACCTTCATTAGGTGCATTTAAATCCTCAGGATGCTGAATGGTAGGTGTTGATTCCCTAAGTGGAGGGTCAGGAGTAGGCTCACAAAGGGTAGAATAGGATTCCACCAAATAATCAATAGGGAAAGTGATAGGAACAATACAACCTTGACCCAGGTTAGTAAGGGTAAGGAGAATATTGTCATTGGGGTCAAGGTCCTTAAGAGGTACAATCTTCCCTTGCTTTTGACTCCAATATAGCTTGGGTGGATAATCACTAGGATCGTTCGCCTCTAGTGGCCGTGTCTCATTAGGAGAGTCTAAGTGATAGCTACATAAAACTGAATCCCTATTGTCAATGGTTTCCTCAGAATTATTTTCATGATCATGGTTATATGGGTAGGGATCAGAATTAATGGGAAGAGCGTAGCTAAGTTGTCTTATTTCTTTGTGTAATTATTGACTATTCCTCAACATCTCTCCCATAGATTCCATCATTTCCTTTTGTTGTTTTTGCATTTCTATCATAAAAGAGGAGAGGCTACTACTATCAGGTTGGGGAGGACAGTCAATTTCAGGCTCTGGTTGCCTAGGGGTATTGGTGCAACCTCGATATAGAAAATCATGAAGGGTGGGAGGGTTGGGTGTTTGCATAGAAGTGGGGATTCCAAGGTTGGAAAATCCCTCTCCTAGGCTCTGTTCAGAAGTGGGAGTTGTCGAGCCAGTACTCCCAATATTGGAATAAGAATGATCCCATGAATTATCAATGTACCCATAGAAGGATGAATACGCTCGGGGCATGGGATCCTAGTTAAAATATGGGAAGTATTGACTCTGATAATCTAAATAATAGGAATAAGGGTAATCCTTTTCTTTAAGCCAAACCGTTTTAACTCTCTTAGGATTTAGAAGAATTCAGAACACAAGCAGAAACTTCCTAGAGAGTTCTATCGCTGTCAAAGCAAATGCAAATCCAGTGGGATCTGTTTTTAGTAGATTGTAGGTCTTAGAATTAAATGTTCAGTTGGTGGCCAAGCAAGTTTTGCACAAATTACGCTTCCTAGGCCAACCTTCGTTGGTGCCTATAACCTACTCGCAAGGGATGGATGTCTCAAATCGAGCCCACACACGAGGAACCAAAGTAACTTGGTGGATAGGTTTATTGATTTCCGACTAACTTCCTTTGTGGTGCAAAAGAGGAGAGGTAGAAATTTATCTAGTGACCTTATGTGTGAGGTACACAGTGTCTCAGGTGTGCAATCATATGATCATGTTTTACGTTTTGAAATTTCGCAAATAAGATCCTTTTGCACATAATTTTAAGTCAAATTTTAAGGTTCAACCTCTTAGCAGTCCCAATTTTTAAAATGACCACTGAATTAATTTGATTCAAGCACTTTAGTGGTCTTAGATTTATGTTCAATGTAGATGCATGACAAGTAATTGATGCTTAAGAGAAGATGTACCTTACTCCAGCTTTCTTCATTCAAGAATGTATGCAATACAATAAAAATAAACTAGATGCTGCTCATTCAATCCTAGATGGTCACCCTATAGATATGCAGCTTCTAGCTTGCAGTTCGAATATATTTTCTCTCTTTTTTTTTAATAATAATAATAATCAAAGAAACCTAATCTAACTAACTAACCAACATGCAGTTCAAACAATTTGAATAATCCTATAATCTAAATAAATGGGAACACACTCTCGAAAATATGCTCCCACATACAAGAGCAATAAGAAATAAAGAAACATTGGGAACATGTTCCCAAAAATACCTGACGAGGGTCCAAAAGATAAAAATTAAATTCTAATGTCTATCTAAACTAAATCTAAACTAATCTCTAATGACTAAATTAGAAACAGGCTTCTTCGTAAGCCTATGAGCGTGGGATAAAGGCCCACGTGCTCCTGTTGCTGGCCTCCAGGTGGTGTCAAGGTTCACCAAAAAGATCGTCTCCGCCGTGCGCACCTGCCGTGTTCGTCGTTCAAGGTCAATGTCGTCGCTCTGCTGCACCTGTCGCCCTGTCAGATTCCTCGCACAATAAGATAAGGAATGATCAGATAATTGACAACTCAGAATACTCAAAAATAATAAAGTGAATCTATTGCATCTGTTGCCTCCTCGGCAACGGTGCCATTTGATGGAGAGATTCTCGCTTAATTAAAATAACAATAGAGTGATATGTCATGTTTTATGTGGTGGAAAATCTCTCAATCAAAACTAAATACCAAATTTAACCACAATAAAGATGTCGCATCCATAGGGAGGAATAGACTAATAAATTCACGAGTAGAGGATGATGCTATTTGCAGACAACTTTGCAACTTCAATGCGAGGAATATACTATTCTGAATGGAGCTTGCAATTTCCCTAAAAGTTTAGGGTTATTTATGCAATTTTCACATCAGGAATTGAGCTCCCAAAAATGTGTATATGATGCATGTGTAATGGCATATCATGTAAATTTAACTTGCATGCAAATCTAATTTGAAATCCAAAGTTAAATGATGCACATAACACAAGCGAAGTAATTTCAGGAAACTATAACTGCATCAATGAAATCTGGCCTGAATAAAATAATAATATCCAAATGGCATTGGCATTCAATGTAAATATTAATTGAGGAGAAAAGAGAGGATTTATCCTCTCTCTTCCTCGCTTGGCTGGGCATGCACGGTTGGCGGCGAGAGTCGAAGTGGTGGTGCTCCTCGACGTGTGCTTCGCGATGGTGGTGACGCGGCAGTCGGATGGTGGAGAATAGCCGTTGGCCTGTTGGCTTTGTTGGAGGAGGAGACCCGTGCGTGGAGAGGAGGAAGAGCACTGTTGCAATCCATGTGGGTGTGTGTTGGGGTCACGTGCCCAAGAGCGTGCTGGGGCGTGGCTGCTGGCATTGGTCGCTTGCAGGCGGCTGCGGCCTGCGGGCATTGACACTTGCGGTCTTGGCTGGCTCCCTACGGGCACTTGCGAGGGTGCGCTGTTGCAGTGCTTGCAGTTGCAGGCATGCGGTGGGAGGTGAAGGCGCTGATGGATGGGCAGGCGGTGGAAGGCGTGGCTGTGGCAGTGCGGTGAGGGTAGGAGGGCGATGGCGTGGCTACAAGGCACACAAAAAGCACTGTGGTAAGGGCAGCAGGGAGATGGAATGGTTGCAGGGTGCACAAGGAGCGCTGCGGTAAGGGTAGGAGGGTGTTTAGTGCAGTGCCTGCAGGCGCTTGGTGTGGCTAGGACACGGGTGCAAGCTATGCAAGGGTGCGGTGGGAGGTGAAGGCACTATGGCAGTGCGGTGAAGGACACGGCTGTGGCTTGCAAGGGATTGGTGAAGGCACTGGTGGTAGGGCGCACGAGGGCAAGCTGGAGCGCTCACGGTGGGCAGGCGGTGGAAGTTGTTGCGCACAGTGCACGCTCTCCCAATAGTGCACGCCCTCTTCACGGTTGGGTCCCCACCAGGGGGAGAAGAAGAATAGCCCTCTCTCTCCTAAGAACCTCTTTTATCCCCTCCCCCATCTGTAAGTCAAGGGATTTTTAAGTCCCTTACTAATTTTGCCGGCGGCTGTTGGGGAGGTGTTGAGGCCGGCCGGAGGTTGAGGGAGGTTCAGTTGAGGCGGCTATTTGTTGGGGGAAATTTATTTCACCCCTATTCTTTTCCAACATTATTCCTACAATAAACAAACGTAAAATAATTACATACTAAGTTATAGAAAGCGATAGAATAAATGTAAACCTAAATAATGATGCATGCAAACATTCTATTACTTAATGTAGTTTTTAATAAACCTAAAAGGTAAGAATAGAGTTAACTTAGGCGTAATAATAGTCCATTAAAATGGACTCATCAAGGGGAGGTAAAACTATTTGGTTATCTACTTTAGAGGAGCATCCCGGGCTTGGGACAAGCTCTCTCTAGAGCCTTGGAGGTGGTGAGAGGAAGAAAGGAAGAGATGGATTAGAATGGTGGTGGGTAGGTCCTTTTATAGTGGAGGAAGAACAAATTCGTATCTGGGTCATTAGTGACGGCCATAAACGTCGCTACAACCGTTGCTGAAGATCCGCACCATTCAATACTCCTGTTGGCTCGCACATCATGGGCCATGTTGCACGTGCGCACGCGCTATGCGCCCACACCAACTGTGCTCGTGCCTACTGCTGTGCCTGCTATTGCTGCCGCTATTGCGCACACGTACGCGTTGCGCACTACACTGCTGTGCATGCATGGCGGTGCGTGTGTGTGCATCGGCAGCCTGGGTTGCACCACGTGGCGTGAGCTGGGTCATCCATCTTCATTCCTGTACGGAGGGTGCCACCGTGCTCGGATTGAATTGATTTTCTCGTTGCCAGACTGCGATCGTTGCTCCGGATCCATTCGTACGGTCGGATTTTTCATCTGAAACCCATAACGATGTTGCATTGCCCCTTGGCCGTTGATCTTCCTCGGGCTTCATATGATGCCACGAAACTCCGATCTGGATGATTTCAGAGGCGATAGACTCTGATCGTCCATCCGAGGCCCTAAAATAAATCTCCTTCCTTCCTATCCATAAAAAGGACCTAATTAACCTAAAATGTATACAACTATTCTAAATGCAGAATGACTCATGCTATGTAACATTTATAACATGAAATGCAAATCTAAGCCTAGGAACATGCATGAATAGGCATTTTAACCTAAATGGATTTGTCTATATCAGGTATCGGTACTGAAGATGAGTACTGGTACATGCAGGCTTAAGTGTGCTTTTGAATTCACACATCAAAAGAAATGTTCTGTTTTGCTCATTATTTTCTCCTCTTGCATATTTTTCAGATGGCACCTAAATCTAAGAGTAAGGGAAAGGCACCTCAAGATGCATTTCACAAATTTTGCATCAATGAGGATGCTAAATCAAAGTTTGATTGGTATAAAGGCATAAAACTTCACCATTATAGGCCAGTTGAGTGGAAAGATTTTTCTCTACAACTCTTTAATTTCCCCACCCGTCTTTCTGAACAAAAACTGATGCATTTATTTGATGAGTCATTTTTTGCTGATGTTCCTGGAGTACAACCTGATGTCAACTACTTATTTTTTGTCAAGCTCCAAGAACAAGAAAATCGAGGTCATCTTGTCCTAACATCAAATGTATCCAGTCAAAAAATCACCATCACACCAAAATTCTTATCAATTATCACTGAATGTCCAAATGAAGGTCTTGCTTTTAATACTCTTAAGGAGCCTACTTATAAAATCCATGAAACTCTCTTGATCCCTAACTGTCAGGGGAAAGCATTGGTTGCCCTAAACATGACCCTGCTTGCTTGTGTTCTTTTTTGAATTTTAGCTTGGAGCTTAATGGCTAAAAATTCAGGATTCCACAAAATTCCCATCGACATTTCACCCTTAATTTATGCTATCATCACAAGTTTTCCAGAAAATTGGAACACGATTTTTCTTCATTTTCTTAGACCCCATTACTGTTCTTCTACTTTACCATTGGACATCTTCGTATCTCACATTCTTCACAAAAATAAAATTGACCTCTCTAATTTTACTCCTCTTTGAAAAGTGGTTTATTTCAAATGGTCCACTCTCTGGAAAATGTGAGTGAAACCTATTAGAGAGGAATCCTCTAGTGATAATGAAAAAGAAGAGTATGTTGATCCAAATGCTCAATCTTCTTCTTATAAACCTTCAGACTCATCCTCAGCTTTTCTTTTAATAACCTATCCATATCCAGAAGCTGAGACACCTTGGGTAAACCTATCTTATGGGTCTAACACCGATCCCAATATGATTACTACTTTCAATTATATTGTTCAAAATCTATCTAACCTCAATTTTGCCTTCGGTCACATGGAATGCAAGTTTCATGATATTTCTCTTTCCATTGAGTCTTCCCATGTTGCTTATTCCACTCAACAACCTAAATAAAGGAAGAGGACTCAACCAAAAGTGCCTCAAGAATATAGTGAAAGAAGGCAAAAGCACTTCCAAGACCCATCTTTTGTTCCTTCTCCAATTGTGGAAGAACCATTATTTCATGATGATGATGAAAAAGAAGACACTGAAGATGAAGTTTCATATGAAGATGTTGATGAAGAAGAAGATGATGATGATAGTGATGATGGTGGACATGCTCAAATGCTCATTAGAAAATGTCCTAGGAACTAGTTTAGTTTTTAATCATGCAGCTAGTTAAATTTGTATAACATCTATGCTTTTCTAAACTTGCATGACATATTGCTAGTTTGTTTACTTTTGTGTTTTGCTAAACATGCATGTTTTGATCGTATTTGTATGACTTTTTTCATTTAAATGAAGTAGTTTGCTCATGTCTCATGCTTCTTAAAAATGTATTATTTATCCATTTTTTTGCTTCCTTGACAAAAAGGGGGAGATAAAATGGTATGGATACTTCATATTTAAACTAGAAGATAGGCTCAGTTTGACGGGGAGGTTGTTTACTCCTTGTGGAGTTTTCTACTCTTCTCTTATTAAGTTTCTATCTACTTTCAAAAATGGGTATCTTGTTTGTTTTGTCAACACCAAAAAGGGGAGATTGTTGGAACCTAGTTCCACTTCTCTTTTGTGTTTTGGTGTTAACAAAATCATTTTAAAGTCTAATGTGGTTATGAAGTGTTATAGGACTATATAGGAAATAGAATTTGTGGATGCTAGCAAGCAACAAGATAGCATTGAAGATATGAAGGTATAAGATTGTAGATTTTGTTTCATTTATTGTATTTTAGAATCTTTGTATGTCTCCTAACAAGTAAAAAACAATCTAGGAGTTAAAATCAAAGTAGAGATAATTAGGGTTCATATTAACGCTCAATCACTTATCTTTTGAACTCCAAATTGATTCTTTCAAAACAAAGTTGTATAGATTAGATGGGTTTACTCTTAAAATTGACTTACACTTATAATATTAGGTACTTGTAGCAAGCGCCCATACTGGTCATAAGTACTGATACATGCTAGGCATAGATTTAGGCCTAAGTCCTAAACTGTGAACAAGTACCGGTATTCATTGTGAGTACTGGTACCAAGTGGTCATAGTTTATGCACTTGGTTTTGCCTGGACCTTACAAGTACCGATACTAATCACCAGTATCAGTACATGTAGGTCACAGCCCCGTAGCCTGTGAGTCACAAGTACTGGTACTTCTGATCAGTACTAGTACCAAGTGGCTTTGTTGGTACTCAACAGAATGCACTGAGTACTGGTACCAGTGATTAGTACCGGTACCCCAAGCACTGTTGAACTGACTGTAGACAGTTAGTATCGGTACCAAAAAGTTTAGTACCAGTACCAACTAACCGTTGTCCCTAATCTGAATGGCTATTTTATGATTAATCTTAATCCTACACCTCCGTTTTTGCCCCTATCGGCTAATATTCATAGGGGAGGTGTTTAGTGGCCTATATATATACTCCTTGAGTACCATTTTCACATAACCAAGAAGCTAAAAATATTCTCTTTGCCTACACCTTCTTTTTCCAATTTTCTAGCTGCAAAGGAGCTTGTCTTGTTGCTCTCTTCACAAGGCTATTCTCTAGTCGCAACAAGTTCCCAAGGCGATTGCGTTCTTAGTAAATTGTCTATTTTTGCTTTCGCATTCTAGTTAGAATTTATATATCATCTATTAAGAAATACACTTGTTGGAGACTTAGGAATTAGTTGTAAGATTTTGTTTGTATCTTGCTTACACCTGTAGTCTTTATTTCTTTTTGTCATCTTGTAATTGGGTTGAGGTAACCCTTTAACTACCTCAGGGTATTAGTAAATTGATTCCCTTCGGGTTGAGGGAATCGGGTTAAAAGATCCTATGTCGGGAGACTTAGGTAGTGGAGTACCCAAGTGAGGGGAACCACTATACATCTCGTGTGCTTTTTATGGTTTGAATATTCTTGCAGTTTTTTATATACCACGCTATTCATCCCCCCCTTGTGTGCTTGTGCCCTACAGATCCTTCATAGAGTATTCACAGGATTCTCACAACACTAGACAGAATGCAGCATCCACAACACGGAGAATAAGTACAGGAATTCTATGATCCGACAGCTATGATTTTGGCACCCCAAGTCTAGATTCCCGCAAGCGGAGATGCATTCGAGCTGAAGTCGAATATAATAAGTCTGAATCTGGCTTATTTTCATGGAAACTCAAATGAGGATCTCTTCCAGCACAATGAAGATCTGAGTCGAATTACAAAAACAATTCGACCTGGAAACGTGGATTTAGGGATTGTTGTCATGAAGGTTTTTCCATTTTCTCTTAAGGATAAAGCTTCTTATTGGTTCAAGACCATCAAGTGGCCAATTGGAACCTAGGCAGAATTACATCTTGAATTTCTCAAAAAGTTCTTCCTGATTGGTCAAACAAATGCAATGAGGCGTGCAATTATGACTTTCTCCTAGGGAGCAACGGAGAAGTTGCGTGATGACTAGGATAGATTTCATGATCTTCTTAGGAAATGCTCACACCATGGTGTGCCCAGATGGTAGCTAGCTCAAATCTTCTATCATGGGCTAGATGACACACATCGGTACTTGGCCGATGCATCTAACGATGGGAATTTCCTCTCGAAGGATGAAAACTGTGCATTCAAGCTGTTCGAGTCCTTAGCGGAGAACTCAATGAATGTCGCACCTATGAACCAGTTCCAGTGATCTGGATAGTAGCGGGTTAATGTCCATGAAGCTCACGCCAAATCTACCAGAGCTAATATGGACATTATCACCAAGAAGCTAGATAAGGTGATCTATTTGACAAGAAGCTCGATGAATTGATTTGAGCTTGACCTGGTGACCGAGTCGATCTTTCGCTTTTAAGTCGTTTGTAGTTTAATGTGGTGGAAAAATCGACTAATCAATTTTTAATAAGAAATAACCACTCACAGAGGAGCGGGTCGTATCCACAGGGAGGCAATAACGTATTAAAATTCGCGCTACTTAAAAATGTTCGTTCGTAGTCAATTTGGACAAGAACCAAGCCAAGATTGCCTTTAGATTAAGGTTTAAGCAAGAAATAATGCTGAAATGGCAATTATGAGAAACTACAGGATATTTTTCGCAATGCAGAGTGAATAGAATATGAATAAAATCTGGCAATGGCAGAAAATGTAAATTTTAATCAACGCTTTACTGTAGCAAAATAGGGGAATTTTTTCCCGTTGTCTTGCGCGACGAGGAGCCGATGGCTGGGCGCGGGAAGCTCGGAGGAGGTCCCTTGGATCAAGGGCTTCGAATCGGTGGTGGCAGCGAGTCGCGCGGCGGCCGGAGGTGGCCGGACGAGCTCCGGCGGAGGTGCTGCAGGCGGTTGTGCGTGGGCGCGCGGAGGGTCTGCGGAGGGCGCTGGCGCGCGGAGGCGTGGCTGCGGTGGAAGCTGCAGAGGTCGGTTGCTGGCGGTTCTACAGGAGGTTGTGCGTGGGCGCGCGGAGGGTCTGCGGAGGGCGCTTGCGCGGTGGTCTGCAGGCGGTTGGCGTGTGCGGTGGAAGCTGCAGGCGGCTGTTGGAGGATGCTGCAGGCTGGTCTGCAGGCGTTGGAGGAGAGCGCGGGCTGATCTGCAGGCGTGCGCAGGTCAGCAGCCGGTGAGCGGTGGAGGGCGCAGGCGGTTTGGTGGCCGGTTGGAGAGTGCAGGCTGAGGAAGTGGAGGTGAGCGGGTAACTTCAGACGTCTGGGAAATTTCCCAGACGTCTTAAGTTACTGAGAGGGTGGCTGATCAGTAGCTAGGTGGTGGTGGTCTGCGACGACGGCGAGGAAGATGCACGCTAGGGTGCTCACGGTGATGCGGCGAGCTCCGGATGGCGGTGTGGCCTATCACACCACACGCCCACGGTGGTGGAGACTCGCCGCCACGGTAGAGGCCGGCAGTGTGGAGTGGAAGAGAGAGGATCTCTCTGCTCAGTGGTGGGTCGGTGGCGGAGGCCTCCTGAGCTCGGCTGCCTCCGTGTTCCTTTTGTAGTGTCTTGAACAATTTTGAAATCAGCCGCCGACCAGATCCACCGTATCCGCTCCCCCTTGAATGGCTTTCACTGCATCACGCGGGCGTTGGAGCGGCAGCCAGCCGTTCCGAAAGAAGACGAATAAAGAAAATATTATTAAAATATTAGGGTTATTTATGTATAGACCCTCAACTTCTATGTTAATAAAAACAATATACCTAATTGGTTATCTAATTAGATGAATGCTATTCTAAGCTAATTCTAAATGCACTTAAGATATGAATGCAATGTATAGATTATGTAATTAGATTAAAACTATGAATTAATCTATTTACATCCTAATTTATACTAAATAAATGTTAGAATTAACCTAATGTGTAGGCACTTAAATACTTAAATAGCCCACAACTATGGGCTAATCAAATACCCCCATGCCTAGTTTTTGCTAGTCCCTAGCAAAATTAAGCGAAACCTAGCACTCTAAGTAGACTAGTCAACTCACTTAGTCTTCCTTCAGAAGCATATTAAGTTCAGGTTCTAAACCCAAGGTTCCTAAGCAGTTGCTAAGTTACAGACTAGGTCGGCTAAAGACGAGTTGCCAGCACAAGTTTCCCTGATTTCTGACTCTACCCTAAAGTTTATTGATCCCTGAGATTAAAGCATCCATGCTTGTGCATTGGTCCGAGTTATTTGAGTTAAAGGAAATTTTTTTTTTATATATATATATACCTTTTTTTTTTTTCTTTTTTTTTTTTGATTCTTCTAAGTCTAACCTCAGATCAGCTATCAACACGGTCTGTGTCGGATTCATTGTCCCCATTACCATACCTCGAAGGGTGCCTGGCTTTCGATGCTTCGAGATAGCACCGCCCATAACGACCCCAAGAACTCCTGGCAATCGACACTTCGAGATAGTAGCGCCCATGGATTTCTTAAGCGAATTCAGGCCTATGGCAATCGGCACTTCGAGATAGGGCCGCCCATGGTACCTGAACCGCGCAATGCGCTTACATGCCCCCAGTAGGATGGATATCCTAAGAGACAAGCGCCGAGGAGGTAATATGTTATCATCGCATCATAAAAGTGAGTATATACTCGACCTCTCCTGCGGCGGGAACTCTTCCAATCAAAATGTGTTTTCAAGCCTCTCTTAAGCCAAAACTAAGAGAACCAAATCTCTTTTCAGAAATTAAGTTAATTACCAGACCAAGTGTGAAAAATTTGGATGCTTGGGTTACAAGGACCCGTAAACCAAAAGGTAGAATAAGACTCCAGGTACTATCCCACCTTTTAACTCAAATCCTAGCTTCCCTTCCTCAACCTCTTGAAGAATGGTCCGCAACTTAACTCCTACTTAAGTTTTTAAGTCCACAAAGGACCCTAAAGGTCTAAAGCTAGTAGCTTATTTAGCTTCTAAAGTTTGACCCTAGAATTAATTTAGTCTACGCTGGAGTTCTGATTTGCTTAAGAATGCAGGACTTAGCCAGTTAAGCTCAAAACTTTTTTTTTTTTTTTTATATGTACAAATGTATGCAATTATGCTATGTATATCCCCAAGTACACCCCCCCATGCCTAAAATCTGCAATGTCCTCATTGCATAGAAGGATATTACCTAGGTCAAAGCTGGGCTGAATAGCCGAAGAACCTGCAAATCAGGTTCAAGAATTGCAGAAATAGGCCCTAAAAATGAGGAAAGCAAAGTTGGCCTAGAAAATAGGTAACCTAGGATGTTGGCGAGCTGATGATGAATCCCGATAGCAAATGCTCGCCCAACTAAAATGGGAATGAAATCTTCCCAGGTCACCAGAAGAGGTTCCAAAGGATAAACAGTTAAAATAACCTCCAAAGGGGTAAGGGTAGGATGACAAGGATCCTCCAAAAAGAATGGGGAAGGAATGGTATAGAGATAAACCCCCAGGGTAATGGACTGACTAAAGAAATCATCAATCCATACCCGATACTCCATTACAGAAAATATTGGTCTGTTAAGCCCCCTAGTCAGAACAAAACTGAGCAATTCTCTAAGGCAAGGATCGTCTAGGGTGTCCAAGTTACGAGGTTGTGGGATGGCCATAAGATCTAGATTGGGTTTAATCAGCTTGGTGTCCATCCCAAACACTCTTTCTAAATCCTCAATTTCATCCCTAGCATTCCTTGCACCATCACGTGGATCTTCCTGCTCTTCATCAGGAGTCACAATTTCGCTTTCAGATATAAGAGAATCAGAGGGTGACTTCGAAGTGAATGAAGGCAGGTTGGAAGCAACAGATCTAGGGATTATCCTATTAATGTCATCCCCGGGTTTTTGTTCTTTACTCACATCTTCCCCGGAGTCTATATGTGAATCCACATAAATCTTAGAAATTGCTTCCAAATTTTCCATCATTTTATCATGAGGAGAAATATCATCAATGGGTGTGCCAAGGAAACCTAATTTGGTCAAATTTGTGACATCCTTAGGGGTTAACTCTTCAAATAATACATAATCACCCTTAGTGTCACTCGAAATCTTGAATGTAGGTTCCTCATATAATTCATCTTCCTCCTCATCACACAATTCATCATGTACCCGAGGTCTAGAATCATTTAATATATCAGCAGATCCCCTAGGGTGCTCTATCTGAGGTAAATTATTTACATTGGTTACATCAGACTCCTCAGATAGGTCAATTTCTTTAGGGTTAGGTTCCCTAAGGGTGGGTTTGAGTTCCATATCATGATCAGAAGGGAGGGTAGGATTAACAACTTGACTTTGACCCACTTTATCAAATGTCACGAAAATACTATCATCTGGGTCGAGGTCTTCCAATGGCACCATCATTCCCTTCTTTTGACTCCAATATAATTCAGGTGGATACTCAACCTTATCATCATCTTCCTCGGGTTGCCACCTTTCTTCATCCAATGCATAGCTACTTTCATGTGTATTTTCCTCCCACCTAAAATGTAGATCTCTCAAGGAAGTGTCATCTAATGGGGAGGTTTCAAAATCGATCCTCGAAAAGTAGCTATTTTCCCCAGAATTTCCCTTCAACTTAAAGTGTAGCCTTCCCACGGGAGATGCATCTATTGTAGAGGGGTGTACGTCATCGTCAATGGGGCAGATTGGGTGGCTAATTTCATCTCTTTCTTGTTGGCCTGCTCTCAAAGATTCTCCTAACAATTCACTCATTTCATTTTGCATTTTCTGTATTTCCATCTTCAAAGAGGAGAGGTCATTTTTATCATAAGAGAAGTCAGGCTCAGGCTTATAGTACCCAGGAGTGTTTGTCCAACCATTATAAGTTTTCAGGGAGGGTGGGTTGGGTATTTCTTTGGTATGTGGGATATTGGGCAAAGCAAATCCCGCTCCTGAGTTCTGCTCACTAATTTGGGGCTTAACTAGGCCAATACTCCTATAGTAGGAGTAAAACGGATCCCAATGATTGTCATTATGTCCATCAAGGAATGGACCATCTCGGCGTCTGGGATCAAAGGATGCAGAGTGGGGGTGAGGGTGTGGGCAAGATGTGAATGGATGAAAATCAATGTGGTCCATTCTAACTCACACTTCAATCAGAATTCCCCAAGCAAGACATAATTCAAAAAGGACCTTTTAGGTCTTTCCCAATTTAGGCTTTTGATTTTAAGTCAGATTGCAGGTGACAATACAATTTGTTCAATCAATTTACGCGCCTATTGTCGACCTACGACTCGCCTAAAAAGACCTAGTTGGAGCTTAGGTGTTCTTCCCTAAATCTCAAATGGTCAAGTAAATCCAAAGACGGAAGATCGAGGGATGCAAGTAGGCCTAAGCCTTCCTTTGAAGCTGTGCTTTCGCGGTGCTCCTCAACTACCCCCAAAAATCCGTGACAGGGTATCCCCCTCTTTGGATTTACAAAACCTTTGATCTCAAGTTCCGAACACTTCAAAATCCAACGAAAGGAGGGCTCTTGTCCTAGTATTTCCAAACCTAAGGAGTGTCTAGAAACGTGCCGTGGTGCAAGTGAAATAAGTGTGCATACACCGTCAAAGATTTTGAACTTTGAATCGCACGCCAAGTTTGAAAATCAAATCCTTGGTTTTTAAAATGTCCTTCCTTTAATTAGTCCTCTTTCTAAAGAAAATATGTGACCACTTGTTAGATTTATTCAGTACAGATTAGGTGGTCTTCGCATTAAATCCCAAATGCAATGCGTGATCAAAAATAGGATGCAAAGTAAGAGAATGCGTACCTTGCCTCCAGCGATCTTCGATGCAAAAATGCACGCAATGCAGAAAAGCAAATCTAGAGGCTGCTCATACAGACCTAAATGGTTCGTCCTAGGGCAGGCAGCTTCTAGCAGGCAGCTCGTTTTTTTTTTTTTTATATATTTTTTTTAGAACTACTTATGCACAAGCAAATAAAAGAAATAATAATAATAAAAAAAATAAACCTAAATCTAAAGAAAAGGGAACAGCCTCCCAAAAATTACCCAACACGGGTCCAAAACAAAATCAGGGAACAAACCCCTCAAAATTTACCCCAGAATAAGGGTTTCAAACTAACTGTAATGAAAAATTAAGTCTTCAGTCTTAATTCTATTCTAATTAAATTAACGATTAAATACAGTGGTGTCCGTCGCGTCCTCGTCCTTCTCCTCCTTTCAAAATTGCTTGTCCACTTCTCGTCTGGCGACGTCAAGGGTCACCTCTCACAGTGGCTGATTCTTGCACAAAATTTCTCGCACAGAAAAGAAAATAATAGATGGTCAAATCTCTGTGCAATTGACAAATAATCAAAATAAAATTAGGCGAAATTATTGCGTCTGTTGCCTCCCCGGCAACGGTGCCATTTGACCGAGTCGATCTTTCGCTTTTAAGTCGTTTGTAGTTTAATGTGGTGGAAAAATCGACTAATCAATTTTTAATAAGAAATAACCACTCGCAGAGGAGCGGGTCGTATCCACAGGGAGGCAATAACGTATTAAAATTCGCGCTACTTAAAAATGTTTGTTCGTAGTCAATTTGGACAAGAACAAAGCCAAGATTGCCTTTAGATTAAGGTTTAAGCAAGAAATAATGCTGAAATGGCAATTATGAGAAACTACAGGATATTTTCCGCAATGCAGAGTGAATAGAATATGAATAAAATCTGGCAATGGTAGAAAATGTAAATTTTAATCAACGCTTTACTGTAGCAAAACAGGGGAATTTTTTCCCGTTGTCTTGCACGACGAGGAGCCGATGGCTGGGCACGGGAAGCTCGGAGGAGGTCCCTTGGATCAAGGGCTTCGAATCGGTGGTGGCGGCGAGTCGCACGGTGGCCGGAGGTGGCCGGACGAGCTCCGGCGGAGGTGCTGCAGGCGGTTGTGCGTGGGCGCGCGGAGGGTCTGCGGAGGGCGCTGGCGCGCGGAGGCGTGGCTGCGGTGGAAGCTGCAGAGGTCGGTTGCTGGCGGTTCTGCAGGAGGTTGTGCGTGGGCGCGCGGAGGGTCTGCGGAGGGCGCTTGCGTGGTGGTCCGCAGGCGGTTGGCGTGTGCGGTGGAAGCTGCAGGCGGCTGTTGGAGGATGCTGCAGGCTGGTCTGCAGGCGTTGGAGGAGAGCGCGGGCTGATCTGCAGGCGTGCGCAGGTCAGCAGCCGGTGAGCGGTGGAGGGCGCAGGCGGTTTGGTGGCCGGTTGGAGAGTGCAGGCTGAGGAAGTGGAGGTGAGCGGGTAACTTCAGACGTCTGGGAAATTTCCCAGACGTCTTAAGTTACTGAGAGGGTGGCTGATCAGTAGCTAGGTGGTGGTAGTCTGCGACGACGGCGAGGAAGATGCACGCTAGGGTGCTCACGGTGATGCGGCGAGCTCCGGATGGCGGTGTGGCCTGTCACACCACACGCCCACGGTGGTGGAGACTCGCCGCCACGGTAGAGGCCAGCAGTGTGGAGTGGAAGAGAGAGGATCTCTCTGCACAGTGGTGGGTCGGTGGCGGAGGCCTCCTGAGCTCGGCTGCCTCCGTGCTCCTTTTGTAGTGTCTTGAACAATTTTGAAATCAGCCGCCGACCAGATCCACCGTATCCGCTCCCCCTTGAATGGCTTTCACTGCATCACGCGGGCGTTGGAGCGGCAGCCAGCCGTTCTGAAAGAAGACGAATAAAGAAAATATTATTAAAATATTAGGGTTATTTATGTATAGACCCTCAACTTCTATGTTAATAAAAACAATATACCTAATTGGTTATCTAATTAGATGAATGCTATTCTAAGCTAATTCTAAATGCACTTAAGATATGAATGCAATGTATAGATTATGTAATTAGATTAAAACTATGAATTAATCTATTTACATCCTAATTTATACTAAATAAATGTTAGAATTAACCTAATGTGTAGGCACTTAAATACTTAAATAGCCCACAACTATGGGCTAATCACCTGGATTTTCTGGTAATTCAACTACATCTCACTCTTCTTTCACATCCCGAGCCCTCTTGCTCAAGTGCATTTACTCAGTCGAGATGTATCTTCTCCATCTTCACGGGATCTTGTGCATCAAGAATCCATGAATAATCTGGATTTGGCATCAAACGATTAGTGTAACGCACCCCATGACGATTCTAGTGCATATTCCTTTGATGAATATGTGTCTCAAACATCTTCGGCCTATGAAGATGTCAACGCTATCCAAGGTTACAAGCGTAATAACCCGTATTCGAAGACGTACAATCCTGGTTGGCACCAGCATCTTAACTTCTCCTGGTCTGGTAACTCATAGAGACCAAATCAAGATTCACATTACCTGACCAAATAATATGGGAATGCACAAAACACAGACCCGAGGCAGCAGCCATTCTCATCTTAGTAGTAGTCAAGTCCCATTTATCAACTGTTGCACCATGATACCAATCATCCTCCAAAGCGGCCCAACCCTTTGGAGGATTTAAGAGATGAGTTACAGGAATCCATGCAAAAATCAATGCATGAGAATTTAAAGCTCATGAAAACAATGGCTGATCAAATTCAAAACATTCAGAGTATGCAAAGCCATATGCTATAGGAACATAGAGTGCAGGGAGCCTTACCATCCTAACCTATCCGGAATCTGAGGTATGTGTAGAACTAGGGCACCATAGGGATAAGTACATGTCGTAATACAGGCACCTCCTATACCTAGTAGTTATGCTCTAGCTCAGCCTGCTCTATTGCCAACTGATTAGCCCATATTTGTGGGCTACTTAAGTATTTAACTATCTAGTCATTAAGTTAATTTTAACATTTAGATAGCATACATTAGGATGTAAATAAATTAATTCATATTTTTAGCTTAAGTGCATAATTCATGCATTTAGAATTAACCTAGGGTTGTATACATTTAATTAGTTAATTAATTAAGTGCATTGCATACACTATTTTAATTAATGTAGAAGTTAAGGAGTTATGTATAAATAATCCTAATTATTTTATTGTTTTTTTCTTCTCCTTTGCAGGTAACTCCTCCGTCTCTGCCTCCTCCTACGCATCAGCATTGATTCGACGGTGGCCTTTTGAATTCAAATCTTTGCACCTGTGGCTACAAAAGAGGAGGAAGGGCTGCCATTCAAGGGTGGCCACCACCCATTCCACCACCGTTGGTCTCCACGGCCAAGCTTTGTCATACTGTGGGCTGGTGGGGTGATAGACCGCCGCACTAAGAGGATGGACTTGACCACCACCACGCACGAGCTCCTTGAAGCTCGCCTACTGATGCAAGACTTGTTACCACCATCATCAACCATCACCAGCATCCACCTCCATCTTCTTCCCCATTCTCTGTTTCCCTCCACTCCACCAAAAAGAACACAAAAACCTCGCCACGCATGCTGCAGCACAAAGAGCTGCAACCTCTCCTTCTCACGCCTTAGCTACTGCCAAGCATGCCACCGTGAGTGCCTCTAGCGCAGCAAGTGTGCGCATGCCCATCCCAGCCACCGCGTGCACCTCTAGCCTGCATGCCCGCGCACCCTCGCCTAGCACGCGTCCTCCAGCAGCACCTTCACCTCCACGTGCCCCCGCCCCAATGCTTGCGCCTCGCTCCTGCACGCCAACGCCTTCACCTCTACACGCCCAAGCCCCAGCGCCTGCATGCCCCCTCTTTATCGCCTCCAACGTCGCCCCCTGCAGTACTTACAGTCGCGTGACAACTAGACCTCGCGTGCCTATGTGGCCTGCAGGGCGCTCGCCCCTGCATGCACCCATGCCTCCTCGCGCCTGCAATGCCTGCAGCACTCGCGCACCACCGCCTACAGCAAGCGCGTCCAGCAGCAGCAACCTCCACCACCGTCGCTTCTCTCCTCCGTCCAGTCGACTCCAGCCATCTCGCAACTTGCCACCCCCATCGTTTTGGAGCCCTTGCTCCGGCCAACCTACTCCCAGAAGAGTTCCTCGAACGAACCTCTCTCCCATGCGCAAGGAGGAGAGAGGTAGAATCCTCTATTTGTGGTGGAATTAGTATTTATATTTCATGCCATTGCCACAAAAAATGAATTTTGATTTATCATTATTTCATTGTTGTGAATTTATGCCTTCATGCTCACGCTTCTAGAGAATTGTTAAACCTTATTATTCATCTATATGTGCATTGAATTTAATTTTGAATTACATTTTAGTATGCATGAAAGTGAATAGTACGTGGCATACCCTTGTACATGGATAATTTTCTTACGTAAAAATTACATTAAGACCCCTTGACTTCTCCATAAATTTAAGGTTTACTTTCAGAGCTACATAGGCATTGTCTGATTTGACGAATAGTTCAGCAAACCTGATTTCGACCTAATTGCGAGTTTAAATATGTCATTGCCTCCTTGTGGACATGAACTACTCTCCTATGAGTGGTTTAATTTTAATTTTAATTATTTTGTTAACCGATTTTCCACCATTTTAATCCTACAATGACAAATCATCTTAATAACATTATTCGAAAGTGAAAACCAACTTATCAAATGGCGTCGTTGCCAGGGAGGCAACGGACCTATTAGACTTGCATTTATTTAATTATTTGTTCACATTTTATTTGAGACATATTTAAATTTGATTTTCTATTTGGTGCGAGGTACACGTATTTGGAGACATCTTGTCGCACCAACCTCAAGGATCAGGCGATCCTTAACATCGTCGGTGGAGTTGCAACACTAGGAGAAGGAGCATCACACCTGCCTCAACAATGCCTTGGTGGACCTTGTTTCCACCATTGGAGGAGATATCTGGAGGACCACATCTTCATCTCATCCATTTAGCTATATAGAGACTTTATTTTTCTTTCTTCTCTTTATTTTAGTACATTCATTTGGAAAACCATTGTTCTGGTGTACAGTTGAGGGGTTTGCTCCCCGATTTTGTTATATGCCCATGTTGGGTAATTTTTAGGAGCCTATTCCCTTTTTCTTTAGATCTAGGTTTTTAATTTATTTTGTGGATTATTTATCATTAATTTGCTTGTGCATAAGTAGCTAAAAAAATAAAAAAAACACGAGCTACCTGCTAGAAGCTGCCTGCCCTTAGGTCGAATCATTTAGGACTGAATGAGTAGCATCTAGATCTAATTCTTGTCTTGCAAATTGCATGGAGAATGCTGGAATAAGGTATGCACTTCTAACTTTGCATTTCTACCTATCATGCAAATGCATTTGGATTAATTTCAAGACCACCTAATCTGTATTGAATAGATCTAACAAGTGGTCACATTTAATTTTTTGAAAAAAAATAAAAGGGATTAATTAAAGGAGGGACATTTTAAAAACCAAGGATTTGATTTTCAAACATGGCCTGTGATTCAAAATTCAAAATCTTTACGGTGTATGCACACTTATATCTCTTGCACCACAGCACGTGTTTATACACTCCTTAGGTTTCGAAATACTAGGACAAGAGCCCTCTTACCATTGGATTATGAAGTGTTTATAACTAGAGATCAAAGGTTTTGTAACTCCAAAGAGGGGGATACCCTATCACAGATTTTTGGGGGCAGTTAAGAAGCATCATGAAAGCACAACTTCAAAGGAAGGCTTAGGCCTACTCGCATCCCTCGATCTTCTATCTTTGGAGTTGCTCTACCATTTGAGATTTAGGGAAGAACACCTAAGCTCCAAGTAGGTCTTCTTAGGTGATCCGCGGGTCGACAATAAGGGTGTAAATTGATTGAACAAATTGTATTGTCACCTACAATCTGACTTAAAATCAAAAGCCTAAATTGGGAAAGACCTAAAAAGTCCTTTTTGAATTGTGTTTTGCTTGGGGAATTTTCATTGAGGTGTGAGTTAGAATGGACCACATTGATTTTCATCCTTTCACATCTTGCCCACACCCTTACCCCCACTCTGCACTCTTCGATCCCATACGTCGAGATGGTCCATCCTTTGATGGACATAATGACAATCATTGGGATCCGTTTTACTCCTATTATAGGAGTATTGGCCTGGTTAAGCCCCAAATTAGTGAGTAGAACCTAGGTGCAGGATTTGCTTTGCCTAGTATCCCACACACCATAGAAATACCCAACCCACCCTCCTTGAATAATTATAATGGTTGGACAGACACTCCTGGGTACTATAAGCCTGATCCTAACTTCTCTCTTGATAGAAATGATGACCTCTCCTCCTTGAAGATGGAAATACAGAAAATGCAAGATGAAATGATTGAATTGTTAGGAGAATCTTCGAGAGCAGGCCAACAAGAAAGAGATGAAATTAGCCACCCAATCTACCCCATTGAGGATGACGTACACCCCTCTACGCTAGATGAATCTCACGTGGGAGGGCTATACTTTAAGTTGGAGGGAAATTTTGGGGATTATGTAAGGGAGAATAGCTACTTTTCAAGGATCGATTTTGAAACCTCCCCATTAGATGACACTTCCTTGAGAGATCCACACCTTAAGTGGGAGGAAGATACATATGAAAATAGCTATGCATTGGATGAAGAAAGGTGGCAACCCGAGGAAGATGATGAGAAGGTTGAGTATCCACTTGAATTATATTAGAGTCAAAAGAAGGGAATGATGGTACCATTGGAAGACCTCGACCTAGATGATAGTATTTTCGTGACATTTGATGAAGTTAGTCGAAGTCAAGTTGTTAATCCTGCCCTTCCTTCTGATCATGAGATGGAACTCAAGCCCACCCTTAGGGAACCTAACCCTCAAGAAATTCACCTATCTGAGGAGTCCGATGTTACTAGTGTAAACCATTTACCTCAGATAGAGTACCCTAGGGGATCTGCTAAGATTTTAGATGATTCTAGACCTTGGGCATATGATGAATCGTATGATGAGGAGAAGGATAAATTATATGAGGAACCTACATTCAAGATTTGGAGTGACACTAAGGGCGATTATGTCTTATTTGAAGAGTTAGCCCTTGAGGATGTCACATATTTGACCAAATTAGTTTTCCTTAGCACACCCATTGATGATATTTCTCCTCATGATGAAATGATGGAAAATTTGGAAGCAACTTCTAAGATTTATGTGGATTCACATATAGACTCCGGGGAAGATTTGAGTAAAGAATAAGAACCTGGGGATGACATTGATAGGATAATCCCTAGATCTGTTGCTTCCAACCTGCCTTCATTTGATTTGAAGTCACCCTCTGATTCGCTTATGTCTGAAGGAAAAATTTTGACTCCTGATGAAGTGCGGGAAGATACTTGTTATAGTGTAAGGAATGCTAGGGATGCAATTTAGGACTTTGAAAGATTATTAGGGATGGACACTGAGATGATTAAACCCAACCTAGATCTTATGGCCATCTCGCAACCTCAAAACTTAGACACCCTAGATGATCCTTGGCTTAGAGATATGCTCACTTTTGTTCTGACCGGGGGGCTTAACAGACTAATATTTCCTGTAATGGAGTATCGGGTATGGATTGATGATTTCTTTAGTCAGTCCATTACCCTAGGAGTTTATCTTTGCACCATTCCTTCCCCATCTCTATTAGAGGATCCTTGTCATCCTTCCCCTACCCCTTTAAAGGTTGCTATTCCAATTTATCCTTTAGAACCACCTCTGGTGACCTGGGAAGATTTCATTCTCATCTTACTTGGGAGAGCATCTGCTATTGGGATTCATCATCAGCTCATCAACATCCTAGGTTACATGTTTTCTAGGCCAGCATTACTTTGCTCATTTTTAGGGCCTATTTCTGCAATCCTTGAACCTGATTTGCGGGTTCTTTGGCTACTCGACTACTAGCAAATTAACGGTAGCCCATCTCTGACCCAGGTAATATCCTTCTATGCAATGGGGACATTGCAGATTTTAGGCATGGGAGGGTGTACTTGGGGATATACATAGCATTTATACTTAGTGCTTTCATGCATTTAGTTAAAGCATTCTTCATTGCATACGTTTGCATTGAAAAAAAAAAGAAAACATTTTGTAATTATTGAGCTTAACTGGTTGGGCCCTGCATTCTTAGGCATAAGATCAGAACTTTAGGTTAGACTAAGTTGATTCTAGGGTCGAACTTTAGAAGCTAAGTTGAGCTACTAGCTTTAGACCCTTGGGTCTTTTGTGGACTTAAAAACTTAAGTAGGACTTAAGTTGCAGACCATTCAGCTAGAGATTGAGTTAAAGGCTAGGTAGTACCAAGAGTCTTGTTTTACCTTTTAGTTTACGGGTCCTTGTAACCCAAGCATCCAAATTTCACACACTTGGTCTTGTGTAAGTAAGTGATCACCTTAATTCCTTTCTTAAAAGAAATTTGGTTCTCTCAGTTTTGACATACCAGAGGCCTTAAAACACAATTTGATTGGAAGAGTTTCTACCGTAGGAGAGGTGGAGTATATACTCACCTTGAGGATGCGATGATAACATGTTACCTCCTCGACGCTTGTCTCTTAGGATATCCATCCTACTGGCGACATGTAAGCACATTGTGCGGTTCAGGTACCATGGGTGGCCCTATCTCGAAGTGCCGATTGCCACAGGCCTGAATTCACTTAAGAAATCCATGGGCGATACTATCTCAAAGTGTTGATTGCCAGGAGTTCTTGGGGTCGCTATGGGCGGTGCTATCTTGAAGGATCAAAAGCCAGGCACCTTTTGAGGTACGGAGATGGGGACAATGAATCCGACAAAGACCGTGTTGATAGCTGATCCAAGGTTAGACTTAGAGGAATGAAAAAAAAAAAATATATATATATATATAAACCTTTTTCCTTTCTAGGTTGGTAATCATACCAACCTCAAATAACTCAAACCAATGCACATGCATAGATGCTTTAATCTCAGGGATAAATAAACCTTAGGGTAGAGTTAGAAATCAGAGAAACTTGTGCCTGCAACTCGTCCTTAGTCGACCTAGTCTGTAACTTAGCAGCTACTTGGGAACCCTAGGTCTAAAGTCTGAACATAACATGTTTCTAAAGGAAGACTGCTTGGGTTGGTTAGTCCACTTGGAGTGCTAGGTTTTGCTTGGATTTGCTAGGGACTTGCGAAAACTAGGCATGGGGGGATTTGATTAGCCCATGTTTATGAGCTATTTAAGTATTTAAGTGTCTAGATATTAAGTTAATTTTAACATTTAGATAGCGTACATTAGGATGTAAATAAATTAATTCATATTTTTAGCTTAAGTGCATAATTCATGCATTTAGAATAAACCTAGGGTTGCATACATTTAATTAGTTAATTAATTAGGTGCATTACATACACTATTATAATTAACATAGAAGTTAAGGAGTTATGTATAAATAATCTAAATTATTTTATTCTTTTTTTCTTCTTCTCCTTTGCAGGTAACTCCTCTGTCTCCGCCTCCTCCTCCTGCGCATCAGCATTGATTCGACGATGGCCTTTTGAATTTCAAATCTTTGTAGATTGGCTACAAAAGAGGAGGAAGGGCTGCCATTCAAGGGAGGTCACCACCCCTTCCACCACCATTCAACATTCCACCACTGTGTGCCTCCATGGCCAAGCTTTGTCATACTGTGGCCCGGCGGGGTGATAGACTGCCACGCCATGAGGATGGACTTGACCACCACCGTGCACGAGCTCCTTGAAGCTCGCCTACTGTGAGTGCATCTACTGATGCACGACTTGTTACCACCGTCATCAACCATCACCAGCATCCACCTCCATCTTCTTCCCCATTCTCTGTTTTTCCTCCACTCCAAAAAGAACCCAAAAACCTTGTCACACCCACTGCAGCACAAAGAGCTGCAACCTCTCCTTCCCGTGCCTCAGCTACTGCCAAGCGCACCACCGCGCTTGCCCCCAGCGCAGCAAGTGTGCGTGTGCCCATCACAGCCACCGCGTGCACCTCTAGCCTACATGCCCGCACGCCCTCTCCTAGCATGCACCCTCCAGTAGCACCTTCACCTCCACGCATCCACGCCCCAATGCCTGCACCTCACGCCTGCACGCCCGCGCCTTCACCTCAACGTGCCCACGCCCCAATGCCTGCACCTCATGCCTACACGCCCACGCCTTCACCTCCATGAGCCTACGCCCCAGCGCCTGCACACCCCCACTTCAACACCTCCAGCATCGCCCCCTACAACACCTGCAGCCGCACGGCAACCAGACCCTGCGTGCCCCTGCAGCCTACAGAGCACCCGCCCTCCACGCACCCTTGCGGCCTGCAGAGCACCTGCCCCTCCATGTGCCCACGCCTCCTCGTGACTGCAGCGCCTGCAACGCTCGCGCATCGTCACCTTCAGCAAGCGCGACCAGCAGCAGCAACCTCCACCATCGCTGCTTCTCTCCTTCATCCGACCAACTTCGGCCGTCTCGCAACCTGCCGCTGCCACCGTTGCGGAACCCTCGCTCCAGCCAACCTACTCCTAGAAGAGTTCCTTGAATGAACCTCTCTCCCATGCGCGAGGAGGAGAGAGGTAGAATTCTCTGTTTATGGTGGAATTAGTATTTACATTTCATGCCATTACCACAAAAAATGAATTTTAATTTATCATTATTTTGTTGTTGTGAATTTATGCCTTCATGCTCATGCTTCTAAAGAATTGTTAAACCTTATTATTCATCTCTATGTGCATTGAATTTAATTTTGAATTACATTTTAGTATGCATGCAAGTGAATAGTACATGGCATACCCTTGCACATGTATAATTTTCTTACATAAAAATTGCATTAACACCTCTTGACTTCTTCATAAATTTAAGGTTTACTTCTAGAGCTACATAGGCATTGTTTAATTTGACGAATAGTTCAGCAAACTTGATTTCGACCTAATTGCAAGTTTAAATAAGTCATTGACTCCCTGTGGGCACGAACCGCTCTCCTGTGAGTGGTTTAATTTTAATTTTAATTGTTTTGTTAAGTAGTTTTCCACCACTTTAATCCTACAACAAAAAATCATCTTAATAACATTATTCGAAAGTGAAAATCAACTTATCACCAACCCTGTCCTAATCTGCCCCTTCTACCTCTTCCCCACCTTATAGACAGTATGCTTGTGCAAATGCTATCACACTGAGGAGTGGAAAATCTACAAATGACCCACCATATAGGCAGGCATGTCATGGTACTTCTCTACCCTCTTCTTAGGCTAACTTCTCTTTCCATTCTAACCCTTCCAAGGAATAACCTAAGGAGAAGAAATCTAAAGGGAATGAACCAATCACTGAGATCACCGACATCCCTTTACCCTTCCCTGGAGCCTTAACTCGTTAGCCTAAAGGAAAGATAAAGGGAATCAAAGATAGTGAGGATTTAAAGGAGATTTTCAAGGAGATTCACATTAAAATCCCCCTCCTCAAAGCCATTGATCATATTCCTACTGTCACTAAATTCTTTAAAGAATATTGTACACCCAAGCGACAGTCTAGGAAGACCAACAAGGTGGTATTGTCTAAGGAGCCTAGTGAAGTACTTTTGTTTGATCTACTGATGATAACACCATCATTATCCATGACTAACTTGAATTAGTTGAAATAAAGTGACAAATGTTCCAGAATGATCGCTTGAGGACAGTAATTCCACTCAAATCCATTCTGAGAAGAAAACATTGAAAAGGGTTAATTCTGTAGTTTTAACATCATATCACAAATGCAGAGTTACCACAGGGTTTCCCAGGGGTTAATTAAAGGTCAAATGAGCATTAAAGTCCAAAGAGTGGGTCAACATAGATAAAAATGGGGTTTCACACGTTTCGAGAACCGTAACCACACATAAAACCCTAATTTCAAACCCACTAAAATTAAAGAGGTTTTGGTTAAGATAAATTCATCTAAACCACCTAAAATTGATAGAAAAATATTCTAAGAGGTTTGGTATCCTTGGTTTGACCATCTAAACCCATTTTAACTTAGAATAGAGTCTCAGACGGGATTTTGCCCTAATTTGGGCTTCTAGTAAAACGTAGTCAAAACTGAAATCCAAGTTCACCATCAGATTCTTTGGGTCCAAATTAGGTTAGTATCAAAATTTGGGCCCAATCAGAGTCCATCTTGACCTAGTTTGCATTCCAGTCCATTAATTCTCTATTTCTCTTAATTAGGCCCCCAGCTTTCAAAATCTCTGGCAAATAGGCCCCTAGGTTTATCAACTTTTTCACGAAAGGACCCCTTCCTCCTTTTTCTCCAACAACGAACTCCATTGGCTCCGGTGACCTTAATCCCTCTCATCAAGACCTCCGATGGATAAATTGGGCATCCTACCTTCCTCTCCTTCGTCTGCTTCTCGCCATACTAGCTAGAAGCTCTTAGAACCTTTCCTCCTCGCTGCTTATCCCACCAGAGATTTCATCTTCCCCAACACCAGCAATCACACCAGCGCAGATCTCCCCTCCTCTTCATTTGTAATTAGGTCCCTTCAACCCCTCTCTCTCGCTAGTGTAGATTACACCCACTACAACGTTAATTCCACCGACGATCGCCTTTCTCCCTCACCGTCTTCTCCACCTTCGGTGATGCCTCTGACGAAGCCATACTACTACTACAGATCATTATTCACCTCGCCACCACCTCCATTACCACCGCCTCACCTCCACCTTTAAAAGCCCTAACATTATTTGGGCTTTTGACCACACAACCTACCTGATGACCAACCCACCTTACGCACACCATTACCAACTTCCACAAACCACTATACTGCACCAACCTTCACGAAAAAACCTCCACGAGACTCGCCACCCTTCGACGACCCTATTGAGCTGTTTAATTAGGGCAATCGCTCGTATTCTTGCATTTCAGGTTCAACCAGAGCTCTGCCACTGCCTTCATCTTCCTTGCCAATCGGAACTCCTCCAGCATCAATAGGTCTCACTACCACTTCCAAGATGCATGAAATCCAACCACGCATTCATTCGTAGCTCCAATGGAAGGAAAGATGCAGCAACTGCTTCAATTCGAGCCACTTCCATCTGCTGCTGTGTGAAGGAGCGTGGTAGGACTTTTTGTCCCGCCTCATACATGGAAAAGCAACTAACGTTGTATAAAAGGAAAAAGTGTTAAGGGCTTATCACCTCTCACAAGTGGGGGTAAGGTCCCCGCCTTACATACCCGTACACTCCTCACTCACCACCCACTACCAGTGAACCTGGTCCCTTACCAGGATTAGATTACTTGCCTAAAACCCGATTATCTAGTTCTGAGAAATAGAGAAAAGAATCTGAGGGGAGAGGGTTTTGCTTTAGGATCTATCTTGTTGCCTCAAGATGCATGCCTATGTGTTCTATACTTAGCATCTCTAAGGTCGTTGCTGAGGCTTCGTGCCTTTGTGCTGGTGCTCTATGCTAAGGCCTTATGCCTTGTGCTCCTGAGACTTGATAACTTTAAGGCATCTGGTTGACTTGGTTGACGTCTGGTGCTGAGTACTGTGGATTCATTTTAGTTCTTAATTGATACTTGGTTCGAGATACTTTTGAAATATTTGGTTAAATTGAATACTTGGAATGTGCTTTAATTGAAGGGAATAATTGGTGATTAAATCACCATTTTTTAGAGTTTTTATTCTTCTTTTTATCCCATCAATTTCAGAGATTCGAAGGGCTCATTATTGAATATATCTTTGAGAATATTATTCATTGCATATATTTGCTAAAATTAATCATTGTGCTCATCTGTTTTATATTGTGATTAGTACGTGAATTCCATATTTGCTCCCTGCGAATGACCTCGGACTCATTTCCTATTTTCGAGCATGCTTTATAAATTTTAATGTTGTGTTTTTTTTGAACGTATTACACATCTCTTAACACTCAGCAATTATGCACCAACATTTTGGTGTCTTTGTCGAGGAGCAATGTGCAATTCACCACTAATCTTATCTTTCATGATTCAGCTTATTACTAACTTGCCTTATCTGTTTTGCTTATGATTTTGTGAGGTACATCACGAGAAGACCTTCCGTGCAATCAGCCACCCCAAAGGCAGGTAAAATTTCTCTTCTTCCCTAATCAGCTTCTTAATCTCAGGGAAGAGAAAAAGGAAACAAATGAATTAAGGATCCACTTGCCTTATTTTTCTAGTAACTATCATTTAAAGGTAAAGTTTCTTGATTTGCAAAATTAATTTGATATCTGATTGAAGTGAAATGATTTGATTAGAGATCCCCATCCTGATTTCCTCTACCTATTAGGGATTTACACTTAATTTTCTAAACAACTTGGACTACTCACTTTCTTGTTTGAGTCCAAGGTGTTACATTTGAGATCAAATTGAACTTGAAATAGAGCCAATTAGGATTTCCACTTTGGGGTTGTGAAGTGTTAATACACATTTGCATGCATTAAAGGAAATTAACATTCCTGCATTTGTGTGCTACCTAAGCCCTTGGTTGAAAATATCTACTCAAGAAAACCCTAAAATCAAGGCTCTAAATTCACTTGAACCCTAAAATTTTAGACTTAATCACTTGAGAGTTAGTTCAGGGTGATTTTAGGTCTTGACCTAAATTTCATCCTTAATCTTTAGGGTAGGTCAGGTGAAGTTGGTCTACTCTGTGGGTCAATTAACCTTCAAATTAGGTCACAAATTGAATCAACTTCTAAATCAAGTGAAATTCAAGGCACAAATTAGGGCTAAAATTGGTAGACTTAAGGTCTCAATTCATACATTCTGGTCTACTTGGAACCGTAGTGACAAGGAAAGTCGGGGGGGGAGACCCTATAACTCGTGGGGACGATCTACCGTGTAGGGGTCTTTGTAGAGATCTCCCTTCTTGGCTGCCTAAGTAATTCTCAGGTGTTTACATTTCTGAGTTAGAGGTAGCATTCACCTCGAAATTGCCTTAGTCATTCAAAAATCTTTGGGTGCCTTGATTGGGTCCAGGAAACATCTAGTCCCTCATCAATTCTCTAAAGCAAATACACAGGAAAGGTCTCTAGGTTTTTGGCCTAGAGGCCTCCATTAGAGTTGATCTTCTTAGGGAAAATCTGATTTGATCTAATCAATTCAATCTGGACCTGAATTTGATTCTACATCCTGATCCACCACCTGATTTGAAAATGCAACCTAACAATTTAGGAAGACTACTTAGGAAACCTGAATCCCAAATGAAAATGAAAGAGAAAATGATTGAGGCTGCTCTTAAACATCATGATGAGTATTATAAAACCTCGAATCTATTTAGCAGAATTCAAGTTAACGTGTTAGAAACAACAACCTTCATTATGAACCGTGCCCATTTATTGTTGACCCGACTAATTAATGGTTCAGCCCAGGATGATCTCTTATCAGAATACATTGAATTGGGGAAATTACATAGAAACGAGTATCTACAATGTTGGTCAAATCCCCCACTTTGGGAAATACACCAAGATCTCATTGAGAAATGTGGTAATTTGTTGAATATGGTGTATGAAGCCATCAATGAAAATTACCCATATATCCCCTCAGAAATTGATGAGACAACTTGGAACAATGTTAAGGATCAATATGATTTCCCAGAGCACGAGTTTGAAAATAAAGGTTGCGTGGACCTACAACCCAAATGGAATCAATGACATACCTGATCTTGATATGGGTTGGGCGAATCCAGTTGCAGGTGTTCCCAATTATGAACTAGCCTTAGAGATCCATAAAGCTGGTCCATCATGCCTTGATTTCCTAAACACCTGTAGCAAGCTTGAATCAGAACCTCTCAAGTTGGAGTCCTGGATGGGCTGGATAGGATGGTCTCGTGGTGAGGATCTACTTCTCAAAGTGGTGAGAGGATGGCCAGGGGATGCTCCACGAATGGGTGTAAGAGGCAAAAAAATATTTTGGTTTTCTACTCTAGAGGAGAATCTCCGGCTTGGGACATGCTCTCTCTAGAGCCTTGGAGGTGGTGAGGGAGAGAAAGGAAGAGATGAAGAAGAATGGGAGGGGTACAGGTCCGTTTATAGTGGAGGAAAGGATCCATTTCGTACAAAGGACATTTAGTGACAGCCATAAACATCGCTGAAAATCCACAGCAAGCGTCGCTAACGCTCCAACTTACGCACGCATGCTTCGCTTGCCCGTGTCGTGCGCGCATGTTGGCACTCGATTCCTCTGCGCACTGTGCTGCCTCCGTGCTCCCGTTGCTGCATGCTGCGCATGCCTATGCGATGTGCATGTGTGGTGGTGCATGTGCGTCCATGTGTAGCCTGGATAGCACCATGTGGCACGATCTAGGTCATCTATCTTCTTTCCTTTCTAGGGGTTGCTATAGAAGTCATATTGAGTCAAGTTTTGCACCATTGGGCTGCGATGGTCGACTCGAATCCATCCGTGTGGTTGAATTTGTTATTTAAAGCTCTGAATTGCATCACATAGTCCCTTGGCCATTGATCTTCCTCGAAGTGCATAAGGTGCTACGGGACTCCGATCAAGACTTTTTTAGAGGCGTTGGACTCCGATCATCATCCTAATCAGATCCGTATCGTCACTCCGAGGCTCCGAATTAAATATCATTCTCTCTTGGCCATAAAATGATGCAATTAACCTAAAATTTATATAGAATACTCTAAATGCAGAATGATGCATGCTATGCAATATTTATAACATGGAATGCACATCTAAGCTTAGGAACATGCATAAATAGGCAGTTTATCCTAATTAAATGTCCCTTCATCATACCCCCATGCCTATCTTTTGCTAGCCCCTAGAAAAATCAAACTAAATGATATGTATAAAAATAGAATTAGGATCTGATTAGTTAGGCAAGATTTATTGATTACATTAGAAAATTTCAACTAAGGACCTAATTACAAAAACTTAATAGTGCCCAGGCGTCTGCCAAATTGTAGACCGCCCAAGTCCTTACCTTATTTTGAAAAGGGAAGATACATTATTCTTTTTGCTTTTCTTCATTTCGATTTTGTTTGGATTTTTTTGAGTTTAAGGTTTCGGGACAGCTTTCTACGTCTACCTAACCCACCCCAGACTTGAAAAGAACTTTAAGTTCTAAGCATCTTGTGAAAGGTGATAGACTCACTAGGTGGCAGTTAAAATAGACTTCAGGTTTCTACAACCCTAGGCGACCTTAAGAGTTTCTACCTAAAGGTTTATTTTTTCTATTGGTAGCTTTCTCCATAATTTTTTTATTTTTTGCGGGGTCAACACAAGGACGAACCTACTGTATATCTCCTCAGTTTATTCTACTTTCCCACTTCTTCCCTAAGTGTTTTGGGAATTATTTGTGCATTTTTGTTAGCTGGGTTCTAGAGAATCGGCCAGTGAGCTGTTACCATCGACCACTTTCCAACCATACTTGTATGGTCGTTAGTTGCTTTGAAATGGGTTTTAAAATTGTTGCTTTGTAGTATAGATCGAATCAATGCAAAAAGTAGATAAAATTTATAACTCGAATGTCAGAAATGAAGTCCAAGGTCGTTTGTTGGGAGCAAATATGGAATTCACATGCTAATCTCAACAAATAATGCAAATCATCATAATTGATTACTAAAAAACTAATATGCAATGTATGACATGAGTATATGATAAGTCAAAAAGAATTCTAGACAAAATAATGGTGATTTGGATCACCAATTATTAGTTTAACACATAGAACAATTACTCAAATATAATTAAATGAAGGAGTAGATAATCAGATGTCTTAAAAGGCGTTGCTACAGTACTCCTCTTTGATTTTTCTTCTGTTGTTCGTCTTCCTTGCCTTCTTTGCTCCTTCCTTCTTTGGCCATTCTAATGCACAGGGGGAAACTCTCCTCTGAAATCGACTAAGTGTCGAGAACACTGAAGAGCAAAACCCCCTTAACCCTGTGCTCTCTCTCTTCCTTCTCATCTTCCTCTCCTAGGGACAACCGAGTAGTCGAGTATGCGTGCACCTGGATCTAGGGCCACCAGCGTGGTGTAGTGACCGAGGAGTGAGCTTAGGCAGGTAAGCAGATCAGACCAGGCTCACGTGCAAGGTGTCACTGGCGAGGCATGTAAGGGGTAGTGGGGGACCTCAACACCTAAGTGATGAGGCGATAAACCCTCAACACTTTTTTAATTTATGCGTTGTTGCAAGTTCACTGGTTTTCGAGGTGGGACTAAATGTCCCGCCGTCCTTACATATGCAATTGCAGCTGAAGCTTCTTCGCCAATTGGAGCACGAGGGTGGTAAGCGACTCCAATTGTTGGCCCATTAAGACTCTTGGATGAGTTCCACACCTTCTGAAGTGGAAACCTGGGGCTATCGAGACCTGGAGTGAGCTTGAAGCTTCCTTGAAGTTCTTCTGTATTGGCAGCTGCACCCTAGGTGCTTGAAAACATAAACACGGCCTCGCGGCCACATCAAAAGCACTCAGGAGCTTCGCCAGACGTCATGGAATGTAACTATGGTGGTGGCATGTTGCAAGGTTGAGTATGGTGGTTGACAAAGGCAGAATAGGTCAGATATGATGGGTTTGTTCGGCAGAGGGATGGCGGTGCTTTTGGGAGTTGTGGCGAGGGTGTGGATGAGTGTAGCGATGGGGGTGCCTCACCAGAGGAGAGACCAGAGACAGAGAAGATGAAGGTGATTGACAGCATCGAGGGTCTTTTTGGGTTTTTGGGAATATTGAATTAACCTAAAAGAACTAAGGATCTAATCTAACCCTAATTTAATAGATGGAGGACGACACCGGTGTTGGTAGGTCGGTGTCGGGGAAGAAAGTAATTCAGTGGAGGGTAACGGCGATGACGACAGAGGTTGGGGAGACCCCACTAGTATGGCGAGATGCTGAAGAAGGTGAGGAAGAAGAATCCACCATTGGTATTGCGGTTAGACGATGAGGGAGATTGGGAGGAATCACCGGATGTCGAGGAGTCTCTCGACCGGAGAGGAGAGATGAAATAGCGGTGTTCCAGGCCAAAATCGAGCGTGGAGAGGATGGGAAGGCCTTAAGGATCTTTTTATAGGTAGTAAAGGGTGGTTGAAGCTTGGAATCCAAGCTTTCAACCTTGGAAGGTTTGCTGTAGTAGGAAACCCAAATCTGGGAAGGAATTGATGCTCAAGAATTGGTTTGATTGGAAGAGGGAATTTTAAGAAGGATCTCCGATTCAAATTTGAGGAAGTTTCATCAATCAATCAAGGAGAAATCCTTGGTTGATTGTCACTGGAGCTTTAGGATTAGGAGTTCATGTGTGATGGGGACCTTTTTGTGAAGAAGACAAAGAATTTGGGGGCCTTTTTGTGAGGAATTCAAAAGCTGAGGGGCTATTGGAGATATTGAAAGTCAGACTTGGACTAAAGTGCAAACTAGGTCGAAATAATCTTAGATTGGGATCGAATTTTGATACAAACCTAATTTCAACCTAATGAATCCATTGGTGAAGTTGGATTTTGGTTTTTACCACATTTTACTGGAGAAATTGCACAGTTACCCAAAATTAGGTAACTTTCCATGTGAGATTCTGTTTTAGGTCAAAGCAGGTTTCAATGGTCAATTTGAAGGCCCCAAACCCTAGAGAATATTTTTGTATGATTTTTAGAGGGTTTAGGTGAATTTTATCTTTACTGGAACCTCAATTAATCGAGCAGATCTATTTTTAGGGTTTCAGATGTCCATTAATTTCTGTAATGAGTGAAAACCCTTTTCTGTCTATACGAATCCTCCTTTTAGACATTTAAGACCATTTGATCTTTACTAGACCCCTGAGAAAACCTGTGGCTATTTTGTAATTAAGATGTGCCATTAAAATTACAATTTTACCCCTATTTTCATGTCTATCTCTCATGGATTTACAGTGAATTATGGTCCTCTGGCTGTTATGTAGAGCATTTTATGATGGAATATACTAAATAAAGCTAGATATGACTGATGATGATGTTATCATCAAACCCCCCTAGCTAACTTTTGCTAGTCCCTTAGCAAAATCTCATGGAATTAACTCAAAGTCTAGACCATGCCTTTCTAAGCTCAGATTTCTAATGTGTGCTTCCTTTTGTAGATTAGGTTAGAATGCGAATAATAGGCCTAGAGGTACTCAAGTACCAAGTTCTGGACCTAACTAGTTTTAGCCTCAGTCTGCCGCGAAGGTTTCTAAGGCCCACAGGAACTAACCTAAGGTTCATTGAACTCCGCGGTTAAAGCACCTGTGCTTAAAATATGTTTAGTCCTAGGTTCAGTTTGTAGTGCATTTTTGTAAGAGAGAGATAGAAGAATTTTTTTTTTGCATTTTTTGGAGAGTTTTCTCTCTCTTTTTCTTCCTTATTTCTAGCTTCGGATTGTTTTAACAAAATGATCTGTATCAGATTCCTAGCTCCCATCATCAATCCTTGTAGGGTCCCTAGCTTGCGATGCATCAGGATAGCACTACCCATGGCAACCCCCAGAACCCTGGCTTTCAACACTTCGAGATAGTGCCACCCAAGGCAATCCGTAGCAAAATTCAGGCCCTGGCAAACGACATTTCAGGATAGTCCCGCCCATGGCACCTGAATCAACATAAGGTGCTTACGTGCCCCTAATAAGATATTTAGATATCCTAGCAGACAAGCACCGAGGAGACGATATGTTATTACGCATCTTCGAGAGGAATTTCCCCCCTCTCCGCGTTGGGAACTCATCCAAATCAACTTGCATTGATAAGTCGCTCCTAATCTAGGTAGCATTTTCAGATTGGAATTAATGCATTTGCAAGATTTTGATTATTAAGCGCACTAAACCAGACTATGTGTGGATTAGGGTGCTTAGGTTACTGAGTCCCACAATCCAGAGGTCAGTTAACAAAGTAGAATAATCCCTAAGCCTTAGACCTAATACTTAAGCTTTGCAATTTCCTCAACCTCATGAGGACTATCCAAATCTTAACGAATACTTGAATTTTTAAGCCTAAAACAATCCCAAGAGGCCTAAGATCAACACTCATAGTAATCTCTGTGTCTCTTAGCACTTTTTGCTTTATTTCTTTCTTTTGATTTGGTTTAGAACTTAAATAAATCCCATGAGCTTTTACTAATGACAATCTCTTTTTATTTCAATTTGTTGCTCCTTTCTGGCATTTAAAATCACCTCCTCTCTTTTCCTCCTCAAGAATGATATGCAATTAATTCACTCAAAATTTCCTCCCTTTTCCATTTTTTTTGTTCTTTTTAATTTTTTTTATTTTTTTGGTTTTTTTTAGTATGCTTTTTTTTTTGTGAGAACCCTTCCAAACTTTGAATTCTTTATGTGTTTGAACTTTAACACCCCCAATGCTTAAGTTTTGCAATGTCCTCATTGTAAATGCAGGGTATGAAATAGTTAGGGTTAAGGGATTAGAACAGGATGAACAGGTGGGCGAACAGGTCAGGATGATTGTTGCGAATGGTTTCAAGCCTGACACGAGTACCAGAGGTGGAGTGTACTGTTCTAAAACTGAATTCAGAGTGAAAGAGACATAAAGTACAAAAGGATAATCAGAAGGATCTCGAGTTTTTGGAACGACGAGTTGCCACCCATTAAGCACTAAATTCGATGCCTTCAACCGAGCAGAAAATGGTACAGAGGAGTGGTCAAATCAGAGAAGTTTTGTAGAACATGCACCTTGATCAAAAGCCTGGTTGGTCCAACCAGGTGCTTGTTTAGATTACCAGGCTGATGATGCAGCCCAAACCTAATTAATCTGGCGGGTTGATGAATGTGGATCAAGAGATGCGGTGCCCACCAGATACTGTAAAGCTCAGAATGATGTGGAAGTGAAAAATTAAGGTTTGGTTGAGTTGGATCAGCCTGGTCAGAGTAGGGATCCTCAAAAGAGAATGAATTAGTGAAGAATGTGAGATCCCTACAAGAGTGATCAGAGAAGGATAGGGCATGATTTGTTGTCTGATCGAAATCTGAAACCCGATTGAAATGTGGGGAATCATGTGCAACCTGCTCATCGAGAGGAGAATCAGAGTGGAAATTGGGTCTGGTTGCAGGTTGGGGTTGAGAATTGGCTTTGGAAGTCTCTGTATGTGTAGAAGAGGTGGCATCAATAAAAATGGTGTGCGAGGGCTCCTCTAGGAAGGATTCCAAGGTAGGTTCATCTAGAGAGTCCTCATAATGGCCATCAAAATCAAATGTAAATGCTTCAAGAGAGTTTAGAGGGTTATGGAAGTCTGAGTGAGGGAAAGATTCGAACTCTGGGTTGTAGACACTCTCGGCAATTACTGTTTCTAATTTCTAAGGATCAAAAAGGAATGATTCCATCTCAATGGAACCTGATTTTGAATCAATGATCTGGGAATTAGGGACCTTAGAGTCAGAGTCGAAGAATGAGTCCTGGATGCTGAGGTTGTAGATTGGCTTGTGGTCATGAGGAAACAAAGGTTCTCCAAAATCAGAGTAGGATTCGAAATCATCAGAGATCTTGCGAGAATGATGTTTTGAATCTGATTCGGGATTCCACCACTCGGTAAATCAAGATGTGGAGAAGCAGCAACCTGACTTGGATCTAACCTATTTTTAGATTCCGAGCTCAAAAAGGTGTCCCTATTAGGCATAGGCTCGGGTTCTTTGCTCGTAGGGTAGACCAAATCGATTCCAAACTCTTCCAACTCCTCGATTTATGTATCATAGATTGGCGTGACTTTCAAAAAATCAATTTGTATCTCTGAGGAGGTTGGAGAGGTGCACTCATCAAATATAGGCCCTGAATTGTATTCTAGATTCAAAATCTAACTCGTATCACAAGGGGCCTCATAATCATCCCGATAAAGCTCAAATCCAAATTCTAGGTTAAGGGTGTGGGTTGGATCACTGGACTCAAGGTTGGGCTCTATAGGGATGTCAAAATTGCTCACGAGAGTCGCCTTGTGAGAATAAGGGATGGAATTTACACGCTCGAGAGGTTTTGACTCAATCTCATTATCACAGGTGCCTCGGAAATCTAAGTTTGGTGAGCCAATTTTTTGACTTTCTAGGGCTGGCTCAAAATCGTGATCACCTGCAATCAGATCCTCCCAACTCGTCTCAGGATCAAGCATGTCAATTTATTTGTAATTTGAATCAGATTCCGTTTGGGTTGGGGGTCCATAACAACCTTGATCATCACTCCCGGGATTTGGGAAATTACATGGATTACTAGAATTACTCCAAGATGTCATCTTAATTTCTGATGGGTATTTTTGATCGATAGTTCTATATAACCCATTCAGCAATTCTCCCCATTTTTCCAAGAAATTCTGGAGTTCTTCTGGAATAGACAGATTTGACCAATGTTGCAGACAATCATTGTTGTGTAATTTCACCAATTCCATGTGTTCTGCTAAGAGATTATCTCGGGTTGAACCATGGTTTAGTTGTATCCATACCATCCTGAATGTCCCTTTTACAATATTCGTCTTGGTGTTTGTAGGCATTGTCAATTATCTTTTCTTTCATGCTCATTTGGGACTCAGGTTTTCTAAACAGTTTTCCTATATAGCAAGCTGCATTTTTGAATCAAGTTGTGGAATCAAGATGTAGAATCAAAACTCAAGATTAAATTGCAGTTCATTTGACCAGATTAGAAATTCCCAAGAAGATCCGTGCATGTGCTCTAAAAAAAAAGATGAGGGACTGGATGTGAAATTTGATCCAATCAAGGCATCGAAAGATTTTTAGATGACTAAAGCAATTTCGAGGCAGTTGATACCTTTGAATCAGAAATTACCTAAGCAGCCAAGAATGGAGAGCCTGACAAAGACCTCCACACAGTAGAGTGTCCCTACAGGTTACAGGGTTCCCCCTCCTAACCTTCCTTGTCACTGAGGGTCCAAGTAGACCAGAATGTATGAACTTAAGACCTTAAGTCTACCAGTTTTATGTCCTAATTTGTGCCTTTGATTTTCACTTGATTAGAAGTTAATTCAACTTGTGACCCAATTTGGAAGTTGATTGGCCTACAATGTAGACCAACTTCACCTGACCTGCCCTAAAGATGGTAGAATGAGATCTAGGTCAAGACCTAGAAATCACCCTAATTTTACTCTCAGGTTATTAGGTCTAAGATTTTAAGAGTTCAAGTTGAATTAGAGCCTGATTTTAGGGTTTTTCTGATTAGATCTTTTCAATCAAGGGCTTGGGTAGCACACAAATGCGGGAGGGTAACTTTCCTTTAATTCAGGCAAAAATGTGTACTAGCACTCCAAATCCTAATTGGCTCTATTTTGCATCCAATTTGATCTCAACATGTACACCTTAGACTCAAACAAGAAGGTGAGTAGTCCAAGATGATCAGAAATTAAGCATTATCCCTAATAGGCACAGGAAATTTGGGGTAGGGAATTCTAAACAAAATCATCGCAATCTTCAAGTAGATTTGAAAAAATTTTTGCAAATCAGGAAACTTGCTTTTTAAATGATAATTACTATGAAAAATAAGGCTGGTGATTCCTAATTGATTGTTTTGTTTTTTGTCATCCCAAGATTAAGAGGATGATTAGGGAAGAATAGAGAACTTACCTGCCCTGGAGTGGTTGATTTACGTGGAAGATCTCCTTGTGAAGTACCTCGCAAAATCACAATAAACAAAATAGGGCAAGTTAGTGCTTAAGTATAATCAAAATATAGCACGAGAATAGTGGTGAATTGCATGTTGCTCCCCGGCAACGGTGCCAAAATGTTAGTCACACTGAAATAGGTTTTAAAATCATTTCATTGTAGTATAGATTAAATCAGTGTGAAAAATAAATAAAATTTATAACTAGAATGTCAGAAATGATGTTCGAGGTCGTTCGTTGGGAGCAAATATGAAATTCACACGCTAATCTCAACAAATAATGCAAATGAGCATAATTGATTACTAAAAAACTAATATGCAATGTATGGCATGAGTATACGATGAGTCAGAAATAATTCTAGACAAAATAATGGTGATTTGGATCACCAATTATTAGTCTCACATATAGAACAATTACTCAAATATAATCCAATGAAGAAGCAAATAATCAAATGTCTTAAAAGGAATTGCTACAGTACTCCTCTTTGATTTTTCTTCTGTTGTTCTTCTTCCTTGCCTTCTATGCTTCTTCTTTTGCCTATCCTCTTCTTTGCTCCTTCCTTCTTTGGCCCTTCTGATGCACAGGGGGAAACTCTTCTCTGAAATCGACTAAGTGTCGAGAACACTAAAGAGTAAAACCCCCCTTAATCCCACGCTCTCTCTCTTCCTTCTCCTCTTCCTCTCTCAGGGATAACTAGGTAGTCGGGTATGTGCGCACTCGAGTCCAGGGTCATCGGTGTGGTGTAGTGACCGAGGAGTGAGCTTAGACGGGTAAACGGATCCAACAAGGCCCGCGTGCAAGGTGTCATGGGCGAGGCGTGTGAGGGGTAGTGGGGGACCTCACCCCCCAAGTGTTGAGGTGATAAACCCTCAACACATTTTCACTTTATGCATTGTTGCAACTTTACTAGTTTTCGAGGTGGCACTAAATGTCCCACCATCTTTGTGTATGTAGTTGCGGTTGAAGCTTCTTCGCCAATTAGAGCACAAGGGTGATCAGTAACTCCAATTGCTAGCCCACTAAGACTCTTGGATGAGTTCTGCACCTCCTGAAGCGAAAACTTGGGGCTATCGAGACCTGGAGTGAGCTTGAAGCTTCCTTGAAGTTCTTCTATATTGGTGGCTGCACCCTAGGTGCTTCAAAACATACACACGGCCTCGCGGCCACATTAAAAGCACTAAGGAGCTTCGTCGGACGTCATGGAATGTAACTGTGGTGGTGGCGTGTTGCGAGGATGAGTATAGGTGGCTGGCGAAGGCGGAATAGATCGAATATGATGGGTTTGTTCGACGGAGGGTTCGGGTGGACAGAGAGGCAAATAGAGATAGGGGCTTTGTTCGTGGAGGGATGCCGGTGCTTTTGGGAGTTGTGGCGAGGCATGTGGATGAGTGTAGCGATGGGGGCGGCTCGTCAGAGGAGCGATCGAAGTCGAAGAAGATGAAAGTGATTGACGACGTCGAGCATCTGTTTGGGTTTTTGGGAATATGGAATTAACCTAAAATAACTAAGGATCTAATCTAACCCTAATTTAATAGACGAAAGTGGGAGGATGACACCGGTGTTGGTAGATCGACGCCGGGGAAGAAAGCACTCCGATGGAGGGTAACGGCGATGACGACGAAGGTTGGGGAGCACCCGCTAGTATGGCGCGACGTGGAAGAAGGTGAGGAAGAAGAATCCACCACCAGTATTGCGATTGGATGACGAGGGAGATCGGGAGGAATCGTCGGATGCTGAGGAGTCTCTCGACCGGAGAGGAGAGATGAAATAGAGGTGTTCTAGGCCGAAATCGAGTGTGGAGAGGACAGGAAGGCCCTGGGGATCTTTATATAGGTAGTAAAGGGCGGTTGAAGCTTGGAATCCAAGCTTTAAACCTTAGAAGGTTAGTTGGAGTGGGAAACCCAAATCTCTTATGCGTTCGCATGAGAGATTGGGAAGGAATTGACGCTTAAGAATTGGTTTGATTGGAAGAGAACTTTTAGAGGGATCTCCGGTACAAATTTGAGGTTGTTTCATCAATCAATCAAGGAGAAATCCTTGGTTGATTACCGCCAGAGCTTTAGGATTAGGAGTTCATGTGTGGTATGGACTTTTTTATGAAGAAGACAAAGAAGCTGGGGGACTTTTTGTGAGGAATTCAAAAGAAGAGGCTTTATTGGAGATAAAGAAAGTTAGACTTGGACTAAAGTGCAAGCTAGGTCAAAACAATCTTAGATTGGGTTCAAATTTTGGTACAAAACTAATTTGGACCTAAAGAATCCAATGATGAAGTTGTATTTTGGTTTTGACAACGTTTGGCTAGAGAAATTGCATAATTACCTAAAATAGGGTAACTTTCCGTTTGAGATTCTGTTTTAGGTCAAAGCAGGTTCTGATGGTCAATTCGAAGATGCCAAACCCTAGAGAATATTTTTCTATAATTTTTAGAGGGACAAGGTGAATTTTATCTTGATCAAAATCTCAGTTAATAAAGTGGGTCTGTTTTTAGGGTTTCAGATGTCCATTAATTCCTGTAATGCGTGAAAACCCTTTTCTGCCTGTACAGACCCTATTTTTAGACATTTAAGACCATTTACCTTTAATAGACCCCTGAGAAAACCCATGGTTATTCTGCATTTAAGATGTGCTGTTAAAACTGTAGTTTTACCCCTATGCTTATCTCTTAGAATGGATTTACTATGAATTATGGTCCTCCGGCTATTATGTAGGAGCATATAATGATAGAATATGATAAATAAAGCTAGATATGACTGATGATGACATTATCATCATAACCCCATGCCTAACTTTCGCTAGTCCCTTAGCGAAATCTCATGGAATTAACTCAAACTCTTGACCATGCCTTTCTTTGCTGAGATTTTTGATGTGTGCTTTCTTTTGCAGATTAGCTCAGAATGCTAATAATAGGCCAAGGGGTACTTAAGTACCAACTGATTGCACCGTAAAAATACACCTACAATTGTGTCGTCATATGCTATTTCCTAGCATTACCAGTGCATATAAGGTTTCCATAGTCGCATTTGTGAAAATACATGCATTCATGCATTTAATTGAGAGGGGAGGAGAGTGAAATAAATGGCCTTGCAATTAACATTTTTCCTCAAGTGCATCTTTGCAAAATTTGCCATCTTTTTATTTTCATTACAATTTGACTTTGAAACTCTTCCCGCGGCTGCATGGCAACCTCTTCGTCTTCGCACCATTCCCCACTCACACCCCTCCCTACTAGCCACATACATGATCTCCTTGCCGGCCATGCCAAGCCATGCACAGCCAGGGCATGGCTGTGCATGCTTTCTCCTTTTATAAAAAGAGCTCGGCTGCCTTCTTGCAAAGCAGCCCGGTCCCCAGCCAAAGAAGCCACAGCAACTTCTTCTTCTCCAGGCCACCATCTCCTTCCCTCTCCCTCCATACGCAGGCCCTCCTCCTCTGAGGAGACACCCTGCGGACAGGATCACCTCACGGTGGTGCACAACCACCACGGTGAGTCCACCACCGCCCAGCTCATCAAAGAGCCAATGGGCATGGTGGCTGTTTTCTTGTTTCACCATTTGAAGCACCTTCAGCCATTACCACAAAGCTTTAGCCTTGAAGCTCAACCGGCCACCGCACGCCCTGCAGCAGCCGACCGAGCTCCACAGCAGTAGTAGCAAGGCGGCAGCAGCGCACGCAGGCCACTGCGTACGCCTACAGGCGCCCTTGCCTCCCTCTCCGAATGCCCTGTTGCTCTCTCTCTTCCGCCCACAACTGGCCACTGCGTGCCTCTGCAGCGGCCGACCAAGCTTCACCGTGCACCCCAGCCAACACACATAAGCCATCACGCAAGCAGTAGGTCGCCCTCGCCCTCCACTACGCGCCCCTTCGCCCGCAACCTAGCCCTCTCCGCGTGCTTTGTCGCGAGGTCCCTCCCACAAGCCTTAACCCTCCAACAGCGCTTGGAAGCTTCAGACGCCTTAACCCTCCAACAGTGCCCTCTCTCTCTCACAGCACTCTCTCACTCTCTTTACCGACACTTACACACCTACACTCACACTTTCGTAGACACACACACACCTATACACTATTATATACATATATATATATATACGTATACATATATATATATATATATACTTCTATTTATATATATAGTGGTTTGTATGTAACTAAGTATTAGTATACATATATATATATATATATATATATATATATTTACATATATACATATACATATATATATATATATCCATATATCTATACATATATTAGTACTTATATAACTATGTATTAGTCTATATTTTTATATCTATATACTTATATATATATATATATACACACATATATACTTACCTATATACATATATATATATATATATATTATTACCTATATAACTAAGTATAAGTATAGATACATATATATAAATATATATACATATATACACACCTACTTATACATATATATATATATATAAATATACCTACATATATACATATATATCAATATAACTATATATACATATATACATATATATACATATCTAGCTACATATATCTATATATACATATATTACTATATATATATACATACATATATATATACTTATATATGCATATATTTATACATATATATATACACATATAACTGCATATATATACCTATATATTTATAACCATATATTTACATATATACATATATATATATATATATTCAAATTACTTAAAAAACGTGGTATAGTGGGAATATCTGCACCAGTTCCTGATATTCCCTGGTACACGCGTACAAAAAGCGTGTTCGCATTCATCTTCCACCATCCATCCTCCACTCCACGCGGCACCTCGTCCTGTTGGTTGCGTCTTTCTAGACGACAACCAACTCGACACCGTGCTACACTCCATCTCCACCTCCACCCCCACCCCTTTATACATATATAATATATACATATATATATACTATATTTACTTGATTTCTATTTCTCTTTCCTATTAGTAAAATTTTAAAAGAAATATTTAAAAGAGAAAAGATAATCCTTGACTTGCAGGTACTCCGTCTTGTGAATAGTAAGACCCATTTTGGAACCCTGATTTGGCTCAAAGCCAAGAACCTAATTTTGAAGGTGTGTGCCTCAAGGACCAAGATTATCAAAAAAAAATTCTTAAATAGAAAAACACCAAAAACACAGTAAATGAATGGAAGAGATTCGTTGTAGGAAAGGCATAGAAACTAGACTTTTAACCCCACTTCCCTGAGTTCGACCCTGGGCCTAAAAGTGATCAAGATAAAATCAAACAGTCCAGGTTAAAAATTTTTTAAAGGGATGGTTAGGTCCGATTTAGGTTAACCACTTTACACACTTCAACGATAAAATCACCATATTAACACACCTATCCGGGCCCAACCACCATCTTTTTCTGGTGCCGTTGCTAGGGAAGTGCGACTTCAAGTAAGTTTTTACTCCATTCCTTTCATTTTTCTCTTCTCTCTTCACGAGTGTTTTCGTTTTTGGTGTGCAGGTAAACCTGTTGCAAGGAGAAGACAAGCAGATGAAGTCTAAGACGTGGGCAGATCCAAGGGGGGAACTAGAGTGTGAAGATGCCGACACCGCACTGGAGCTCCACACACGTTGCTGCACAAGTAGGTCTTTCTTTCTTAGCAACCTAGGTTAACTTGTCACCTTAATAAAAAAAAATTAAAAAACTCAAAAACTAGAAAAACTTCTTGGGATCTCTTGGGGCAAGTGGATTAAAATTCACTTGTTTGATTGATTGCCTTTACTCCCACCGCCCCGGGATTTCCCACCTTACTTCGCATAGCGAAAATCCAAGAATCTTGATTCTTGAATTTTTCACCGTGTGAAGTATTCTTTGAGGCAAACATAAAAGGATTGATTGCACCCCTCTTTGCCTCACTTATCTGTAAATTCGAGATCACATTTTTGGTGAGGAGACTTGGAATTGAGTTGATTCCAACCCCACCACGACTTTTCAACTTGCCTAAGATTTGATCCCGAGTACTTCAACCCCAACAATTTGATTTTCCTTATCTTTTGGTTGAGCCTTGTGTGGAAATCTTTTTGGTGATTGGGAGAACTTGAATTGAAGTGCTTTGTCTCCCTTTCATACTAATTTAAAACTGATTCATGCATCCACACATAGAAATCTCTATTTATGGAAGCCCATTGCATTTTAGCATGCATTAACCAATTGACATTGAAGAAGGGTTTGTTGGGCTTAGAAGAAAACTTGTATTCTTGCAAAACTTGGAGATTGGTTGAATTGGTATTTCAGTGAAATCCTAAAATCCATACAACTTAAGGCTGAACTCTAAAAACCATTCACCAATAAAAACTTCAATTCAGGGAGATTTCCCTGTTGCATGCTTGTTTTACGCACTCTGAAAATCAGTCACTTGGGCATTACCTGTAAACAACACCCTTCACATTCCAAAAGCACTTGATCCTAAGCCTCTAACTAAAATTGGTAGCAACTTGACCCTTATTAAGGATTGGAGGTCTAACTACCTGCGTGTAGCATCTATGTGCTGGTGAGGGTTCCCGCGTGCTATCGGGTGTCTAAGACTGGGGCGAACGGCCTTTCAATCTGGCATGGTGGTTCTGCGGTGCTCTCATTCAATTCCGTAGTTCGTGATAGTAGGTAACTTAGATCTTTAGGTCTAAGGGCACACTGTAGAGGTTAGGAATTTGATTGAATTGATTTGTCATCAAGTGTACCTTTGCGGCATCATTTCTCTCATCTCTTTTCCCCTCTTATCTCCCCAATTCTTCTTGCGGTAGTGCATGTTTGGGAGGAGGTCACAAAATCCTGAACTGTGTGAATTGTCTAATAATTTTAGAAAAGGAGCCGAATCGTCCTCGTCCTACACAAACATGGTTGCACGCCCACCCCCAAATCCCGAGGGAGGAAACCACCCTCAGAACCCACCAAGTGGTGGAGCCTTAGATCCCATAACCTGCCTCCAAGCCCAAATGGAAATGTATAATGAATGAATTGAAGCCATTCGGGAAACATTGGAGGAAATGTAGAACCCTCCCGAACGGGAGGAGTCTAGGTCTCTTAGCTCCTATCAGAATCCCACTGCCACAGAGACCATAGGACAAATTCAAGTCCCCATGGGCGGGGTCGACTTTGAACTGAAAGCTAACATAATTGGCCTAATAAATTTTCACTTCCATGGTCTTGCAAGTGAAGACCCTTGTCTCCACTTGGAAGACTTAACTCGATTAGCTGAAATTGTTAAACCAAGAAATATCAGGTTACCTATAGTCCTCATGAAAATGTTCCCGTTTTCATTACGGGATAAAGCGTCGCAGTGGTTACGCACCCTTGGGAGAACCATCCACTCTTGGGAAGAGATGCGAACAATGTTTCTCAAGAAGTTCTTCCCAATCGGGCGAACCAATGCACTTCGCCGTGCTATCACTTCATTTACGCAACAAAACAACGAATAATTTCATGAGGCATGGGAGAGGTATAACGACCTCAGGAAGTGTCCGCACCACGATCTGCCTAAGTGGCATATAGCCCAGATTTTCTACTATGGGCTAAATGAGACTTTGAAGCAGATTGCAAACACTTCCTGTGGAGGAAATTTTATGAATAAAGACGAGAATGGAGCATTCGAATTGTTTGAAAATATGAGTGAAAACTCAATGAACAATGCCTCTATTGTCGCCTTTAACCGTACCAGCCAGCCCCGAAATGTCCACGAAGTTGACACGGGACCCTCCCATTCATCCACTGATCTCATCCTTATAGCACAGAAATTGGATGAAGTCTTCGTCGTGCACAAGAAGCTGGACGATCTTCTGGCCAACCCCGCCCATACTATGGCAAACACCCCCACTTCACCACTTTGTCACAATCCAAATTCTTCCAACACCAGGCTTATCCCGAGAAACCCCGTAAGACCTTCCTTACCAAGTGTCGTGCCAAATCCACATGACTTACCGTGTCGCGCCGAGCGACACGGTAAGTCATGTGGATTTGTCTTCTACGAGCCAGTATTTCGACATGGAGGAGCAAGCCTCTGTGCGCTCGGACGCATATTTACATGCGGACACGTCTTCTGGCATAGAAGATGCTTGCGCCCTGGGGAACAACCCGTTCTCTGCCACTTATAACCTAGGGTGGCGAAATCATCCGAATTTCATATGGTCCAACAACCCGTACCACCAAAACCCCACGGGTGGACCAATGCGACCGTCCGCACCCGTCATCCCAAGGGCCCAGTCTAATCCTATGGCAAATCTGCCATCAGGCCCTTGCGTACCGCAAATCGAACACGCATCAAGTCCTCTTGATAAATTGATGCGAATGATGATGGAAATGTCAAAGCGCCATGAACAGAACATGACCTCTCTTCAACATCAATTGGTGCAGTAGAATGCTGAGATCAGTAAACTATGCATGGTGACTCGATCTCAGGTCACTCTTCCCGCCCAACCTATTCCAAACCCACAAAATTTCATACCCCGTGGTCCTCAACCACAGGTACGACCTCCTCAGGGGCAGGTTAATCAGATTCTGCAAGTTCCAAGCGTTCCACCGGGATTTCAGGCTAATCCTGTTGTAGCATAGCACTCTTATGTCCCCATTGCGAACCCTCTTCTGCCGTATGATCCCACTGGTCCCACATTGTCCAATGCGATCACTACGAGGAGCGGTAAGCAAACCATCGACCCGCCTCGACCTGATCCTGGCCCGTCTTCTTCATCGCCCTCTCATTCGGGATGCGCACCGCATTCGCGAGAGGACAATACACCTAAATTGGTGCCAAAATCAGTTCCATTCCCTGAGGCTCTACTGAGGGAGCCAAAAGCCAAAAAGAAAGATACGCAGGCCTTTGATAACCTGCGTAATTTGTTCAGGGATGTAGAAATCAAGGTACCCCTGCTCGAGGCTATCGACCACATACCTATTGTCACTCGATTTTTCAAAGACTACACAACACCCAGGTGACAGTCAAAGAAAACTAAGAATCCGGTGGTTCTCTCGCCTCATGCGTGTTGTGCTATACTGTCAAACCTACCACCGAAGCAGAAAGATCCAGGCACATCGCTTATTTCCTGTAGCATCCATGGCTACAGTTTTAACCGTGCCCTGCTTGATCTAGGATCTTCCATAAATCTTATACCGACCATCATACTCGAAAAATTTTCCTTGGGAAATTTGAAACCCACCCCTGTCACGTTATAGTTGGCAGATCGTTCTATCAAAATCCTGAAGGGTGTGGTGGAAGACATGGTGGTTAGGGTCAACAGTCTCTGTTTTCCTGTTGACTTTCTTGTTTTAGATATGGAAGTTCCTAGCTCACTTTCTAATTGTCTGAACATCCTCAGTCGACCTTTCTTGGCCACAGCCCTCACCCATATTGACTGTGAGTCAGGTTGTATTGAAATTGCCGGTGGATCTGAAAAGCTCAAGCTTAACATCTTCAAGGCAGCCAAGAACTTTGATTGCGATTGCATCGAGGATGACACATCTGATGAGGACGTGGCCGCCAACGCGTGTATCAGACTAATTGGGACCTATTCTGACTATTGCGGATTACCTATAAAAATTGATGAATGCCTGAACAACACATATTGTGACGTTCCCCCATCCCTCTCTTGTCCCGTACCTTCTCCTAGCTAGACATCTAACGAGGTTTTCTCCGCTTTCCATACCTCGTGGTCTGAGTCATATCCGGGCTACTCACCATCGATCCACACTCTTGAAGACCGAACTCCCTTTCTTTCCCGCCAAATCAGGCGGATTTGCAACTCCACACTGGGACCTTGAGCCCATATATTTCTCACTGGGGCTATTCCTTTTTGGATCCATTTATCCAAGAAGCCCCTCTTCTTGGCCAATCTGAGGGCCAACTTCTTCTTCCCGACTTGTTCTCCGATCTGCCTGGGATGCTCTCATCCCATGAAATACCAGACCTTTCACCATCCACCATCACTTTTCATGCCACTATCACGATCACTTCACTTTTCACTTCACCACCCACCATCCGCCCACCCTACCACCCTGCTGTATACCCTGCACCTCAGCTCTCGTTACCCGATCTTTCGTCCTGCCTATACCTTACCTTGCATGCATATGAGGACATAGCATTGTTTGGCATGGGGGGGTGGATAGGCATCCATAGGATCTGGGTATTTTATGGTATCATGCAGTTTCCACCTATTTATAAATATGTAAGAAAAAGAAAAAGAAAAAAAATAATAAAAAAAATGAAAATGGTGTTTAGCAATGATCTGAAGGCTGAAACAAAAATACAATAAGTGTTTATGGATATTCAACCTCTGTTCTGAAGACTTTCCAGGCCACAGAAGCTTGATTCGCTCAGGCTCGACTTAATTCACTTGAGCATTGACAAGATAGATTGGAATCTCTCCTAACTAAGGACGTATTCTTGTACCTAAGACACCAGTACAGGATTCGTTGGTTTGCTTCTACTTGAGAGCTTAAGTAAAATTGGTTCACACTACACATACCAGGAAAGACCAGGTGAACATAAGATCCAACCCTACTGTTCAATAGGGAAGGTGCAGTCCTTACCTGTGTGCGCAGGCAGACTTTTTATCCTAGGCTTTAGTGTTGTGTTTAGGAGAGACTCTTTCCACGAAAAAGAAACTCTCCCACCAAAAAGAAAAGTATGCACCTCCAAATAATGTTGTAAGGGATATACTGACACGTGTTTCAAAAAAAAAAAAAAAGAGATGCAAATAAGTTAGTATATCTCGCAAATGTCTGTAAAGTCTCTACCCTAAAAAAGCTCTTCAGGGCAAGTCGCAAATACCCTATTTTCCTATCAGCCACAAATGTTAGAAAATGGGAGTTGAATTTCCTGTCATCTTTTTAAGGGTTAATCCGAAACACGAGCTGAAACTGGGACCAACCTGTACTTAGAAATTCGTGAAACCCTGGGCTTGAGTCTTCATGTTCATCTGGTCAGTCTTGATCCTTCACTATGCACAAGCCATAATCTCTTGATCTCTCGAGTACGGCAAAAACCTCATGGGTCCTGGAAATCGTACTTAGGGTTTAAATATCAAGAGTCCTAGTTAGTCGAGAGATGATCTATGTCATGTGAGACTTAAAGAACTAGTAGTCTTCTCTACAATTGGTTCTTACAATATCCAACAATAAACACACCTATGTCGCCTCAAGAAAAAAATCTTCATCTTAAGATCATTCCTAAATACAACAAAAAAAATGTTTTGCTAAGGACTAGCAAAAGATAGGCATGGGGGTATGATTGCACCGCAAAAATACACCTGCAATTATGTCATCTTGTGCTATTTCCTAGCATTACCAGTGCATATTAGGTTTCCATAGCCGCATTTGTGAAAATACATGCATGCATGCATTTAATTGAGAGGGGAGGAGAGTGAAATAAATGGCCTTGCAATTAACATTTTTCCTCAAGTGCATCTTTGCAAAATTCACCATCTTTTTATTTTCATTACTATTTGACCTTGAAACTTTTCCCGCAGCTGCATGGCAACCTCTTCCTTGCTGGCCATGCCAAGCCATGCACAGCCAGGGCATGGCTGTGCATGCTTTCTCCTTTTATAAAAAGACCTCGACTGCCTTCTTGCAAAGCAGCCCAGTCCCCAGCCAAAGAACCCATAGCAACTTCTTCTCTAGGGCACCATCTCCTTCCCTCTCCCTCCATACGCAGGCCCTCCTCCTCTAAGGAGACACCCTGCAGACAGGAGCACCTCACGGTGGTGCACAATCACCACCGTGAGTCCACCATCGCCCAGCTCATCAAAGAGTCAGTGGGCGTGGTGGCTCTTTTCTTGTTTCGCCTTTTGAAGCACCTTCAACCATTAACTCAAAGCATCAGCTTGGAAGCTCAACTGGCCACCGCACGCCCTGCAGCAGCCAGCCGAGCTCCACAGCAGTAGCAGCAAGGCGGCAACAGTGCATGCAGGCCACCGTGCGCGCCTGCAGGCGCCCTTGCCTCCCTCTCCACCCGCTCTGTCGCGTTCTCTCTTCCGCTTGCAATCGGCCACTGCACGCCTCTGCAGCGGCCAGCCAAGCTTCACCGCACACCCAAGCCAACACCCGCAAGCCACTGCGCAAGCAGTAGGTCGCCCTCGCCCTCCACCACGCACCCTGTCACGCCCCTTTGCCCACGACCCAGCCCTCTCCGTGTGCTCTGTCGCGAGGACTCGCTTGCAAGCCAGCTGCCAGAGCCACTCTTCCGCGCGTGTCGAGCCATCCACACTCACAGCACCATCCGCTCTCGGTTGGGTGGCTTGGCCATACACTATAGCCACTGTTCATGCCAGTCTGCGGAACACTGTGGCTACAGTGGGGTGACCGGTGAGTTTCTCACATATCCGGTCACCCGGTGCACCGCTACCGGCCACTTCCCACGCGCGCGTTCAGCCTCGTGCCTGCTCCAGCACCAGCCCACGCGTCTGCGTGCTCCCGCATCGCTAGCACCTGCCTGCGTCGCCTGCTCCCTTCACCCGCATGCGCCTGCGAGCACCCGCTCTAGCCCTTCTGCGTAGCACTGTGCGCTGCAGTCCTCTCCACGCCACTCCCTCCAGCGCGCTCCTCTCTACGCGCATACGCGCCTGCACGCGTGCGTGGAGCCTCCAGACGGCGCTTGGAAGCTTCAGACGCCTTAACCCTCTAACAGCACCCTCTCTCTCTCTCTCCTTCTCACAACACTCTCTCACTCTCATTACTGACACTTACACACCTACACTCACACTTTCATACACACACACACACCTATACACTATTATATACATATATATATATACTTATATCTATATATATATAGTAGTATGTATATAACTAAGTATTAGTAAACATATATATATATATACATATATCTATATATTTACATATATACACATACTTATATACATATATATATATATATACACACACATATATACTTACCTATATACATATATTTATATATATATATATATACATATATACACACCTACTTATAAATATATATATATATATAAATATACATACATATATACATATATATACATATCTAGCTACATATATCTATATATACATATATTACTATATATATATATACATATATATATATACATCTATATAGTATTATATACATACATACGTACATATATATATATATATACTTATATCTATCTACACATATAGCTACATACATATATATATATATATATATTTATACATATATATATACACATATAACTGCATATATATACCTATATATTTATCACCAGATATATACATATACATATAGATATATTTACATATATACATATATATATATTTTCACATTACTTACCATACGTGGTATCGCGGGAATATCTACACCAGTTGCTAATATTCCCCGATAAACGCGTACAAAAAGCGTGTTCGCATTCATCTTCCACCATCCATCCTCCACTCCATGCGGCACCTCATCCTGTTGGTTGTGTCTTTCAACACGACGATCGACTCAACACCATGCTACACTCCATCTCCGCCTCCAGCCCCACCCCTTTATAGATATATAATATATACATATATATATACTATATTTACTTGATTTCTGTTTTGCTTTCCTATTAGTAAAAAGATAAAAAAATTATATAAAAGAGAAAAGGTAATCCTTGACTTGTAGGTACTCCATCTTGTGAATAGCAAGACCCATTTTGGAACCCTGATTTGGCTCAAAGCCAAGAACCTAATTTTGAGGGTGTGCCTCAAGGACCAAGATTATCAGAAAAAATTCTTAAATAGAAAAACACCAAAAACACAATAAACGAACGGAAGAGATTCGTTGTAGGAAAGGCATAGAAACTAGACTTCTAACCCCACTTCCCTGAGCTCAACCCTGGGCTGATGTAAACACATTTACACTACTTAAGATGTCTATTTATGCATGTTCTTAAGCATAGGATTGCATTTCATGATATAAATATTGCATAACATGCATCATCTTGCATTTAGAGTAGTTTGAATAATATGGAGGTTAATTGTCTCCTTTTTTGTGCCTGGACTGGGCAAACATTTTATCAGGGCCTCGGATCAAAGATCCAACCGTTTGGATTTGATCAGGGCGACGATTGGAGTTCAACGACTCCAAGATCGCCCTAATCAGGCATTCGTAGCATCAGATAGTGATCGGGGAACCTTAGAAGATCAAGGGCTAGGATGGTGTAAATCCTTACTTCAAATGGCAAATCCGACCGCACGGATGAATTCAGATCGACGATCGTAGCCCAACAACACAAAAATTGAGTCAATCTGACATCCGTGGCACCATCTACAACATCCAGAAGATGGACTGCCAAGATGGCACCACGTGGCCCCATCTCGGCTGCCCAAACGGCCGCATACAATCTCTGAAGTCCCCGCACCTGCTCCCTCTCCGCCGCTGGATCTAGATCCAACGGCTGTGGACAGCTGCGGCTAAAAGCGCCCGCTCGACCATCCGCGCAAATGGCGCCATCTTGGCTGTCCATCTTCTGGATGTTGTAGATGGTGCCATGGATGTTGGATTGACTCGATTTTTACGTCGTTGGGCTACGATCGTCGATCCAAATTCATCCGTACGATCGGATTTGTTATTTTAAGTGCGAATTTACACCATCCTGGCCCTTGATCTTCTAGGGTTCCCCGATCACTATCTAATGCTACGGATGCCTGATTAGGGTGATCTTGGAGTCGTTGAACTCCAATCGTCGCCCTGATCACATCCCTACGGTTGGATCTTTGATCCGAGGCCCCGATAAAATGTTTGCCCTGTCCAAGCACATAAAAGGAGATAATTAACTTCCATTTTATTCAAACTACTCTAAATGTAAGATGATGCATGTTATGCAATATTTATATCATGAAATGCGATCCTATACTTAAGAACATGCATAAATAGACATCTTAAGTAGTGTAAATGTGTTTACATCATACCCCCATGCCTATCTTTTGCTAGTCCCTAGTAAAAACTATATGCTATTTATAAAAGAATTATGTTGGATTATTTGGGCATGAGTTATTATCAATCATTAAGAAATTGTCTACTTAGGAACTGAACTTTCAAAGACACAACAGTGCCCCAGTATCAGCCAAAATGCAGACTGCCTCAAGCCCTCACCTTATTCAAAGAAAATTTTCTTTTTCTCTTTTTACTCTTTTCTAACTTTTTTGGATTTTCAAATTTTAGGGTTTAAGAGTGGCTTTCTATGGCCATTCAACTCACCCATGATTTGATGAGAACCCTAAGTTTTAAGCATCATATTGTGATTGTGATAGACTCGTTGACCGGCAATTAAAGTGGACTTCGGATTTCTACGCATCTAGGTGATAAACACCAGTTTATCATCATTTTTATGCTTTAAAACTAACCTAGCTCTTAGGATTTTACTCTGCAAACGGGTTTTTGGGCTGCATTTAGGCATAAATTAGGATAGGCATGCATTGCATTTTTTATTATTGTTTTAATGTGTTTTTGTGAGTGTTAGGGATGTACAGATTCACAGATCCCTAAAACCCTAGCACTCAAGAAGGCAATTGGTGAAGGAGAAGCCCAGACTAGTTGGAACCCAGCTTGATCCAGCTCACCATAGCTGGAACCTAGCTTACTTGAACTAGGGTTAGCTCATCCCAGCTCCATTCAGCTAATCTCAGCTGGATGGCAGCTCAAGAGAGTTCACCTTAGCTCACCCTAGCTCAAGTCGGCTCAGATCCAGCTCAACTTAGCTGAGTCTAGCTCACCTCAGCTCCCACTAGTTCACAGGGAGCTCTAGCTAGCTCAGCTGAGTTGATAGGAGTTCACCCCAGCTCAGATCCAGCTACATTCAGCTCCACTCAACTCCAGCCAGCTGAAGAAGAATTCATCTCAGCTCAGGAAGCTCAAGTCCAGCTCCCGGGGATTCAGCTTAGCTCATCTCAGTTGAGCTAAGCTACCTTAGCTGCCTCAACCAGCTTGATTCTCCCCGATAGCACCAGACCTAGCTCACCTTAGCTCATTTTGGTAGAAGCTAGCTCACTTTAGCTTGGCTTAGCAACTAGCAAAGAACTAGCAAGCTAAGCCAGCTAGAGTAGCCCCATGCCAGCCTCTTCAGCAGCAGCCAGCTCCAGCTCCAGCTCCAGACTTCTTCTCCTCAGCTCCCTCCTCCAAACCCTAGCTCCAACACCTTCTCCTCTACTCCTCCATTAGCTAAGCTAGCTTAGCTTAGCTTAGCTTAGCTTAACTTAGCTATGCTCCAACTTCCTTGGCTTGTACTACCCCAAAAACCCACCTACCAACTCTACCCAACTAGCTCCACCTAAGCTCCACATAAGCTAACCTACTTGGCACAAACCTAACCTACCCACCACCTCCAAAAGACACCTAAAAGTGGCGCCAAAAACTACCCATAACCACCCCTTAATGGCGCCACTTTTCCCTCCAAAATCTCCCCTCATCTCCACCACACAATCTCCCTTGAACCCATCTCCACCATCCACCTAACCCCCCTTCTAGAAGACCCCATGTTGGCGCCAACATGGTGGTGTCTCTCCACCACCAAAAGACACCAACACCACCATAACTACCCCCTTTAATACCTCTTGGGTTGGCGCCAACTCTCCTTAGCCATAGGATCACTAACCACCTCCATTCTTCCATCCTAGCCCTCCATTTCAAGGGGCACCTTAACCCCCCATCCTACCCTATAAAAAGACCACTACCCACCACCATTCAAGCCATCCTTGGCTAGCCATTTTCACTCTCATATTCCACCAAGAATCCCACGTCCAAGAGAGAAGAAGAAGAAGAAGATTAAGGGGATATTCTGTCCCCTTGGTGCCTTCCCCTCTTCCCTTCTCTCTTGGGTCACGCCAGCCAAAGGAGAAGCCAGGCAAGGAAGATCTTGGAGGAGATCTTGAAGGTGGTCACGCCACCTTGGAGGAGTTTTTAAGGGTGGTGCACGCCCACCCCTTTGGAGAGAGCATTAAAGGTGGTAGCTTCCACCTTGGAGGAGCTCTCAAGGAAGGAGAAGAAGGAGGCCCTCTTTTCAAGCCAAGGAGCAGCTAGGCTTGGAGCAAGAAGACAACCTTCTTCACCATTGTTACAAGAGGATTTGTGTTTCTTTTCTTGCTTTTAAATTGTTCAATTCTAGTAGAAGCTTTCCTCTACTTGTCCTTGAAAAGAACACTCATTCTACTCAATCAAAAATTGCCTTCTTTTAAGCTTTTTATTGCAGTTGTTTGTTTTGGTTCTAGCACTTATTTCACCTCTTCTTCCTAATTACCCTAGGCCTACACTTGCCTAGAGTGAGCTTAGGAAGAAGATATTTCTATCTTTTAGAATTTTAATCATTTGTAGGTGTTAGTTCTTTTCGCTACAATCTGCCGTTTGCCCTCGTCTTTTCAAAATACAAAAAAATTACATATTGAAAAATATTAAAAAGAAAGTTGAGATTGTATTCCAAGAAAGAGAATCATTATTGCAATTTTTGCCTCCTTGGACGACCCTAGATACTCCCCTATCTAGGATATAAATTTTAAAAGCGAAAGCGGATTCGCGTGTTACAACGACGTTAAAAAAACTGCTTTTACAAATCACGCGCGTTTCGCTATCACTTTTTGGCGCCGCTGCCGGGGAGGCACGGCTTTGCATTAACTCATTTTCTCTTGCTTGAAGTGGATCTCATCCCCTTCTCTTTCTTTCTTTTGTGTGTGCAGGAACTACAGCGGGAAAGCGGGAATCTGGAAGCGAGAGCTTAAAGATCCTTTTCTTCCCGCGAAAATTCAGGTTGGTTCCTCTTTCTAGTCACATAATTAATTAAAACTACCAAAAATATATTAAACTTGGCTTTCAGGACCCTAAACACTTAAATTAAGTGGAGTGGTGCATTTTAAAATCATCGTTTGCTTGTATGCTTCTTTAGCACCATTCCATTGCAAGTATTGGTGTTCTGTTTTTTCGGGTCTAGATTTCTGTCCAGACTTGAAAAATCGATTACTAACACCACAGGCCTCCTAAAATCATAAAATTTCATAGAGTGATTCCCAATTAAGTTTGGAACATCTGTTCCAAATTTCAGATCAATTGGATTTGTATTTAATTTTTAAAAATTCGTGGATTACAGAGGGGTCACACCCTCTAATCTTCCTGTTTTGCTACTGTCCGCGAATTTTCAGAATTTTTATACTCATCCAATTTTTGTGAAATTTGTCTTGTTGGAATCCCTGTGAAATTTTACATATCATATAAAATCATAAAAATTTTCTGAGGTCGGTGGTAATACTAAAAAGTCTATAATACCCACGGGTATTATTTTTGGACTTTGACACCAGTACAATTAAAAATTCAAAACTATTATCAAACAAATTCCTAAAATCTTACAAAAATCTTTTTTAGAATCCTTGTTTGATTTTATTCAAAGTAGTGGTGTTGTTTGACTTGTTTGGACCACTACTTAATTCTGAAAGCTAAAAATAATTCATTGGTAGTTAAATTTCTGTCTCAGGGATAATTGGTTTAGGGTTTCTTCTTTCTCTTTAGAGACTCAATTAAAAGGAAATATACAATCACACATACAACTTGTCTTTCCTTTGATTGTGAATTTTCAAACTTGTTTGAAAACTTAAAGAGAAAAACCCTAAAATTCATTTAATTAAATCACATCCTAAAAGACAAAAATATAAAAAAAAAAAAAAATTGTGTGACAACTTGATTTTCATTGGAGCCACTCTCCAATTCCTGCACACACACAAAAAAATCAAATAACAGGGCAACAACCCAATAATCGCCCTCTACATTCCATGTGCACTATAGCATCCTAGACCTAATTAAAATTTGTAGCAACTTGACCCCTAAGGCTTTATCAACTTAGGCTTGCTATTTAGGTCTTAAGTTTTCTTTAGTTAGTACCAATTTTGTCATCTATATCTGGTGTTCAGGCTGAGGGGCTGTGTCAAACGACCAGGCGCGGGTTTGTACAAGCACCTGGGGTTTTCCCTGGGAAACGTTTGGGCCCAAACCTCCCCTTAAGCAACCTGGCCAGATTTGTTGATAGAACGGGTATTCACTATTGACTACTTAATTCCTACATAGACCAAGTCTTAGGTTTATTTTTTTAGGGAGTCACAACTAAGTTAGGTCTAGAATTTGATTGCTTGTGTGCACATTTCTCTCATCTCTATCTCTTCTCCTCCCCTCCATTTCTTCCAAGTAGTGCATGCACGGGCGACGGTCCCAAAAGCCACACCTTGAGGGACCATCTGATTTCGCCCCCCGTAGCAAGAAATCATTGTTTTCTTCCCCCTCGTCTTCTAAAAAATGGAAAACCCAGGAAGCCGTCAAAAAAATTCTGCTTCCACTTCTAACCCGTCAGCCGACCCACAAGCTGACTCCACCCTCCCTCACCTTCCTAACTTGGAGCAACCAGAAATATCAGCAGGGCCAGGTGGCCCTCCAATTATAACCCATAATACAAATCCCTTTGCATTAATGGTCGACCATTTGGCTCGGCTACAACAAAATCAAGAAGATCTAGCTAGGACTGTCACGAACCTAGCTAATCAAGGACAAAATCCACCACCTCGCCAACAGCCTGTCATTCCTCTTAAGGATTTCTATGATCCTTCCAATTATGAGGAAAGACCAGGGGTGGTCATACCACAAGGGGATTTTGAAATCAAACCCGCTATTCTAAACCTTATCAAGCATTTTCATGGTCTTCCAAGAGAGGACCCTTTTTGTCATCTCGAGGAATTAACTGTCCTCGCTCAAACCACTCGTTCCCGCCATGTGCAGGAAGACATGTGGTTAATGAGACTCTTTCCTCTCTCTCTCAAAGACAAAGCATCACATTGGTTTAGAACAGTTGGGCATCCTATTACCACCTGGCCCCAATTAAAAAGTGCTTTTCTTAAAAAACTTTTTCCGATCGGTCGAACAAATGCATTAAGAAGATCTATAACGACCTTTCAACAAAAAATTGGTGAACCCCTCCATGAAGCCTGGGAAAGATTTCAGGAACTTCTAAGAAGTTGTCCCCACCATGAAATTCCACAATGGCAGCTAGTGCAGATCTTCTATCATGGATTAGAAGATCAATTAAAACGATTTGTGGATGCCTCATGTGGGGGCAATTTTCTTAACAAAGACGCCGAAAGTGCCTATCTTCTCTTTGAAGAAATGAGTGAAAACTCATTTAACATGACTTCAATGGACACTTTTGGCAGATCACAAAACCCCAGACATGGAGTCCATGAAATTGACTCCAAAACCACTCTGTTCCAGTCACACAAGATGATTTATATATGTTAGCTCAACGACTGGACCAGATGCAAATTCACCAAAAGAAAATAGAAGAAAAGCTCACAAACAAACAAGCTCCACACGTCCACTCTCCACACACTAACCCCCCACACATTCTCCGAAGAGAGAATCTGCACAATATCGATGCCACATCTGTTGACCAGCAATTCCCGGCTGATTTCCCGCAAGATTTAACCGGGAATTTTGACCAAAATATTGTTGATTCCACCTCGGAAAATATTTATGCTCTCCAGGAGCAATTTAGAAACCCCTCCAACATTTCCAATCAAAATTGGAGGACTAACCCGAATCACTCCTGGAAAAACCCGAATCCGATTTCTCTTCCCAAACAAAACTATTTTGGGAATTATGGGCAACCTTTGTATCAACCTGGACCATCCCAGGATGATATTAATAATCAGGTCATGAAAACTCTGCAAGGAATGCAGACTCAAATGACAGAAGTAACCCGCATGGTTACCAATTTACAACAACAAGTTAAGGTTACTCCTGATCATCGACCTATTGGGAATTTACCATCCCAACCCATGCCCAACCCAAACAATCAAAGGAGTCAATTCCAAGGTGGATATCACAGTCAACCTATTCATCCAGCACCTCAGCATCCGCCGGGTTTCAATAACAGCCAGGCTCCCCGTCCTCACCCTAGAAACAACCAGACTGCAAATGCAGTTACCTTGAGGAATGGGAAAACCACTCAAAATACCCTGCCTGTTAAAGAAACCCGCTCTAATGACACACAGATTAACTCGTCCCCTCCTATTGTTCAGGAACCAATTCACGCAAAACAGGGCAACCCTGCCCCATTTCCACAAGCCCTCCACTCTTCAAAAAAGAAAAAAACAAAATCTGAGCCCACTGAGAAGGAATTAATGGATTTATTTGGGCAAGTAGAAATTAATATCCCTATCCTAGATGCCATTAAGTATATCCCTGCCTATGCAAAATTCTTAAAAGATTTATGCACTCCAAAAAGGCAGCCCAAGAATTTAGGAAAGGTGATTCTTCCAGAGACAGTCAGCTCAGTTGTGCAGAGCCGACTGCCTCTTAAGAGAAAAGATCCCGGCGCCCCCCTAATCCAAGTTATCATTAATGATACCTCATTTGATCGCGCTCTGTTGGATCTTGGTGCCTCAATTAATCTTATCCCCACAATTATTTTTGAGGAATTTAAGATCGGTGAATTGAAACCTGTTGAGGTTACTCTCCAATTAGCCGACCGATCTATGATTAAACCAAGGGGAATTGTTGAAGATGTTCTTGTCCGGGTCAAAGATTGTCTATTCGCAGTAGAATTTTTAGTCCTGGACATAGAGGTACCTGAAGCACTTAAGTTTGCCCCCATTATTCTTGGAAGACCATTCTTAGCCACCGCCCGCGCCAATATTGATTGTGATTCTGGAAAGATGAAGATCATGTGTGGCGGTGAATCTGTAACCCTAGACATTTTTCAAGCCTCTAGGCGATTCCAGGAACCAGATTTCTTTGATGATTCGGATTCAGAAATAGAAAACATTGTGGAGGAAACATTGCAGATTTCCCAATTTGGTTCCTGTTTTGCTGTAAATACGGTTCCTGAACAATCTACTTTTTCTCACCCTTCCACCTCAACTACACAACCAGCTAACATTCCAGCTGACCCTTTCACTCTCACCTCACCTCTAACCCACAAAGCAGAAACTCTTTCGGAACCGGGCCTACAATTGGAATTAAAACCTTTGCCCGATTCACTTAAATATGTTTTCCTGGGTCCAAATCAGACCCTGCCCCTGATTATAAATTCTGGACTCACCGGGGCACAAGAGCACAAACTTCTCCAGGTTTTGAGTAAATATCGAAAAGCTATTGGCTGGACCCTTTCTGATCTTAAAGGCATTCATCCGTCCTATTGTACGCACCGTATATTTTTAGAGGACGATTCTCGCCCCTCCCGCCAACCACAAAGGCGCTTGAATCCTAGTATGCAGGAGGTGGTAAAAAAGGAGATTATTAAGTGGCTGGATGCTGATATCATCTATTCCATTTCTGACAGCTCCTGGGTTAGTCCAACTCAAGTAGTCCCCAAAAAGGCTGGACTAACAGTTGTCACCAATGAAAAGGGGGAAAATATAGCCACTCGAACCGCTTCTTCTTGGCGCGTGTGTATAGATTATCGAAAATTAAACACCGCCACTAAGAAGGATCATTTCCCGCTCCCTTTTATTGATCAAATCTTGGAGCGATTAGCCGGACGGGAATTTTACTGTTTTTTGGACGGTTATTCTGGCTATAATCAAGTAGCGGTTCATCCTGAGGACCAGGATAAAACAACTTTCACCTGCCCCTTCGGAACCTTTGCTTTCCGAAGAATGCCCTTCGGTCTTTGCAACGCACCTGCGACTTTTCAAAGGTGCATGCTTGCAATTTTTTCAGACCTGGTAGGTGAATGTTTAGAAGTTTTTATGGATGACTTCTCTATTTTTGGAGATTCTTTTGATCATTGCCTCAAAAATCTTGAAAGAACCCTCCAAAAGTGCATAGAAGTTAACCTGGTCCTCAGCTGGGAAAAAAGCCATTTCATGGTCCAAGAAGGTATTGTCTTGGGCCATGTTATTTCTAAACAAGGAATTGCGGTAGATAAAGCAAAAATAGATGCTATATCTAAGCTCCCACCGCCCACTACTGTCAGACAAATCAGATCCTTTTTGGGTCATGTGGGTTTCTATCGTCGATTCATACAAAACTTTTCCCAAATCTCCAAGCCTTTAAGTCAGCTTCTTACTAAAGACCAGCCATTTGATTTTAATAATAAGTGCCTGGAGAGTTTTTTGAGGTTGAAGAAAGAGGTTACTGAGGCACCAATATTGCAGGGACCTGACTGGAATAGTCCCTTTGAATTAATGACAGATGCCTCAGATTTTGCTGTAGGGGCCGTTCTAGGGCAAAGAATTGGCAAGAAACCCGTTGTGATCTATTATGCCAGCAAAACCCTTGATGACGCACAACGGAATTACACGGTTACTGAAAAGGAACTTCTTGCCATTGTATTTGCCTTGGAAAAATTTAGATCTTATCTGTTGGGGTCACGTGTCACTGTTTATACTGACCACTCAGCAATTAAATATTTGCTGACTAAGAAAGATGCGAAACCCCGCCTTATCCGTTGGATTCTGCTGCTCCAGGAATTTAACCTGGAAATCAAGGATAAGGCGGGATTGCACAATGTAGTGGCCGATCATCTCTCTCGTCTTATGACAAATGACATAATGACCCCACCAGATCAGTTCCCTGATGAAAGTATTTTAGCTGCTACAACCCTCCCTTGGTTTGCACCCATTGCAAACTACTTAGCAACAGAACAAATCCCTGCTGATTGGCCAAAAACAAAACGGGATAAGTTCTTTGCTGATATTAAATATTATTTTTGGGAGGAGCCCGACCTTTTCCGCATTTGTGCCGATCAGGTTATTCGACGATGTGTCCCTGATTCTGAAATCCATGATATCTTAACACATTGTCACTCAATGGCCTGTGGCGGACATTTTTCGGGCAAGAAAACTGCAGCTAAAATCCTTAATGCAGGATTTTATTGGCCCAGCTTGCACAAAGATGCTCATGACTTTGTTCGGTCCTGTGTGCGTTGCCAGAGCATCGGCAACATGACTCGAAAGGATATGATGCCCCTTAATCCTATTTTAGAGGTTGAAATTTTTGATGTTTGGGGCATCGACTTCATGGGACCGTTCATCAACTCTGGTGGGTATTTGTATATATTAGTCGCAGTAGACTATGTTTCTAAATGGATAGAAGCAATACCCACCCGCACTAGTGATCACCGTGTGGTTGTCGAATTTCTTAAGAAAAATATTTTCTCAAGATTCGGCATACCAAAAGCCATTATCAGTGACGGAGGCTCACATTTCACCCACTCACAATTCCGTCACCTCCTTTCTAAATATGGGGTTAATCATAAAATTTCCACACCATATCACCCCCAAACTAATGGCCAGGCTGAAGTTTCTAACCGGGAAATTAAAAATATTCTACAAAAAATGGTTAGGTCCGACCGTAAAGACTGGTCCACCAAATTGGACGACGCTTTATGGGCCTACCGTACCGCTTTTAAAACTCCGCTTGGCATGTCTCCCTTCCGTCTGATTTTCGGGAAGGCATGCCATCTCCCGGTAGAATTAGAACATAGGGCTTTTTGGGCAATAAAACAACTTAATATGGATTTATCTGATGCCGGTAACCATAGAAAATTACAATTAACTGAATTGGAAGAATTACGTAATTTCTCCTATGAAAATGCGAGGATTTATAAAGACCGAACAAAGAAATTTCATGATAAATATATTGTTCGGAAACACTTTGACGTTAATCAACGTGTTTGGCTTTTCGATGCGAGATTACGTCTTTTTCCTGGCAAATTAAAATCTAAATGGACCGGCCCCTTTATTGTTCATAAAACATATCCATACGGCGCTGTTGACCTTCTTGATCCACAAACTAATTCGATATTTCAAGTCAATGGCCAGCGTTTAAAGCCCTATTTTGACCATACGCCTAAAATTCCATCTGAATCTTTTAATTTTACTGAGCCAACCACCCTTGATCACTAGTACACATCACGCCCGGCTGAATGGCGTAAAAGATAGCACTGGATGGGAGGTAACCCATCATTTTCTTGCTTTCCTTTTTTCTTCTTTTTCCAGGTTTTGATCATCCTAAACCCGACCGTCATCACTAAGGTGATCCCTTTTCCCTCCTAATGCATGAGGACATGGCATATCTTAAGCATGGGGGGGTGTTTTTAAATTTTTATGATCGATTCAGGATGTTCAAAACCTAAAAACATGCAATTTTCTTTAATTTATTTCCTGCTTGCATACCCAAAAAAATAAAAATAAAAATAAAAATGTTGAAAACTTTTTGAGGAAAAATTTTGAAATCAGGACTAAGGTCGTAAAATTCACTTCTGGTACAATGGGATTTAATCTTTAACAAACTAAGGATGAGGATATGGATCTGATCATTAGAATTTCAGGGTCTATTTTAGACTAGATCAGATATCCTTCTCTAAAATTCCACCTGAACTCATGATAGTTCAGGTGACTTGATCCTATTTTGTAATATGGAAAGTATTTGACTTAGTTTCTGATTCAAAAACTTGCGGGTCTCAAGAAACTTCTTGTGTCAATTTTCACACACAAGCCAACACTTAAAAACAACTAAAAAAAAATTGAAAAGCTTCCTTGTTTGGATTTAGTAAAAGTCTGAAGTAGATCATTGGTTTGAGTTCCCACCGCCGAGAAGAAGGAAAATACCTTCTTTGAGGACGCGATGTCAACATGTTACCGCCTCGGCGCTGCTCTATATCTATATTTCATATCTTTAGACGGAGCATTAAAGCGCATTTCAGCAGCTCAAGTGTCTTGGACGGTGCTCTACCTATAGCGTCGGAGCAAGAGCTTGAGTTTGCTTGGAGCGCCCCTTTTCACCGCATCGTGTTTTGGGGTTGTGAGCTCCTGGGTGGTGTCATGGACAGTGCTATCCCGTAGTACTGGCGCCAGAGCCCCCTCAAGGAATGGTAACGGGAATGATGATACCGACACATCTGTTGTAAGACTAAGCTAAAAATAAGCATGGGGGAGAAAAAAAAAAAAAATAATAATAATAATAATAATAATAACACGTCCTTATAAAGGTTGGCTTTTCACAAGCACAGACACAAGGTTTTAAAGGAATTTGCAAGTTGCGAATCAGATTCACGAGCCAGAAAAATCCTAAAAACAAACATTTCAAGTCATCTGAATTAACAAGGGGTTAATTTGTGAATTTTCTGAGGATATATTGATCCCGTTCTATCTAATGGTTGAATCCAAAAACAAATCCTGATGTTTATCTTCAACAAATCCCGTATCTCCTGTGTTTTAATCTACCAAGGTCCCTTAATCTCTTTTTCTCCTCAAAAGTCAAAAAAAATTAGATTTCCCAAAAATTCCGTTTTCCAAAAAAAAAAAAAATTATTAATGTTTTGCTAAGAGACTAGCAAAAGATAAGCATGGGGGTGTGATAAACACCAGTTTATCATCATTTTTATGCTTTAAAACTAACCTAGCTCTTAGGATTTTACTCTGCAAACGGGTTTTTGGGTTGCATTTAGGCATAAATTAGGATAGGCATGCATTGCATTTTTTATTATTGTTTTAATGTGTTTTTGTGAGTGTTAGGGATGTACAGATTCACAGATCCCTAAAACCCTAGCACTCAAGAAGGCAATTGGTGAAGGAGAAGCCCAGACTAGTTGGAACCCAGCTTGATCCAGCTCACCATAGCTGGAACCTAGCTTACTTGAACTAGGGTTAGCTCATCCCAGCTCCATTCAGCTAATCTCAGCTGGATGGCAGCTCAAGAGAGTTCACCTTAGCTCACCCTAGCTCAAGTCAGCTCAGATCCAGCTCAACTTAGCTGAGTCTAGCTCACCTCAGCTCCCACTAGTTCACAGGGAGCTCTAGCTAGCTCAGCTGAGTTGACAGGAGTTCACCCCAGCTCAGATCCAGCTACATTCAGCTCCACTCAACTCCAGCCAGCTGAAGAAGAATTCATCTCAGCTCAGGAAGCTCAAGTCCAGCTCCCGGGGATTCAGCTTAGCTCATCTCAGTTGAGCTAAGCTACCTTAGCTGCCTCAACCAGCTTGATTCTCCCCGATAGCACCAGACCTAGCTCACCTTAGCTCATTTTGGTAGAAGCTAGCTCACTTTAGCTTGGCTTAGCAACTAGCAAAGAACTAGCAAGCTAAGCCAGCTAGAGTAGCCCCATGCCAGCCTCTTCAGCAGCAGCCAGCTCCAGCTCCAGCTCCAGACTTCTTCTCCTCAGCTCCCTCCTCCAAACCCTAGCTCCAACACCTTCTCCTCTACTCCTCCATTAGCTAAGCTAGCTTAGCTTAGCTTAGCTTAGCTTAACTTAGCTATGCTCCAACTTCCTTGGCTTGTACTACCCCAAAAACCCACCTACCAACTCTACCCAACTAGCTCCACCTAAGCTCCACATAAGCTAACCTACTTGGCACCAACCTAACCTACCCACCACCTCCAAAAGACACCTAAAAGTGGCGCCAAAAACTACCCATAACCACCCCTTAATGGCGCCACTTTTCCCTCCAAAATCTCCCCTCATCTCCACCACACAATCTCCCTTGAACCCATCTCCACCATCCACCTAACCCCCCTTCTAGAAGACCCCATGTTGGCGCCAACATGGTGGTGTCTCTCCACCACCAAAAGACACCAACACCACCATAACTACCCCCTTTAATACCTCTTGGGTTGGCGCCAACTCTCCTTAGCCATAGGATCACTAACCACCTCCATTCTTCCATCCTAGCCCTCCATTTCAAGGGGCACCTTAACCCCCCATCCTACCCTATAAAAAGACCACTACCCACCACCATTCAAGCCATCCTTGGCTAGCCATTTTCACTCTCATATTCCACCAAGAATCCCACGTCCAAGAGAGAAGAAGAAGAAGAAGATTAAGGGGATATTCTGTCCCCTTGGTGCCTTCCCCTCTTCCCTTCTCTCTTGGGTCACGCCAGCCAAAGGAGAAGCCAGGCAAGGAAGATCTTGGAGGAGATCTTGAAGGTGGTCACGCCACCTTGGAGGAGTTTTTAAGGGTGGTGCACGCCCACCCCTTTGGAGAGAGCATTAAAGGTGGTAGCTTCCACCTTGGAGGAGCTCTCAAGGAAGGAGAAGAAGGAGGCCCTCTTTTCAAGCCAAGGAGCAGCTAGGCTTGGAGCAAGAAGACAACCTTCTTCACCATTGTTACAAGAGGATTTGTGTTTCTTTTCTTGCTTTTAAATTGTTCAATTCTAGTAGAAGCTTTCCTCTACTTGTCCTTGAAAAGAACACTCATTCTACTCAATCAAAAATTGCCTTCTTTTAAGCTTTTTATTGCAGTTGTTTGTTTTGGTTCTAGCACTTATTTCACCTCTTCTTCCTAATTACCCTAGGCCTACACTTGCCTAGAGTGAGCTTAGGAAGAAGATATTTCTATCTTTTAGAATTTTAATCATTTGTAGGTGTTAGTTCTTTTCGCTACAATCTGCCGTTTGCCCTCGTCTTTTCAAAATACAAAAAAATTACATATTGAAAAATATTAAAAAGAAAGTTGAGATTGTATTCCAAGCAAGAGAATCATTATTGCAATTTTTGCCTCCTTGGACGACCCTAGATACTCCCCTATCTAGGATATAAATTTTAAAAGCGAAAGCGGATTCGCGTGTTACAACGACGTTAAAAAAACTGCTTTTACAAATCACGCGCGTTTCGCTATCACTAGGTGACCTCAAAAAGAATTCTGCCTAAAGGTGTATCTTTACAACCGGTAGCTTTCTCCCTACTTTTATTTTTTACGGGGTCAACACAAGGGTGAATCCAGTGTATATCTCCTCGATTTATTCTACTTCTCTGCTTCTTCCTAAGTATTTTGGGAATTTTTAGTGCATTTACTGAGTTGGGTTCTGGACAACCGATCGATGAGCTGTTACCACCGACAACTTGCCAGCCATACTCGTGCGGCGAAGTGTGGCTTATTTCTTTTTGTTCTTCTCTCCTTTTCTTTTTGATTTTTTTTCTTTTTTTTAAGTATGTGGCTTCCTTGGTCTAAGATTTACCTAAAGGCAGCAAAAAGAGAAAGATCCACTGACTGGGCTCTGGACAACCTACCTATGGGCTATTACCCACGATAACTTACCAGCCATATCACCCTAGAAGGTTCATTAGCTACCCAATTTCCTTTAAAATCGTCGAACAACGAGTCAGTGCAAAGAAAGTGTGTAGATGCTTAAGACTCAAAATTCCCTCAAATCAAAGTGCGGGTTGATAAGTCGTGTACTTATCACCTAAATTTATTTACTCCAATTACGATAGAATTAAGATGGCGAGGACTCGAAAGACAAATATACATTTTAGTAGATACACGGGCTAATTAAGTCCAAAGACCTGAAGGGTCATTGTGTTCAAATCATAATGTAGTATTTCCTAAGATTGAAAATTTTCTTAAACCCAAGTTCTCTTTCCTAATTCTGAATTTTTTTTTAATAAAAGAAAATAAAACAAATCTACGGAGCTGACGAATAGCAAGACCCATTTTGGAACCCTGATTTGGCTCAAAGCCAAGAACCTAATTTTGAAGGTGTGTCTCAAGGACCAAGATTATCAGAAAAAAATTCTTAAATAGAAAAACACCAAAAACACAATAAACGAACGGAAGAGATTCGTTGTAGGAAAGGCGTAGAAACTAGACTTCTAACCCCACTTCCCTGAGTTTGACCCTGGGCCTAAAAGTTATCAAGATAAAATCAAGTAGGCCAGGTTAAAAATTTTGTAAAGAGATGGTTAGGTCCGATTTAGGTTAACCACTATACACACTTCAACGATAAAATCACCATATTAACACACCTATCCGGGCCCGACCACCACCAACTAAGATCCAGACCTGACCAGCTTTAGTCTCAGTCTACTGCAAACGTTTATAAGGCCTACAGGAACTAACCTAAGGTTCGTTGAACTTTGTGGTTAAAGCACCCGTGCCTAAAACATGTTTAGTCCTAGGTTGAGTTTGCAATGCATTTTTGTAAGGAGATAGAAGAATTTTTTTTTTGCATTTTTTGGAGAGTTTTCTCTCTCTTTTTCTTCTTTATTTATAGATTCGGATTGGCTTTACAACATGGTCTGTATCGGATTCCTAGCTCCCACCATCAATTCTCTCAGGGTCCTTGGCATTCGATGCTTCGAGATAGCACCGCCCATGGCAACCCCCAAAATCTTGGCTTTCGACACTTCGAGAATGTGCCACCCATGGCATTCTGTAGCTAAATTTAGGCCCTGGCAATTGACATTTCAGGATAATCCTACCCATGGAACTTGAATCAGCATAAGGTGCTTACGTGCCCCAAATAGGATATTTAGATATCCAAGGAGACAAGCACCTAGGAGACGATATGTTATTGCGCATTTTCGAGGGGAATTTCCCACCTCTCTACGCCGGGAACTCATCCAAATCAACTTGCGTTGATAAGGTGCTCCTAATGTAGGTAGCATTTTCAAAACAGAATTAACGCATTTGTGTGATTTTGATTATTAAGCACACTGAACTAGACTGTGTGCGGATTAGGGTGCTTAGGTTACCGAGTCCCGCAAACCAGAGGTCAGTTAATGAGACCAAATAATCCCTAAGCCTTAGACCTAATACTTAAGCTTCTCATTTTCCTCAACCTCTTGAGGACTATCCAAATCTTAACGAATACTTAAACTTTTAAGCTTAAAATAAGCCCAAGAGGCCTAAGATCAACACTCATAGTAATCTCTGTGTCTCTTAGCACTTTTTGCATTATTTCTTTCTTTTGATTTAGTCTAGAACTTAAATAAATCCCATAAACTTTTACTAATGACTATCTCTTTTTATTTCAAATTGTTGCTCCATTTTGTCATTTAAAATCACCTCCTCTCTTTTCCTCCTCAAGAATGATATGCAATTAATTCACTCAGAATTTCCTTTCTTCTCCATTTTTTTTATTTTTTAATTTTTTTTAATTTTTTTTTGTGAGAACCCTTCAAAACTTTAAACTCTTTATGTGTTTACACTTTAACATCCCCCAATGCCTAAGTTTCGTAATGTCCTCATTGTAAACGTAGGGTATGAAACAGTTAGGGTTCAGGGATTAGACCAGGATAAACAGGTGGGCAAATGGGTCAGGATGACTGTTGCGAATGGTTTCAATCCCTAATAAGAGTGCTAGAGGCGAAGCTGACTGTTCTAAAACTGAACTTAGAGTGGAATAGACAAGAAGTACAAAAGGATAATCAGAAGGATCTCGAGTTTTTGGAATGACGAGTTGCCTCCCGTTAAGCGCTAAATTCAATGCCTTCAGCTAAGCAGAAAATGTTATGGAGGAGTTGTCAAATCAGACGAGTTTTGTAGAACAAGCACCTTGATCAAAAGCCTGGTTGGTCCAACCCGGTGCTTGTTCAGATCATTAGGCTGATGATGCAGCCCAAACACAATCAATCTGGTGGGTTGATGAATGTGGATCAAGAGATGCAGTGCTCACTAGATATTGTAAAGCTCGTAATGATGTGGAAGTAAAAAATTAGGGTTTGGTTGAGTCGGATCAACCTAGTCAGAGTAGGGATCCCCAAAAGAGAATGAATCAGTGGAAAATGTGAGATCCCTATAAGAGTGATTAGAGAAGGATAAGGCATGATTTGTTGTCTGATCAAAATCTGAAACCTAATTGAAATGTGGGGAATCATGTGCAACCGGCTCATCGAGAAGAGAATCAGAGTAGAAATTGAGTCTGATTGTGAGTCGAGGCTGAGAATGGGTTTTGGAAGTCTCTGTATGTGTAGAAGAGGTGGCAGCAATAAAAATGGTGTGTGAGGGCTCCTCTAGGAAAGATTCCAAGGTAGGCTCATCTAGAGAGTCCTCATAATGGCCATCAAAATCAAATGTAAATGCCTGAAGTGTGTTTAAAGGGCTGAATCAGGGAAAGATTCGAACCCTGGGTTGTAGACACTCAGCAATTACTCTTTCTAATTCCTGAGGATAAAAAAGGAGTGGTTCCATCTCAATGGAAACTGATTTTGAATTAATGATCTCAGGATCAAGGACCTCAGAGTCAGAGTCGAAGAATGTGTCCAGGATGCTGAGGTCATAGATTGGCTCGTAGTCGTCAGGAAACAAAGGTTCTCCAAAATAAGAGTAAGATTTGAAATCTTCGGAGAACTTGCGAGAATCATGTTTTGAATTTAATTTGGGATTAGAGTCCCACCACTGAGTATATCAAGATGTGGAGAAGTAGCAACCTAACTTGGATCTAACCTATTTTTAGATTCCGAGCTCAAAAAGGTGTCCCTATTAGGCATAGGCTCGGGTTCTTTACTTGTAGGGTAGACCCAATCGATTCCAAACTCTTCCAACTTCTCGGTTTCTGTATCATAGATTGGCGTGACTTCTGAAAAATCAATTTGTATCTCTGAGGAGGTTGGAGAGGTGCACTCATCAAATATAGGCCCTGAATTGTATTCTAGATTCAAAATCTAACTCGTATCACAAGGGGCCTCGTAATCATCCCGATAAGGCTCAAATCCAGATTCTAGGTTAAGGGTGCGGGTTGGATCACTAGACTCAAGGTTGGGCTCTATAGGGATGTCAAAATTACTCTCGAGAGTCAACTTATGAGAATAAGGGACGGAATTTACACCCTTGAGAGGTTCTGACTCAATCTCATTATCACAGGTGTCTGGAAAATCTAAGCTCGGTGAACCAATCTTTTGATTTTCTAGGGTTGGCTCAAAATTGTGATCACCTGCAATCAGATCCTCCTAACCCATCTCAAGATCAGGCGTGTCAATTTGTTCATAATTTGAATCAGATTCCATTTGGGTTGGGGGTCCATAACAACCTTGATCATCTCACCCAGGATTTGGGAAATTACATGGATTACTGGAATTCCTCCAAGATGTCATCTTAACTTCTGGTGGGTATTTTTGATCGATGGTTCTATATAACCCATTCAGCTATTCTCCCCACTTTTCCAAAAAATTCTGGAGTTCTTCCAGAACTGAAGGATTTGACCAATATTGAAGACAATCATTGTTGCGTAAAACCTGAAAAGGGTGGAATAAACATAATATTACCTGAATTTTGTGACAATCCGGTCGGCTCTGTAGAGAGAAAGGAGTATACACATGTTCTAAGTTTATTGCCTTTAGCTAGGCATAATATACAAACAAATAAGAAATTAGGAATTCACAAGTGCAGGCCAGAATCAGAATATAAATATTGATCATCAAACCCTCCAACAAAAGATGTCCACAGACATGGAGTAGATTATGGTGCAGACCCATCACCAAGGTTGAGTAGTTCTGAGGCTTTGGAAGAAAATCACCTACAATTGGAGATTTTTGTGTTTGCGGGGCCAGGCCTATGGTTTAGTGGTGTGTACCCAAGTCTAGAATGGCAAACAATAAGTAGAGTTGGTTCAATAGGTTCAAATGTCCACTTAGAGTTTAGCTCAGAAAGATAGTCAATTGCTCTGTACGTAGGTTGCACGTTAAAGATATCATAAGGGTCTTGGTAAAAGGTTGGTGGTTTTAGGTCAATAGGAACCCTTAGATCCAAAACTATGTTTCCCTCAAAATTAGCCTCCCATATTTTCATTTCCAAATTTCTACCCTCCAAAATTAGGGTTTCCAGGACCTTCAGATCATTATACACCCCATCTAAAATATCCAAGTCCAACAATTGTGGTTGAATTAGGATTGACTTGGGTATAATGATTTCCAAATCAAAATCATAATCAATCCCTTTGGGGTGTGGTTGAGGGATGGGGCTATTGATTGAATCTTCTAGTAAATCAGGATTCAGATCCTCCATGTTAGCCCCAATAGGATCACATTCTTCAATGATCGGGCTATCAAATAGTTCATCAGATTCCTCAGGCTCGTTTATCTCACTAAAACCATTTTCTTTGAGCTTAAGAGAGACCTCGCATAAAGATTCTTCACCCTCACAATCAAAGAATTCTTGATCCTCATTTATATGTCTCAAAATCATATGTTGTTCCTTGGTCTATAAAGACATTTTTCCTCGCTCCCTAGCTCAGGGATCTCGAGTGAGAAAATCGATTTATCCTTAATGGGTTGCTTTAGACCAACCTGGTCATCCCTGATCTCAGAAAATGTGTCCCCCCCGATAGGCACCTGAGCGGGTTCTAACAATGGCTCTCCTGAAGGGGGTTCATTTTGGGAATCATCCCAAGATTGGACTAAAGCAACCACAAATTTCATCCTCAATCTTGACAACTTCCCAAGTAAAAACTCACCTGGACCCCTATCCTTAACATCTTGGAGCCAATCCAATAAAGAACTATTAAGTTCATCAATCATTTTGATCATAGGCTCCAATGCTTCAGTGCATGGTGTTGGCTGAGCTTCTAAAGGTTGTATGGTGTTCCTCAAGTTAGCCAACACCCTATCTTGGACCTGGTTCACCTGAACCGAATGGTTCGGTTCAGGGTTAGGTGGGTTTAGGTTAAAACTAAGGTAGTCAAGAAATTGAGGTTCTTGGGTTCCTCCTTGATAGTAGGTCATTTCAGGTTGTTCAAAGAGAAGTGGTGACCTATCTTCAGTATAATCCTGGAAAGGGTAGGTGTTATATCCTTCCTGATTATAGATCAGGTTGGTTTATTCATAAGAGGGTGATGGTCTATAATCAGTGTAGCTTTAGGAAGGATAATAATCATGATCATGATGTCCAGGGTTAAGTCCTGGACATTGAGGTCTGGAATCATATCCAATCAAAGTTATCCTGACTAGTAGATGGGTAGTCATAAGTCTGGTCGGGATAATAATCATCTTGGGGATAAGTGGTGGTGGGAGGGTAGGATTGGAAATGTGTGTAGGATGTGGAAGGATACATAAGTAGGAGGGAAAAGTAAAAGGGAGAAAGGTGCTTTGCAATACAATCAATCAGACCTATCCTTAGGTGGGTTAGCGTAAAGATCTATAAACACCCAGGACCTGTCTTTAGATGACAGAAACAATTTGATCGACTTCTACTCAGTCAATCCAGCCAGTTAGAGGGAGGGGTTGGGGAGAAGGTTCTTCTTTTGGCTTGTGCCTCCGGTTCCTTTAATACCCCTTAACAATGTTTGTTTGACGCTATTCCCCTAGCTAGACATTAGATGGACCAGTAGAAGCAGATTAATAAAAAAAAATCTCAGTTGGAGTCCCAAAGAGCGAGTTAATCCTTAAAGCCAACATCTACTCATTTTTAATTAGTCTTGGGAGGATTGTGTTCTTGGAATGTGATTGGCCCTTTAGATGGGTTGTGCCCTTAATGATCAATTCAAATGTGTGTGTGTGCACAACCAGGGTTTTCAAACAAGGTTATTTGATGATGTGTCTTTTAGGGTTTAATCTTAGATGTATTCAATGAAGTTCAGGAGAACACTCCAAGTTTTGAAAACATGGGTGTAGATATATTCCTTTAGAAATCAGAAATAATGTCGAGTGATTAGTTCAGCCCTAAAAATCAACCTTAAGTGGCGAGCTACTTGATGGATCAGTTTTAAATTGAGTGGTGTAGCCCAAATAGTTCAAGCAATTGGCATGTTGCACCACTTGATTAAGGCACACAAAAATGTTTAACCTAATCAAATCTCTACTCACTTATTTGTGTGTTGAGTTAAGGTGTACCGGATCCATAGGTCAGATTTCAGTTAAGTGGTAGAATCAATGTAGAGTGGTGCACCTTAGGTCAAGAGTCATGGGTGTTTAATGTGTGTAACTTTCAATAAATTCCACAATCAGATAGCTTTTTTCTACTTTTTAATTTATGTGGGTGGGTGAGGTGAGTGGATTGACAATCAAACAACCAAGATCTAACCTAGGGTTTATGCAAGCACCTAAGTTGAATTGGGTTTGAGTTATTAGTGTGGCGAAATGAAATCTAGGGTGGGGGTGGTGGGGATACACTTATATAACCTTCTAACTGCACTTTACTCCGATCTATTTCGCTTTGGCTCTCTTTAGAAGGGTACTTGTAATCACAGAAAGAAAGGAACAAAGTGAGCTAAAAAGTTAAGGCTGAAAACACGGAAAAGTCAAAGAGCATTGCCTCCCCGTCAATGGTGCCAAAATGATGAGTGTGTTTTCGCAAGGAAAAGTTAGGGTTTCGGGAGAACCCGTCGTCATAGTTGCAAAAATCGCTACCAGATAAAATTTCTACCAAAACTCGAAGTGAGTCCCAGATTGAACACAAGGAGGCGAATGTTTGGTTTGTGAAATCCGCATTTCAATTTTATTTATTTTTGTTGTTTTTGGCTTTTATGATCTTTTAGGTATTTTTATAAAGAAAGAGATCAAGTCGACAAAACTTTATCTAACTAATCTATAAGCAAAATAAGAGGGAGAGAGAGAGAAATAATCACATATATTTTCAATATAGAGTTTGCTACAGATAAGAAAGTGAAAAATTACACTAGAAAGCGAAAAGACAGAGAGTGGTGAGAAGAATCCCCCTCAGTGGTCGGTTGGAGGACGACTCGCTCTTACAGCATCTGGATAAAGGTGGTGAGAGGCTTGATGAATGAGAACAGTGTCAGAGGATGGAGGGAGGGATGGGATGGCATCATGGTGAGGATCTACTTCCCAAAGTGGTGAGAGGATGACCATGGGATGCTCCACGAATGGGGGTGAGAAACGGGGAATATTTTGATTTTCTACTCTAGAGGACCATCTCGGGCTTGGGACAAGCTCTCTCTAGAGCCTTCGAGGTGGTGAGGGAGGGAAAGGAAGAGATGAAGAAGAATGGGAGGGGTAGTGGTCCTTTATAGTGGAGGAAAGGATCCATTTCATACATTGGACATTTAGTGATAGCCATAAACGTCGCTGAAAATTTGCTGCAAGCGTCGCTGAAGCTCCAGCTATCGCACCCTACGTGCAACGCTCGCTGCCTCGGCACACCCGTGCGCTGTGCAATACGATGCTGCGCGTGTGCGGTGGTGCGTGCATGCCCATGGGCGGCTGTGATGGTGCCACGTGGCACCATCTGGGCTGTTTATCTTCTTTCCTTTGTAGGGGCTGCTACATATGTCGGATTGAGTCGATTTTCGCACCGTTGGGCTACGATCGCCGACCCGAATCCATCTGTGTGGTCAAATTTGTCGTTTGAAGCTCTGAATTATGTGACCTAATCCGTTGGCCATTGATCTTCCTCGAACTGCATAAGGTGTTACAGGACTCCGATCAAGATGATTTTAGAGGCGTTGGACTCTGATCGTTGTCCTGATCAGATTCGTACAGTCGGAGAGTGAATCCGAGGCTCTGAATTAAATCTCCTTCTCTCTTGGCCATTAAAGGATGCTATTAACCTAAAATTTATACAGACTACTCTAAATGCAGAATGATACATGCTATTCAATATTTATAACATAGAATGCATATCTAATCTTAGGAATATGCACAAATTGACAGTTTATCCTAATTAAATGTGTCTTCCTCATAGAATCCAGAGTTCGAATCTTTCACTGACTCAAATTTCCATTATCCTATAAGCCCTCTTCTGGCATTTACATTTGATTTGGATGAGCATTATGAGGACTCTCTAGATGAACCTATCTTTGAATCATTTGTAGAAGGGCCCCCACGACACTCTGATTTTGAAGAAGTCATACCACATACAGAGCCTGTCAAAAGCTTATCCTAACCCTGACCTGCCACCGAAATAAATTTTTATTCTGACTTACCTCTCTTTAATTCGGTGACATATGATTTACTGCCATCTTTTGATCAGGAATCAGACATTGATCAGATCGAGAATCACATCTTATCCTTCTCTGATCTCACCCATATGGTTCCTACATTTTCCACAAATCCATTAACTTTTGAGGACCCCTACTCTGATTAGGCTGAATTGATTTAGCCAAACCCTAGATTCTCACTTCATCTTTTCGAACTACATAGCATTTGGTGGGCTCCATACCTATTGATTCACATCCATCAACCCACCAGACTTATTGGGTTTAGTTTGCATCATCAGCTTGTTGACCTGAACAAGCACCTGGTTGGACCAACCAGACTACTCATCAAGGTGCTTGTTCTATAAAATTCCTCTGATTTGACCACCCCTTCTCCTTAACCATCTTCTGCTTAGCTGAAGGCATTGAATTTAGCACTTAACGAGAGTCAACCTGTCATTCCAAAAACCCGAGATGCTTCTAATCATCCTTTTGAGCTTCACTCCTATGGCACGTAAGAGTTCAACTTTAGAACAATCGACTCCACCTTTGGTATTTGTAGCGAAGCTTGAAATCGTCCGCAATAGTTATCCCGACCCGTTCACCCACCCTTTGACCTTGTTCTAATCCTTGAACCAAGCTAAATTCATACCCACCTAGTTTACAATGAGGACATTGCAAAACTTAGGCATGTGGGGTGTTAAAATGCAAACAAATGAAAAATCAATTCTCTGAGGGGTTCTCAAAAAGAAATACATATAAAAAAAATTGAAAAGGGGAGGAAAATTTTGAAGAATTGATTGAAAATCTTTCTTAAGGAGGAAAAGAGGAGGAAATACAAAATGTCAAAAAGGAGCAAAAATTGAAAAAATGACAGTCATAGCAATTGATTATGGGATTTACTTAAGTTCTAGACCAAATCAAAAGAAGGATTAAGTCTTGAAATGCTAGAAGACAAAGAGATTAGTAAGAGTGTTTATCTTAGGTCTCATGGGTTTATTCTAGGGTTTAAACACTCAAGAATTCGTTAAGATCTGGATTAGTCCTCAAGAGATTAAGGAAAGTGCAAAGCTGATGTATTAAGTCTAAGGTTTAGGGAGTATTTGGCCCCGTTGCTTGCCCTTTGGTTTGCAAGACTTGGTAACCTAAGCACCAAAAATCACAAACTAATCTGGTTCAGTGCACTTAATGTAAGAAATAATGCCAAAAGTGTTCTGTTATGAAAAGTCATCTCAAAGATCTAGCTTAAGAGCAGCTCGAAGATGCAAATTGAATGGATGAGTTCCTGGTGTAGAGAGGTGGAATATTCCCCTTGAAGATGTGAATTAACATATCTCGGTACTTGTCTCCTAGGATATCTAAATATCCTATTGGGGGCATGTAAGCACCTTATGCTGGTTCAGGTTCCATGGGCGGGATTATCCTGAAATGTCGTTTGCCAGGGCCTAAGTTTAGCTATAGAACACCATGGGTGTCACTATCCTGAAGTGTCAAAAGCTAGGGTTCTAGGGGTTACAATGGGCGGTGCTATCCTGAAGCATCGAAAGCTATGGACCCTTCGAGGATTGATGATGGGGACAAGAAATCCAATACAGACTGTGTTTAGAGCCAATTTGAGGCTAGATTTAGGGAAATATAAAAAGAAAAGAGAGAAAACTCTCAAAATGAAATACCCTTCTTCATCTCTCCCATATCAAAACGTACTGGCAAACTGAACCTAGACACAATATGTCTACGCATGGTCAACGAACTTCTGGGCAGTTTTTGCAGGCCTTAAAAACCTTTGCGGAAGAACGATGTTGAAGATGGTCAGGTTTGGATCTTGGCTGGTACTTGAGTACCTCTAGGCCTATTGTTAGCATTCTAATCTAGTTTCTAGAGAAGTGGCACAAATCAAGCATCTGAACATCAAAAGCATGGTCTAGAGATCTAGTTGTTTCCATGAGTTTTGCTAGGTACTAGCAAAAGGTAGGCACGGAATCCACCCATGCATTTATCCGTAGCTCCAATCGAACGAAAGACGTAGCTGCTACTTCAATTCAAGACACTTCCATTTGTTGTTGCACGAAGGAGCGAGGTAGGACTTTTTGTCCCACCTCATACATGGAAAAGCAACTAACATTGTATAAAAGGAAAAAGTGTTAAGGGCTTATCGCCTCTCACAAGCGGGGGTGAGGTCCCCACCTCACATACCTATACACTCCTCGCTCATCACCCACTGCCGGTGAGCCTGGTCCCTTACCCGGATCCGATAACCTACCTAAAAACTTGATTATCTGGTTCTGAGAAATAGAGAAGAGAATCTGAGGAGGAGGGGGAGGGTTTTGCTTAAGGATGTGTGTCCCGTTGCCTCGAGATGCATGCCTGTGTGTTTTATACTTAGCATCTCTAAGGTCTCTACTGAGGCTTCGTGCCTTTGTGTTAGTGCTCTTTGTTAAGGCCTTGTGCCTTGTACACTTGAGGCTTGATAACTTAAGGTGTCTGGTTGTCTTGGTTGATGTCTAGACCTGAGTATTGTGGATTCATTTGAGTTCTTAACTGATACTTGGTTCGAGATACTGTTGAAATATTTGGTTAAATTTTATACTTGGGATGTGCTTTAATTGAAGGGAATAATTCATGATTTAAATCACCATTTTTTAGAGCTTTTATTCTTCTTTTTATCCCGTTGATTTATGAGATTCGAAGAGCTCATTATTGAATATATTTTTGAGAATATTATTCATTACATATCTTTGCTGGAATTAATCATTATACTCATATGTTTTATATTGCGATTAGTGCATGAATTGCATATTTGCTCCCTACGAACGACCTCAGACTCATTTCCTATTTTTCGAGCACATTTTATAAATTTTAATGCTGTTGTGTTTTGCCTAAGTGTATTACAACGCTCATCTCCTAACACTCAATGATTACACACCAACATCTATGACCTAAAAAAAAAACCCAGGAGCCCCACTCATTTCCTGTCACGTACAGGATGCTCCTTTTAACTGGGCCTTGCTTGATTTGAGTTCATCCATTAATTTATCCCCCACTATTGTATTTGACCACTTCCAATTTGGGGAGATAAAACCCACTTTGGTCACTATCCAGTTGGCTGACAAATCAGTCAAAGTGCCAGGTGTGGTGGAGAATATCATTGTGAAATTCCATGGGCTTTGCTTCCCAGTGGATTTTTTCATCCAGGATATGGACATTCCTCCTAGTCTTCGGGATGCACCTATCATCTTAGGTTTCCCATTTTTGGTGACTTCCTAGGCTAACATTAACTATTCATTCAGGTGTACGGAGATCACCCTAGGAATTGAGAAACTTAGATTGGATATTTTTAGGGTGAACAAGAACCCACATTGAGATTTTATTGAGGAGGACTCAGATGATGATGAATCTGAGCATTGTCTGAACATAGAGCTTCTTTGTGAGTCGACTCCACACACTACTTTTGTCAGGCTCATTGATTTGGTCCAAGTTAGGGTAGCCAAAGACCTGGATGTGATGACTATTGTTGATCCTATTTCTATTGTACCACTCCTTAACTTTGACACTCCAAATTTGATTTATAATGATTCTAACACCATGATGAATGATTGCACAGCAATCATGTAACCTAAAACACCTGAATTGGGCTAGATTCTAGCATAACTTCGAGTCAATGCATGCATAAGCATTGTAATTCGCATAATAGTTAGTTTGAGTAGCCGTATAGACAATATCGTCATTTTATGACCTAAAAGAGAGATGATTTTAATTGCAGATGATTCGAAGCCATGGATGTCAGATCAGACTAGACAGATCTGATCAGAACGACGATGGGAGTCCAATGCTTTCAAAATCGTCTCGATCAGACAACCATAGCATCGTGTGCAGTCCATAGAAGAACAGAGATCATGGAGCCAAAGGACAAAGATCCAAGTCTCAAATGAAGAATCCAACCACATAGATGAATCCGGATAGATGATCGCAGTCCAACGATGCAAAAATCAAATCGATCGGAGGTCTACATCACCAGATACAAGGAAAAGAAGATGAACAGTCATGATGGTGCCACGTGGCGCCATCACAGCCACTCCCTCACCACCGCCCCATCTTGAAAGGCCATAGCACATGCTGTAGGCCATTAGATCTCCATCCAACGGCCACGAGCGCTCCACATAGCCCGTCTAGATTGGATAAGCATAAATAGAAATAAACAAGCATATATTACAAAAGGTTTGTGCAGTGCGTTGGCTCAAGTGTGCGCACGTTAGCGCGGGATGCTGGTTCAAGCCATGCGATGCGCGAAATTGAAGCGGCATTGGCTGTGAGGGCACACACGGGCACGATTGCGAGCAATGGTAGGGTGGAGACACACCCACGTGGCGCGATCAGAGCATGCTGCGGGCAGATGCACGATCTAACGTGCTTGCTTCGACGCTAAGGCAGTGGCACTCGTTATGATCGGATGGCTGACATTGAGGTGGGTTTTGAAGGTGAGTGGTGGGTGAAGAAGATAAGCATGCACGTGAGGAAGAATCAGAGCCGCACGATCGAAGATCGACGACGCAGCTGCCGCCATGTGTCGCCACCAGGTTGAATTCGAGCATTTTAGGTGCAAATGAAGGTATTTTGAGGCCAAATCAGAGCTGTTGATCGGAGATCAGCAAATCTGATCAAATAAGAGTTGTTACATGAGATTAAGGCCTCAAATACCCTTTTTGCCCTCCATCAAAACTATAAAATAAGACCTAGGGCCCCCTAGTTGAAGGATCAACTTAGAATCTCTCTCCCATTAACTCCAGATCCCTTCTACTGTCTTCTTTACAATTCTCCGTCCCTTTGCAACTCTGCTCCACCTTTCATCCTGGCACTCTGGATCTGAGGTGCTGCCGCACCTCCCACAAGCATCCTACAAGCGGCGTCGTCTCTCTGCACTTTCTATCTCTCTCTATCTATTTTCTATTTCTCTCTCTATGTAGCATAACAATTTCTATTGTGAAAAACTCTTTATCAATAAAATGAAATTTGATCTTATGGATATCTGATGCCTCTTTATACTTATATACATATATAAATACCATTGGAACTAGTTTCTTGAAAAGCTTCTGTTAAAAATCAAGATTGCCTCCCTACAAACGACCCAGTACTCACCAGAGTTTTATAAATTTATTTGTCAATTGAATAATCTTTTAAAACGTGAATTACATGCCAAACAAGTTGGTGCTGTTGCTGGGGAGGCAACGAAAATTTTTGAAGCTTTCTTTGATGCGTATTTGAGATTTCTAACTTGCTACTTTTTTCATTTATTTCATGTGTGCAGGAAACGAAGAAATCTGAACCAAACATGACTGCGGAGAAAGTGCAGGTTCAAATCTCAAGTAAGTACCAATAGGTTAGATTAGTTAGATTTAGAAGGTTTAGGATTTGCTTGAACCCTAGGATTAGTTAGAATTTGCTTGTTCGAAAAAAAAACAAAATTTCTCTCTTGATTTTTGGGCTGAAATAAAGTTTTATCTTAAAAATTCAATTTCTGAAGATCCGTATGCCCACAAATTCTCAAAGTTTGAATGGACATGAATTTTAAAGTCAAGAATAACATATCCAAAATTCGCACAAATAGGAGTTACAAAAAATTTTTAAAAGTTCGCACACTAATCTGTTATCAATATGGTTATTATTCCTAATTTTTCAGAGTTTAAAATATCATAGGAATTTTTATACAACTTTGATTGACTTGAAATTTGAAGCACTGAATTTTGAAATATTTTTGAGATAATCATGAATTTAGGAGAAATTTGAAAAAAATATTTCTTGCACATTTGATAGTACAGATTATCCAATCACCAACTAGGGATCAAAACAGACTACAGAACCCCCAGTACACAGATTTCATTGCACTGAAAAAGTAGAAAACGTGCATTAAAATTCTTGAAAAAATATTTTGTGAGTGCCTAGCTAGTGGTGCAATAAGGACCAATTGATTTCATTGCTTGGGTTGCACCACTCATCATTTTGGACCTAAAAGAATCATTTAGAACTATCTGTGCTTAGGGTTTCATGCTAAGGATAGAGCACACTTGCATTTCCATACTTAAAGGAAATCTATCAAACAAATTGAGATTTGCAAAACTCTTTGTGTGCCTCATCAGAACCTTGATTGAAATTATTTAATTAAGTGAACTCTAAAATTCATTAACATAAGCATTTGAATCTTAAAAGATACTTCATCATAAGAAATTGCTTGTGAACCTTATTTGTCTGAGCACTTCATACATTTCAAAATCAATTTTAAGGGCAAACACCCCCCTAACGCCCATAATATTCCAAAAGCACATCAAACTCAAGCCTAAAACTGTGTAGACGTGCTCTAGGTAGGACTATTAGACTTGGGAACTTGAAACTAGATTGAGCTAAGGTCAAGGCCTTGCCTAGTTGGATCCACTGGTGGCAAGAAAGGTCAGTGCGGTAACCGCATTAACCTTTAGTGGTGTCCCACCTGCGGGGTGTCCTAAGGGGTCCCACCCTTCTGGCGAGCCAAGTAATTCAAGGGTTGATCTTACCTAGCCATGTTTTGGGGACCCAAGATCAGGTCTAATTAGGTTGATACTCTAAAAATCAGTTTGATTGCTTGCATTGAGTGAGAGAGGGTTTCTCTCATCTGTCTTCTCTCTCATCTATTAACTTTCTTCTGGTACATGAATGCTAAAAAGTCCTTGAACCCTAATTTGGTACCACCTTTAGAAAGTAAACTAAGGAGAAGACCTAATTTTTCTGAATACATTCCAATGACTAATTACCATGAGGAAGAACTGATTGAGGAAGAAACCATGGACCAATACTCTTTTGCCTTACACTTTTCTCCCTATCCCAACCCTTCCCTTACTTCAACTTCTTCAGGTTGGGAGAACTCTCCTCAATACTCGGGACTTGATTCCATTGCCTATACATCATATTCCCCAGGTATAGCTAGGCCTATCTCAAATCCCACACAAATCTCTGGATATCAGGGATCTATACAGTGTAAAGAGACTCTCCATATAGGACCAGCACCTGGCTGGAATGACCAATTATCTTGACCAGTTCAGCTAAACTCATCTCTCCCTAGATCATGGAAATGCCTTAGAATCCCAATACCTAGAATACCAATCCTATCCTCAAAATCACTGTTCAAATTATCCCAATCCCACCCAAATAACTTCACCTTCCCACTGGGATAACCCTACACCAACCAACCAAGGATGTGATTCTTAGCTTAGGTATTCAAATGATGGATATTCTGATTTTACTGAGGTTAGAAACTCTGAAAATTATTATCCTCAGCCTGATCAAATCCCTAACCATGGCGGTGATCCTGAGATCACCCAATTACTCCAAGTAGTCCAAGGGATGAGAGAAGCTAATAAAAGAAATATAGATAATCTGACAAACCAACTCAATAGAATCCGAAAAGCACAAGGTGATAAAACTGGTCTGAGTATGCCACAAGTTGGTGGTAAATCATTCCAGGTTGAGGATCCAACCTTAAGTATGACATTTTATCCAATCCCAACCTCTGCATACACTAAGGCCACCCACCAGCCTTGTGATTATGCAGAACAGATCCTACCCAGGCCTACAGCTGAACTAATAAACGAGTTTGATATCTGATGATAACATCATCATCAGCCATAAATAGCTTTATTTAGTCTTATTCCACCATTAAATGCTCCTACATAATAGCCAGAGAGCCCTAATTTACTGGGAATCCACTCTGAGAGAATAACGGTAAAACAAGGGTAAAACTACAGTTTTAATACCATATCTCAATTGCAGTACAATCACGGGTTTTCTCAAGGAATAATTAAGGGTCAAATGGTTTTAAATATCCAACAAGCGGGTTAGAATAATCAAAAATGGGTTTTTGCTTGTTTTGAGAATTAAATGACTTTTGAAATCCTAAAAATAGATCTACTTAATTAAATGAGGTTCTGCTTAGGATAAAATTTACCTGAACTCTCTAAAATTTATAGAAAAATATTATCTAGGGTTTGGTACCTTCAATTTGACCATCAGAACCTATCTTGACCCAAAATAGAGTCTCAGACTGACATTTGCCCTAATTTGGGTTTTTGCATAAATTACCTAGTCAAACTTGGTAAAAAACTAAATCTAACTTCACCATTAGATTCCTTGGGTCCAAATTAGGTTTTTACAAAAATTTGGTCCCAATATGAGATCATCTTGATCTAGTTTGCGATTTGGTCCAGTCCAATCTTTTCTCTCACACACATGCCCCTAACTTTTGAATTCCCTGCAAAAATTCCCCTATCTTTGTCATCACTCTTTGCAAATAGGTCCCTCTACCATTATTGTGGAGGATTCCTTCTCCGGTGACCTTTGATTAAAGAAAACTCCTTCTCTGATCAATGAATCCCTTCCAAAATTGGAAGGGAGATTCCTTGAGGAGTGCTCTTTCCAATGCATCCAATTTCAACCTTCATAACCTTCCCAATCTCTCATGAGAACACATGAGAGATTTGGGTTTCCTACTCTGGTGAACCTTCCAAGGTTCAAATTGAACTGCCATTGGCTATGCGGGCGAGCGTGGGCGCGATTGCACGCGATGGTAGGGTGGAGGCATGCCTACGTGGCGTGATCATAGTGTGCCGCAGGTGGACGCATGATCTAACATGCTTGCTTCGACGCTAAGGTAGCGACGCTCATTACAATCAGACTGCTAACATTGAGGCGGGTTTTGAAGGTGAGCGGTGGGTGAGGAAGATAAGTGCACGTGTGAGGAGGAATCAGAGCCGCGCGATCGAAGATCGATGATGCAGCGGTGCCACATGTCGCCACCAGGTTGAATCCGAGCGTTTTAAATGCAAATGAAGGTATTTTGAGGCCAAATCAGAGCCATTGATATCTAATGCCTCTTTATACATATATACTTATATAAATACCGGTAAAACTAGTTTCTTGAAAGGCTTCTGTTAAGAGTTGAGATTGTCTCCCTACAAATGACCCGATACTCGCTGGAGTTTTATAAATTTATTTGTCCATGTGTTTTCGTGCTATACTACAACTGAATAATCTTTTAAAATGTGAATTACATGCCGAACAATTAACATTTATTTACCAGAGGCAATTGATGAGGCACATGATTTGAATTTCGATAGATCAGGAGTGGAATTTCTTGAAAATCCCATGACAAACCCAATTGATAAATACATTGAGGATAAAGATTTACATGAGATACCATACATCCATGGGGATAATTTTGAATTATCAAAGAAACCAGTCAAAATTGAGGAAGAGTCTGATAAAAACCCCATTTCTGATTATGAGGAAAATTTGAAAAATCTTGAGGCATTTTTGGATTTGGGGTCAGATGAATCTATTACATCTTTCACATCTTCACTCTTGGATTTCGGTATCGAGGATTTCACAAAGCCACAAAAATCAAAATGAAAGAATTTGAGGCTTTATTGCATTTAGATTCTGATTTTCCACAACTTGGGAATAATGAATTGTTGCCCATTATAATTGAGAATTCGTGCCATGTACAGGATTTGGGAGATTCATACGAAATTTTTTATCAACCCAAGGATGAGACTAATTTGGGCGAATTGGGTGCTGTTGGGATGGAATACTGGGTCTTATTTGACACACCTACTACACACCCACCTACACCCAAATCCACTCACGAAATGGTTCCTTATACCATTTTAGATTACACCACTCGGGTCCCTCCTTTTATTTCTCACCTCGTTCAGGACCCGTATGATTTGTTTAACACTTCTATCTCTGTATCTACCTCATCTGCATTACTCGTACATTATTCTATAGGGTTGCCACTCTCTACCATTCACCCAATGACGTGCCTTCGTGCGTGTGTGTTAAGAGGTGTCGTTATAGTTGCACTTGATACGTCGGTTTTAAAAGAAGTAAACGGAGGTGAGTCCGAGTGTCGATCTCAGGGAGGCGTGGAAATCGGATTTTGTTTACCACTTGTTGTCACGAAAAAGGCGGAGTTTTGCTTGCGAAAGAAACGGTTTTGAAAAGCGAGAGATAGAGAGAGTTTAGGGTTAGAAAGCTCTTTGGTTTTGATCATGCACTTTAAACAGAAATTAAAAAGGCAACTAATGAAAAATAATTTCATTAAACATGCATTCATAGTTCATGGTTTACAATATTAAATACATGCTTCAACAAAAGTAAATGAAAGCTTAAAAGAGAGAGAGAGAGGTAGAGAGAGAGTGGAGAGCGACGAGGTAGCCACAGCGGTGGAGGAGGCTCCGTCGGCAGCTCGTCGTCTCCGGCGATTACAAGAGTGCCTAAGACTAGCTAGGAGAGGAGTGGAGTAGTTGCCAGTGGGAGAGGATGCCTTGAATGGTGGTAGAAGGGGGTTTAAATAGAGTTAAGGGCTTCCTAAAAGAAGAATGTGCTTTAGCGACATCCAGAACGTCGCTAAAACCGCTTCCATATACGTCGGTGAAGGTCTTCTGCCGCCGGTCAGCCGCCCGCCCCTCTCTCTCTTCAGGCGCGATCCGTGGACGTCGAACGAGAGCCGTCCGATTGATGATCGGACGGGTAAGATCCTCCCGCGCCTGCGCTAGGATCGCGCTTCGGGCGTGCGTGCGCGCGCGCGTTTCCGCCCGGCGTGCGCGCGCGCGTGGGAGGTGGGGCGCTGTCGTCGCGCCGCGTGGCGCGATCCTAGCCGCTCGCTTCTGATCGCGCGGCTCAATTTTGCCGCGCCCTTCGCCCGCAGATGATTTTCGCTCCGCGCGAATCAAACGCGCGTCGCCGCAACGCGGGCGTGCGCGCTAACCGTTGCGCCACGCCCGCGCTTTGTCGCGGCGACCGCGGGCGAGCGCGCGTATCTCGGCCGTTCGATCGAAGATCAACGGCCGAGATGCGTCTTTGGCTGGCTTGGGGGCGTGGCGACGGCGGGGGCGGGGCGACGTGGCGCGTTCTATGCCGTTGATCTCTAAATCAACGGTCAGGATTTCTTGGGCCCATAGTGGGAGCTCCGGATGTCGGATTTGGCCAATTTTGAGTCCGTTAGACTCCGTTCGTCGTCCTGAATCCATCCGTGCGGTCCGATTGCTCATCTGAGGCCTACTTTGACAAATGCTTTACACAAATGGCCATTGATACAGTTTATAAGCAATCTTGGTACTTGATGCATGCAATGCTCCTATTCTACTTTATGTTGTGCCTTTTATTCTAAAGATGGGCCATATTCAACCTAATTACTACCCCCTTGCGTGGTGTTATCATACCCCCATGCTTACTCCTTGCTAGTCCCTAGCAAGGTTTATTCTAGCCTTTATTTCTTTGGCGAATTCAAGAAGTAATTGCTTAGGCACTTCGTTACTTGTTAATAAGAGGAACTATACGAAGATCTTAATCTACAAAGACTAAGCAGCGCCCGGGTGTCTGCCAAAATATGAATCGCCCGAATCCTTGCTTTATACTTATGTATACGTATATATCTATATATGTCGTTTTAGAATTTTTAAAATTCAGTGTGGGTTGGTAACTTTTTACGGCTACCCAACCCACCCAAAACTCGGTCAAAACCCTAAGTGCTAAGCATCTTGGTGTGAATGTTGTGATAGACTCACTTAATGGTAATTGAGACAGACTTCGAGTTTCTACGCCTCTAGGTGACCGGAAAAGAAAATAAATTTTTGCCTGAAGGTGTATTTGTTTGATTGGTAGCTTTCTCCCTGCGTTCATTTTACTTGGGGTCAACACAAGGATTTTCCAGTGTATATCTCCCCGGCTTGTACTACTTCCCCGCTTCTTCCTTAGGTGTTTTTGGTCTTCTTTTTTTGTGCAATTATTGAGCTGGGCTCTGGACAACCGACCAATGGGCTGTTACCCACGATCACTTGCCAGCCATACTTGTGCGGTGAAGTGTGGTTTTTTTTTTTTTTTACGTAGGTGGCTTCCCTAATCTCAAATGTACCTAGAGGCAGTGAAAAAGAAATGGCCTGTGACTGGGTTCTGGACAACCTGCCAATGGGCTGTTACCCACGACAACTTGCCAGCCATACCACCCTAGAGAGTTCATTAGCTACCCCATTTCTGTCAAAATCTCCGAGAAGTGAGTCTGTGCAAAAATGTGTGTAGATGCTTAGACTCAAAGTTTTCCTGAGTTAGAGGGTGAGTTGATAAGTCGTATACTTATTACCTTATTTATTAGGTGGATTAGAATAGCTTAAAGTTGCAAGGGTTCGCCGCTAAATCCATATTTTAATGGACACCAGGGCTAATTAAGCTTGAAGGCCTGAAAAGTCTAAGTGTTTAAGTTCTTTTTGTATTATTTCCCACTATTGACAAGTTTCTAATGCCTAAGTTTTTCTTCCTAAATTCTTTTTTTTTTTTTTTAATCAATTAATTTATTCATTCAGACTGATTAATTAAGCTCAGGATTATGCAGTTTACCATCCCCCCCATGCTTAAGTTGGACAATGTCCTCATTGGCAGATGCATGGATGCAAAAGGGTTCAAAAAGATAGTACCTGAGTGACGTAAACTACCAGATCAGTCTGAATCCGCTGGGTTGCCTCCCAGGAAGCGCTGAGTTTAATGCCTCCAGCTGGGCGGTGCACAAACAGGACTGACTTGGGTCAAGAAGATATGTTCAAAGTTAACCAGACCCAAAATCAGAAGTCCACAGATGCGAATAAGGTTGCGGTGGAGTCCCGTTCCTAAGGGGCGGGAATTCTGTAACAGATATATCATGCATACCCATGTCAGATCCTCTCTTAGTTTATGGGCATGCAAACAAGTTGCTGTGGACGAACGCACCCCAAATATGACATGCCAAACACTAAAGATGTAGGTCTTATATTCAGCTTGTGTCCCCATAAAATTGTAATCCATCGAAAGTGTATCAATTCTAGTGCATTCGGGTTGCGGGATCTTTATTCTGGTAGGGCAAGTAACAAAGTCCAGAGTTTCATACTGAGCCCTACAACCAAGCATCAGTCTTCTCTTCAAAGACGCATCCATCTCTTCCGCAACTATGATTTCATTGCTCATTCCCTCCAAGCCCTTGATCTCAAGAATATTTTCTTCAACCTCCTTTGTATCAGATTCACTGTTTGGGGTTGCATTCGAGGTAGGGTCAATTTCATCCTCTAGATCATATTCTTTCTCTCGGCCCTCCTCCAAATTTGTGATGGGGATTCTAACCAATTCATAATCAATTTCTTTGAAATTGTAACTCCATTCTCCATTTCCGACGTTGGCTGCTACTCCCACCGGATTACTTGTCTTGAGCTGATTAGATTCAGATTCCAAGGTCTCTCCCCTCACCTTCTCAGTTTCCTCCTGATGTTTGTTCTCAATGCTCCCCAAATTGTGCTCCAAGGAATCCTTACTTTCCTTATCCACTAAGCTATCCAACTCCTGAGGGGTATCAATGGTGGACTGAACCAAATCAGGATGACTAGGTGTAGTCCAATTGATCATGGTAGGTCCTTGCTTTATGAATTCCATGAATGGCGTTGTATGCAACAGCTTTCTTTGGCCTTCTTCCCCCAATTGTTGGAACAACTCCAACATGGCATGTTGCCCTTTAACCAATTCTTGATTCTGTCTGTGTAGTTCTAACTGGAGGTTATCAAGAATTGACATGGTGTCATTTGGTGTCCTTTGGATTTCCTCCTTGAAATCCAGGTTAAGAGAGTATGGTTGAGGTTGTGGATCAGAATCCATATTGGTGTTTAGGTTCTTGGGTGGGTCCTCTATTCTGTCATGTTCAGGGTCCAGTTCTTCAAGAGGAACCATTCTCTGTTTGGTCCTACTCCAGAATAGTTGAGGTTCTAAGTCTTCCTCCCAGTCAGATTCTTCATCAGGGGACCAAATCAGAGGTTGATGATCCTGGGCTTGCCTAGATTTCTGATCATTTTCTGATTTCCATTTGTCTAGAACTCCTTCTAATCCAAAGGTCAAGTAGGCAAGGTTGTTGAATTCAGATGACCTTTCTTGGTTATTATCTTGAGATGGGTAGGGTTCTTGGTGTTCTCCTAAAGTGTAGGTCCTATCACAGTAGAGCGGGTCGGACCTAAATGAGGAGGCATCGTGAGGACAATCGAGATATGGAGCCCCATGATTTGAATCGTACCCTTGGGTGGCTATGTTGGGTGTATTCCAATAAGAGGTTGGTGTGGTTTGGTCATAGTTGGGCCAAGAGGGATATTCCAGGTTGCATCCCCAACTTGGTGGTTGGTTAGCCCAAGTCGGCTGTGGGTATGGTCTACTTGGGTTAGCATACAAATCCTGTTGGGGGTAATTTGGGTAAGATGGATAGGCATTGAAATCCATGGAAGAAATGGAGGGATGCGGGAAGAACAGATGAGAGAGAGTTGTGCACTCAATCAAACAAACAAGCCTAATCCTTATGGTGTATTCCTTAGGAGACCTAGAAATCTCACAAAGGTTGATTAAGTCCGTAAACACTGGACTCCCCTTCCCAAGGCTAATCTGGCCAGGTTGATTACGAGGGGATTGCAGGGAAGGTTCTTCCTTTGGCTTGCGCCTCCGGTTCCATAGACCCCACAACCACGGTCGTTTGACACTGCCTCGCAGCCTAGTCACCAGATTCTACCAAGGGAATGAAAGCCAAGTGCCTAGCAGACAAAACCTCACCTTTTGAGACTTAACTCAGTCCTGCCTAGGGCACGTCTACTCAGTTTTAAAGGGCTAGGATAGTGCTTGTGCTTAGGGTGATGTGATGAGGCGTTGATTGGGGTGGTGCCTCTTAATGTTCTACTTTCAAAGTGTGTGCTTCTAGCAAAACATGATTTTCAAGCAAGGATTTGTTAAGATATAGTGTCTTTTTAGTGTTTCATCCTTACTTAAGTACTTTTTAGGGTTGACGTGTCTTAATTTTTACAAACAAGTTTCAGTGGGCACGTCAAGTTCTGCACACAACTTAGTGAAAGTAGATTTCCTTTTATTTTGTAGAGGCTCTAAAAACCCTAGTGTACTCATCCTAAAGATCGTGCAGCTTCTATTAGATGAGTCAGTTTTAGGGTTGAGTGGTGCGGCCCAGGTCAACTCACGGTGGCTTCGCAAACACCACTCAAGAGAAAGAGAAAAGAGCACTTCAAGAATTTATCCAGCATATTAGAGTGTACATTTTTTGTAGGGTGATGTGTTAAGAATGTGGGTCAAGCAATCATTCACCACGCCAATTTTTTCAGTTTTTATGATTTTTTTTAGATTTTTCACGCAAGCAAACAATGAGAGAGAGAGAGTACTCACTATCGGTCCTCGAGGCGTCTACTTCCTTGCTACCATAGTGGAATGCATCGCTTCGCCGTCCATGCGCCGAATTCCTGCATCCGTCAAGTAAAAAGGAAAATAGGGCATTAGACGATATGAGAATGAAGGTGGAATGGAGGTGATAAAACAAATCCGTTGCCTCCCCGGCAACGGCGCCAAAAACTGACGTGCCTTCGTGCGTGTGTGTTAAGAGGTGTCGTTATAGTTGCACTTGATACGTCGATTTTGAAAGAAGTAAACGGAGGTGAGTCCGAGTGTCGATCTCAGGGAGGCGTGGAAATCGGATTTTGTTTACCACTTGTTGTCACGAAAAAGGCGGAGTTTTGCTTGCGAAAGAAACGATTTTGAAAAGCGAGAGATAGAGAGAGTTTAGGGTTAGAAAGCTCTTTGGTTTTGATCATGCACTTTAAACAGAAATTAAAAAGGCAACTAAATGAAAAATAATTTCATTAAACATGCATTCATAGTTCATGGTTTACAATATTAAATACATGCTTCAACAAAAGTAAATGAAAGCTTAAAAGAGAGAGAGAGAGGTAGAGAGAGAGTGGAGAGCGACGAGGCAGCCACGGCGGTGGAGGAGGCTCCGTCGGCGGCTCGTCGTCTCCGACGATTACAAGAGTGCCTAAGACTAGCTAGGAGAGGAGTGGAGTAGTTGCCAGTGGGAGAGGATGCCTTGAATGGTGGTAGAAGGGGGTTTAAATAGAGTTAAGGGCTTCCTAAAAGAAGAATGTGCTTTAGCGACATCCAGAACGTCGCTAAAACCGCTTCCATATACGTCGGTGAAGGTCTTCTGCCGCCGGTCAGCCGCCCGCCCCTCTCTCTCTTCAGGCGCGATCCGTGGACGTCGAACGAGAGCCGTCCGATTGATGATCGGACGGCTAAGATCCTCCCGCGCCTGCGCTAGGATCGCGCTTCGGGCGTGCGTGCGCGTGCGCGTTTCCGCCCGGCGTGCGCGCGCGCGTGGGAGGTGGGGCGCTGTCGTCGCGCCGCGTGGCGCGATCCTAGCCGCTCGCTTCTGATCGCGCGGCTCAATTTTGCCGCGCCCTTCGCCCGCAGATGATTTTCGCTCCGCGCGAATCAAACGCGCGTCGCCGCAACGCGGGCGTGCGCGCTAACCGTTGCGCCACGCCCGCGCTTTGTCGCGGCGACCGCGGGCGAGCGCGCGGATCTCGGCCGTTCGATCGAAGATCAACGGCCGAGATGCGTCTTTGGCTGGCTTGGGGGCGTGGCGACGGCGGGGGCGGGGCGACGTGGCGCGTTCTAGGCCGTTGATCTCCAGATCAACGGTCATGATTTCTTGGGCCCATTGTGGGAGCTCCGGATGTCGGATTTGGCCGATTTTGAGTCCGTTAGACTCCGTTCGTCGTCCTGAATCCATCCGTGCGGTCCGATTTCTCATCTGAGGCCTGCTTTGACAAAGGCTTTACACAAATGGCCATTAATACAGTTTATAAGCAATCTTGGTACTTGATGCATGCAATGCTCCTATTCTACTTTATGTTGTGCCTTTTATTCTAAAGATGGGCCATATTCAACCTAATTACTACCCCCTTGCGTGGTGTTATCACCCAAGCACTCGGATTTATCTTTATTTCTCTTGTAGCACCTAGATACAACCCACTCCAAGTCCCGTTATTGTATTTTTCCGACCTTGTGGGCTTGGTATTCACAGGTAGTTGATTTGCGTTTCTGTCCCGCTCTTGCCAACAGAACTCAAAGTCCCTATCATTTTGATTGCCCTCTCTTCTGCAATCACTGATCCATCTGATTGAGTTTTTTGCCCAGCTGGAGGAGTTAAACTTAGCATTTATACATAACATCTGCGTTTTGTTTTATACATAGCATATTTCATTTTTGCATTTTGTTCTACATATTGTGTTTTTTGTCATTTGTGTTAGCATATGTTGAATGAAGAATCAGGAGCAATTCCAGGTGATTTCTATCTGCATACCCCTTGTCTTACTTTATTTTCTCGTATTCATGCATGAGAACATGCAAGAACTTAGGCATGGGGGAGGGGGTGTAGTAAACATAAACTGAAAAATTTTCCTGCCAACACCTTATAAAATAAATTTTTATCAAGAGGTTTATTAGGGATTTATTCTTTAATTGATTCCTGAATTTATAATCCAGTACAGTTTCATACTTGCACGTAGAATTTGCAATGGATCCACTATGAAGATTTATAAACATCTTTAGTTTGTTGAAAAGAAGCATTACTTCTTTTCCTGAAGCCTTGGATAGTAATTAGGGAGTTAGGCAAACCAACTTCTATTAGATCTGCTAAATAATTAGGAGGTGAAATTAGAGTGTCTACTGGTGCTCTAAGTCAAGTACAAGGAATCTTAGTTTCTGGATAATTAGATAATGATACTCAAAGTTAGGCATAGTTTTCACTCTCGGTTCCTGTGTACAAATTCTTTATGTGAATTTTTGAGAGCTACCAAATAAGGGAAATACATAGAGAGCGGGTGCTAATAAAACTAGGACTAAAGTTGATGGTTACAACTATCCTTTACGAAATCCTTGGCTGAAGGTGGGTGTTAGTGTCAAAGGTTAGGAAATACGTTGTCCCATCTATTTCTTTCCCGGTGCTGAGAGTAAGCAGTTCCACTAAATAAGCCACCCAATATCTTCTTGAACATTACCAATCCCGAATAATGCATCGTGAATAAGAATTTGCGTGTTTGTGTGTATATTGCATTATGTTGGTAGATATGAAAAAGAAAGAATAAAAAAGAAAAAGAAGAAAAAAAGAAGAAAGAAAACAAAAAGAAAAAGTGAAGAAAAAGAGAGAAAAAGAGAGAAAAAGAAAGAAAGACTGGAAAAAAATAGCATTGAGTTATGTTTATTTTGTGTCAAGTACATTGAGGCAACAATACCTACTACCATTACGATCCACCAAATACAACCTTGACCTACTTTTCTGTATTTCTGACCGCCCAAATACCGGTAGAGGATTTTTGACTTAGTTATAGGGTTATCAGAACTTAATTAAAGTGTTAATACCACGAGAAACCACCAAATATATTTACAAATCTAGTGAGATTGTGAGCTCGAAAAGAGAAGAAAAAGAAAAGAAAATAAGAGTGAGTATAAAGGAACTAAAGAGAGCACAGTTTCGTCACCTTTCTCTGAGTTGACTTATTTAATAGTTTGGAAATATAGGTTCTGTAGTACTTGTCTATATGTAGCACTAGAGGACTGTGAGACACTAAATACAAACCTACTTGACTCAGACATCTACCTAAGCCAAAAGTGGGACTGAAATTACAGATTATTTTGTTATAGCCTTGAGGGAAGAAGTTTGCCTAACTCGATAGTCTTACTAGAGGTCAAGTACGAGCTTTAGATGTGGATTGACTTTTCACTTGGATCCATTGCATAGGCTACAGCACTACGCTTTCACGATTATCTGCATTTCTAAATTTTTGGATAAAATAAAAGACATAGATCTCTACTCAAACTCTTGATAGAAATTAGCCATTTTGCATTTGTTAGCTTTGTAATAATAATGCTATTTTATCTTCTAATTGAGAGGCAATAATAATTGCATATGATTCAGGATCATAAATGATAAATCCAACCATACGAAAGGACTTAGAGCGATGATCATAGTCAGATGGCTCAAAAATCATCTCAATTGGTGCCCTATAACACCACCTACAAAGGCTAGAAGATGGACGGTCAAGATGGCACCATGTGGCGCCATCCCAATGGCCCACCTCCGCACCCTCAGCCGTTGAAGGAAACCTCTGGCACTTTGTGGGCCGTTGGATTGTCATCCAATGGCCAGAAATGTGCCACATCGACTGACGCCCAGCACTTCATCAAAGAAGATCTCATCTCAGTTGTTGGATCTTCGTCCAATGGTTGAGGGCATGCAACGTTAAAGTGTAACTGCAACCATCCGAGGCCACAGCACAGTGGAGACCACCCTCGCGCAAGAGTGGGTGGCGCTAGTTCAAGGCACTAGTAGGAAATCAAAGGCAGTGGCCGTGACACGTGAAATTGGGCCATCAGATTGCGATCGAGCGGCGCGAGGGCGAGATGCATGGTGTGCAGTGGAGCTTCAGATCAAGGCATGCGATGATGCATAGCTAGATGCACGGCAGCATGTGCGAATTCATGTAGAACTCAAAGGTGGTCGCGAGTGCATAGTTTAAGCCATCGATCGTTATGATCGAACAACTGGAAAAAAAATGCACGTGTACGCACGATGAAAATCAAGGTGGTGGCGCACATGCGCGATCAGCCACACGATGAGGATCGGGAGGCGTTGGAGGCACCACATGGCTCGATTTGGTGCGTGTGCACATTGGGAGTGCGATGGAGGCACGTGGACGTGGGATCTTGATGCGATCTGAGCTGTTGGTCGCTAGATCGATGTCACTTGTTGCTCCATATCAGTTGCATGGATTGGGGATCTAAAGAAGCCCATTTTGGCCCTCACTTTGGTTATAAAAAGGACCCTAGACCCCCCATTTGAGGGGCAATTCCGTCTCTACACATCACCTTCTCCCTTCTCCTTCGAAGAGCCCTCGTCCTCCGAGATATCCACCAAGGCCACCTTGGTGCCTTTGTTCTAGTAGAATAGATAGTTGCTTTTTTTTATTCTTCTAGTAGTTCTAGTCCTAGTAGCTTTTATTGTAGTTGTTCTACTTTAGTTCTAGTTGATCTTTTTGTCAAGAATTCAACTAGATGGAAACTTGCCTGATTACTACTTGAATAAAGTTGATTTGCTTTATATCATATATCTATCTTGCTTACTGTTCTAGTTCTAGTTAAAATAGATCGATATGGAAATCAAGTCGCATTTCTACCTCTCTGAGTTCGACCCAGACTTACCAAAGTTTCGTTATATTTATTTGTCAGTGTGTTTTCTCACTAAACTACGATGAAAGCATTTTAAAAACGTGATTCCATGTTCCGACACACCCCTCCTACCAACCCGACACTAACTTACACATCCCCCGAGGAAGAGCCATTTAGCCCCTCCTTGCTTGAAATCACGCATCCGAAAAATGTTGTCACCATTCCACCTCTGTCCCACCATGACAACCCCTCCACCCAAAGGTTGAGAGTGCCCTTTCCTGAGCACTTATTTGCACCTAAGGCATCTTCTGCTGGCTCATCTGGAGCCAAAGATAGGATGGATGAGATTATGGAGATAATCGAGCAAGTTCACATCAACTTGCCTCTTCTAGATGCTATGAAGCAGATTCCATCCTATGCCAGAATTCTAAAGGACTTGTCCGCACAGAAGAGAAAATCACGAAAACAGGTCCAGGTTAAGGTCGTCTTGCCTGACCTAGTTAGCACGGTCCTACAACCAGGTACACCCCCAAAATGAAGGACCCAGGAGCCCCGTATATTTCTGTGGTCATTGGAGACCAACGCATTGATGAGGCTCTCCTCGATCTAGGTGCAGGGGTTAATATATTATCGGGCTCGGTCTATGAGCTATTAGGAGGAAGTGAGTTGCAGGCTAGTCCTATTATCCTCTAAGTAGTTGATAGATCACTTAAGACACCACACGAGCTTTTAGAAGATGTCTTGGTAAGAGTGAAGGACTTCTTTCTTGTTGATTTTCTGATACTAGACACTGACCCATCCAACATGCCCATCGGACCTTCGATTATCATAGGGCATCCCTTTTTGGCTATTGCAATGCCTCCATCAATTGCAAATTAGGGGCGCTAAAGATGGGCTTTAGGAATTGAAAAATCCAACTGAATGTGTTTGATGCCTATAAACAATTCGGATTGGAAGATTATTCCCAAATCGAGGTGATCAATGAGATTGTAGAGGAGACAACACCAGCTCTTTTGTGTGATGATCCCCTCCAAATGGTCATCTCTAAAGACCATACCCCGACTCTTGAAGAAGGAGAGGGAGTTATGCCAAAATTAGAAAAGCTGCTGGGTGTCAAGGTTGAGTACTTCTCCCCGCCATGGACAACAAGGTAGATCTGCTACCAGAGGCAAGGACATCGAACCTAATTCCCTTGATTCAAAAAGCTCCTGACTTGGAGCTTAAGCCACTCCCAGAGTCCATCAAGTATGTTTTCTTTAGACCTAATGATATGCTCCCTATCATCATCTCGACTGCTCTATCTGAGATGAAGGAGAGAGCGTTGATTGAATGCCTAAAAGGGAATAAGGAAGCCATTGCTTGGACTATAGCTAACATCAAGGGGGTTGACTAAACTCTCTTCATGCACAACATTTACTTGGATGACTTCGTGAAACCCTTCAGAGATATGCATAGATGATTAAACCCCAACATGCCGAAAGTAGTGAAGGAGATCTTGAAGTGGTCAGATGTTGGGATAATTTATCCCATTTCGGATAGAAAATGGGTCAGTCCTATTCATTTGGTGCCTAAGAAGGTGGGATTCACTGTTGAGACAAATGAAAATGGGATGAAAGTCACCACCAGACACACAACTGGTTGGAGGGTTAGTATAGATTACCGTCGCCTAAACACTACAACCCAGAAAGACCACTTCCCTTTGCCGTTTATTGATCAGGTACTGGAGACAATGGCAGGGAATAAATACTTCTATTTTCTCGATGGATATTCTAGGTACAATCAAATTGCTGTCTTTCTAAACGATTAAGAGCGTACTACTTTAATGAGTCCTTGTGGCACATTTGCCTTTCGTCGAATGCCATTTAAACTATGTAATGCTCTAGGAACATTTTTGTAGTGTATGATGTCCATCTTTTCGAACATGATTGATGACTTTGTAGAGGCTTTCATGGATGACTTCTCCATCTACAACTCTGATTACGCAGCAATCATAGGTCATAATTGACCTAAATTAGGCTACGACTTAGCATAAGTTAGGGGTAATTCATGCATGCATAAGCATTATTTGCATCTTTACTGCTTTCTTTTATCTATGCATAAAATAATGCTATAATGTACTGATTAGGTGCATTATGACAATTACAGGTAATAAGCTGACCTGAAGCTGGATCTAAAGCTAGATCTGAAGAATAAAAAATAATTGGTGTTGCAGCAGAGCTGAAGTGGAAGACCTAGATTAGATGTAGTAGATAATAATGTAAGGGAGTTAAGGTATGCTACTCTATTAAGTAGGAATAAAGCAGTAAAATATGAAGAACTTAAGACCATCCTAGCCCTAGGACAGCCTAGAAGCTTCCCCAAGCATTAGCCACCCTAAGATTAGGTCACCACACCCTAGGAAACCTTAAAACCCTAATTCCAACCTCTATCTGTACGCCCATATAAGTTATAGGACGTCTAGAACCCTTAGCCAACTCCCACACACCTTAAACCCACTTCTGCAGTGTTATTGGACGTCCAGGCAGTTGGTCAGACATCCAATTTCTGAAGAATACCCAAGATAGAACCTAGAATCCTTCCTAACTCTGATTAAACATCCAGAATTGAAGTCTGGGCTTCTGATTTTTGAGTATAAGTCATCTGATACTATTATTAGATGTCTGGAACTACTCTCCAGTTCTTGTTTTGAGATTCAGCCAACCCTAGTGCATCACCTATAGACATCCTTAAGAACCTAATTAGGTCCCCACTAAACCTAATTGACATAGATCATAGTCAATTATCATTGGCTAGACTATTGAACTCATAGGGTCCAATTGAGCCCAGATCTCAACCCATACAAGTCCAATTGGACTCAGTGAGAGTCCAATTGACCTAAGCCCAACCTAATTGAGTTATTTCACTCTCAATTAGGTTCACACTCATTCAATTAAACTTGTGTTACGTTTAATTGCAATTCCCTGTCAGCAATTAGGGTTTGCAACCCTAATTTATGACCTACACCAACCTAAACCCCTTAGGACCTAACCTATATCACTTAGACACATAGGGCACGACCACACACACACACCCATTCACACACTCCCACGCAACTTAGAGTATTCTAGGTTCTTCCAAAGGTGGCGCCACTCCTGGTTGCCAAAATTAGCAACCAAGAGCCATTCAATTTGGAGATCAACAAATGGTGGATCTAAAAACCACCTCTCTCTCTCCTTGGTTGGCCACTCTTGGAGCTCTCTCTAGAGAGTTCCACACTTTTGTAAAGAGTCTCCCTTAGGTCTGTAAAAGGACCTAAGGGGTGGCCATTTGCACCCATCCATCTCTTGGCTTTATTCACTTCCATTTAGGTTAGCTACATTTCACCTCCACGAGTTGCCTCACCATGGCCACCACCATCTCCACGCCAGGATGTTGGATCACCTCTCCAACCTCTCTCCAAGGGCCGATGTAAGCACCATTGGCCACCCCTCCTTCTCCTCTCAACCACTCAAAGGCCATCGGAGACCACCTCCAAATGCCCTTATTTCTTCTAGATTAGTAGCTTAGTTCTTCATAGTTACCTGCTTTTATTACTGCTTAGTAGTGTAGCTCTTTATTCTTCCCCAATGATGCATGCAAAATCCCCCCTTAGATTCATGTATGCGATCATTTTCTGTTAGTTAGATTTATGTTTTCAAGCTTTCATCTATAAGCTTTCCTCTAGTTCCATGTTGCAAACACCCTCCTGAATGAATGAAAGAAATTTTTTTATATATCTCTGTGTTGAGAATCACCATGAGCTTATTGATTGCAATATATTTTGTGTGATTATAGTTTCCTGCTTTTAATTATTATCTATTGCAACTAGCATGTCAATACCAGAAAATATTGAGGATTTAACTATTAGTGCATTTTTCGTAAACAGCCACCACATAACAATAATCGTGCGTACTGAAACTCACACTTTCACATTTGTCATCTATCTAACACATGCGCACATAATCAGGGTTCATAATGAAAGTGTCAAATCATTGATCTGACGATTGGAAACAGGCATGCAATTTTAAACAAGTAGAGTAACAAATATCGATTTCAGATTGCATAATCGCCTCCCAGAAATGAACGACCGAGAATCAAGTCTTGTTATCTTTGCAAAATCAATTTTTTTGACGAACGTTTTAGCGTGACTATACTATGATTTCCGATGATTTGAAAATGCGCGAAGACGGCTTCTATCAAATGGCGCCGTTGCCGGGGAGGCAACGTCATTTTTTATTTTGATCTCTCGAATTCTCACTGACAAATGTTCCTCTACTTTGTTTTTTGATGTGCAGGAAAAATAGAAAAAATGGGATTTGTGCACACGAGCGCGGAAAAAAAAAATTCCAGGTGCACATCATATCTTCCTTAGTCTAGGTTTTTTTTTAACCCTAGGTTAGATTTCCTTCTAGCAATTTCATTTGAAAAAAGAAAAGAAAAGAAAGGCCTATTTACTTTCATGAAAAAAAGAAGAAAATCAAAAAAAAAATCTAGGTAGTTAGATTAGGTTTCTTTCTGAATCGTAGGTTAGTTTTGAAAAAGCAAAAAAAAATTGAAAATCCTTTGAAAAATAAAATCATTTTTAAAAAAAAAACAATTTTCAAAATATTTTTTTTGAAAAAAAACAATTTTGGTGAAAAGTTTGAATTTTAAACTCAAACACCATTTAAAAGCTTTTCCACCATTCTCTGATTTTCAGCCAAACTTCAAAGTCCATTTTAAAAATTCAATTGCCGAAAAGTTAATGAACAAAAAATTATGCAATTTGGGATATATATTCATTTCCAAACCATATTTCAAACATCACTTTTATTTTGAAAAAATTTCAAGTACAAAATTTTAAAAAATTCACGAAGTGCAAGGGGGTCAGACTGACCCAGATTTAAGATTTTTCAAAAATTCAAAAGAAATTCCGAGCAAGCCACGGATTTGTTTTGACTAAAAATGCTGGGGTTTGAAATCTGATCTCATTAGCTTTAATTTCCATATTTTTTTCAATTTTTTTAAAATCATTGGGTACTATTTCAATTTGAATAACCGACCAAGGGTCAAAATTCCTGATTTGACCCCTTGACATTTAAAAATCTTTATAAATTCGGTTGAAATAGTAAAAATTACAAAAAAATATTATCTGAAAAGATAATTAAGAAAGGAATTTACTCACCAAATTTAAATTTAATTGGATTCATAGTTTGTTTAGAAAACTAGTTTTATTCTTGTGGTTTGCTGAAGAAGAGCACAACAAAAGAACAAAAAAATCCTAGAATTGCATGAACCCTAGGTTACATCTTTATGGTTACAATCAAGAGACCACATTTGGGCTAAACTAGACTTAATCAAGTCTAGTGCTTAGCCGGTGAGCTTAATCACCTTGTAGGCCACTCACCACAAACCCCAACTGAAGAAAAATGGGCTAAAATCAATTCTAAAATAGGAAATCAACCCAAATTCGTTGTCATACTACTAGGTACTTTCAACCTCTTGGCTCGGTTAGCTTGAGAGGCAAGAATCACTTTCAGTCAGTTGTACGATGAATTTTTCTTCAAAAATTCGAACCTAGAATGGAAAATCTGGTCACCCGATCATAAGGACCATCTGATTGACAGGGCCTTAGCCTTGTCTGGCTTGGTTACACCAACCCAAGGGTTGGGTGGTGTATGCAAGGAAGGAGGTCACTTACACCTCAACTGGTTGGACCTTGGGAGCCACTCCCAAGGAGGCGAGTCACCTCGCCAGGACCATCTTCTTCCCCCACCTCTTTTACTCCCTTAGCCGCAATGGCTAATCCTGGACCTAGACCTAGCCTGGGTCAAGACGCTGGTAATCTGCACCCAATGGCTCGTCTAGAGGCCGAGTTGTTGAATCTGAGGAGAGACATTAGCAGAGCATGGATCGTATCTTGACGATGCTTGACAGAATGCAGCATCCACCATGAGGAGAACAACTTCGGGATTTCTATGATCCAGCCGCACCGATCATCGCACCCTTAGTCAGGATTCCTGTAGGCGGAGACGCGTTTGAGCTCAGGACCAATGTGATCGGTTTGATCAGCACTCATTTTTATGGAAACTCAAGCGAAGATCCATTCCAGCACTTAGAGGATCTGAGTCGACTCGCAGAAACGATTCGACCCAGGAATATTGATCTTGGGATTGTTCTGATGAAGCTTTTCCCAAAGCTTCATACTGGTTCAAGACCATTGGGAAGCCAATTGGAACCTGGCCGGAATTACGACGTGAATTCCTGCAAAAGTTCTTCCTGATCGGTTGAACGAACGGCATGAAGCGTGCGATCATGACTTTCTCCCAAGGAGCTGGGGAGAAGTTGCATGACGCCTAGGATCGATTTCACGATCTTCTCCGAAAATGCCAGCACCATGGTATACCCAGATGGCACCTAGCTCAGATCTTTTACCATGGGCTGGATGACACAGATCGGTATCTGGCCGATGCATCTAGTGGCGGGAATTTTCTCGTGAAGGATGAGAACAACGGATTTGAGTTGTTCAAATCTTTGGTGGAGAACTCAATGAATGCCGCATCCATGAACCAGTTCCAACGGCCTGGTTAGCAGTGGGTTGGTGTCCATGAGGCTCACATCGAGTCTATTTGAGCCGACATGGATATCATCATCAAGCAGCTAGATAGAATAAACCTGATCAAGAAAAAGATTGACCAAATTAGTCAGGGTCAATCTCACCTGAACTCTGCTACCCCAAGACCCTCCTATGCACCCTAAGCCCCCCTTGCTCGAGTTAATCTACTCACTCGGGATGCATCTTCTCCTTATTTACGAGATCTTGCATATCAAGATCCAGTAAACAATCTTGATCTGGAACCATATGACCAGGGTTACACACCACCCGCAGACTATAATACGTATCCCCTTGATGGATATATGTCTTAGATGTCTTCAGCCTACGAGGACGTCAGTGCTATTCAAGGATATAGGCATAATAACCCATATTCAGAGACGTATAACTCTGGTTGGGGCTAGCATCTGAACTTCTCCTGGTCTAGTAACTCACAGAGACCACATCAAGATCCACACTACCAGACCAGGCAATACGAGAATGTGTAAAACACATACCTTAGGCAGCAGCCATTCCTGTCTCAGCAGCAGCAACCCCATTCTATATACCAGTCACTACACCAAGCTGCTAGTCACCCTCCAAAGCAGGTTGACCCTTTGGAGGCACTAAAAGAGGAGTTGTAAGAATCGATGAGGAAATCTACACAGGATAGCTTGCAGATAATGAAGGCGATGGCTGACCAGATACAGACTATACAGAACACGCAAAACCAGCTATTGTAGGAGCATAGGACTTAGGGAGCCTTGCCCTCCCAACCTGTCCCGAACCCTCGGTATGTGCAAAACCAAGGTGCCCCGCCTAGGTTTCAGGCACCATAGGGATAGGCACACGCCATATTACAGGTGCCTCCTACACCACCTGGTTATGCTCAAGGCTAGCTTCCTTTGATGTAGAACCCCGCATACTCTGCCCCTTCCGCTCCCCCGCCACCTCATGGACAGCAAGCCAATGCAAATGCTATCTCATTAAGGAGTGGAAGGAAGACATTCGACCGACCACATAGGTAGGCAGGTCCTGATTTTTCTCACCCTTCGCCGCAGGTAGGTTCGACTCCTTCTCAATCTTAGGAGCCACCTATGGTAGATAAGGGTAGGAGGCCACTTGACCCTGAGATTCCCATCCCTTTTCTTGAGGCTCTGATGTGAAATGTAGTATAGAGAAAGAACATGCAGAATTTTGAGGACCTGAAGTCAATGTTCAAGGAAGTACATATTCAAGTCCCCCTCCTCGAGGCAATTGATCACATCCACAGTGTCGCTAGGTTCTTCAAGGACTATTATGCCCTGAAGCAACAACCTAGAATTGGACGACAGGCGATACTGTCAAAAGAAGCTATCGTCGTGATTCTAGCTGATTTGCCACCGAAAAAGAAAGACCCTGGTACCCTACTCATATCCTACTTCTTGCAGGATTCTCCATTTGATCGGGCCCTTCTAGATCTGGGTTCATCCATCAACTGCCGTATTTGATTGATTTCAATTTAGGGAGTTAAAGCCTACCTCGATCATGATTTAGCTGGCTGATAGATCAGTAAAAACACCGAGAGGGGTGGTTGAGAATGTGATCATAAAAGTCTGCAGATTCTACTTTCCTGCAGACTTTTTTATTCTCGATATGGAGGTTCCTCCTAATCTCCGAGATGCACCAATCATTTTGGGTCACCCATTTCTAGCAACAGCCCAAGCAAACATTAATTGTGCATCCGGGTGAATGGAGATAGCCCTAGGTAATGAGCGACTTCGACTTGACATATTCAGGGCATCAAGGAATTTTGACTGTGATGGCATAGAGGAGGATGGTGAAGATGAAGATTCGGCATACTGTGGTAACATTGGGCTCCTTTGTGACGACCCAATGTCTCATTGGTCTGCACTATTGGGGTTCTTAGACCTCGATCCACAAGGGACTGAGAGCATTGCATTGCACATATCTCCCCGAGGGTCTGACTGTTTAGGGTGTGTTTCTGACCACAACACCCTTGAATCTAGCTATCCTGATCCGTACACTACTGGATCACCCCTATTGTTACAAGAAGACGTGACCATAGCTAATGGGTTTCCCGTTAGCGCAGTCACAATCGATTATCTCACAGGAAGCAAATCAGCAGGAATTCACATGCATACGGATCAATAGATTCCCACTTTCAAGTTTGCTCCTCCTATCCCCATTTCTGACTCTGACCCACCCGTGATTGAGTTGAAGCCCTTACTTGACTCACTTAAGTATGTGTTCTTGGGCGAAAGTGAGACATACCCGGTCATTATTAGTGCCCACTTAACCCAAGAATAGGAGCATCAATTGATTTCTACGCTACAAGACCATAGGGCTGCTATAGGGTGGAGCATTGCTGATCTCTGCGGTATTTTCCCTTCATATTACACTCATCACATTTACACGACTGAGGGGGTGAAACCTTCGAGACAACCTCAAAGAAGGCTAAACTCGAATATGCTAGAGGTTGTGAAGAAGGAGATCATCAAATGGCTGGATGCAGGTATTGTATACCCAATCTCTGACAACCAATGGGTGAGTCCAATCCAGATAGTGCCCAAGAAAGCAGGACTCACCATAGTGAAAAATGATAAAGGCGAATCCACCCCGACCCGCACTGCGACATCTTGGCGGGTCTGCATCGACTATAGGAAACTGAACATGGCTACCCAGAAGGATCACTTTCCTTTGCCTTTCATTGATCAGATCTTGGAACGGTTAGCCAGACATAGTTTCTTTTGTTTTCTGGATGGATACTCCAGGTATAATTAAGTAGCGATTAGCCTGGAAGATCAAGACAAGACCACATTCACATGCCCCTTTGGAACATTCGCTTTCAAGCGGATGCCCTTTGTCCTCTGCAACGCACCAACAACATTTCAGTGTTGTATGATGGCCATCTTATCTGATGATTGGGGACTTTGTGGAGGTGTTCATGGATGACTTCTCCATTTTTGGAGATGATTTCGCATCTTGTCTTGATAACCTCACCAAAATCCTGAAATGGTGTATTGAGGTAAACCTAGTACTATCCTGGGAGAAAAGCCATTTCATGGTGAGGGATGGCATAGTACTAGGGCACAGGATCTCTAAAAATGGACTCGAGGTCGATCGAGCTAAGTCTGATATTATTTCCCATTTACTGCCACCTAGCTAAGTTAAGCAAATCAGATCATTCTTGGGTCAGCTAGGCTTCTATCGGAGATTTATATGCGATTTCTCAAAAATTGCATGACCTTTGACAAATCTCCTTGTTGCAGATGCCCCATTTAAATTCGACACCTCATTTCTTAGTGCCTTTGAGACTTTACGAAGTGCTGTCTCTGATTCCCTGATTCTCCAACCACCCGACTAGTCACTTGATTTCGAGATGATGTGCGACGCTTCTGATTTTGCCATCGGTGCTGTTTTAGGCTAGCATCCGGAAAAACAACCTTTTGTCATATACTATGCTAGCAAGATGCTGAATGAGGCTCAGTGCAATTATACTGTCACCGAAAAGAACTGCTAGCAATAGTATTCGGGTGGAGAAATTCAGATCTTATTTATTAGGGTCCAAAGTCATCTTCACTAACCACTCCGCCCTTCGGCATTTGTTGGCAAAGAAGGATGCCAAACCCCAGCTCATCAGATGGATCCTTCTATTGCAAGAATTTGATATTGAATTCCGCGATAAAGCTAGAAAGTAGAATGTTGTGGCAGATCACCTATCCAAATTGGACCCAGCCCACATTCCTTATTCCCTGCCTATCCACGACCAATTTCTGGATGAATTCCTTTTGGCAGTTCACTCTGTTGAGTTCCTCTGGTACGTGGATATCGCAAACTATCTTACTATGGCCAAGATGCCTGTGAACCTATCCACGGACCAGAAACTCAAATTCACTGTGGAGGCCAAATTCTACCTCTGAGATGACCCACTGCTCTTCTACATTGGAGCGGATCAGATTATTTGAAGATGCATCCCAGATTCTGAAATCCCTAGTGTGTTATCTATTTGCCACAATGATGCTTGTGGTGGTCATTTCTCAAGACAGAAAACCACTGCAAAAACTTTGCAGTCAGGATTTCTCTGGCCAACTATTTTCAGAGATACACACGAATACGCCCAACACTGCAAACGATGCCAGTCTATCGGTTCTATGACCAGGAGAGACATTGTGCCACTCCAGCCCATCATGGTTGTAGAAGTGTTCGACATCTGGGGCATCAATTTTATGGTCACTTTTCCAAACTCTCATGGCTTCGAGTATGTATTACTAGCTGTTGACTATGTCTCGTAGTGGGTCAAGGCCATCCCGGCGAGATGGGCTAATCATGAGATCATCATTTCTTTTGTACGGCAATACATCTTCGCGAGATTTGAAATACCTTGCGTGCTGATTAGCAATGGGGGAAGCCACTTCATCCACGCCCACTTCAGGATATTATTAAAGAAATATGGGGTACATCACCGTATAGCCACCCTGTATCACCCGCAGACCAATGTGCAGGCTGAAGTGTTTAACCATCAGATTAAGCTGATTCTCCAGAAGACGGTTAGACCAGATAGGAAGGACTAGTCCGATAAATTAGTTGATGCACTTTGAGCATATCGGACAATGTACAAGGCCCCACTCAGAATGTCACCATATCGTATGGTATACGGCAAGGCCTGTCACCTTCTTATAGAGCTGGAACACCATGCCTTTTGGGCGGTGTGAAAATGTAACCTTGACCTCGATGCAGGAGGTCAAGAACGGAAACTCCAGCTTAGCGAATTAGAAGAGATCCGGCTGGAGGCCTATGAGAATGCATTGATATACAAGGACAAGACCAAGGCCTTTCATGACTACCACATTCGGAGGAAAGCATTCATGCCCAACCAGCAAGTCTGGTTGTTCGATTCACGATTAAAACTTTTTGCAGGGAAGCTCAAGTCCAAGTGGACTGGCCCATATGTTGTGATACACCCACATCCTAATGGGTCGATCCAGATCAGGGACCCAAAATCTGGGCACATATCTATGGTAAATGGCCAACGCCTCAAGCCATTTTTGGCCCAAGAACTTCCTCCAGCTGACGAGATCATTCATCTTATTGAGGACGTGTGATTCAGTTTTCACCTAGCTAGAGGTGTTAAACTCAGCATCTACTCTGCATCCATCACCCTATACATATTCATTTATATATATAGCATATTTTTCCTTCTAGCATATTTTCTTTTTGCATATTGCATACTGCCAGGTTGGCCGGTGCTCAATGTATAATTTTAGGAGCAATTACAAGTGATTTCTACCCATCTATTCCCTGCTGTATTTATTTTCTTTTACATTCATGCATGAGGACATGCAAGAACTAATGCATGGGGGGTAGATACAGTAAAACTGAAAAAATTTTATGCCAACATTTAGGAAAAACCTCAGAGCTGCATGTCAAATGTACTTTAGGACCCTAAATAAAAGAACAACTGACTCCACCTCCAATGCTCGCATTGGAGCTAGAAATCGTCCGCAACAGCCATTTCCAACTCACCCGCTCACCTCTTATTCTAAATTTAGGGTCAAGCATAATGTAACCCGATACGAGAATTTCATGAAGTACAAATTATAAGAGGTTACTTGTTTATAGCATATATACATAGTGCATCCATGAATAAGAGTATTTTATTAAGAGAATGCATTAGAGATTTTATCCTCTAGTTGATTCCTGTAATCTGGAATCCAGTACAACTTTTCACACACACGTAGAATTTGCAATGGATTCACGGTGAAGGCTGATAAACGTCTTTAGTTTGTCGAGAAGAAGCAGTGCTTCCTTTTCTGAACCCCTGGACAGTGTTTTGGGACTCAGGCAGATTTTCCTCCAAAAATCCACCAAATAGTGTGAGATGAGAGTAGAGTGTACTGGTGCTCTAAGATTAGTACAAGAAATCCAGAGTCCTAGATAATTAGGTGATGATACTCTGAGATTGGACATAGGTTTTGCTCTCGGTTCCTACGTATGCATTTTGTGTGAAATTTTGAGAGCTGCCAAATAAGGCAAATACACAGAGAGCGAGTGTTTATAAAACTAGGGTTAAGGTGGATGGTTACAGCCATTCTTTATGGAATCCTTGGAAAAAGGAGGGTATTGATGTCAAGGTCAGAAATACACCATCTTATCCATCTCTCCCGGTGCTGTGAGTAGGCACTTCCACCAAATAAGCCACCCAATGTCTCTTAAGTACCACCAATTCCTAATAATGCCTCCTCAATAAAGTTCATGGATGTGTGCTAGTTATGTTATGTTGAAAAAAACAAATGATGAAAAGAAAGAAGAATTGAAAAAAAAATTAGAAAAGGAAGAAAAAGCAAAGAAAAAAAAAGTGTGAATATTTAGTGTTTATTTCAATTGCAGTGAGGCAATACCACCAAATAAATTTGAGATCCACCAAATATGGCCTTAACCCACCTTTCTTGTGTTTTTGACCACGCAAATACTGGCTGTGGAATTCTGACTTAGTGTTAGAGTTATTGCAACTCAATTAAAGTGTTAATGCCAAGTGAGACCACCATATATAGGTCATATATGTGAATTTGGTGAGATTGTGAGCTCTAAGAAAAGGAAAGAAAAGAAAAAGTAAAAGAGAAAGAGAGAATGAATACAAAGGAACCAGAAGAGAGCATAGTTTTTCTCATTTTTCTCTGAGTTGAGTTATGTAATAATCTAGGAATCTAGATTCTGCAGTACTAATATCTATGTAGCACCAAGTGAGAGTGAGCCACCAAATAAACACCAGTATCCCTCAGACATCCTCTACCCATGCTTAAAGCCGGGTGGATTTTATAGAATATCTCGAATACCTCGAGGGAAGAAGTTCGCCTATCTCGCTAGAATTTTTACTAGGGGTCAAGTACAGGCATTAGAGGTGAATTAGTTTTTTACTCGAATCTGTTGCAAAAGCTGCATAGCTACACTTTCACAATTGTATGGATTTCTAGAGCATAGGATGAAAACAAAAAGGAGAAAAATCTCTAGGCATACACTTGATAAAATAATCAATCCCTTAGGGACCCTTATGTGAATAATTTAGTCTTGCATTTGCTAGCGACTAGCAAGATTTAGGCATGGGGGTATGATTGCGCAGCAATCATAGATCTTAATTGACCTAAATTAAGCTAGGACTTACCATAAGTTAGGGTAATTTATGCATGCATAAGCATTATTTGCATCTCTACTGCTTTCTTTTAGCTATGGACAAAATAATGTTACAATGTACTGATTAGGTGCATTATGATAATTACAGTTAATAAGCTGACCTGAAGCTAGATCTAAAGCTGGATCTGAAGAATAAAAAATAACTGGTGTTGCAGTAGAGCACGAGTAGAAGACCTAGATTAGATGTAGTAGATAATAATGTAAGGGAGTTAAGGTATGCTATTCTATTAAGTAGGAATAAAGCAGTAAAATATGAAGAACTTAGGACCATCCTAGCCCTAGGACAGCCTAGAAGCTTCCCCAAGCCTTAGCCACCCTTAGATTAGGTCACCGCACCCAAGAAAACCTTAAAACCCTAATTCCAACCTCTATCTGGACATCCAGATAAGTTATAGGACATCTAGAACCCTTAGCCAACTCCTTCACACCTTAAACCAACTTCTGCAGTGTTATTGGATGTCCAAACACTTGGTCAAACGTCTAATTTCTATAGAATACCCAAGACAGAACCTAGAATCCTTTCTGACTCTGATTAGACATCTAGAATTGAAGTCTGGACTTCTTATTTTTGAGTATACGTCGTATGATACTATTATCGGATGTCTGGAACTACTCTCCAGTTCCTATTTTAAGATTCAAGCCTTGATCTTGGATCTCTAGCCCCCTAAACCCAACTCTAACCCCCTAGGAACCTAAATTAAGGTATCCCAACCCTAGTACATCACCTCTAGACATTCTTAAGGACCTAATTAGGTCCTCACTAAACCTAATTGACTTAAATCATAGTCAATTACCATTGCCTAGTCAATTGGACTCATAGGGTCCAATTGATCTCAAATCTCAACCCATACAAGTCCAATTGGACTCAGTGAGAGTCCAATTGACCTAAGCCCAACCGAATTGAGTTATTTCACTCTCAATTAGGTTTACACTCATTCAATTAAACTTGTGTTAAGTTTAATTGCAATTCCCCATTAGCAATTAGGGTTTGCAACCCTAATTTATGACCTACACCAACCTAAACCCCTTAGGACCAAACCTATATCACTTAGACACATAGGGCACGACCACACACACACACACACACCCATTCATGCACTCCCACACAACCTAGAGTATTCTAGGTTCTTCCAAAGGTGGCGCCACTCCTGGTTGCCAAAATTAAAAACCAAGAGCCATTCAATTTGGAGATCCACAAATGGTGGATCTAAGAACCACCTCTCTCTCTCCTTGGCCGGACATTCTTGGAGCTCTCTCTATAGAGTTCCACACTTCTCTAAATAGCCTCCCTTAGGTCTATAAAAAGACCTAAGGGGTGGCCATTTGCACCCATCCATCTCTTGGCTTTATTCACTTCCATTTAGGTTTGCTACATTCCACCTCCACGAGTTGCCTCACCATGGCCACCACCAACTCCATGCCAGGATGCTGGATCACCTCTCCAACCTCTCTCCAAGGGCCGGCGTAAGCACCATTGGCCGCCCCTCCTTCTCCTCTCAACCACTCAAAAGCCATCGGAGACCACCTCCGAATGCCCTTATTTCTGCTAGATTAGTAGCTTAGTTCTTCATAGTTACATACTTTTATTACTACTTAGTAGTGTAGCTCTTTATTCTCCCCCAATGATGCATGCAAAATCCCCTCATAGATTCATGTATGCGATCATTTTATGTTAGTTAGATTTATGTTTTCAAGCTTTCCTCTAGTTCCACGTTGCAAACACCCTCCAGAATGAATGAAAGAAATTTTTTTATATATATATCTCTGTGTTATGAATCATCATGAGCTTATTGATTGCAATATATTTTGTGCGATTAAAGTTGCCTGCTTTTAATTATTATCTATTGCAACCAGCATGTCGGTACCAGAAAATATTGAGGATTTAACTATTAGTGCATTTTCCGTAAACAACTACCACGTAACTAGAATCGTGCGTACTGAAACTCACACTTTCACATTTGTCATCTATCTAACACATGCGCATGTAATCAGGTTCATAATGAAAGTGGCAAAACATTGATCTGACGATTAGAAACTGACGTGCGATTTTAAACAAGTAGAGTGAAAAAGATCAATTTTAGATTTGCATAAACACCTCCCAGAGATGAATGACTGGGACTCAAGTCTCGTTATCTATACAAAATCATTTTTTTTATGAACGTTTTAGCTTGACTATACTACAATTTTCGACAATTTGAAAATGCAAGAAAATGGCTTCTGTCAAGCTCATCATTTGACAACTGCCTCTCGCATTTAGAAAAAGTTCTCACCCACTGCGAAGAGACATGATTGGTGCTTAGCTAGGAGAAAAGGAATTTCATGATTCAGCAGGGCATTATTCTTGGGCTTGTAGTGTCTGAGTGTGGCTTAGAAGTGGATAAAGCCAAGGTTGAGTCCATTTCCAAGCCTCCACCGCCCACCAATGTCAAGCAAATCCGATCATTTCTAGGCCATGCTGGCTTTTATAAGCGCTTCATTAAAGACTTTAGCAGGATTTCTAGGCTACTTTGTGACTTACTTGAGAAGGACACTGCCTTCATTTTTTATACAAAGTGTACTGAGGCCTTCCAAGTCTTGAAGGAGGCCCCCATAACCATGCCTATCCTGCAAGCACCTGATTGGACCCTCCCATTTGAGTTAATGTGCGATGCCTCAGATTTTGCCATGGGAACAGTCTTTGGTTAGAGGGTTGATAAAAAGCCGCATGTGCTGTATTATGCTAGCAAGACCCTTACTGATCCACAGCAAAAGTACACTATGACAGAAAAAGAACTCCTTGCAGTAGTTTTTACTCTGGAGAGGTTTAGGTCTTATGTTCTAGGGTTTAAGGTTGTGCTGTATATGGCTCATTCAGCGTTGAAGCATTTAGTTGCTAAGAAAGACACCAAATTGGTCACTGACTCGTCAACAATCACAAGAAAGCACTATTGTCGAGTTTTTATCCCTGGCAACGACGCCAAAAATATGATTGTCGACTACCGGTTAGCACTAAAAAGGGTTTTAAAATGTCATTGTTGTAGTATATGTCACAAATACAAACTGTTGTCGCGTCAATTTTATTTATATACTTAATTTTTACTGGTTTATTCCAGGTCATTCACTAGGAGATAGTTATTGATATACATCACTCTCTAAGTCCAATAATATTCTTTGATTCCAAAAATATTGATTATATATGCAATAATGAATGAATGAATCAAATAATGAAAGAATGAATCAATTCTAAACATAAGAATTAATTACAGTGCTTGAAAATATTTATCTATAAACAAGTATCAAAAATGATAAATAAATACTCTATATTATCTATTTACAACTTATAATAATAATACTTAACTATATGTATAATAATAAGTAATAATATGTACTATACTAACTTAACTTACTAATATCTATAGTAACATATAATATATCTACAACGATGTATTAAAGTGTCGCTAAAACCATAGAAAAACCATATACATAAGCTAAGGTAAAAACTATTATCTAAGCTGACATATAATACTATCTGCAATGACAAATATATGTGTCACAAGAGCTATAGCTTATTTATATACATATATAGCTCAAACAATACAACTATGCTCTATGTATACTTATATACATATCTTTTACATATATACTATATATATATACAACGTATATCTATACTATATATATATACAGACGCACACGCGCACACACTATGTACACAAGGGCTCATAGGGCACATAAGGGTGACACCTGGTCAATTTCGTAGCCATTCATCTCTGCTGCTTCAGACCAGTTCATTAGCTAGTTCAGACCAGCTTTTAACCCAAAAATGGTTTAATTGGCGGGAGACAGTTTTGATGGATACACAGCACCCATTACTGAGTGAGACCAAACCTTTATTAGGGCCACCATAGTTCTCATTAGGTACATTTTTAACCAATTTATGGCTCGTTACTAGGCCTAATCAGACCCATGCATAGTGCACAGCTCCCAGCCCTACACAGCACTTCCATAATCTCATGCCAAATCATCACTAATGTTCAGAGGGATAGATGTGCATATGTGAGGAGGCGCCCAGTGCTCATGATGACTGGGAAGGCCTAAAGAAAAACTTGATATGGTGCACTACCCGCTTGTAAAGCCTCGATGTGGCACTATCTAAGGGCACTTCAACTGCTGCTGCCTGCACACAAAACTATTTGATTTGGTGTCTTTAGCCCTTGAATTGAGGGCTATAATTTATTTTAATTTAAAAATAAATTATAAGGTTGTAAAGCCCTTACATAGGGCTACATAATTATGTAGTTTATTTACAAAAGTAATTAATTTTACTATATAAATAAATTAGCTAAACATTACAATTTGTGCACATTGATTTATAAGTTAACTTGTTAATTACAGTATAAATTACTTAATTAATGGTCCAATTGATTTAATACAACATTAGTATACTTATTAAATTGTTTAATACATATTTTTATTGAATTTTACAAGTTTTATTTCAATTTATAAACATTTAAATATCAGTTTTAGAGTATTTTACATATAAATTAGGTATAAATTACATAATACAGTATAAGTATAGTTAAATTAGTTTAAATTACTTAAAATAGTATAATACAAATATACAACATAATTTATTCCATTAATAACTTAATTTACTAATTTATTTTATTTTAAGATAGTAAACTACTTAATAAATTAATAAATTAATTATTTACTATATAAATATAATTAAATTAGTTTGTAGGTGTTATAATGTACATAATAGGTATATAAATATGTATGTACAGTATTACTGATAAATATGTTTATTTATTGGGGTTTATAAATTTATATAGCTTATTGTACACATAAGTTAATTAAATTAATAGATACTTATATAATAAAGTTAGATATATAATAATTTACTCAAAATACTTAATTTATAATATAGAGTACATTTATATGTTATATATATAGTTTATATGCATATTATACACTATTTACATATATAGCTTATATATACATGTATTTACATAGTATACATAGTATTTTTAGGTATTTTTCTAGTTTTTCTGATTTTTATGGATTTTACATATATTCTAGAGGTAGGGATAAGAGAGAAAGAGAGAGATGAGAAGAATGGAGTGTTTTTGGATTTTTTTAGGTTTGAGTTTTTTTATTGAGTTTTAAGGAATATTGAACCGTCGACTAGTATGTTCTACCAAATCGGAGGTTCAGATGACCTTCAAACTTTGTGTGCTCCTAAAAATATATCTAATCTTAATCACTACACATTTTATTTTATTTTTTTGGAATTTTTTTAGTATTTTTATTTATTTACAATTCAAGCACATATAAGGCCTAAAGGAGTGTTTTACCTAAGAACCTAAGGCCGTAGAATGAAGAAAGTGTACTGAATTGGTAGTACGAGCACCCAGTTATATTTAGCAAGTCAAAAATAGGGTGTTCAATCAGATAAACAAGGTTTTCAACTTAATAGCATATCATTTCCTAAGTTTGGGCTGATTACATAGAGTTTAGTTGACAAAAGAGTTTCTAATCAGATTACTAGCCAATCCAAAAGAAATTATAAACTCTAACAGTACATGAAAGCTTGTTACAAAATTTAAACCACATTACAAACATGTCAGCCATATGAAATAAACAAATCACAACTGCAACACAATTGATTTCAGACTAATCAGCCATAGCTGTAGCAGCAACAGCATCAGAATTAGCAGCAGCTGCCTAATCAAGCAGTAGTGGCTGTTGTAGCTTGAAAACCAAACTCAGACGTCTTAAACATATTTCAAAGGCTGCTGATGCAGCCCTCTTCTATTAATTTTATCAGTTCTGATTTCCAATTCAATATAAAAAAACACCCAAGATCAGACTTGGTGAAGCTTGATCTGGGATCATTAATGTCCAAATTTGGTGAACTTCTCATTCAAAACTCTTTGAAATTAGAAAAGAAGATCTGACAATCATCTTTATAAAATAGAATTTCAATCCCTTTGTAAAATCATTTCAAATCTTCTTCATTCTCAATTCCAAACTTCCAATATTAAATCATGAAATTGGTTATATGGAGGGTAAAATGTCGCCCCAATTGGGCTTTTGCATTGGGTCTTTCACTGATCTCTTCACTCAATCTCCTTGAACACCATTGATGGGTGATCAAAGTAACTGAGTAAATTGATCAAGACCCGTTGGGTCCTTGTTCCATCTCAAATCAGGGAGACTGATTCTCCTTGGTAGAACTCTCCAACCAAAGGCATAGATTAGATGTATGCTCATCCACAAATTAAAACAAAGCTCAAAAATATTGGAATCCTTACATACATCAAAATCAAACCCATTAAATCTCAAAAAGCTCGATTAAATCCAATGAAGCCGCAAATGAATTTCAAATCACCGATTTGAGCAATAAACACCATTTTCAACAAGATTCAATTTGAGTTGATTAATTAAGATTAGGGGGTCTTTGTGGAATTGCGAAATGGATGGGAGATCCCCCAAAGTGATTTTTGGCGCTAATATCAAATCTGATAACTAAGGTTCTCAGATATGAAATTTGACCTTAAAGTATGGGTGATCAGTGAAATTAAAATCGAGGGAATTGGAAAGTGATCAAATGGAATGTATGGGGTGACTAATGATGATGATGAACATGAAAGTCTCTCTGATCTGAATTGATCAGAGAGACATGAATTGGATCTAAACTACTCTATTCCAAAGCTAATCTGACACTATAATTAACAAGAAAGCAGTAAAACTTTGCTAATTCTACTCCTATAAAGCATATAAAGTCCTAATCTAAAGGAGGAATGGGATACCTGGGCTGTAGCTGGCCTCTGCAGTGACGAAGGGAGATAAGGAAGACTCCAGCGAGGAATAGGATGCCTGGGCTGCAACTGATCACTGCAGTGACAAATTGGAGGGAAGGTCGCACCCCTATCACAGGTACAACTGATGAATGAGGGAGAGAACTGGAGAGTGGAAGAAAGGATCACTTAGGGGGGAGGGAGTGATGGCGCGCACATGAGAAGAGGGTCAGCTTAAGTAGAGCTTGAGAGTGATTTAGGTCACCATGAGGTGGGATTAGCCATTTAGGTTAAGGAAGGTCACGATGAGAGGAGAGGACGTAGGAAGAACCAATTCAAAGGAGGGTTGTTAGATGGGATCTGGGCAAGGTGGTGACCTCAAGCAATGAATCACATGAAACTTCGATTGCGTTTGAGCCACAAATAGAGAGGATGTGGGAAATCAATGGCCAAGAAAACTTGTGTTCTTATGAGTGAACAGTGCACCAAAGGTACACCATTCCCAGGTGTCTATTGGTGAAATTGCACTATAGGCTCCCAACGAAATGGTAGAAAAATATCACGAAGGCACATAAGTAGTATGAAATCACTGCAAAGTAGTCCATATGGTGTTATAATCAAGACCTTGCATCTTACAAATAGGTCCCTGGAGGTTTTATGATGAATGAAATGTTATGAATGGAGGACCTAAATGTGAAACTCTTAATGCAAGGTCCTAATGATGTCTAAATGCTATCAAGTTTTTATTGAAGCTTGATTGAACATGTTAGAAGTTAATTTCACTTTTGATTTGAAGTTTTGAGCTCAATTGTGTGTTCAATTTGCAATTGAATCTTCATTTTGTATTTATTAATAGAATATCTCAATAAATGACCAAATTTTACATTTTTAACACAAATTTGGTGGTTTAGGTCTTTTCTGTTAATTCTCACAGTTAACCCTTTCTTGGTGTTAATTTGATAGTGTTTAACCTAGTTTCTAGCTTAACTTGGGCATTTTAGTTATGATGAGTGACACCTCATCATACCCCCATGCTTAGGTTTTGCTAGTCCCTTAGCAAACAACTCATTAAAGTGCAAAGTAGTTTAAGTATCAGCAAGGTAAGTGTGATGAGATATTTATTTTTCTTCTCTTCTTTTTCTCAAAAATGTTAAGTGTTTAGAGATGATCTTTAAGCTAAAAGATTTTCCTTTGATAAACTAGTAGTGTTTATGTCTGGACATTGTGAGAACCTGTCGCTTAGGAAGACTGACCAGAACTTAAGACTATATGACAAAGACCATCTCTCGACCAACAAGGACTCTTGATATTTAAACCTTAAGTGTGATTTCTAGGACTCGAAAGGTTTTATAAGACTCAGAAGCTAAGAGGTTATGGCTGTGCTTAGTGATTGGTTAGGACTAACCAGGTGAATTTCAAAACTCTACCCTGGGGTTTCACTTCTTTTTAAGTCTAGGTTGGTCCTAGCTTCAGCTCATGTTTTTGGATTGACTCTCAAAAATAAGGAAGACTCAAGCTCAACCTTTATTATGTTGTGGCTCAATAATATTTGGTGGAAATAGGGTATTTGTATTGCATCCTAAAAATACTTTTGTTTCTTTTTTACGAGAAACTATTTACAGGGCTTTGGAGAACATACTTGACTTATTCCAAAGAATTTCTTTTTCTAAAACTTTTCTTTTCTTTTTCTTTTTTACTTTTTTTACAAGTAATTGTCAGTGTGTCTCTGACAACTTTATTTGGTGGAGCAAACTTTATTTGGTGGGTGAGTTCTTTGGTGGAAAGAGCTTCTCTTAGACACAAGACTAAAGATTAGGACAAGGAGTCTACCTGCACACACAAGTAAGGACTCCACCTTCCCTAATGAACACTAGGGTTGAATTTCAAATTCACAAAATCTTTCCTAACATTATGTTGTGTAAACCAAGGTATCTTGGACTCCTAAGTCAAAGTAAACTAGTGAATCCTGTACTGGTGACTCAAGTACAAGAATACGTCCTAAGTTAGGAGAGATCGTGTCTATCTTGTCAAAGCTTAAAGTGTATTAATCCAAAGCCTGAGTGAATCAAGCTACAGTGACCCGGAAACTCTAACCAGCAAAGGTTGAATGTCCATAAACACTTATTCTATTTTTGTTTTTAGCTATAAGATCATAAATAAACACTTAAATTCTTTTAAAAAATTTTCTCTCCTCAAAATTTTCTATGGAGTTCTCCCTCAACAATAGAGATTCAAGTCCCTTATTGTATTTTTAGAATTTTTGTTTTTGACATTTTTTTGTATTTTTGACTTTGTAATTTTTTCAAAATTTTCAAAAATTTTCAATTATTTTTGGCATTTTTGATAATACTATATACACTCCAGGTGTGTCTACAATTGCATTTCAGTAAATGATTCTCCATGTACGGCCCCTCATGCTTAAATGATGCAATGTCCTCATTGTATGAATAGGGTGAATGCAAATGCATGCTTTGTTTTTCACTATCTTAGGCTGGGTAGCAGAAGGAAGTTGGAATGAGGAGATAAAAATCTCTGTGCGGACGATTTCAAGTCTAATACAAGATCATAGTGGAAAGTCAGGCTAAAAAGTGAAATGCATGACAAATGTGACAATGAATGTATGCTAAAAATGTAAGGGTAGACACCCAATGCAAGAAAGATGAAAATAATAAATATGAAAATAGTTATATACAAAGGATAGCTTTGCTAAGTTTAACGCCATCAGCTAGGCATAGACCTAATAGAATGTCAAGAATGTAGGAGCCAAAAAGGATGGGTTGAGAATTTGACAAGTCAAAGAAGCACAACAAAAGGTTCAGATCATGAAGAATGGAATGAGGTTTGTCAATCTCAAAGGTGAAGAATAGCTCTGTAGTCAATAAGAATCAGAATCAGATACTTGGTATAAGGCCTAAGTAAAAAGTGGGTATCAAATCAAAGATACTTGGCTTAAGGTCCAAGTAGACAGAATAAAATTAGAGTTTCTTGGCTCAAGGTCTAAGTAGATAGAATAAAATCATCTCAGAATTACTTGGCTCAAGGTCCAAGTAGAGAAAATAGAGTATATCAAAAAATAATCAATAGCTTCCACCTCTTCAATCAATAATTACAGAATTAAGATGAAGAAGATGAATTTGGGTTGGGAAGAAGAGGTGATTGTTGATCTGAGTAAAGTGTGGAAGGATCAGAATTGTGTAAGGCTTATGATATGACATGTGCTTGGCCTTGGGAAGGTCTAGGTTGGACATACCTCTGGGTAGGTATGTTCCTTGGATTGGGTTCTGCTTGAGATGGGAGTGAATTTGGTTGATGGGATTCTGTTAAATGTGATAGTTGGGCTTACATCTCAGCTAGTGCCACATCCTATCTTTGCTGCATAGCAATGTTTTGCTGTTGCATGTCAGCAAGAGCTTTCATGATCTTCCCCAACTGATCATCACTAGTAGCCCAGGTTGAGAGTATTGGGTAGGCCTGGGTTGGGGTTGCTGGTAGGGACACGGTGGATACCCGTGTGGTTGTGGAGGTGGTGCTCGGATTGGGTTGTGAAGTGGTGGTGCAAAAGGTTGTTGATAGGTAGGTCTCTGTGAATTTCCCAACCACGAGAAATTTGGATGATTACAACTATTGTAAACACATCTATTTAGGTTAAAATGCCTATTCATGCATATCCCTAGGCTTAGATTTGCATTTCATGTTATAAATATTGCATAGCATGCATCATTCTGCATTTAGAGTAGTTATATATAATTTAGGTTAATTGGATCCTTTTTATGGTCAGGAGAGAAGAGGATTTATTTTAGGGACTCGGATGGACGATCGGACCGTATGAATCTGATCAGGATGACGATCAGAGGCTAATGCCTCCGAAATCGTCTAGATCGGAGTCCCGTAGCATCATAGGAAGTCTGAGGAAGATCAACTGCCAGGAGGGCAATGCGACATCCTTACAGGCTTTGGATGAAAAATCTGACCATATAAATGGATTTGGAGCAACGATCACAGTTTGGAAATGTGGAAATCAACTCGATCCAAGTACTGTGGCACCCTCTGCAATAGAATGAACAATGGACGACCTAGATGGTGCCATGTGGAACCATCTAGACTGCCCAACACCGGCCAGCAACGCCCGCTCCCACCTCTCCATCATCCATGATGTTCATTCTCAGCCGTTGGATCTTGATCCAACGGCTGAGAGACCTCCGCATCGTACGCCTCTTTATGACTCAAGGGAGAGCCTAGCGTAGTGGCTAAGCACCTTCTGCTGATCAAGGGGCATGGGTTCGAGACTTGCGGACACCCCAAATTAGAAATTGGAGGCACGCATGCACTTGGCTAGCTGCAGCACAGTGCAAGAATGCACGCGCACAGGCACGCGCAAGCACGCATGCAACCAGAGGCGGATGATGCACAGACCATATACGAGTGCCAGCGGGCGCTTGCTTGGTTGGCTCCAGCCTGGCAGGCATACAGTGACGCTTATAGTCATCGCTAATTGTCCGCACGCCAACAAGGCCAACTGCGTGCTTAAGTAGGCGTGAGCTGCCTACAGCGACACTTACAGCGACAACCTGAAGGTCACTAATGGTCCCATGCCTATTCTAGACTTTTCTCCTCCATTACAAAAGGACCTACACCCCCTCCCTTCCAAGGCATCTCTACCTACTCTACTCCCACCTACTCCCAAGCTCTAACAAGCCTACCAACACTCTATTAGAGCTTGCTCTCAAACTCCCAAGGCACCTATTAGTGTATTGAAACTCTGCCCACCAAATACTCCTCCAACATCCCATCCTCATTCGTAGGTTGCCTTGGAGCCATCCTCCCACCTCCATTCCTGTAGCAGATCACCTCCGCCTTTTCACCTCCATTTCGGAGCTGCACTAAAGCTTTCCTCTACCCGACGTCCTCCCGCTTCTCACCTCCGTCGTCCTGCTTCCCAACTTCTTCATCCGAACTTTCGCCAAGCACCGTTGTCTCACCGAACAGCCGCTTTGGGAGATTTCTTCTTACCTCCCTCTCTTTTTATGTTTTCTAGATTATTGTAATTGTCATTCATTCAATATATCATATTCGATTCTATCTCTCTCTTGTGGTTGATTGTCATTTTATTTCAAAAACAAAAAATAAAATAAAATCCTAAAGCACCAAAAAGAAACAAATCGAAGCGTGATTTTTATACAAAGTAAACGTCACCTCCCTGTGTTCGAACCGGGACTCCCTTGGAGTTTCGATATAAATTATATTTGATCATGAGTTTTGCAACTACGACGACGGATTACTCGTAACCCTGATTTCAAACACGCGAAACCCTTGTGATTAATGCCATCCAAGGTTGTAGGTTTGTGAATAAGGGTCATTGTGAATGTCATGGAGCTCCTCCGATGCTCCGGAATGTGCAGTGAATTCAGTGTAAGGAGGAACAAAGGTTCCTCCAATTGGTGAAGGATAGGAAAAAGTATAATCCGGTAGTGTAGGTTGTGTCATAGATAAATTATTCATAGTTTCCCTCCCAGTGGGAAACTAAGAAGAGGTGTGAGGTGCAGGTGACTGGGAAGAGGAAGATGATGAAGGATTAGATAGGAATTTCCATACTTCATCTACTTTCTTCTCTATCAAGCCCACCTTATCTAGCTGACTAGCCACTAATTCTAAGTCTCTATTGCTGGATTGGGCTTCATGTATCCCTGAATGAGAGTGGGAATGAGAGGACTTTCTATTAAACGTGCTCATTGAAGCATTATTAATAGAATTTTCAGCCATGCCTTCGAAGAGCTCAAAGGCTGAGTCCTCATCTCGACATAGGAAATTGCCTCCACAAGCAACATCTACAAAATTCCTTGTGTCATCATGGAGCCCATAATAGAAGATTTGAACTCATTGCCAGCGTGGGAGACCATGGTGGGGACATTGTCTACGAAGCTCGTGGAATCTCCCCTAAGCCTTGTGCATTTGTTCTCTAGAATTTTGGGTAAAGGTAGTGATGGCATGCCTTAAAGCATTAGTGTGGCCTATAGGAAAGTACTTCTTTAGGAACTCATGTTCCAAAGAAGCTCAGTCTTCTGTTGGTGTAGTCTGTGCAAGAGTTCTATACCAGAAGGCTGCCTTATCTTTCAATGGAAAGGAGAACATTTTCAATAAAAGCATGTGCTGATCATGACCTTGCGGACCTAGAGTTTGAGCAAGGTTTTTTAGCTCCTCAAAATGCTGAAAAGGGTCCTTAGAAGCATGACCATGGAAGTGAGGTATAAGTGCAATGATATTTGGCTTCAATTCAGTAGCACGACCCCCATCGGGATAATGCACCATAGGCATAGGTTGTGCAATTGCATGATTATAGTAATCCCATAGTTGACGTTTATGAGGTTGAGATGGTGCCTGGGGATTTCTAATTGAGGTTGGGGGTTTGCTAAAAAATTAACAGCTTGTGCAAGCTGTTGCACCTGTTGGGTAAGGGTGTTCATTTTCAATTATGTATCAAACACGTGTTGAAGATGAGGCATAGGACCTCTCTTTGGTGGTGGTTGGTTAGGGAAGTTAGGGAATGGAGGAGGTTGGAACCTATGGTTTGGTGGTGGTGGTGGAGGATGACGTGTAGAAAGATGTGGAGGAAGTTCTTCGAAATCCTCAAATTGTACAGAATCATGATCATCCTCAGGATGGATGGAGTGGTGGATGGGAGTTTGAGGCCTAGGAGGTACAGAATTGGATGTGGAAGGCATAGAAGTGGAAGCTTGGGCATCGTCACCCAAAGGAAGTACTAGCTCAGGGTTTTGGGATCTCCTACCTTCCATTAAGTCAGTTTTAAAAGACGCAATTTTGAAATAGTCACAACTCAAGGAAGGAATACTCTCAATCAATCTCAATCACAAATCAGAAATCCCATTCAATCACACAAATCAAAGACCAATCTAACAATCAAGCGAGAGAAATCAAATTTTTCCTAGGGTCTGCTACGTGAAAAATAGTAGTACACAAACAACTGTTTCAAAACAATTGTACACATCCTAAAGATAACCTAGCACAGTGTAGACCTCTAAAACCCTCTAGGAATTTGGATAAGACTAGCATGGGAATCCAGATCTTGTGGTTGCACAAGAAGATTAGGTAGAAACCCATGTATTTGTGTCCTTAAGTGATCGTGCTATGTGCATGATAGCAATCAACACAGTATCGGTGAAAACAAGACAGGGTTTCTGACAAGTTTTAATGTCTCCTTTTGAATTTGATTCAAGTAATTAGAATGTATTTTCTATGCAACTCGTCTCGCTTTTTGGTCTTTTCAAAACAAGAGATGGACTTTTTAGCTTAAGTCAAATGCAAGGATGGCAGGAGCTAAGGATAGAAAATGCATACCTAACTCCAGCAATTCTACAAGTGACGCAATTGACTTGAAATTGAAATCTAGCAAGAATAAGGCAACCTAGATATGGATGCCTAATAGATGTTGCTACTAGATAAAGATGAGGTATTTTTGGTATTTTTGATTTTATAGTTTTCTTGTATTTTTTTCTAATGCAATAACCAAAAACAAAAGAAAAAGAAATCAATACGGAAAAACCATGATATTGCAAAACCATGTCAATGAGAGATGAGTAGAGAAATAATACAAGTCTAGAGAGTCCAAATTATTACAAAAAGGTGTGTGAGAACAGGCTCTCGCAACTTATGTCTAACAAATATCCTAAGTAATATACCTACGTCTATACAACTACTATACTAATCTAATGCAGCTCCATGGAACAACTCCTCCAAGAAGTCGAGTCTAAAGTGCAACGAGTCCACCAGGAAGAATATCTCCGCCTAGAAGAAGACACTACTCCTCAAGTGCTGCAAAAATAACAAATGATTAGTAAGAATTAAAAATCTATATACAAAAAGAATAAAAGAATAAAAGAAATGTATATACAACAAAGAATCTAAATAAAAGAATCACTATATACAATGAGTGAATATGAATGAATCAATGTTTATATACAAAAGCAAAAAAAATTATTTACAAATAAAGAATTAAAGAATAATTTGGCGTATAGAGAGTTGTCTCCCTAGTAACGATGCAAAAAATAATATATTGTCAGTTTTTTATCCCTGGCAATCATAAGAAGGCACTATTGTCGGGTTTTCATCCTCAGCATCGGTGCCAAAAATTTGATCATCGACTACCGGTTCGCACTAGAAAGGGTTTTAAATATTGTTGTTGTAATATATGTCACAAATAAAAACTGTTCTCGCGTCAATTTTATTTATATACTTAATTCTTACTGGCTTATCCCAGGTTGTTCACTAAAAGACAGTTATTGATATACATCACTCTCTAAGTCCAATAATATTCTTTAATTCCAAAAGGATTGATTTTATGTACAACAATGAATGAATCAATTAAATAATGAAAGAATGAATCAATTCTAAACACAAGAATGAATTACATTGCTTGAAAAATTTATCTACAAACAAGCATAAAAAATCATAAATAAATAATCTATACTATCTATTTACAACATATAATAATGATACTTTGCTATATGTACAATAATAAGAAATAATATGTACTATAATAACTTAACTTATGATGATAACATCATCATTAGCCATATCTAGCTTTAATTAGTCATAATCAAAGAATAAATGCTCCTTCATAACCTCCAGAGAGACATAATTCACTGCATAATCCATTCTGAGAGAAATACAAGAAACCAGGTAAAAACTGTAATTTTACCATCATTTCATGAATGCAGAATAACCGTGGGTTTCTCCAGGGGTTAATTAAGGGTCAAATGATCTTAAGAAGTCTAACAAGCGGGTTAGTACAGATAGAAAAGGATTTTCACGCGTTTTGGGAATTAAATGACATCTGAAACTCTAAAAATAAACCCTCTTGATTAAAGGTAATTTTGATCAGGATAAAATTCACCTAAATCCTCTAAAATTCATATAAAAATATTCTCTATGGTTTGGTATCCTTTATTTGACCATTAGAACCCGTCTTGACCCAAAACAGTCTCAGACAGACATTTGCCCTAATTTGGGTTCTTGCATAAATTATGAAGTTAAACAAGGTCAAAACCAAAATCTAACTTCACCATTGGATTCCTTAAGTCCAAATTAGGTTTGTACCAAAATTTGGACACAATCTGTGATCATCTTTACTGAGTTTGCAATTTAGTCCAAGCCTAACTTTCTTTATCTCCAATAGCCCCTCATCTTTTGAATTCCTTACAAATAGCCCCCCAACTTTATCTATTCTTCACAAATAAGTTCCCACTGCCCTCAACTCCTAATCCTAAAGCTCTGACAACCTTCAAATGGGAGGATCTCCCTGATTTCCTGCTAAATCCATTCCAAAATTGGAAGTGAGATTCCATGAGGGTCCTCTTTCCAATGCACCCGTCCTTGAACCCTACAACCTTCCCAATCTCTCATGCGAACGCATGAGAGATTTAGGTATCTTTTGGTTTCCAACTCCAGCAATCCTTCCAAGCTCTAATCGCTTCCTAAGGCTTATAAAAGAAACCCCAGGCCCTGCTCGTTCTCCTCAGCAAGGTTTAGGACCAAAACCCTCTTCAAAACTCCACCTCCGACCCTACTCCGCCTTAGCTCTGGCGAGCCTCCTTCCTCCGTCCTCTCCGACCTCCGACTCACTGAATTGGGAGCGCCAATATCTTCCTCTCCTTCGTCTGCTCCTTGACGGCCAAATCAGGGGTGTCTCTACCATGTTCTTCGCCACCGCTACCTCACGGAGCAGTTCCCTTCTTCGGCGTCGACCTGCCAATGCCGGTGCCAATTCTCCCTCTTTCGTCAGTTAGTTTAGGGCTATATTAGTTCCCCTAGGTCCCTAGTTTAGCTTCCTATTCAAAAATCCCACAAATAACCCTCGACACCGCCGTTCACCCTCGTCTTCCCCATCTCCAGCAATCCCTCCAATGAGGTGCCTCCATCACTACACCCCTCCACCCGCCTCGCCAATTAATGCGTCACTTTACTCAACTTAGTAATTAAGTTAATTTCACTTAATTAAGAGTAGAAAAAGTCACTTAGGTTAACTCGAACTTGTGTCGATTAGTAGTATAGGGTCGAATTAACCTAACATTTTAGAAATTTTTACTGGTTGAGTCCAGGTCGTTCGCTGGGAGGTATAATTCATTCTAAATTCACCAATTATCTTTTATTTTCTTTATAAGTTTAGGAGGTATAATTAAGTTAATTATAAAGCATGAATTTTGTCCAAAGATTTAAACTATAAAAATATACAAAATTCCATATGAAAAACATATTTACTCAAATGATCTACTTTATTAGCAAGTAAACATGTTAGATTTCCAATTTTATTTCAAGGAAATTAAGGCAATAAGAGTTCTTTTATTAAAACATGCCTTATTACAATTAAGACAAATTCAAAGAAATTAAAGAAATAAAACTTCTTTTCTTCAGCCTCTCTTCTTTCTTTCTTCCTTTCTCTCTTTCTCCTTTTCTGTTCAACTCTTTTCTTTCTTTCTCCTTTTCTGTTCTGGCCTTCTTCTTCTCTTTCCTTAGTCTTCTCCTTTTATTCCTTAGTAGTGCCTATTTTCTTTCCTTAGCCTTCAGCTCTTAGCCATCAGCTCCTCTTTCCATTGGACCATCAGTTGAACTGGGCTTTTTTTTACTTTTTAACCAAAAATTATTTTATTTACGGTGAGGTCCTTTCGAGGATACACAGCACCTTGAGACTAGGGTGGGACCAGACCCTACTCGGTCCTCACCTGATTTCATTAGGTTCGATTTCGATTTATCTTTCGGTTCATACTTTCGAGCCAACTTGGCTCAACTGGCCTCCCAGGCCTTGCCCTCCAATGGCACACTCGCTCAAGCCCACTCGGGCGCGCACCCTCAGGCACACATGCCTGCACACACACACAGATGCTCAATAGGTCAGATGTTCGAATGCTCAATTCGTGCCCAACACTTGATGACTGGGGAGCCTACAGCACAAATTACTTTTATTCCAAGGCGCCTGCTCGGAGCTAACCGATGTGGGACTATGTTCCCCCCTCCAGACCCAGCTTCAATTGACGATATCATCTTGCTCAGAGCTCCAAATCAAGTGATTCAAGGCTTGTTGCAAAGCTCTAAGGTTACTCTATAAGATTCAGGGTCAATTTAAAGATAAGAGGATGTTTTCCTCTTCAATTTGAAGAGTAAAATCAAGGGGTTCCTATGGGTTAAAATGCCTGGAAATGGTGTTTATGCTAACAGTGTTCAGAGAATGGCTTTTCTCTCTCATTTAAAGGTCTGAACAGTGTCTACAGGTAATTTCGCATCTATAGGTGTCAGTCTTGAAGCTCTTAAAGCTTCAGGAAAAGCAATGAAGCTTCAAGCTTCTTTGAAAGCTTCAGAGTTTGAATTTTCAAAGTTAAAATAGGTAAACAGACACTTAAGAACATCACTGATCGATTTAAATAAATTCTAAAGGTTGTTACAAATTAATCTAGGTAGGATTCATGTTCAAATTTCATCAAAATGGTACTGTCATCAGTTTGGGTTTGAAAATAACCCAAACTGACAGAGTTTGAATTTTCACTAAATCATTCACCTGAGCTCAGTTTGATCACTCTCAGATTATCAAACAGATTCTCAAAAGCAATTCTATCTCATCAATTCCTCAGCTCGAGCTCAGAAGCAAAGTTTCCTCCTCAGGTTTGACTGATAGGCTTAAAAATTTGACTTTCTGTTTAATGCCTTCTCCCAAGAAATCAAAGCATCAAATAGGATCTTCTCAACCTCAAGAATTCATTCGACCTCTCAGATAGGTGTTCTAACTAAAATTTCTAGGGTTTCAGGCTCACCACCAGAGCTTCAAAATGTTTTTGATCGTCAGAATAATCTAAGAGTTATTACAGGTGGATGAGGTCATGAATAGCTTCAGTGCACCGCACTGAAGCTTTTAGGTTCCTTAAATGCTACTCAGACCTTTCTATCAGACTTCTTCAACTCCGCCGGAGTTGGAGAAGATGAACTTCAATCTATAGCTCTAGACACTAAATCCTCAAATAAACATCCTCAGAGCAATTCCTGGTCCATATTATATCATTCTGGAGCTTCTTGCCAAGTTTCACAGGCTGAAGAACAAAAATGACTCGCCGAAGCTTGCCGGAGCTCCGGTGAGTCCAGAAAATGTGAAAATTGTGTACAGATTGTTTAAACTTGCCATTTTAAATCTAAAAGGGTTCCTGAGGTTGAAAGGAACCTCAAGAACTCAATTAATTCTTCATTATCTCGTTAAAATTAAGATTTGATAGTGAATTTCATTTCTTAGAAAGATTTGTGTGGATTAAGCTTATGACTTTCTTTACCACTCGATTGAGTTGTCAAAACAAGTCAACAAGTATTTATGATGATAAATATATATATAATTAAGGATTTGAATTACTCCTGAGTTGCCATTGACAGCGAGCTCAGGAACTTAATTAAAATTAGGCGTTTAATTTATATGTGGTAATTCTACATATTATAATGCCGATTAGGGTCCTTAAGTGATGGATAGATGATGATGGACCCAATGGAGGTGAATCTAAGCCCAGTACTGTCACCATGGACAGTGACAGTAGTCGATGGAGGTGGAATTGATTTAGGCAATTAGGTGATCAATTAAGTTTTCAAGTGTGACAGAAATAGTCATGAGAGATAAAGAAAGGTGGACAGAGATTTAAAAAGATGAAATTAAGGCTCTGGCGAGCTCAAGGAGCTCACCGGAGTTAGAGAAGATGACACTGAAATTCTAAAATTACATCTAATCTAACTAACTATCTAACTAACTAAGCTATCCTACTTCTACTCCTACTCCTAATCTACTGTTACTTGGACGAAGGGGTCAATAAGGTTCCACTGAAGGTTCATAGCAGACGACGAAATCAGAGGGTTTCAGGAAGATCTCCAGCAGGTGGATTTGAGCGGATGCAGAGGATTCCTTTGGTCAGCGCCTGTGTCAGAGACGTGGCTGACCACGATGGATATCCTCAGCTGATCAAAATGGATGGAGGAAGTCGGAAAGTGAGATGGAAAGTCATCAGAGTTTTGGACGAATAGCCTATTGAAGTTGGCTATAGTGTTAGAAGAGGGAAGGGAGACAACTTGAGTGAAATCAGAGGGGTAAGGGGGTATTTATAATGGTTGGCGGTGAAGAAAGTGGCGGGGTCTGGCCAAAGAAGGGGCTTGAGGAGTTTAACCTCCAGCGTCATCTCCGACGACAGTGAGGTTATCTCCCACTAGAAATTAGGATTTTCGATTAATCCAGACCGGTGGATGGAGAGGAGGTGGTGAGCGCAAGCTGCAAGAGCTTGGACAAAGAAGAGTGATGTCGACAGGGTGGTGATTGTGCGGTGGCGTGACTCTCCGTCGCTAGTCATTCATTCAACCGAAGAAGAAGAAGAAGAAGACGGAAAGGGACTTATATGAAATAAAACTTAAGGACCTATGTGAGAAATAAGGACCCGATTGCAATAAGTTTTAAGGACTAAAATGTAAACTCAGGTTTTAAGGGTTTATTTTAACTTAGATCTTTTTCAACTTTTTATATATGTTAGTAAATAAGGTAAATATTATGTTTTCACCTTGAATTTACATTTTTGACCTTTTTAGGTTAATTTATTAGATTAAGTAAAATTACTTAATTTATTATATACTTAGGTATACATTATGCTTAAGTTACTTAACTTATTAATTAAGGGAATGATTAGAAGGATTTCGAGTCCAATTATTAATTAAATTGTTAATAATATTAATTGGATGATAAAATGTCATTTTTAACTTATTTTAAGGTCCTTTACTAAATATCCCTTATTCTATAATTAACCCTTATATATTCATAACCTTAGCTAATTAACTAGGAAGACTAGTTAATTAGGGGTAATTAGAGATCATGATGAGTCTCTCATCATGCCCCCAAGCCAAAGTTTTGCTAGTCCCTAGCAAAATTAACTAAGACTATGATGATTTAAAGCACTTGGGTTTAAATTACTATAAATAGTAACTATGTAGAGGAAAGCTTAAGTCAGAAATTTTTAAGTTTATTATAAATGATTAATGTAAAGAGCACATGTGAAAATTTTCTTACTTAGACTTATACTTATAACATTTTCAAAACACACTTAAAATAATTTGTTAACAAGAATTTTATTCAAAATTAGAATTCTTCAAAAATCTCTTAATCTTTGTAACTATTCTTAGCTCAAATTAGAATACAAAGTGTTTTAAGAAAAATAAAACTTAAGAATTGAGAATTAAATTTTAACTCAAAAACTCAAATAGATTTAAGTCGATCCTTTCTTTATGATATTTGACTTTTATCAATATAAGTTTAAGCAAATTAACCAGATACTCATTATTAATCAAACTTAGAGTAGTAAAACTCTAATTTACTAACCTACAATACTAAAAATTAACTTCTAGACCTAGGATTCTGTCAATTCTTCTCCTTTAGGTTTCAATTTAAAATCTTCAAAACCCAATTTCTTAGGCTTCATTGCCCAATACCAAGGTTCAGTAGCTATGATTTTAAAACATCTGTGCTTAGTAAAGAGAATTGTCCTATAGGCATCCAAAGTTGCAAAAATCTAGATCTTAAGACATCAATTTCCAATCCCAATTATTCCAATTCAAACCTTTGGCTTGGCGTTACTCAGGTTTGGTTGCTTTCTCCTCACCATTCTTCTATCCTGAGGTCAACATTTTTTGTGTATATCTCCCCAGTGGACCACTGGGTCTCTTATTCCTAATATTTTTTTCTCCATAGCGTGGTGTTCTTTTTATTTGATAGAAGGGTAGCATCCATTTGTAACGAGATGCTTTATTTATTTGTGAAAATTTGCATAAGCACCCATTTTTAACAAGGCACTTAACTGCAGGGTGTTTTATTATTATTTTTTCTTTCTTTTTTTCTTTTCTCCCCTTCTCATTTTTCTTACTAACTTTATTCTCTAAATCCTTTTTCTAGGTGAGTGGCACATCCTTCACCCTTTCAAGAACCGCCCCGTGGAAATCCTTGGACTAAAGAGGATTCAGAACTGATCTCTTAACCTCTGTGTTTTCACGGTCTCAGATGCCAACAAGACAATTCTATATGTGTGAATTTATATGTTTAGGTTACTTAGCTCTCAAACCAGAGCTTGGCAACAAAGCCCTTCACTCTCAGGTTCTTCAAATTCTTAGTTTCCTCCTATAGGATCCGTCAAGACAAAATTTACCAAATCTAGTTATTATCTTTAGCCTGTAACTCTTGTAAACTAAAATTCTACGAACTCTATTTAATTAACTCTGAATATCTGGCCTTTTACTTAACTTTATGATAAAATCAAATTTTCAAAAAAAGAAAAAGGATTACTTAATCTAATTGATTAGAAAGTTATAATTCAATTCCAACACTTAAGTTTAAATCTTAACACATTTAATTTCTTAATTCAAGGTAAGAATAGAAAAACAAATCCTTAAAAGATTTAAAGATTCCTAATTCAAATAAAACCTTATTTTAAAAATTTTAAACACAAAAGTGTGTTTCTACAAAATGTTTAAGTAAAATCTAATTAAGAATTGAATGCTCTTAAAAATTCTAATATATATTATATATACATTTTAATTTCTAACCTAAAAGAAAATTAAGCTTTAATTATAATATATATATATATATATATTTATATATATACTTCTTTTCTTCTTTAAAAATGAATATACCCCTTTATTATTTTTATGAATTTTCTTTTTCAAGTTTTTGTATTTATATATTTTTATTTTTATGTATATAAGATTTTTCAATTTTTTATGATTTTTTTCAAAAAAATTTTATTTTTTTAAATTTTTATCATTTTTGGCATTATTATTTTTTTAAAATTTCGTGGATATTTAATTTTTATGTGTTTCTATTATTTAACACACACTTAAAGTGAAAATTTTACTTCAACACCCCCCAAGGCAAAATTTTACAATGTCCTCATTGTAAGAAGGGTGAAAAGATATTACACTTCATTTAGTATAAGGTGATGGAAGGAGTTGAAAAGAGGAGATTAAAAATCTCTGTGCAGACGATTTTGATTCTAACCAAAGGTCAGAGTGGTCAGTCGGACTAAATGAAGGTAATCAATATGATATGAAGTGGAATTTCAAAGTAAGTGTATGAAAACAGCTATGTACAAGTGCTAAGTTTTACGTCTTCAGCTAGGCGTAAACCCTAGTAAAGAACTCCTAAAAAGAATAGGTATATGGTAAAAATAGAGGAGTTGTGAAAGAATTGGATCAAAAATAAAAAAATAGATTAAACCACCCAGTCAAAACTCATCCTGAAGAAAAAGAAAATAGCTGGCGGAGAGTGTGGAACTCCCGCCTCCTCTGGTCCTGCCATGTCTGGGGAAAGTATTGCTCGCAGAAGAGGGTGACAAATCGGCCCCAAGTCAGCTTGTCCCTCTCCTGACCCCTGACCGCCCTCCACCACCTGTGTGCCGCACGCTCCAGCTGGTAGGTGGCAAAGGCCACGCGACACTCCACAGGGGGCGAAGGGTGTCAAAAACCTTCTCGATCTGCTCAAGCTAGTCCTCCACCTCGGTCGGGTCCTCATCCCCCTTGAAGGAGGGGGGCTTTACCTTCCGGAACAGTCCGAATAGCTCAAAGTGGTGCTGAAGTGGAGATGCTGGTGCGCCTCCATGTAAAGAAGGCTCATGCTCGGAAGTGCCGGAGGAAGGTGGGGGTGGTGGAGGCCCACCCTCTCCCCCACGTCCAGCGTCGTGTCCGTCGCGTGGTCCCACAGAGGACTCCACCTCCGCAGCCAAAGGGAGAGGCGCTCATGGAGGCGTGTGGAGCTCCTCTCGCATGATGTCTCGTATTACCTGGGCGAGGTCCTGGGCCTGAATGCCTGGGAGCAGTGGCTGGTCCACTGACGCAATGGACTCAATGCATCTGCGGCCCACCTCGCTACCTCCTCTTCGAGGCATCTCCTGCAAGGAGATGCGAACACGGAACAGAAAAGGCATCAAAACTAATCGATATTCAATGAAGTAATCTTAAAATAGATTTCAAAAGGTACGTTGTGGTGGCTACTCTAGTTACAAGCACGTGAATTGGTTATTTTCCAGCCAGTTGGTTCACTTCTCGGGACGACGTTGCTCTGATACCATCTTGTTACGACCCGGTTCCCGAATCCCTACAGGACACGAGAATCGGACCGACTCGACTGATCCCAAGAGCCAGTCGTCCAATGAGAAAGTAACCAAAAGAACAGTAAAATAAACCGCATTCATCATGCATGTAACTAACAGTAACAAAAGTACAGCAGTAAAGAAAAGAACTACTACAGTACATACCAAGACAACAGTAAAGAATTAAAAATAGGTACAGAAATATGATGTTTACAATAAAGAGTAGAAGGTGAAACAGAAATACTCACTACTATAGAAATACGATACAACAAAAGTACAACTATTGGGATCTACTAGGCCCAGCACCCTCCGCAGCCGCAGACTCTGGCTGCTCAACACCTGGTCCTAAAAAGGTGACAAAAATGACACGTTAGCGAAACGCTGAGTAGAGTGATAAGAAAACAGTAAAGGTGGACAAGTAGCTGTTATTTTTAATTTCTTTCTTTATTTCTCTATTTACTCTTTCTTGAATTATTTCTCAGATCTTTCTCTTGATCTCAGATGTTCCTCGTGGGAAAGATCTAGATTGCAGTCTTTTCCGAAAAGTAGAAGTAGCACGTGGTGCTCTCCTGGCCGGGAGAGTCCCCCGTGGTGGTCCTACCCTCAGTCAACCACCCCAAGGTCACTGACAGATGTAACGGTGACTACGGCACATGCGATAAACACACGAGTAGCTACCCTACACTGGCACGCAGTCAATCGTTTCCGTTAACGAGTGCGCCACAAAGCACAGCATGGAACCAGTATAGGGCAGAGCCCTCTAAGTAATAGGGGTCCAACCCCTCCACAGTAACCAAACAGGGGTCTTGCCCCTCCACAGTCCGCTCACCCTCGCCTGACTACCCTGGTTTTCCTAGTGGGCCTAACAAGTCGGTGTAGGACGGCTAGCAGAACCCCGGGACCCGTGGGGTGGCTACCGTGCTCCCTACACTAGTAACTCTCCCCGGTACTGTGTACACAAGGGCCAAAGGTCGGTACAAAGTGGCCAGACCTAACCTCGGGTCCCTGGGGTGGCTAGCTCCGCTCTGCACTAAATAGGGGGGACAGTCGCTCTTCTTGGTACTCCGTATGCAAGGGCTAGCTCTCTTCCCCAATTCCATTCTATTTACCTTTTAGGATCTCTACTCCAAATTTCCCATAGGGTTTATGCTCATATTTCTCTAGCCAAGCCATTTTAGGTTTCATCATTTCTGTTTTATTCTCATATAGCCCGTGTTTCCAACATTTAATATCAATTTATATACAAGCATCTCAATTTTAGTTTTCAACAACTGGAATCACATGTAGCAATTACTAGCATCAGTACTCTATATTTCATATGCAGCTGTTATCCAATTACAAGTAATTATCATTATTCTATCTACTTTTCCAAGATTGCAATTCATGTATTCATGACATTCGTTTCAATGTTTCTGTTCCTAGGATTCATGCCACACCCTAGGATCTATCATTCAATCTAGTTTTCCAGTCTTAGGATTCTTGCTATACCCTAGGATCTATCATTCAATCTAGTTTTCCAGTCTTAGGATTCATGCCATATCCTAGGATCTATCATTCAATCTAGTTTTCCAGTCCTAGGATTCATGCCATTCCCTAGGATCTATCATTTATCTCAAAGATGCATTAATGTTGGTAAATAACCAAGGGGAATCACTCTACTCACAAAATCGGAAGTAATGGGGCCATGATCGGTAGGTCTGCATGCCTCCGCAACCCCTAGAGCTATAACGGGATGAGGTCCTAACACAAGGATCAATCACAAGGAATCGCTCAGAATAGGATAAAAATATTTTACACAAGTAGAGGAACAAATTCTGAGAAGAACGGAATCTCAAACGCGGAAATCAAACTTTGAACGGACCCTAAATGGGTCAAAAATGACAACTCTACCTCAAATCAGACGTCCTAAAAGGTGGTCCAGGTCATACCTCACTCTGAGCTGTTCTTCAGACGTCTAGGATCCTCCTGAACCTTCTGGACCTAGTTCCAGATGTCCAACAACCTCTCCGGATGTCTGGAGACTCTCTTCGCCGTCTGGTGCTGTGCCTAGATGTCTGATCTGTGTGGGAGGGCGTGTCCTTGCGCCTTATCGAAATAAAACCTGCACGTGCAACCAAGACCTCCGCATCACGACATGTCTCAGCCTTCGGCGGATCGGCCTGCATGGTTGTATCCGTAAAAAGGAGGAGGAAGGGAAATATCGTACCTTTTAGATGTTTGGATATTTCTCTGGACGTCACCCACGTTGTTTGGACATAGGTCCAGACGTCTGATTCTGGGAAATCTTCGCCAGAATCAGGACCTCCTTGACTTCTTCCTGTTGCGCACGGCCGTGCCGCACTCGCCTGCCTGCTGCCTGATCTGCAGCAGCACCGGGGTAACCCCCCCAGCACCATGCTCCCTCCGTGCGCCCATCGGTCAGCCCAGGGCTGCTCCGGCGAGCTTGCTCTCTCTTCCTCACGCGCTCTGTCTCTTCTCCCTCTCACTGCACCTCCTCCTCCTTGCATGGACCCGGCAGCAGCTGCTGCCCTCGCTCTCTCGCTCTTACGCTTAAGTTGGAAGAATGAGGAGGAGATGGTGGAGTGGTGGGTGAGGGAGAGGAAAGGGGGGAGAGAGAGAAAAGAAAATGCTTGCAGGTCGGCAGGCTCAGTTTGCATGCGCATGCACGCAGACTCTCAATCATATGCCGCAAAAATTTATTTCCAGACGTCTGGGAAGGCGTCCAGACGTCTGACCAGACGTTTGGACCAACTCCCAGATGTCTTAAAAATGTTTGATGTCTCGTTCTTAACAACATAACAAACTCAAAGAAGTTTCATCCCCGAAACTTGCGCTAACTAGGGTGCAGAAAAAGAATAGTATACGCATAACAAACTCAAAGAGGACCGAAGCCGGTCCGAAAAGATGTACCTTCATAGAGATCCCAGTACCACTCCCGTATCGCTGCCTCAGGCCCCCAGGTAGCCTCCTCTTACCGCTAGCTCCTCCACAAAACCTTCACCAGGGGTACTTGCTTCCGTCTCAGACTCTGGACGGCTCTGTCAAGAATCTGCACTGGCCGCTCAGGGTAGGTCAGGTTGTCACCCACCTCGATGCTCTCATGGCTCAGGATGTGACTAGGATCGACGACGTACTTCCTGAGGTTGGACATGTGGAACACGTTGTGCACACCAGAAAGCTGGGTTGGAAGGGAAAGCCTGTAAGCAATGGGTCCAACCCGCTCCAGGACCTCAAAGGGTCCCATGAACCTCGGCACGAGCTTCCTTCTCACCCCAAACCGCTGCAGGCCCTTCATGGGCGAAACGCGATGGAAGACGTGGTCCCCAACCTCAAACTGTACCTCTCTGTGCTTTTGATCTACATAGCTCTTCTATCTGCTCCTGACAGTGCGGAGTCGCTTGTGAATCTACTCGATCACCTCCTGACTCAGCCGAATCAGCCTGGGGCCAACCTCCCACTTGGTCCCCACCTCAACCCAACTCAAGGGTGCCGTACACCTCCGTCCGTACAGAGCCTCGTAGGGTGCCATGCCGATGATCGAGTGATAACTGTTATTATATGCGAACTCCGCCAGGGGCAAGTGCTCCTCCCAAGAGCCCCTCCAGTCCAGTACACAAGCATGCAAAAGGTCCTCAAGTATTTGTATCGTGCGCTCAGACTATCCGTCCGTCTGGGGGTGGTAAGCTATACTGAACCTTAACAGTGTCCCCAAGGCCTGCTGAAACTCAGCCCAAAACTGGGACGTAAAATGGGTATCCCGGTCGGATACAATTTCCCGTGGAACTCCATGTAGATGTACTACATCGTGGATATACCTCTCTGCCAACTGCGCTGGTCCCAAGGTGACTCGGATCTGCAAGAAACATGTCATCTTCGTCAATCTATCAACGGTTACCCAGACTGCATTTTGTCCTCACTGGGTAACGGGCAAGCCCACCACCAAGTCCATGGTGATGCTCTCCCACTTCCACTCTGGCACTGGAAGTGGCTATAACGGTCCTGCAGGCCTCTGATGCTTAGCCTTCACCTGCTGGCACACTAAACATTGTTGTACGAATTCTCCCACATCCCGCTTCATCCCCCTCCACCAAAAATCGCATCTCAAATCATGGTACATCTTCGTGTTTCCAGGATGTATGGTGAACCTAGAACCGTGTGCCTCAGTCAGGAGCTCTCTCAATAGCTCCTCGTCCATGGGAATGAACAAACTTCCCCTCATGCGCAGTACCTGGTCTGTAAAAGAGAAGTCTCCAGGGTCTCCGACAGCACTCTGTCATGCAATGACTATAAGTACGGGTCGGCCATCTGCCCTGTGATGATGTAGTCTATCAGCTCTGGCCTCGTCTGTCGAGTCACAGTCACTGCCCCACAGTGCCCCAGTAACTCTAGGGCTGCCAACTACCCATCTCGTCCATGAGGCTCCAACTCTGTGCCTATAAACTGGCCAAGTGGGCGGGCGCCTTTCGGCTCAAGGCATTAGCCACCACGTTGGCTTTTCCCGGGTGGTAGGAAATGCTGCAGTCATAGTCCTTCAAGAGCTCCAACCAACGTCTTTGTCTCATGTTGGGCTCCTTCTGATCAAACAAGTATTTGAGGCTCATATGATCTGTGAAGATCTCAAAAGTCTCACCATACAAGTAGTGCCTCCAAGTCTTCAACGTGAAGACGATAGCTGCCAGCTCCAGGTCAAGGGTAGGGTAGCTATGCTCATGGGGCTTCAGTTGCCGTGAAGCATAAGTGACAACGTGACCCCTCTACATGAGGCACCCCCTAACCCCTACAAAGAGGCGTCCGTGTACACAATGAACCTGCCACTACTGTCTAGGATGGTGAGCATGGGGGCTGAAGTCAGCCACTTCTTCAACTCCTAAAAAATGCCTCACAGGCGTCTGTCCAAGAAAAGGGCACATCCTTCCAGGTCAGTTGTGTCATAGTATGTGCAATCTGCGAGAAGCCCCTGATAAACTACCTGTAGTAGCCTGCCAGTCCCAAGAAACTGCGGATCTCAGTAACCGTACGCGGTCTCTCCCATCTGAGTACTGCCTCAACCTTGGCTGGGTCCACAGCCAAGCCATCCCCAGAGATCACATGACCCAGGAAGGTCACCTCCCTCAACCAGAACTCGCACTTGCTGTATTTGGCGTACAGCCTACGTTGTCTCAGTGTGTCCAAAACCATCCGCAAGTACTGTCCATGCTGTGTCTGATCTCAAGAATAGATGAGCACATCATCAATAAATACCACCACGAACTGGTCCAAGTACGGTCTAAACACCCGATTCATCAAATCCATGAAGGCAGCGGGAGCATTAGTCAGCCCAAACGGCATGACCAGAAACATGTACTGTCCGTACCAGGTGCGGAAAGCTATATTGGAGACGTCTTCCTCCTTGATCGTCAACTGGTGGTATCCAGACCTCAAGTCGATCTTGGAGAATACCGTGGCACCTCGCAGCTGGTTAAACAAGTCATTAATCCTTGGTAGCGGATACTTGTTCTTGATGGTAACCCTATTCAACTGTCTGTAGTCCACACAAAGGCGTAAGGTACCATCCTTCTTCTTTACGAACAAAACTGGGGCTCCCCACGGAGACGCACTAGGCCTCACAAAGCCCTTCTCCAGAAGATCCTGCAACTGAGACTTGAGCTCTCACTGCTCAAGTGGTGCCATCCTGTACTATGCTGTGGAGATGGGGCTAGTCCCCGGTACCAGTGAGATCTCAAACTCGATCTCACGCTCGGGCGATAGTCCTGGCAACTCATCTGGGAACACATCGGGGTACTCTCTAACCACCAGGATACTCTGGAAGTCTGCCACAGGGCTGGGCTTTGCCACCACACAAGCTAGGAAGCCCTCACACCCCTGGCTCAAAAGTCTCGCCGCCTGAAGTGCAGAAATGCACCTGAAGCCTCCGTCCACTGGCTACCCGTGGAACTCGAAAGAAGACAACTCTGGTATGGAGAAGACGATCTTCCTCCCAAAGCAGTCCACCAAGGCGTGGTAAGCAGACAGCCAGTCCATTCCCAGAATTACGCCAAAGTCCTCCACCTGTAACATAATCAAGTCAGCGGGAAGGCTGTGTCCCCCAACACTGACCTCACAACTTGTGTACACCTCCTCAGCTACAAACAGCTGACCACTCGGACCCCTGATCACGAACGGATGCTCTAACAACATACAGTCCTACCCCAAGCTAACCGCAAAACTAGCAGCGACAAACGAGTGTGTAGCGTCGGAATCGAAAAGCTTGTAAACAAGTCTACCGGAAACTGAAACCATACCTGCCACCACTGATCCTGAAGCTCTGGCATCCCTGTGTGTCAAGGCATTGATATGCCCCTCAACCCTAGGTGCGGACGAAGCAGCCACACTCTGCGTCAGACGGGTAGCCACTGGCCGGTACCCTCCCTACGACTGCTATCCTCCTCCTTGCGCCTGGAAACCGCAGCCTCCTGCTCGCCCTCCAATGCTTGGTGTGGGAAGCATCTGCTGACCTCCAGCCCTAGATGGGCAGTCCCTCCTGATGTGGCCCGGCTGGCCACACTGGTAGCAAAGGGGGACTCGACTCCCGCCCTTAGTGGGTCCCTGCTGACTGTTGGGCGGGGGCCAGGTGCTAGCAGCTGGCCCCAATCAGGGGCCCCCAAAGGCCACTGATGACCCTGCAAAACGTGACGACTCTCCTGTGGGCACCACGTCTCTCCTCTCTCGCCAGCCCTATGAGAAGTCTGGCTAATAGGGCCGCTTCCGCCCACTGTCAGTGTCGCACGCGGACGGGTTGGTCTCTTCATACGTCATAGCTGCCTCCACCACCCTTGAGAATGTAGGCAGCTTCAGGGGTTTGACATACCCCCGAATCGCAGGCCGGAGCCCCTCGGTGAACCTCCAAAGGTGCTCCTCCTCAGTAGCCACGGCTGTCGCTGCGAAGCGAGACAACTCCAGGAAACGTGTACGGTATGCGCTCACGGTCATCGTCCCCTGGTGGAGAGTGTGGAACTCCCACCTCCTCTGGTCCTACCATGTCCGGGAAAAGTACTACTCGCAGAATAGGGTGACGAACCGATCCCAAGTCGGGTCGTCCCTCTCCTGACCCCTGACAGCCCTCCACCACCTGTGTGCCGCGCTCACCTGCTGGTACATGGCAAAGGCCACGCGGCACTCCACAGGGGGGCAAATGGTGTAAAAAACCTTCTTGATCTGCTCGAGCCAGTCCTTCGCCTTGGTTGGGTCCTCATCCTTCTTGAAGGAGGGGGGCTTCAGCCTCCGAAACTGTCCGAACAGCTCAAAGTGGCGCTGAAGTGGAGATGCTGGTGTGCCTCCAGGTAAAGAAGCATCGTGCTCGGAAGTGCCAAAGGAAGGTGGGGGTGGTGGAGGCCCACCCTCTCCCTCACATCCAGCACCGTGTCCGTCGTGTGGTCCCACAAAGGACTCCCCCTCTGTAGCCCCAGGGAGAGGCGCTCGTGGCGGCGGGTAGAGCTCCTCTCGCACGATGTCCCATATTACCTGGGTGAGGTCCTGGGCCAGAATGCCCGGGAGCAGTGGCTGGTCAACTGACACATCGGCCTCAATGCACCTGCCCCTCCGACCTCATCCTTGGCCGCGTCCGCGGCCCACCTCGCTACCTCCTTGTCGTGGCATCTCCTGCAAGAAGACGAGAACACGGAACAGAAAAGACGTCAAAACTAATCGATATTCAATGAAGTAATCTTAAAACAAATGTCAAAAGGTACGTTGTGGTGGCTACTCTAGTTACAAGCACATGAGTTGGTTATTTTCCAACTAGTTGGTTCACTTCTCGGGATGACCTTGCTCTGATACCATCTTGTTACGACCCGGTTCCCGAATCCCTACAGGACATGAGAATCGGACTGACTCAATTGATCCTAAGACCTAATCATACAACGAGAAAGTAACCAAAAGAATAGTAAAATAAACCGCATTTATCATGCATGTAACTAACAGTAACAAAAGTACAGCAGTAAATAGAAGTACTACTACAGTACATACCACCACAATAGTAAAGAATTAAAAACAGGTACAGAAATACGATGTTTACAATAAAGAGTATAAGGTGAAATAGAAATACTCACTACTACAAAAATATGGTACAACAAAAGTACACCTACTGGGCTCTATCAGGCTCAGCACCCTCCGCAGCCGCAGACTCTGGCTGCTCAATACCTGGTCATGAAAAGGTGACAAAAGTGACACATCAGCGAAACGCTGAGTAGAGTGGCAACCATCTAGCTAAGAAAATAGTAAAGGTGGATAAGTAGCTGTTATTTTTAATTTCTTTCTTTATTTCTCTATTTACTCTTTCTTGAATTATTTCTCAGATCTTTCTCTTGATCTCAAATGTTCCTCGTGGGAAAGATCTTGATTGCAATCTTTTCTGAAAAGTAGAAGTAGCACGTGGTGCTCTCCTGGCTGGGAGAGTCCACCGTGGTGGTCCTACCCTCAGTCAACCACCCCAAGGTCACTAACAGACGTAATGGTGATTACGGCACATGAGATAAACGCACGGGTAGCTACCCTGCACTGGCACGCGGTCAATCGTTTCCGTTAACGGGTGCGCCACAAAGCACAGTATGGAACCAATATAGGGCAGAGCCCTCTCAGTAACAGGGGTCCAGCCCCTCCACAGTAACCAAACAGGGGTCTAGCCCCTCCACAGTTCATGCACCCTCGCCTAACTGCCCTAGTTTGCCCAGTGGGCCTAACAAGTCGGTGTAGGACGGCTAGCAGAACCCCGGGGCCCGTGGTGTGGCTAGCGCACTCCCTACACTCGTAGCTCTCCCTGGTACTATGTACACGAGGGCCAAAAGTCGGTATAAAGTGGCCAGACCTAACCCCGAGACCCTGGGGCGGCTAGCTCCGCTCTGCACTAAACAGGGGGCAGTCGCTCTCCTTGGTACTCCACACGCAAGGGCCAGCTCACTTCCCCAATTCCATTCTATTTACCTTTCAGGAGCTCTACTCCTAATTCCACGTTGATGTAAACACATTTACACTACTTAAGATGTCTATTTATGCATGCTCTTAAGCATAGGATTGCATTCCATGCTATAAATATTGCATAACATGCATCATCTTGCATTTAGAGTAGTTTGAATAAAATGGAGGTTAATTGTCTCCATTTATGTGCTTGGATAGGGTAAAATTTTTATCGGGGCCTCGGATTGAAGATCCAACCATACGGATGTGATCAAGGCTACGATTGGAGTTCAACGACTCCAAGATCGCCCTAATTAGGCATCCGTAGCATCAGATAGTGACTGGGAACCCTAGAAGATCAAGGGCCAGGATGGTGTAAATTCACACTTCAAATGACAAATTTGACCGCACGGATGAATTCGGATCGACGATCATAGCCTAACGATGCAGAAATCGAGTCAATCCGACATCCGTGGCACCATCTACAACATCCAGAAGATGGACGGCCAAGATGGCGCCACGTGGCGCCATCTCGGTCTCCCAAATGCCCGCATGCAACCATTGAAGCCTCCGCATCCGCCCCCTCTCCACCATTGGATCTCGATCCAACGGTTGTGAACGGCTGCACCACAAATCGCCTGCACGACAATCCGCGCCCCGCAGCGCAGTGGGCGAAGGTGCTATCGTGAGCAACAGACACAGGTTCGAGCCGCAGCGAAGGGGCGAAGGGTGCAGGCGAGCGGGCACGGGCGTGCGTTGGATCGTGATCGGGTGGCACAGATCTTCCAATCGAACCCACGTGCTATTTCACGCGAGGCGATGATGCGCCTTCACACGTGTTGGTGTGGGCGCGCAGTAGTGGGTGAAGGTGCAATCACAGCCGTCTGATCTCGCAATCGGACGACTAAGATTTGTTGAATGTGCGGATGCATTGAGAGAGAGAGCAGCTGAGCGGGCGCGCGTGGGCAGCAGCCACTACGCCACGTTGGGGCTTTAGCGACAGTTTTATCCATCACTAAAGACCCCTCATTTAATGTTTTAAAGATGTAATGACCAATTTGCCCTCACTCCTTGCAACTATAAAAGGAGACCCCCTCCTCACGAAATTCTCATCCCTTCATTCTCTTCTCTACCTCTCCAAAGCTCAAGAGATGCTTGTCCCACACCTAGGATGCTTCTTGCGAGATAAAGTCCAAATTTTCGTCCCCCTTCGGAAGTGGATCCTGCGACGACGATGACATGCTGCTCCATTCCCATTCTTCTGCTTCGTCCTCCTTCATCCTGCTTCATCCTCCTTTATGTAGGTGTTGTCCCGTCCAGCTCGTATAGAGAGGAGGATATCTCTCTCCCTATTCCTTTTACTGCTTTCTAGTATAGATTTACTGCTTTCTAGAGTAGTCTACTCGTCCTCTAAGCGATCGTCGAGGAGGACATTTCTCCCTTCATTCTTTTAATGCTTTCTAGAGTAAATTTATCACTTTCTAGTGTAATTGTTTTATGCTTTCTAGTTGTAATAATGAAATGAACAATCTCCTTAATGATAAATTCCCTATTTATTCCACATCTCATTTTGATTTCTGTGTATAATATTCTCTCTCTCTTCTATTTATTGTAAATAATTAGATAGTTTTAAATTGAATTACTTTGTGACAAATAAAAACAAATGCGTAGTTTTTAAATCAAACGTCCGCCTCCCTGTGTTCAACCCAGAATTTTCATTTCGGCATAAATTTTATTTGTTGAACACGAGTTCTTCGCTTTCAAACTGCAATGACAGGTTTTTCAAAACCAGACACGTTAGCGTAGCAATTCGGAAGTTCAACATTTTGGCACCATTGCTGGGGAGGCGACGCTCTTTGATTTTTTCTTCGCGTTTTCTAACCTACAAATCATTTACTTCACTTCTCTCCTTTCTTATTGTGATTGCAGGTACTCTTTCAGGACAAGCAACAGCGGTAGATTGGAGTAAAGTGCTGTGGAAGGTTCTGTAAGTTATCCCCCACCTCCCACCCATTAGATTTCATTCCACAACATAATAATTCAAACATCAATCAACCTAGGTGTTTTTATAAACTCTAAGGTTAGATTGTTTGTTGTTTGACATCCATACTCACCCCAACCCCCACATTAGAAAAAGAAAAATTAAAAAAAATCTCACAGAGGTACACAACCTCATTTGATTTTCAAACTCAACCGGTAAACTGATCTTAGGAGCTGGTACACACATTCAAACACATAATTAAGTAGAAATTAGATTAGGTAATCATTTTTGTGCCTAATTAAGTGGTGCAACAGTCCAATTATTTGAGTTGATTGGGCTGCACCACTTTAAATAAAATCAACTCGTCAAGTAGCTGCTACTTAGGTTCAACTCTTAGGGATTTACCAGGCACTCCACATTCTTTTTAAGCTTTAAAGGAAAACATCTTCACCTATGCTTCCAAAACCTGGTGTTCCAACGAAACTTGTTTGAAAACACCTAAAGTTGAATCCTAAAAGCTACTAAGCAAGATTTGAACCTGAAAATTCACCGCATCAAGAACAATCTTGCTTGAAAATCACTAGTTGTGCACGCACACACAAATCAATCAATCATTAAGGGCATAACCCATTTAAAGGGCCCATCACATTCCAAAGCACATTCAAACCTAGCCCTAAATAAAACAGAGTAGACGTTGGCCTTAAGGATTGGACTCGCTCTTTAGAACCCAGAACGAGATTATTTTCAATTAGTCTGTTTCTACTGCTCAATCTGATGTCTATCTAGGGTAGCAGAATCAAATGATCGCGGCTGGGGGGTACACTAGGAACCGGAGGTGCAAGTTGAAGGAAGAACCTTCTCCCCAGTCCCTCCTTCTAACTGGTTGGATTGAACAGACGGAAGTAGATCAAATTGTTTCTTTATCTCAAGACAGGTTTTAGGAGTCTGTAGGTCTGTAGGTTAACCCAATTAAGGACAGGTTTTATTGTTTGTATTGCAGGGTGCCTTCTTCCTCCCGTGTCTCATGAATCCTTCCACATATTACACGCATTCTCGTTCTTTCCCTCCTGTTGTGAATACCCTCAACATGACGATTATCCCGACTCGTACTGTAATCAATCATCAGTTAGTTAGGATAATTTGGATTGGGGATACAGCTCCGGACCTCCGTGTTTAGGGTCTAACCCTAAACAGTTTGATTGTGATTTTTATCCTTCTCAGAGCCACATCGATTATATATCATCAACCTTTCATGAACAACCTAATACGATCTACAATCAAGAAGGATACACTGATCCTTACCCATCCTCTGATTACACTGGCTTTTGGTCATCACCTCTTTTTGAACAATCTGAAATGACCTATTATCAGGAAGGGTATAACGAATCTCAATACGTTAATTCCCCTGCATTGACCCCAAACTTGCCTAACCCTGAACCAACTTATTTGGTTCAGGTTAACCAGGTTCAAGATAAGGTTCTGGCTAACTTGAGGAATATTATACAATCTTTAGAAGTTCAGCCAATACCTTACATTGAGAGATTGGAGCCCCTGATTGAAATGATAGATGATTTGAACAAGTCTTTGTTGGATTGGCTCTAGGATGTTAAGGATAAGAACCCGGTGAGTTTCTACTTGGGAAATTAGTGAAATTGAGGATGAGATTCGTGGTTGCTTTGATTCAATCATGGGATGATTCCCAGGATGAACTCCTTTCAGGAAAGCCAATGATAGAACCCACTCAGGCACCTGTTTGGGGGGACACGTGTTACGAGGCTGACCAGATTGAATTAAAGCAACCAATTAAGGAAAATATGATTTCTTCACCTGAGATCCTTGAGCCGAGGTAAGAGGAAACATACGTCTCCTTGGAACAGAAAGTGACAAATGATTTTGGGACATACATTGATATGGATCCTGATTTCTTTGATGGTGAAGATTCAAGTTGCGAAGTCTCACGAGAGTTTTCTGAACATGATTTCTGTGATATGATTGGGCCTGAGGAATCTGATAGATCATTTGATAGCCTAATAACTGAGGAAACTGATCTTATTAGGGCACACATTGCGGATCTAGAATCGAATTTTCTGGAGGGTTCAATTCAATGCCCTGATTGTCAGTTACACCCCATTGAGCTTATCGATAATTCTGTTTCTGAGATAATTAGACCCAAGTCAATTCGATTCTGCCACATCATTTAGACTTGGAGATTTTAGACGGGGTGATTAACATGCAAGAGGTCTCGGAATTTAACATTCTGAATGAGGAGGATAGGAGCTTGGAAGTTCTGATTTGGGAAGTTAACTTTGGAGGAAATGAAAGATTGAGTCGAAGGGTTCCTTTTAAGCTGAAACCATCAAATCAGAACCCTTACGACATTTGTTTTGAGGATGTCAAACCCAAGCATACATTCAACGATTATCCTTTTGAGCTTGAATTTTTTGTAACCCGACTTTTTGGTCTTGGGTTGCATCCTCATAAATTGCAGGCCCGATCCCACTTGCATTCTGATTTTAGGTTTTGGGTAATTTTTATTCAGAGCCTAAGATATCCTTGATTATGGGGGATGGGTCTGCACCATAATCTGCTCCACATCTATGGACATCTATTGACAGGTCGGAGGATTCTTATGTTTATTCTGATTCTGACCTGCACTTGTGAATTCTACATTTCTCTTCTTTGTATAGTGTGCCTAGTTGAAGGCACTAAGCTCAGCACATATACAGTTCTTTTTAGTTTTCATCTCGGAGCGGACCTGACATTCATGCAATTCAGGTGCTTTCTACGCTTTTCCACTCTGTTTTATGTCTTTTTAATACTATGAGGACATTGCATAGATAGGCATGGGGGGGGTGGATATTCATCTCTGAATTCATTCGTCAGCTCCGTAGATTTGTTTTATTTTCTTTTATTAAAAAAAAAATTCAATTAGGAAAGAGAATTTGGGTTTAAGAAAATTTTCAATCTTAGGAAATACTACATTATGATTTGAACACAAAGACCCTTCAGGTCTTTGGACTTAATTAGCCCGTGTATCCACTAAAATGTGGATTTGTTTTTCGAGTTCTTGCCAACCTGAATTTTATTTTAATTGGAGTAAATAAGTCTGGGTGATAAGTACACGACTTATCAACCCACCCTCTGATTTGAGGGAATTTTGAGTTTCTAGCATCTACACACTATCTTGTCACTGACTCGTTGTTCGGCGATTTTAACGAAAATTGGGTAGCTAATGAACCTTCTAGGGTGATATGGCTGGCAAGTTATCGTGGGTAACAGCCCATAGGTAGGTTGTCTAGAGCCCAATCACTGGACCTTTCTCTTTTTCCTGCCCTTAGGTAAATCTTAGACCAGGGAAGCCACCTACTTAAAAAAAAGAAAAAAAATCAAAAAGAAAAGGAGAAAAAAGAAGAAAAGAAATAAACCACACTTCCCGCACGAGTATGGCTAGCAAGTTGTCGGTGGTAATAGCTCATTGATCGGTTGTCCAGAACCCAGCTCAATAAATGGACTAAAAATTCCCAAAACACTTAGGAAGAAGTGGAGAAGTAGAAAAAATCGAGGAGATATACACTGGATTCACCCTTGTGTTGACCCCGTAAAAAAATAAAAGTAGGGAGAATGCAACCAGTTGTAAAGATATACCTTTAGGCAGAATTCTTTTTTTGAGGTCACCTAGAGGCGTAGAAATCCGAAGTTCGTTTTAATTGCCGGTGAATGAGTCTATCACATTCACAATAAGATGCCTAAAACTTAGGGTTCTCATCAATTCTTGGGTGAGTTGAATGGCCATAGAAAGCCACTCTTAAACCCTAAAATTTGAAAATCCAAAAAATTTGAAAAGAGTAAAAAGAGAAAAAGAAAATTTTCTTTGAATAAGGTGAGGGTTTGAGGCGGTTTGCATTTTGGCAGATACTCAGGCACTGTTGTGTCTTTGAAAGTTCAGATCCTAAGTAGATAATTTCCTAATGATTGAAAATAACTCATGCCCAAATAATCCAACCTAATTCTTTTATAAATGCATATAGTTTTTGCTAGGGACTAGCAAAAGATAGGCATGGGGGTATGATGTAAATACATTTGATGAGAACCAAAATGAAGCAAAAAATAAATCGAAATCGAACCTAATTGAAATTTGGCAAGGACCGAGTAGGGTATGGTCCCACCCTGGTCTTAGGGTGCTGGGAATCCTCGAAAAGAACTCGTCGCAAATAAAATAATTTTTGGTTAAAAAAGAGAAAAATAAACCCGATTCAGTTGGCTTAAGGAGCTGATGGTTGAAGGCATAGAGACTAAGTGTTGAAGGAATGAAAGCAACTAAGAGAGAATAGGCACTACTAAGAGGACTTGGAAGAAGACTAAGGGAAGAGAAGAAGAAGGCAGGAACAGAACAGAAGAGAGGTAAGAAAAGAGCTTGAGAGAGAGTAAAAAGTAAAAGATTAAAGGAGAAAGAGAGAAAGGAAGAAAGAAAGAAGAAGAAAGAGGCTGAAGAAATGAAGTTTTATTTCTTTAATTTCTTTGAATTTGTCTTAATTGTAATAAGGCATGTTTTAATAAAAGAACTCTTATTGCCTTAATTTCTTTGAAATAAAATTAGAAAACTAACATGTTTACTTGTTAATAAAGTAGATCATTTTGAGTAAATATGTTCTCTATGCGATTTTGCATATTACTTCATTTTAATTAATATTTTGGCAAAATTCATGCTTTTATAATCAACTTAAATATACCTCCTAAACTTATAAAGAAAATAAAAGATAATTGGTGAATTTATAATGAATTATACCTCCCAGCGAATGACCTGGACTCAACCAGTAAAAATTTCTAAAATGTTAGGTTAATTCGACCCTATACTACACAACCGACATAATTTCGAGTTAACCTAAGTGACTTTTTCTACTCTTAATTAAGTAAAATTAACTTAATTACTGATTTGAGTGAAAGTAACGCATCAGGTTCCGCCGAAGGTTCATAGCAGATGACGAAATCAGAGGGTTTCAAGAAGATCTCCTGTGGGCGGATTTGAGCGGAAGCAGAGGATTCCTTTGGTCGGCACCTGTGTTAGAGATGCGGCTGACCATGGCAGATATCCTCAGCTGATCAGAATGGATGGAGGAAGTCAGAAAGTGAGATGGAAAGTCACCGGAGTTTTGGATGAATAGCCTATCGAAGTTGGCTATAGTGTTAGAAGAGGGAAGGGAGCCAACTTGAGTTAAATCAGAGGGGTAAGGGGGTATTTATAGTGGTTGGCGGCGAAGAAAGTGGTGGGGTTTTGCTGAAGAAGGAGCTTGAGGAGCTTAACCTTCGGCATCGTCTTCGACGACGGTGAGGTTATCTCCCACTGGAAATTAGGATTTCCAGTTAACCCAGTCCGGTGGATGAAGAGGAGGTGGTGAGCGCAAGCTACAAGAGCTTGGACAAAGAAGAGTGATGTCGGCAGGGCGGTGATCGTGCGGTGGCATGACTCTCCGTCGCCAGCCGTTCATTCAGCTGAAGAAGAAGAAGAAGACAAAAAGGGATTTATAAGAAATAAAACTTAAGGACCTGTGTGAGAAATAAGGACCCAATTGCAATAAGTTTTAAGGACCAAAATGTAAACTCAGGTTTTAAGGATTTATTTTAACTTAGATCTTTTTCAACTTTTTATATATGTTAGTAAATAAGGTAAATATTATGTTTTCACCTTGAATTTACATTTTTGACCTTTTTAGGTTAATTTATTAGATTAAGGAAAATTACCTAAGTTATTACATACTTAGGTATGCATTATGCTTAAGTTAACTTATTAATTAAGGTAATGATTAATAGGATTTCGAGTCCAATTATTAATTAAATTGTTAATAATGTTAATTGGATGATAAAATGTCATTTTAAACTTATTTTAAGGTCCTTTATTAAATATCCCTTATTCTATAATTAACCCTTATATATTCATAACCTTAGCTAATTAACTAGGAAGACTAGTTAATTACGGGTAATTAGAGATAATGATGAGTCTCTCATCACCAATCACCTCACAACCTTCGCCATGACTCCACCAATCAAACCCCTCTCCTATTTTGCTCCACCACTCACCCAAACACACCCCCAAACAACCCACCTTCGCATGTCCATCTCTATCATCGACCGACCACCTCACGCACTTTCACGCCATGCCGAACACACTCACATGCTCGCCGTTCCACGGCGAAGCTTCTAAACTTATTTGACAGGGTCGAGAGGCTGTGTCTTAGATTTCAAGTCTCCAGGTCATCTTCACCATTGACGAACTTCTTTGGCCAATCTTCAAATGTCGTTCTTGTAGCTGCAGCCCAGGTATCCACTCCAAGCACTGCGGACCAGTTCCATGAACCTCCCCAGGTCATCAATTGCAGCTGCAGGGGTCATCTCCATCCCCAATTCGAACATTCACGACCTACAGCTCAAGCGAAGAAACAAGGCAAGGACATTAGTCCCACAACGTGGACTGACGTACTCGCGACCACGCATAAAGGGAAAAAGGTGGATATGCCCCTCGCCCAAGAACATGGGGGTCAGGTCCCCTTACCCACTCACGCCTCACCCGTGACACCTACACACGGGTCTGGTTCGATTGCCCTCCTACACCTCACTCCTTGCTCATCACTACACTCGTTGAGCCTGGACCCAGGTACGTGGATCCTTGTTCACCTGATTACCAGGCACTATTTGTGGCCCTAGGAGGGAGAAACCCAGAGAGAGAAAGGAGAGAAAGCACGCGGTTCAGGGGAGGGTTTTGCTCTGAGGAGATTTCGACACTTAACCAAAATCAGAGCCCCTCTGTGTGTGAAGAAGAGAAAGAAAAGAGAAGTCAAGGCAGAAGAAGAAGGTGCACTTAAAGAGAAAGAAGAACATCATAAGAGAAAGGAAGAAGAGACCCTTGAGTCCCTTGGAAGCACTGTAGTAACTGACTATTTAAGTCATCTGATACAAGCCTCCGTCGTCTGATTGCATACATTTGAGGCTTTATTTCCTTGGTTGATACTGTTGATATATTTGAGTACCTAAGTTTGAACAGTTGATGGTACTATAGCATTATTTGAACTCAATGCATATATGCTTAAGTTGAACAATTGGTGATCTAAATCACCATAGTTTTTGCGTTGAGATTCTTTTTGTAATGCATAACTACTGTTAAACTCATGTTTACATTGATTATCATTTCTGAGTAATTATTATTCATTTCTTGGCATTATTTTGGTTGAATCTTATGCTTAATTACATTTTATTTGCGATTAGAGTTTGAATTCCTATTTGCTCCCATCAAATGACCTCGGACTTTCATTTGAGTATAAATTTTATATGTTGTTTGAACTATTTTTGAGGAACTATTACTATAACGAACACATCTTTTAAAACCTCGAATCCAGCTGACTAACATTTTTGCGCCGTTGTTGGGGAGCATCGCGCAATTCATCACTATTCTCTGCTATAGTTTGATTATACTTGAGCACTAACTTACCCTATTTGATTTCTTATGATTTTGCGAGGTACTTCACGAGGAGATCTTTTGCGTAAATCAACCACTCCAGGGCAGGTAACTTCTCTATTCTTCCCTAATCAACCTCCTAATCTTGGGAAGGCAGAAAAAGGGAAACAAACAATTAGGAATCACCTACCTTATTTTTCATAGTAACTACCATTTAAAAGGCAAGTTTCTTGATTTGCGATTTTTTTTTTTCAAATCTGATTGAAGATTGAGACGATTTTGTTTGGAATTCACTACCCGAAATTTCCTATGCCTAGTAGGGATCACACATAATTGCTGATCATCTTGGACTACTCACCTTCTTGTTTGAGTCCAAGGTGTACCTATTGAGATCAATTGGACTTTAAATAGAGCTAATTAGGATTTCAATTTTATGGTTTTGGAGTGCTAGTTCACACTTGCCTACATAAAAGGAAACAAACCCACCCGCATTTGTGTGCTACCCATGCCCATGGTTGAAAAGATCTAATCAGGAAAACCCTAAAATCAGGCTCTAATTTCACTTGAACTCTTAAAATCTTGGACCTAATAACCTAGGAGTAAAATCAGGGTGATTTCTAGGTCTTGACCTAGATCTCATTCTGGCATCTTTAGGGCAAGTTAGGTGAAGTTGGTCTACATTGTAGGCCAACCAACCTCCAAATTAGGTCATAAGTTGAATTAACTTCTAATCAAGTGAAAATCAAAGGCACAAATCAGGACATAAAACTGGCAGACTTAAGGTCTTAAGTTCATACATTCCGATCTACCTGGACCCTTAGTGACAAGGAAGGTCGGTGAGGGAAATCCTGTAACCCGTGGGGACGCTCTACCATGTAGGGGTCTTTGTGGGGCTCTCCCTTCTTGGCTGCCCATGTAATTCTTAGGTGTAGCATATTAGTTAAGAGCTTTATCCTTAATTGAGGTCATGGGTTCGAGTCTTGAGGGCACTCCAATTCACCCTCCAAATCTCCTTTTTGCATGGCAAATGAGGCATGACCACATGGACATCACTCTAATGCCCCATCATGCATGGCAACATAAGATGTCCTCATGCATTCTTGGACGTCTTCAGCGAGAGATCATGAGCAATATTGCATGAAGGGACATTTTTCTTTACGTGAAAATGTAAGTGGTGCCAAAAAATCCTTGCAGCACGTAGTGCAATTGAAGGGTGCATGCACGTGAAATCTAGGCCTCTTCTGATGGCATTTAACGGCCATGGAATATCTTTGTTGTGCCAGCATTGGAGATGTGTGAAATGTAGATCACGAGTGGCAATGCATGGCTGGGTGTGGGAACGTGGGTGCCATTAAAGCCCACGTTTTTCTTTATGTTTTTACCAAAATACCCCTTCCAAAATCTTATAAAAGGAGTCCATATTTCCTCCATTTTAATGGTCTCTTCCTCTCTTCTCTCATCCCCTCCAAAGCTCTAAGAGCTTGTCCCAAACCTGGGATTCTCCATTAGAGTGAAAAATACAATTTTTCCTCCATCTCACCACATTCGTGGAGCATCCCGCTGTTGTCCTCTCATCGCCATTCGGGAAGCGGATTTCACTGCGATGTCACCCTGCCACATCCTCTGTCCTCTGTCTTTGTTCTCCCTCGTTCAGTGTCTCGCCACCTTCGTTCGGGCACCCCATCAACACGGCTCGTCTTCTAAGCAGCTATTGAGGAGGATAACTTCTCTCCCTCTTCTCTTTAACGCTTTCTAGATTAGATTTTATGCTTTCTAGTGTAGCGAATAGTTGTAACGAACATGATTATGTGACTATGAAATATTTTGTCTATTTTCTCTCTATTTTGTCTTTATTTGTATTATTCTTTCTCTGTCTTCTATTATTTATTCGTTAAGTAGAATAGCTAGGGTAGGTTTATAATTCGATTAGCTACTCTGCTTCGTGGGAATAATTTAAATGCAATTTTCAACTATCTACTCTACTTCGTGACAATAATTTAAATGCAATTTTTGATCAAATGTTCACCTCCCCATGTTCAATCCGAAACTCACCAGAGTTTCAATTAAAATTATGTGTTTGATGTATTTTTATGCGACTATGACGACATGGTTTCAAAATGCAAATGTTCAGTGTACAATTCTAGTACAACATTTTGGCACCGTTGCCAGGGAGGCAATGCTCTTTGATTTCCTGCATTTTCCACCTTACCTAACTTTTATCTTACTTTTTCTACGTTCATATTGTGATTGCAGGTACTCTTCTGAGGCAAGCTAGTGCGGCTAGATTGGGTAAAAGTGTGGATGAAGGTTTTGTAAGTATACCCCACCTCCCACCCACTAGTTTTCTTTCCACCACGTAATCACACAAATGAAAATCAACTTAGGTGCTCTTATAAACCCTAAGGAAGATTGATTGTTTATTTGTCACCTCCACCCACCTAACCCCCACATTAAGAAAAGAAATCTAATTGTGGGATTTATTAAACATACACACCTTATATACCCACACACTTAAGGCACCTCACTTTGATTTGATACAGTTACTTAACCGGGAATTTGACCAAAGGATCCAGTACACTTGCACGACTTATACAAATAAGTGCTTAGACATCAGAATAGGCTAAAACTGATTGGGTGCCTTAATTAGTGGTGCATCAGGCCACTTGTCTGATTTGTTATGGCCACACCACTTAAAATAAAAGTGATCCATCAATAGGTTGCCCCATAGGATTCAATTTTTAGGGTTGAACCAGGCACACCACATTATTTTTTATTTGTAAAGAAATATATCTTCACTTGAGCTTTCAAACTTGGTGTGCCTCATAAAATCTTGTCTGAATACACCTGGAAGTTGAATCCTAAAAGCTATTAAGCAAGATTTAAACCCTAAAATTCACTTCATCCAAAAATAACCTTGCTTGAAAATCATTGGTTGTGCATGCACACACATTCAAATTGATCTTTAAGGGCACAACCCAGATAAAAAGCCCATCAGATTCCCAAGCACATTTAAACTTAAGCCTAATTAAAATAGAGTAGACGTTGGCCTTAAGGATTGGATTCACTCTTCAGGGCCCAGATTGAGATTATTTTTTATTAATCTGATTCTACCATTCAATCTAATGTCTAGCTAGGGAAGCAAAGTCAAACGACCGCGATTGGGGGGTATCAAAGGAACCTGAGGTGAAAGCCAAGGGAAGAACCTTCTCCCCAGCCCCTCCCTCTAACTAGTTGGATTGGCTAGAAGGAAGTAGATTGAATCATTCTTTTCATCTCAAGATGGGTTCTGGGAGTCTGTAGATCTGACGGGTTCTGGGAGTCTGTAGATCTTTAGGCTACCCTACCTAATGACAGGTTTGATTGTTTGTACTGCAAGGCACCTTTCTTCCTCCCTCTTTGTTTTGGATGGCCACATCCTACTTGCATTTCCACTCTTACCATCCTAACACATCTTATTCCCAAGATGATTATTACTTCAACCAGACTTATTCTCACCCATCTACTAGTTGAGATAATCCCGATTGGGGATACAATTCTGGATCTCTGTGTTCCGGGTCAAACCTTGAATACCATGACTGTGATTTTTATCCTTCTCTGAGATAAAATGATTATAGATCTCCACCCGTTAATGATCAATTTAACCCAATCTACAATCAAGAAGGATATCTTGATTACAACTCTAACCCTCACCCAGATTACATTGCATATGGGTCACTGCCCCTTTTTGAACAATACAAAATGACCTATTATCATGGAGGGTATCAAGTACCTCAATTTGTTGACTCCCCTGGATTGAACCCAAACCCACCCAATCCTGAACCAAACCATTTGGTTTAGGTGAACCAAGTCCAAGATAGGGTGTTCGCTAACTTAAGGGATACCATTCAATCTTTAGAAGCTCAGCCAACACCCTTCACTAAAAAATTGGAGCCTCTGATTCAAATGATTGATGATCTTAACAAGTATTTGTTGGATTGGATCGAAGATGTTAAGGATAACGACTAAGGTGAGTTTTTACTTGGGAAGTTATCGATATTGAGGATGAGATTTGTGGTTGCTTTAGTTCAATCTTGGGATGATTCCCATGATGAACCCCCTTTAAGAGAGCCAATGTTAGAATCTACTTAGGTACTTGTTGGGGGGACACATTTTACGAAACTGGGGATGACCAAGTTATTCTAAAGCAACCAATTTTGGATGAATTGATTACTTCACCAGAGATCCATGAAGCAGGGTACGAGGAAACACATCTCTCCATGCACTAGGAAATGATAAATGATTTTGAGACATACATTAATGTGAATCCAGAATTCTTTGATTCTAAAGGTGAAGAATCTTTATGTGAAGTCTCACTTGAATATGAGGAAAATGATTTTAGTGAAATGACTAGACCTGAGGAATCCAATGAATCACTTAATAGCCCAGTAATTGAGGAAATTGATTCTCAATCACACCCCATTGAGCATACTGACGATTTCGAGTTTGAGATCACTTGACCCAAGTCAATTCTAATTCAACCACAAATCTTCGACTTGGATACTTTAGATGGGGTGCATAACATGCAGGGAATCCTGGAAATCAAAATTGTGATTATGGAGGATCGGAGTTTGAAAATGAAGGTATGGGAAGCCAATTCTGGGGGAAGTAGAAATTCAAATCTAAGGGTTCCTATATACCTAAAACCACCAAACTTCTACTAAGACCCTTATGACATTTTCAACTCCAAGGATGTCCAACCCAAGCACAAATTCACTGATTACCTTTTTGATCTTGATTTTCCTATTCTCCGACTTTTTGGACTTGGGTTGCATCCTCACAAACTGAAGGCCCAACCCTACTTGTATAGTAATCTTAGGTTCTGAGTAATTTTTATCTAGAACCTTAGATACACTTGACCATAGGGCATGGGTCTGCACCACAACCTCATCCATGTCTATGGACATCTTCTCCTGGCAGGTCCAAAAATAGATTTTCTTATCTTGATTCCGACCTGCGCCTGTGAACTATCTATTTCTTCTTTATTTGTATAGTGTGCCTAGCTGAAAGCACTAAATTCAACACATATACAATCTGTTTTCATCTCAGAGTTGACCGGGTAATCACGAAATTCAAGTGCTTTCTTCTCTACTCCACTTTGTTTCATGTCTTTTTAATACAATGAGGACATTGCATTAGATAGGCATGGGGGGCTGGATATCATTATCTGAATCATCTTGTTAGCTCTGTAGATTCTTTTTATTTTCTCTTTTTTTTTTGATAAAAAAATTGAATTAGGAAAAGAGAGCTTGGGCATTAGAAATTTTCAACATTAGAGAATGATACAATAGGACATGAACACTTAGACCCTTCAGGTCTTAGGGCTTAATCAGCTCGGGTGTCCACTAAAATGTGGATTTGTTTATCGAGTCCTCACCATTTTGAATTCAATTTTAGATTGGTTAATAAGTTGGGCTAATAAGTACATGACTTATCAACCCACCCTCTAATTTGAGGGGACTTTAAGCCTAAACATCTACACACTCTTTGGACTGACTCACTTTTCGATGATTTTAATGAAAATCGGGTAGCTAATGAACCTTCTAGGGTGGTATGGTTGTCAAGTTGTCAGTGGTAATAGCTCATTGGCAGGTAGTCCAGAGCCCAGCCACATGACCATTCTCTTCCTGCTGCCTTTAGGTAAATCTTAGATCAGGGAAGCCACCTACGTAGAAAACAAGAAAAAAATAGAAAAATAACGAAAAGGAAAAGAAAAAAAAGTCATAGAAAAGAGGAAAAGAAAAAAAAGAAATAAACCGCACTTCACCGCACGAGTATGGTTGGCAAGTTGGTGGTAACAGCTCATCAGCCAGTTATCCAGAACCCAGCTCACAAAAAAATGCACGTTTAATTCCAAACACTTAGGAATAATCGGAGAAGTAGAATAAGCCAAGGAGACATACACTAGGTTCTCCCTTGTGTTGACCCCATAAAAATAAAAGTAGGGAGAAAACTATTGGTCGTATAGATACAACTTCATGCACAATTCCTTTTCGAGGTCACCTAGGGGTGTAGAAACTCGATGTTTGTTTTGACTACCGATTAGTGAGTCTATCACATATACACAAAAAGATACTTAGTACATAGAGTTCTCTTTGAGTCTTGTGTGGGTTGGGTAGTCGTTGAAAGCTATCTCGAAACCCTAATCTTATAAATCCCAAAATAATAGAAAAAGAAGAAAAAGAAAAATATCCTTTGGCTTTTGAATAAGGTGAGGGCTTGAGGTAGCCTGCATTTTGGCAGACACCCAGGCACTGTTGTGTCTCTGTAGTTCAGGTCTTAGTAGAAATTTTCTTGGTTGAAAAATAAATGTTGCCAAGAAATCTGATCATAATTCTTTTATAAATAGAATATAGTTTTGCTATGGACTAGCAAAAGATAGGCTTGGGGGTGTGTTGTGCATACATCTAATTAACCTAAAATGCCTATTTATGCATGTTTCTAGTGTCATAGGAGCATTCACCATTGTAAATATTGCATAACATGCATCATCATGCAGTTAAGTTAAATTGCATAAATTATAGGTTAATTTTCCCTCTTTTTGGTCAGGGGATAGGGCAATATTTATCAAGACCTTGAATTGAAGATCCAATTATACGGATCTGATTAAAGCAATGTTCGGAGTCCAATGCCTTTGAGATTGCCCTGATCGGACCTTCTTAGCATCAGATGCAGTTCAAGAAAGATCAAAGGTCAAGGGGCAAGGTGGTGTAAAATTCGCACCTTAGATGACAAATCCAATCACACGGATGGGTTTAGATTGACGATCGCAGTCCAACGACGTGAAAATCGGTTCAATCCGACATCCGTGGCACCACCTAGGAGCAAATGATGATGGACGACATAGATTGTGCCACATGGGATCATCTGGGCCACCCAAGGACCAACCACAACCTCCCCTCACCAATGGATGGCCTTCCCTCTCCACCGTTGGATGAATATCCAATGGCCTTGAGCATTGGACCATGAATTCATCCGCTTGACAATCCATGGATTGCAGTACACCGTTTAAGAGCTTTATCTTTAATTGAGGTCAAGGATTCGAGTCTTGACGACACTCCAATTCACCCTCCAAATCTCCTTTTTGCATGGCAAATGAGGCATGGCCGCATGGACATCACTCTAAAGCCCCATCATGCATGGCAAAATAAGATGCCCTCATTCATGCTTGGACATCTTCAACGAGAGATCATGAGCAATATTGCATGAAGGGGCATTTTTCTTTAGGTGAAAATATAAGTGGCACCAGCAAATCCATGTAGCACATAGTGCAATTGAAGGGTGCATGCACGTGAAATTTGGGCCTCTTCTGATGGCATTTAACGACCATGAAATATCTTTGCGGTGCCAACGTTGGAGACGTGTGAAACGTAGATCACGACCGGCATTGTATGGCTGGACGTGGGAATGTGGGTGCCATTAAGGCCAATGTTTTTCTTTGTGTTTTTACCAAAATACCCCCTTCCAAAAGCTTATAAAAGGAGCCCATATTCCCTCCATTTTAATCATCTCCTTCTTCTTCTCTCATCCCCTCCAAAGCTGTAAGAGTTTGTCCCAAACCCAGGATGTTCCATTAGAGTTAAAAGTACAATTTTTCCACCTTCTCACCCCATTCGTAGAGTGATTGCACAGCAATCATGGGCCCTAATCAATCGAAATAATGTCTGAACCTATCTTAAATTGTGGATATTGCACTCATATCTTGCATATCATGCATTGCATCAGTCTATTTAGAATAAGATGAGATATCCTACTAGTTAATGGTTTTTATTGCTATTTACATATAATAAAGTGATCAAGGATGGAGATAGCGGAATAAAGCAATAAAGGAAAAAGAAGATTGATCCAAATAAGAGGAGTGAGGAGGATAGCCTTATCCCTACCCTTAGAAACCCTAGGACAACCTTCCCAAACCCAAAACAACCTCCATTAGGGCACCTTAGCCTCAAAACCCAAACATGGATAGCACTATCCATGTTCCTATCCCTCTCCCAAACACTTAGGAACCAAAATCAACCTTAGCTAACATAAAACCCACTCTCCAGCACCTTTTAGAACGTACAGACATCTGGCTGGATGTCTGATTTCTGCAGAATAACAATCCAACAAGCCAAACTCATACTGACACAGAATTGGACGTCTAATTTAGTGTCCAGACGTCCAATTTTGTAGTATAAGACGTCTGACCACTATCCTGGACATCTGATACTACTGTCTGGTTCCTGATTTTGGTGTTGGAAGCCCTAGCTTGCCTATTTTGACCGAGGAACCCCACCAGACACCGTAGAAAGTAGAGACCTCCTAAGCCTAGTCCACTATCCTTAGCCCTACTTGTCCTATCCCTAACCCAATTGAACCATCCCATACCTAATTGGGTGAATCTACAATTGATTGGGTGCACCCGAGCCCAATTAGATCCACCCAGGATCTAATTAACTCATACCTATTAGGGTTACCCTAGCCTAATAACATGTACACATCTAATTAGACTTGACCTAGACCTAATTAGGTTCACTCCTACCCAATTAGACTTTCCTAAGCCTAATTAGGTCCACACCCACTTAATTTAGATTGACCCAACCTATTTAGCACCTAATCCTACCAAAACCCACAACCTAGCCCTACGAAAAACACACACCCACACACACACGCACACCTTCCCATTTCACTCCCGCCAAACCCATGCACACTCTCTTGTAAACCCTAACAACTTGTGTCAAACCTAGATCCAAAAATTATGGCATTGGCTATTTTATGAGCCACCAAAAGTGGCAACCAAATGGAGCCTTCCATAAAGGGCAAAGAGAGAGCTACAAAATTGGGATCATCTCCATACACTCTCCCATCCATACTCTCCACTCTAAAATTTTCTTCCACCCTCCAAAACCTCAAGGCCATCCTCCTTATCCTCCTACAAGGCTCCATGGACAGCTAGCTAGAGAAGCCTCTCTCCAAAGCTTTAAGGACAGCCATTGGTAGAGAAAGGGAGCAACACCCTCCTCTCTCCACTTGGGTGCACTAGGCCCCATCTTCTTCTTCTTCTTGGACGGCCATGAAGGCTCACCCATAGCCTCTTGTGGCCGGTCATCTCTTTTGGTAGGCATGTAGACGGGTTTGCATACCCAAGGTCTAGCCTACACCCTCACACAAGGCCGATGGCCCTAGTGGCAACTTTCTGGCGTGAGGGATTTTCTTCTATTTATATGCTTTCTAGTGTTGATGATGTGTGATAATTTTTTATGCATAAATAATTTCATGATGTTTCTGTGATTGATTGTCCTCATGTTTGCTTGCCTATATGACACTTTGATTTTTCACACCATGCACGGCCACCATGACCTTATTTAGATGCACATAGTCACTTAGGTTTTTGCTAGTTTATCTAGATCTAGGTTTCAATTTGCTTTTCGAAATAAAAAATCAAAAACACAAAAAGACAAAAATAGTAGCTTAGGTTAGATTTAGGTTATAAAAGTCAATCCAAATCTCGATTCGTTTTTGCGCCTCCCAGAGATGAACGACCGGACTCAAGTTCTAAAAAGAATAAAGATCTATGAGAGTTTCGTTATCACAAATATCTTTGACGAGTGGTTTTTGTGACTATACTACGATTTCCAACGATTTCAAAATATGCAATTTCTACGTTCGTCAAATGGCGCCGTTGCCGGGGAGGTAACACGTGAGTTGAGATTTAGATTTGTTTAACTTCTATTTGTTTTGATTGTAGGGTGTCAAGATGAGGATTTGTGCACACATCGACCCATGGTGAAGACCGCAAGTATCTTCTTCGTCCTCTAGTTTATTGCTTCCTTAGGTTAGAAAAAAAGAAAAAAAAAATATATATATATATAAATTCAAATTCAAAATTTCAGATCTGAACTAAAAAAAAAAAAATCATCTTCTTTGGTGTGTGTTTTAACTTGGAAACTATTTAAACACACCAAAATCAGATTTGAAAATTCGGACAGCAAATATTGACGATTTTCAAAAATTTATTGCTGTGAAATTAGGAGTCCAAAAATCTTGGGATTCAGTCTAGTATTATGTTTTCAAACTAGCTTTCCAGTGCCACCTTTTATTTGGAAAAATTATCACAATAAAAATTTTAAAAATTCGCACAGTGGAAGGGGGTCAGAATAGTCTGCACTCTGATTTTTTATAAATTTAAACGTTAATTCTGTCCTTTACATAAATCAAATATAGTTGAAATTTTTGGGGTTGGAAAGCCACTGAAACCTAGTTTTTTCTATGAATTTTCAAGAATTTTTGGATTTTTTTGATACTATTTCAAACTGCACTTCTCGCAAGGGGTCCATCTGGTCTGTTTGACCCCCTTGAACATAAAAATTCGTAAAAAAATACATGAAATAGTAAAAATATTAAAAAAATATTCCCTAAAGAATTTATTGAAAATTTAAGATCTCTACCAAATTTCATATTATTTTTCTTCAGTTATTGATCTGGGGAGTGATTTCAAGTCAGACTAAGGTCTGACTGCAGATTTTAGAAGAAGCACAAACCCTAGGTAATTCACATTAGGGTTTAAATTTAGAGACTCAAAACAAAACTTTTTGAGCCTGATTTGGGTGTGATTGCATGAGAAGGGATTTGACATGAAGACTATCTCTTATCTTTATTCTCATCTTCTCTCAAATATCCATGAACCCATATCATTCTTTTGACCCTCAGGGTCCTCCATCTCCCAACCCAACCATGATTTCGACTCCTCCTGGTTGGGAGACTCATCCTAACCAGCTGAGATATGATTATCCTTATCCCCCAACTTATTTAGAACCTGAATCTCATGGATCTGACCCTTATCTAGATCAGAACCAATTGAAATCCATAGTTGCTGAATTCCAGGAATATAATAAGGACTGTACAGATCAATGTGCCAAGCTTCTGGAGCAAATTAGTCGATCTCAGGCACAATCTCAATCTTATCACTCTTCCCAGGGATAGGAGACTTGGAACAACCAGCCAAGTGGGTCTAGTGACCCATATTTTGGAACCACTAGCTATTCTATTGATTCTTGCTACCATGGGGAGGCATCCTGGACTCAACCAACCCAAAAGGCACCTTTGGACCAAATCCATGATTTGGGTAGATCAATTAAGGAATGCACTATTTCTGATACACCTGTACCTAATGAGATATCTCTAATGAATTGGACTAATGGATTACAAGTATAGGACCACATAACAGGTTCTCAATCAACTCCCTCTATAGTCAGGCCCACTCAGGGCGATACACCTATTGATTCATATCCAAATTTGTATAATCCTGAGTGGAGAAACAATCCTGATCTTTCATGGCCACCACAGAGACCGACTCGGATTGAACATCAATCTAGGCCAGCCCAATACTCTACTCAATCCACTTTAGGGCAACCATCTAGTCCAGCCCAACCCGCAACCACCCTTGAAGATATCATGAACATTTTGTTGGACTTTGATAAGAAAAATGAAGAAAGGCTGACTAAGTTGGAAAATCATGTGAAATCTCAAGGGGATCAAATCAAGAGACTTCAAGAATCACTTTATCCTCGAATGCAAATGCCTTTTTACTCCTATTCTCCACCTATTCTTCCGACCCCTCCTCCAATCTATCAAACATGCCCTTTTGTGGGGGTCATATTTGTGGCCTCTAAAAGGAAGAGAAAAGCTAAGAGCCCACCCAAACGACCTGATTTGGGCTCAACCAAAAATCATAAGACCAAACCCACATCCAGCTCTGACTCAGACTCAAAGGACAAAAAGAAGAAAAAGGCTTCTGAAGTTGATTTGACCTATTTACCCTTTCCTGAGGCCTTAAAGAAAGAGTCACAAAAGAAAAAATGACTTGCACACCTAAAGAGGTGGTTTTATCAGCTAACATAAGTGCATTTGTTTCTGGCACTATACCACCCAAAATGACTTACCCTGGAAAACCCTTCATATCTTGTGCCATAAAGGGATTCACCTTCAACAAAGCCCTTGTGGATTTAGGGTCTTCCATTAGCTTGATTCCTACCGGCCTTTTTGATCACACCAAACTTGGAGATCTGCACCACACACCTGTCACCATTAGAATGGCAGATGGCTCCATCAAACTACTGAAGGGGGTAGTTCAGGATGTGATTATTAAAGTGCAAGGTCATAGCTTTCCAGTCGATTTTATTGTCTTGGACATGAATATATCGGAGAAGCTAAGTAACTCACCCATTATTCTGGGTCGACCTTTCTTGGCTACGACCAATGCACAGATTGACTGTTACTCAGGATGTATGGTGGTGAGTAGCGGCAATGAGAAGATTCACTTTGATATGTATGCAGCCACTAAGAAAACAAAGTCAGGGTACTTTCTGGATGACGTGGAAAGTGAGTCGGAGGGTAATTCGAAAGAAACTATCGCAATTGACACCTGGTTAGAACCACACGACCCGAATCAACAATCCACTAGATCACATAAGTCACCCTCCCTACCAGATCAAATCATTGATAATATGGTTGACTATCTTGATCGACCTAGCCCAATTCAAACCCCTGGTCCTTGCAATGAATCCCAGATTACTCAATTGATCAAAATGATTCATGAAATAAAAGAAGCTAGTGCAAGAGAATATGATGATATAAGGAAAGAGCTTCATAGAATCAGGGATGAGCAACAAAAGCCAGAAATGTTTGAATCTGGGTCAGGTGTGTCACAACCGATTTGTGATTCGGTGGTGGTCATGCAGGATTTTGTTGATCAAACACCCAAGGTGGATGATATTGATAACCCTATGGAAGTTGAGAATGGAGATTTATCTGAGAATCTTGATCTTGATATAGGTCCTGAGTACCAATCATTTCATTTTGAGGAACCAAGCATTAAGGGACCTGAATATAATTTTGTTGTATTTGAGAATACCCATGGAGACATTGATGAATTAATTCAAATGATCTCATACACGGAGCAACAAAATCAAAAAGACTGTAACAACTCCTCAATCAATGATTCAGCCCATTCCACTTTCGTGGAGGGACTTACTACTAAATCTAATGCCCAACTTCATCTAAGTGAGAAGAAGGAAATATCCCCTTATGAAATAGATATTCAAGAAATTGAAAGATTATTGGGGATAACATATGATGAGTTATCAGAGGAAGCTAGGAATTTTAGGGAATCATGTGATAATTGGGAATTGGCATTGGATAATTTGGAAGAGATAAAAGAAGAAGATGAGACCCAAACATCTTTGGTAGAGATAGAGACTGATCACTGGACCTTGATTTCCAGATCTGACCACACTACTTGGGTCATGCTTTCCATTCATCACCATTATCAGGACCCATATGATTTCACCCCACATGACTCCACCCATACCCCTACCACCCACATTCTCCATCACCTCTTTGGGATGCCTTCACCTTCATTCCTTCCAAGCACCCGTATTTACCTGTCTTTCTTCTGTAGCATCTGGCTGCAGATAATCCCAAGCCCCATCTACATATTTTCCTGATTATTTGGACTTGGAATTCATGGATAGCTAGTTCGCATTTGCAGTCCACTGTTGGCGAATGAGACTAAAATTCTTATCATTTTACTCGCCATTCTCAATACTGTATTGGTATATCCTTTTTGAAGTGTACGCCCAGCTGGAGGCGTTAAACTCAGCACGTATAAATACCATTTCACCATCATCTATACATAACCATTTTTATACATAGCATATTTTTGTTTTAGCATATTTCCCTTTTCTATATTGCATGTTAACAAGTTGGCTGGTGCTAAATATAATTTCAGGAGAAATTACAGGTGATTTCTATCCATTCTCTCCCTGCAGCATTTATTTTCTTTTACATTCATGTATGAGGACATGCAAGAACTTAGGCATGGGGGGTAGATATAGAAAAACTGAAAAAAAAAATTTTTGCCAACACTTAGGAAATCCTCGGAGCTGCATGCAAAACGTACTTTAGGACCTTAAATAAATGAATAAGTAACTCCACCTCCAATGCTCTCATTGGAGCTAGAAATCGTTCGCAACAGCCACTTTTGACTCACCTGCCCACCTTTTGTTCTAAATTTAGGGTCAAGCTGATTGTAACCCGATACGGGAAATTCACGAAGTACAAATTATATGAGGTTACATGTTTATAGCATATATATATATTGCATTCATGAATAAGATTATTTTATTAAGAGAATGCATTAAGTATTTTATCCTTTAGTTGATTCCTGTAATCTGGAATCCAGTACAACTTTTCACACACATGTAGAATTTGCAATGGGTTCACGATGAAGGCTGATAGACGTCTTCAGTTTGTCGAGAAGAAGCAGTGCTTCTTTTCCTGAACCCTTGGACAATGTTTTGCGAGTCAGGTAGATTTTCCTCCAAAAATCCACCAAATAGTGTGAGATGAGAGTAGAGTGTACTGGTGCTCTAAGATTAGTGCGAGGAATCTAGAATCCTAGATAATTAGGTGATGATGCTCTGAGATGAGACATAGTTTTCGCTCTCGATTCCTGCGTATGCATTTTGTGTGAAATTGTGAGAGCCACCGAATAAGGCAAATACGCAGAGAGCGAGTTTTCATAAAACTAGGGCTAAGGTGGATGGTTATGACCATTCTTTACGGAATCCTCGGTTGAAGGAGGGTATTGATGTCAAGGTCAGAAATACACCATCCTATCCGTCTCTCCCGGTGCCGTGAGTAGGCACTTCCACCAAATAAGCCACCCAATGTCTCTTGAGTACCACCAATCCCCAATAATGCCTCCTTAATAAAGTTCATGGATGTATGCTAGCTGTGTTATGCTGAAAAAAAAAATTAAAAAAAAAAGAGAAAAAGAAATAGAAAAGGAATGATGAAAAGAAAGAAAAAACTGGAAAAAAAATAGAAAAAGAAGAAAAAAGAAGAAAAGAGTGAATATTTAGTGTTTATCAATGCAATACCACCAAATAAAATTGAGCTCCACCAAATATGGCCTTAACCTATTTTTCTTGTGTTTCTGACCGGCCGAATAATGGCTAAGGAATCTCGACTTAGTGTTAGGGTTATGAGAACTCAATTAAAGTGTTAATGCCTAGTGAGACCACCAAATACAGATCCTATGTGTGAATCTGGTGAGATTGTGAGCTCTAAGAAAAAGAAAGAAAAAGAGTAAGAGAGAATGAATACAAAGGAATCAAAAGGGAGCATAGTTTTTCTCGTCTTTCTCTGAGTTGAGTTAGTAATCCGGGAATCTAGATTCTGTAGTACTAGTCTCTATGTAGCACCAAGTGAGAATGAGCCACCAAATATATAATCCTTTCCCTCAAAGATTCTCTACCTAAGCCCAAAGCCAGGGTGAAATTCATAGAATATCTTGAATACCCCGAGGGAAGAAATCTACCTATCCGACTAGAATTTTTACTAGGGGTCAAAGTACAGGCTTTACAGGTGAATCAGGTCTTTCACTCGAATACGTTGCAAAAGCTACGTAGCTACCTTTCACATTTGTCTGGATTTCTAGAACATAGGATGAAAACAAAAAGGAGAAAAATCTCTAAGCATACACTTGATAAAATAATCAATCCCTTAGGTACCCTTATGTGAATAACTTAGTCTTGCATTTGCTAGGGACTAGCAAAGTTTAGGCATGGGGGCATGATTGCATAGCAATCATGGGTCCTAATCAACCTAAATAATGTTTGAACCTATCTTAAATTGTGGATATTGCACTCATATCTTGCATATCATGCATTGCATCAGTCTATTTAGAATAAGATGAGATATCCTGCTAGTTAATGGTTTTTATTGCTATTTACAGATAATAAAGTGATCCAGGATGGAGATAGCAGAATAAAGCAAAAAGGGAAGAAGAAGACTGATCCAGATAAGAGGAGTGAGGAGGATAGCCTTATCCCTACAATTAGAAACCCTAGGACAACCTTCCTAAACCCAAAACAACCTCCATTAGGGCACCTTAGCCTCAAAACCCAAACATGGATAGCACTATCCATGTTCCTATCCCTCTCCCAAAAACTTAGGAACCAAAACCAACCTTAGAAAACATAAAACCCACTCTCCAGCACCTTTTAGGACGTCCAGACATCTGGCTGCACGTCTGATTTCTGCAGAATAATAATCCAGGAAGCCAAAACTCATACTAACACAGAATTGGACGTCTAATTTAGTGTCCAGACGTCCAATTTTGCAGTATAAGACGTCTGACCACTATCCTAGATGTCTAATACTGCTGCCTGGTTCCTGATTTTGGTGTTGGAAGCCCTAGCTTGCCTATTTTGACCTAGGAACCCCACCAGACAGCCTAGGAAACCTAAGTAGAGACCTCCTAAGCCTATTCCACTATCCATAGCCCTACTTGTCCTATCCCTAACCCAATTGAACCATTCCATACCTAATTGGGTGCATCTACAGTTGTTTGGGTGCACCCGAGCCCAATTAGATCCACCCAGGATCTAATTAACTCATACCTATTAAGGTTACCCTAGCCTAATCACATGCACACATCCAATTAGACTTGACCTATACCTAATTAGGTTCACTCCTACCCAATTAGACTTTCCTAAGCCTAATTAGGTCCACACCCACTTAATCTAGATTGACCCAACCTATTTAGCACCTAATCCTAACAAAACCCACAACCTAGCCCTACGAAAAACACACACTCATACACAAACGCACACCTTCCCACTTTACTACCACGAAACCCATGCACACTCTCTTGGAAACCCTAACAACTTGTGTCAAACCTAGATCCAAAAATTGTGGCATTGGCTATTTTTGGAGCCACCAAAAGTGACAACCAAATGGAGCCTTCCATAAAGGGCAAAGAGAGAGCTACGAAATTGGGATCATCTCCATACACTCTCCCATCCATTCTCTCCACTCTAAAACTTGCTTCCACCCTCCAAAACCTCAAGGCCATCCTCCTTATCCTCCTCCAAGGCTTTATGGATGGCTAGCTAGAGAAGCCTCTCTCCAAAGCTTCAAGGATGGCCATTGGTAGAGAAAGGGAGCAACACCCTCCTCTCTCCACTTGGGTGCACTAGGCCTCATCTTCTTCTTCTTCTTGGACGGCCATGAAGGCTCACCCATAGCCTCTTGTGGCCGGCCATCTCTTTTGGTAGGCGTGTAGATGGGTTTGCATACCCAAGGTCTAGCCTACACCCTCACACAAGGCCGATGGCCCTAGTGGCAACTTTCCAGCGTGAGGGATTTTCTTCTATTTATATGCTTTCTACTGTAGATAATATGTGATAATTTTTTATGCGTAAATAATTTCATGATGTTTCTGTGATTGATTATCCTCATGTTTGCTTTCCTATATGACACTTTGGTTTGTTCACACCATGCACGGCCACCATGACCTCATTTAGATGCACATAGTCACTTAGGTTTTTGCTAGTTTATCTAGATCTAGGTTTCAATTAGCTTTTTGAAATAAAAAATCAAAAACACAAAAAGACAAAAATAGTAGCTTAGGTTAGATTTAGGTTATAAAAGTCAATCCAAATCTTGATTCGTTTTCATGCCTCCCAGAGACGAACGACCGGGACTCAAGTTCTAAAAAGAATAAAGATCTATGAGAGTTTCGTTATCACAAATATCTTTGACGAGTTGTTTTTGCGACTATACTACGATTTCCAACGATTTCAAAATACGCAATTTCCACGTTCGTCATAGAGAATCCCGCAGTTGTCCTCTCACCACTATTTGGGAAGTGGATCTCACTGTGACGTTGCCTTTCTTTGTCCTCCGTCCACCATCCTTTGTCTTCGTTCTCCCTCGTCTAGCATCTCACCACCTTCGTCTGGGCGCCTCATCAATGCGGCTCATCCTTCAAGCAACCGTCGAGGAGGATAACTTCTCTCCCTCTTCTCGTTATCGCTTTCTAGTGTAGTGAATAGTTGTAATGAACATGATTTTGTGACTATGAAATATTTTGTCTATTCTCTCTCTATTTTGTCTTTATTTGTATTATTCTTTTTCTATCTTCTATTGTTTATTCTATAAGTAGAATAGCTAGGGTAGATTTAATTCAACTAGCTACTTTGCTTCGCGATAATAATTTAAATGTAGTTTTTGATCAAATGTTCGCCTCCCGTATTCATCTTGGGACTTAGCAGAGTTTCGGTTAAAATTATCTGTTTGGCATATTTTTATGTGACTACGACGATAGGGTTTCAAAACTCAAATTTTCAGCATATAAATCCCGTATAACACTTCGCTAGCTAGTTCTTATGCTAGTAGCTAGGCTTGAGTAGTTGAGCTAAGTTGAGCTAGTTTCAACCTAGTTGAAGCTAGGTTGAGTTGAAATTGCCTCTGATGAGAACTCCTGAGCAAGCTTAGCTACTAAGTGGGCAGGTAATATCTAAGTTGGAGGAAGTTCAGCTGTTGTGAGCTAAGTGGAGCTGGGTAGAGCTGGACTTGGAATGAGCTGGAGCTGGAATGAACTCCCATCAACTAAGCTTAGCTAGCTAGAGCTTCTACTGAACTGACTGGAGCTATGATGAGCTAGACTCAACTAAGTTGAGCTGGATCTAAGCTGAGCTGAGGTGGGTTGAGCTAAGATGAGCTACCCTGAGCTACCATCCAACTAAGATGAGTTGAATGGAGCTAGGAGGAGTTAAACTTAACCAATGTGGGCTAATATCCAATTGAGATGAGCTGGATCTAGCTAGGGTTCAACTGATTTGGACTTCTTCACTTTCTTCCGTCTTAAGTGCTAGGGTTTTAATGGTTTGAACATCTGCTTAACCTTAACACTCAAGTAAAGATGTTAAAAATACAAAAAAAATGCAATGCATGCCTAATCCTAGGTTATGCCTAAATGCAACCCAAAATCCCATTTGCGGAGTTAGAAACCTAAGGGGGAGGTCTGTTTTAGGTCATAAGAATGATGATGAACTAGTGTTTATCAATCTTCTTTGCCAATAAATTGGAATGATCAGGAAGCGGGATGAGATGCCCCAGTAGCCTATTCTTCCGGTCAAGATATTCGATGTCTGCTACATTGATTTCATGGTCCCCTTTCCATCGTCCTATGGCTATGAATATATCCTTGTGGCAGTTGATTATGTGTCAAAATGGATAGAGGCTATTCCGACTAGGACCAACGTTCATTCGGTGGTCCTGAATTTTGTAAAGGCCAATGTCATTTCTTGATTTGGCTGCAGGAGGACGATAATTAGTGATGGGGGACCTCATTATAGGAATGCACACTTCACCTGTCTACTCAAAGTCTTAGTGTCACTTACAAGGTGGCCACCCTATATCATCGCAAATGAGTAGGGAGGTCAAGGTGCCCAATAGGGAGATCAAAAGAATTCTTGAGAAAACTGTAAGACCCAATAGGAAAGATTGGTCAAAGAAATTAGATGATGCACTATGGGCTTACAGAACTGCTTATAAGACCCCCTTGGCTATGTCTCCTTCATATAGTATATGGAAAAGCCTACCATCTTTCGATTGAGATTGAGGATAGGTTTTACTGGGCTATCAAGAATGTCCACATGGATCTTGAGAAAGCAGGCAAACTGAGCTTATTAGAACTGACTGAACTTGAAGAATTGAGGAATGAGGCCTATGAGAATGGTCAAGCTTACAAAGAGCGCACTAAGATATTTCATGATAAACACATCCTCTGAAAAATCGTTGAGCCCAACTAACGGGTTTGGCTGTTCAATTCCAAAGTCAAGCTATTCCCTGGGAAACTTAAATCCCATTGTAATGGGTCATAGACTATCATGCAGGTGTTCCCACATGGTGTAGTTGAGATCCAAAATCCCTCATCTGGTGAGACCTTCAAGGTAAATGGCCAACGTTTAAAACTGTATGTTACTCTTTTAGATGGCCAGGTTGTGAACACCTATAGGTTAGAGGAGCCTTATCTCCAAGCACTCTCTACCTTAGGTAATATCTTTCCTTGCTTTCACTTTCCAATGAGAACATTGTCAAATCTGGGCATGGGGAGGTATAAACTGAGGTTGTATATAGCATTTATACATACATTGCATGCATTTAGCAGGCATTCATAGTTATATATTGCATAAAAAGAAAGAGAAGAAAAAGAGAGAGAGGAGAAAGAGGATGACATCTGTGTGAGCTAAAGTGCAAGAATATTGAGGAAGAGAAAGGAGTAGGGAAATGCAGAAAGGAAAGTAAAAATTGTGTTAGCCTCAGTAGTTGAGTATGGGATATACCTAAGTTTTGGGCTGGATCGGATGATGAATTAAGTCTTGAAGTGCTAAAGAGGTGATAAGTGAGGGATATAGACTTTATGCCTCTTCGGTCTTATTAGTCGCTCTGAATCAGGTTTTAAAATCGTCGCATTGTAGTACAATTCAAATCAGTGCGAAAAATAAAAAAGATTTATGCTTGAAAGAAATTCGAGGTCGAACACAGGGAGAAAGTAACAATTAACTCTCAAGATTGCAATTCTATCAATAAATCCAAGAAAGAATGATATATATGATAAAGCAAATGTTTAATAGAGTAAAAATACTAGGGTAAAATGGTGATTTGAATCAGCAATTACCCCTTACAATAATAGCAAATATCTCAACAGTATCAACCAAGGAAATAAAGCCTCAAATGTATGCAATCAGATGGCAGAGGCTTGTATCAGACGACTTAAATGGCCAGTTGCTATAGTGCTTCTAAGGGACTCAAGGGTCTCTTCATTCTCTGCTTCTATCTCAGCTGCTTTCCTTCTCTTCTCGCGACTAAGTGTCGCATAGGTATTAGTGAGAGCAAAACCCCCTGTCCCCGTGCTCTCTCTCTCTCTCTAGGTTCCGCTCTCCCAGAGCCTTCCATAGTAATGGGTAATCAGGTAAATGGGGATCCGTGTACTTGGGACTAGGGCAGTGGGCGTGGGTTGTACCAAGGTGTGAAGGGTTAAGCAGGTTGAGTGTGTGCATGTGAGGAGGGACCTCACCCCTTGTGTCTGAGGCAATAAGCCTTAAACAGAAATTCAACTTATATCATTACAAGTGCCCTATTGTTTCCGATATGGGACTAAATGTCCCTTCTTTCTTCTCGTGCGGCATAGCAATAGTTTCTTCTAATTTCGGTCAGAGAGCCGTTCAGTGGTACAAATTGGCTCCTTGGTTGCGCTCCTGGATGGGTACCACTGAGCCTAGAGCAAACACCTGGCCTCCAACTGCAAGATCAGGGCCTGGAGCTTGGTTGAACAAGCTTCGTTAATGGTGTGAAGACCTGGTACCTGAAATTCAAGATACGACCTTTCAGCCTTGTTAAAATAGCTCAGGAAGCATTGTCAGACGTCATGCAGTGTAATGGTGGTGTTGGTGTGCCGTGAAGGTGGTTGATGAGGCCTGTCGACCTCACGGAGGGTAGACAGAGGAGCGTGAGCTCAGCAGAGGATTTGGAGGAGCAATCGACCTAACTAAGTTAGTTCTTTTTCTCCTGAGGTCGAGGCGGAGGTGTAAAGCATGGAAGCGGCGGCGTAGGTGGTCTATGGTGGCCACTAGAGCTCGCTGGTGGTACATCGGCAAGGTGGAAGATGAAGTTGCGAAGGGCAGTGCGGAAGTCGAAGCGGAGTGTTGGAGGTGTTGTCGTGACATAGAGAAGCTGAGGAGTCGATAGAGATAGGTAGCAAACGATGGGGATCAGAGTTGGCATCGGTTGCGGTATGGACGGTGTTGGAGACGAAGATAGCTCCAATGGGGGTTGGACGGTGAGGTTGAAGGAGATAGGGACGTCGGCCGACATTACATGATGCGGAGGAAGATGAGGAAGGACCATCTACTGTCGGTATTGTGGTCAGACGACAAGGAGAGGCTAGGAGAGTCACCGGAGCTCAAGGAGCCTTTCGGCTAGATTAGGAGGGAAGAAATTTAGGTAGATCAAATCAAAATCGAGCTTGAGAAGTTCGTTATAATCTAGAGGTCCTTTATAGGCCTTTGGAGAGAGTTTTGAGCTTGGGAAGTGATTGTGCAACAATCATAGGTCTTAATTGACCTAGATTAGGCTAGGACATAGCATAAGTTAGGGTAATTCATGCATGCATAAGCATTATCTGCATCTTTACCACTTTACTTTAGCTTTACGAAAAATAATGATATAACGTGCTGATTAACTGCATTATGTCGATTGCAGGCAATAAGCTGATTAGGAGTTGGATCTAGAGTAGGATCTGAAGCTGGATTAGGAATAACGGGTGTTGCAGCAGAGCTAGAGTAGAAGATTTAGATTAGATGTAGGAATAATGATGTAAGGGAGTTAAGGTTTGCTATTCTATTAAGAAGAAATAAAGCAGTAAAATGTGAAGAGCTTAGGTCCATCCTAGCCCTAGGATAGCCTAGAGACTTCCCCTAATCCTTGGCCACCGTTAGATCAGGTCACAACACCCTAGGAAGCCCTAAAACCCTAGTTCCAACCCTTATCTGGACGTCCAAATAAGTTATAGGATGTCCAAGACCCTTAGTCAACTCCCGCACACCTCAAACACACTTCTGCAGTGTTATTGGATGTCCAAACACTTTGTTCGATGTTCAATTTCTGCAGAATACCCAAAATAGAACCTAAATTTCCCCCTAACTTAGAATGGACGTCTGGAACTGAGGTCTAGACTTCTGATTTTTTAGTATAAGTCGTCAGATCTTCTTTTTGGACATCTGGAACTGGTCTCCAGTTCCTGTTTTGAGATTCAAGCCTTGATCTTGGATCTCTATCTCCCTAGACCTAATCCCAACCCCATAGGAACCTAAATTAAGGTGTCCTAAACCTAGTACATCACCTCTAGACCTACCTAAGGACCTAATTAGGTCCTCACCAAACCCAATTGACTTAGATCAAAGTCAATTACCTTCACCTAAGTCAATTAGACTCATTGAGTCCAATTGAGCGTAGATCTCATCCCACACAAGTTCAATTGGACTTAGTGAGAGTCCAATTGACCTAAACCCAACCTAATTGAGTTATTTCACTCTCAATTAGGTTCACATTCATTCATTTAAACTTAGGTTAAGTTTAATTGCAATTTCCCCTTAGCAATTAGGGTTTGTAACCCTAATTCAATGCATACGCTTACCCAAACCCCTTAGGACCTAACCTAGACCTCTTGGACACCTAGGGCATGATCACACACACACACACACACCCATTCATGCAATCCCACACATCTAGAGTTCTCTAGAACTCTCTCCAAGTGGTGCCACCCTTGGTTGCCAAATTTAGCAACCAAGAGGCATTCAAATTGAGATCCACATTTTTTGGATTTCAAAACCACTTCTATCCTCTCATGGCCGGCCACTCTTGGGCTCTCTTTAGAGAGTTCCACACTTCTCTAGAGAGAATCCCTTAGGTCTACAAAAATACCTAATGGGTGGCCATTTGCACCCATTCACATCCATTGGCTCCCATCCACATTCATGGCTCTCATCAACTTCCACTTAGGCTAGCCACTACCATCTCCACCACCAACTCCACGGGCTGAGCACCACCATGAAGGACACCTTGCCGGGATGCTGGATCACTCCTCTCTCCAAGGGCCAACCTAAGCTCCATTGGCCACCCCTCATTCTCCTCTCCACCACTCCAAGGCCATCAGAGACCACCTCTGAATGCCCTCACTTCTGAGAGATTAGTAGCTAGTTCCTTACATTTACTTCTTTTAATTACTACTTAGTAGTGTAGTCCTTATTCCCCCTAAATGATCCATGCAAAATCCCCCCGTAGATTCTTGTATGTGATCGTTTTCTGATAGCTAGATCTATAATTTTTAGCATTCATGTACAAGCATTCCTCTACAAGTTCATGTTGCAAACACTCTCCAAATGAATGAAAAATATATTTTCTATATTTATATGTCTATGTGTTGAGAATCATCGTGAGCTCATTGTAATATCTTTTGTGTGATTAATGTTGCATGCTTTTAATTTCTGATATTTCGCAACAAGCATGTCGTTTCCTCAAAATATAGGAAATCTAACCATCGATGCATTTTCTGTAAACAATCACCACCTCACTATAATAGTGCGCATAGAAACTCACACTTTCACCTTCGTGATCTATTTCAAACATGTGCACGTGATTAGGGTTCATAATAGAAGTGGTGAAATCTTAATCAAAAGATTGGAAACCAGCATGCAATTTTAAATAGAGTAGAGCGGTAAAAGATCGAATCCAAAAGTAAAACAATTGCCTCCCAAAGATGAACGACTGGGACTCAAGTCTCATTATCTTTTTATAAATATTTTTGTTTGATCGTATTGCGCACTATACTACGATGCTTTTCCTATCAAAAATGCACTCTACGATTCCCAAACAAATGGTGTTGTTGTCGAGGAGGCAACATCATTTTCCTTGATTTCGATCTTTGAAACCATCACTGACAAATTTGTCTCCACTTTGTTTTTGGATGTGTAGGAAAAATGGAAGAATGGGATCTGCACACAATGGAAAAACGAATGAATCCAGGTGCACATTATCTCCATTTTAGATTAGGTTTCCTTTGAACCTTAGGAGTAGATTTATTTTCTAAAATTTCTTTTGAAAAAAGAAAAAAAAATTTATTTATTCATTTTCGTGAGAAAAAGAAAAAAAGTAAAAACAAATCTTGATTAGGTCTCTTTTTGAATCCTAGGTAGCTTGGAAAAAAATCAAAAAGAACATATATTTTTGAAAACTCTCCAAAAAAAAGAAAGAAAAAAAATTTGCAAAAGTTTTCGAAAAAAAAAAAAAACATTTTTTGGTGGAAGGCTTGGATTTCAAACCCAAACCCTCTTTAACAGATTTTCCACCATCTTCTGATTTTCGGCCAGATTTCAAGTATGATTTAAAAATTCAATTACCAAAAAATTAGTGAGTAGAAAATTTCAAAATTCGCGGCAAACCTCCATTTCCAAGCCATCTTTCAAATGCCACCATTTTTTTGAAAAAATTATAAGCATTAAATTTTTAAAAATTCATGAATTGCACAGGGGTCAGACTGACCTAGTTTTGAGATTTTTCAAATTTCAAAAAGTAATTCCGAGAAATCCGTGAAACATTTTTAACTAAAAATGTTGGGGTTTGAAAGCTGATCTCATTGAACTTATTTTCCATACTTTTCCTGAATTTTTGAAGGTCAATTGGTACTATTTCAAAGCGAAATACCAACTAAGGGTCAAAATTCGAGATCTGACCCTCTGACATTCAAAAATTCCTAAAAATTTGGTTGAAATAGTAAAAATTCTAAACAAATATTTTCTGAAAAGATAATTGAAGAAGGAGTCCACTCACAAAATTTCAAGTTAATTAGATTCCAATTGCTATCAGAGAACGAACTTTATTTATGTGGTCTACTGAAACAGAACAAAACCCTAGAAGTGCAAGAACCTTAGGGTTAAATCTTTAGGGTTACAACTTAGAGACCACACTTGGGCTAACCTAGACTTAATCAAGTCTAGCACTTAGCCGGTGAGCTTGGTCACCTTGTGGGCCACTCACTAAGAGAAAACCCCATTGAAGAAAATGGGCTAAAACAAATTTTAAAAACACGAAATAAAGCCTGAATTCATTGTCGTACCACTGGGTGGTTTCAACCTCTTGGCTGGGTTAGCGAAAAGGCAGGAATCGCTTTCAGTCTGTTGTACGACGAATTTCTTCAGGAATTAAAACCTAAAATGAAAAATCTGGTCATCTAATCCATAAGGACCACTTGATTGACAAGGCCTTAGCCTTGTCTTGCTTGGCTACACCAACCTAGGGGTTGGGTGGTGTATGCGAGGAAGGAGGTCACTTAGACCTCACTTGGTTGGACCTTGGGAGCCACTCCCAAGGAGGTGAGTCACCTCGCCGAAACCATCTCCCCCCCCCCACTTCTACTCCCAGAGCCACCATGGCTAATCCTGGGCCTGGACATAGACCAGGTCAGGATATCGAGAATCTGGACCCGATGGCTCGTCTGGAAGCTCGGGTAGTCGAATCCGAGGAGCGGCATCGGCAGAGCATGGATCGCATCTTAACAGTGTTTGACAGGATGCAGCACCCGCCGCGAGGAGAACAACTACAGGATTTCTACGACCCAGCTGCACAAATCGTTGCACCACTAGTCAGAATTCCCGCCGGCGGAGATGCGCTTGAGCTCAAGCCCAATGTGATTGGGTTGATCAGCACTCACTTCTATGGGAACTCAAGTGAAGATCCATTCCAGCACCTTGAGGACCTGAGTCGACTTGCTAAAATGATTCGACCCAAGAATATCGATTTCGGGATTGTTCTAATGAAGCTTTTCCCATTTTCTCTGAGGGAGAAAGCTTCATACTGGTTCAAGACCATTGGGAAGCCAATTGGAACCTGGCCGGAATTATGATGTGAATTCCTATAAAAGTTCTTCCCAATCGGTCGAACAAATGCAATGCAGCGTGCAATCACCACTTTCTTCCAGGGAGCTGGGGAGAAGTTACATGAAGCTTGGGACAGATTTCACGACCTTCTCTGGAAATGTCCACATCATGGTATACCTAGATTGCACCTGGCTCAGATCTTTTACCATGGGCTGGATGACACACATCGGTATATGGCTGATGCATCTAGTGGCGGGAATTTCCTCGCAAAAGATGAGAACAACATATTTGAGCTATTTGAATCAGTAGCGGAGAACTCGATGAATGCAGCATCCATGAACCAGTTCCAGCGGCCTGGTCAGCAGTGGGTTGTTGTCCATGAGGCTCACACCGAGTCTATTCTAGCTGACATGGATATCATCGTCAAGCAACTGGATAGAATAAACCTAATCGAGAAGAAGATTGACCAGATCAGTCAAGGTCAATCTGACTTGAACTCTGCCACCTCAAGACCCTCTTATGCACCTTGAGCCCCTCCTACTCGAGTCAATCTACTCACTCGAGATGCATCTTCTTCGTATTTATGAGATCCTACATATCAAGATCCCATAAATAATCCAAATCTAGCACCCTACGACCAGGGTTACTCACCACTCGCAGATTATAATGCGTATCCCCTCGACGGATATATGTCTCAGACATCTTCGGCCTACGAGGATGTCAGTGCTATCCAAGGATACGGGCGTAATAACCCGTATTCAGAGACGTATAACCCTGGTTGGCGCCAGCATCCGAACTTCTCTTGGTCTGGTAATCCACAGAGACCACATCAAGATCCACACTACCAGACCAAGCAATACGGGAATGCACAAAACACGTACCCTAGGCAGCAACCATTCCCGTCTCAGCAACAGCAACCTCGCTCTTTATACCAGCCGCTGCACCAAGTCGCCAACCACCCTCCAAAGTGGGCTGACCCTTTGGAGGCATTGAAAGACAAGCTGCAAGAATCAATGAGGAAATTCACACAGGATAGCTCGCAGATTATGAAGGCGATGGCTAATCAGATGTAGACCATACAGAACACACAGAACCAGCTCATGGACTCGAGGAGCCTTGCCCTCCCAACCCGTCCTGAATCCTCGATATGTGTAGAACCAAGGCACCCTACCAAGGTTTTAGGCACTGCAGGGATAGGCACACGCCATACTATAGGCGCCTCCTGCACCACCCGGTTACACGCAAGGCCAACTGCCTTTGCAGAACGCTGCATATTCTGCCCCTTCTACTCCCCCACCACCTCATGGATGGCAAGTCGATGCACACGCTGTCCCTTTGAGGAGTGGAAGGAAGACATTCGACCCACCACCTAGGTAGGTGGGCCCTGATTTTTCCCACCCTTCGCCGCAGGCGATAGCGACTCCTTCATCTCAGGAGCCACCTACGGAAGATAAGGGTAAGAGGCCACTCACCCTTGAGATTTCTATCAATTTTCCTGAGGCTCTGACATGAAATGCAGTACAGAAAAAGAACACGCGGAATTTTGAGGACCCAAAATCGATGTTCAAGGAAGTACATATTCAGGTCCCCCTCTTCAAGGTAATCCATCACATTCCCGTTGTTGCTAGGTTCTTCAAGGACTATTGTACCCTGAAGTGACAGCTGAAAATTGGATGACAGGTGGTACTGTCGAAAGAGGCTAGCACCGTGATTCTAGCTGACTTACCGCTGAAGAAGAAAGACCCTGGTACCCCACTCATATCCTGCTTCTTGCAGGATTCTCCATTTGATCGGGCCCTTCTAGATCTAGGTTCATCCATCAACCTAACTCCCACCACCATATTTGATCGATTTTGATTTGGGGAGTTGAAGCCCACCTCGGTCACGATTCACCTGGCTAACAGATCAGTCAAAACACCGAGGGGGGTGGTTGAGAACGTGATCGTGAAAGTCCGCGGATTCTGCTTTCCCGCAGACTTTTTCGTTCTCGATATGGAAGTTCCTCCTAATCTCTGAGATGCACCAATTATTTTGGGTCGCCCATTTCTAGCGACAGCTCGAGCGAACATTGATTGTGCATCCGGGTGTATGGAGATAGCCCTAGGCAATGAGCGACTTCGACTTGACATATTCAGGGCAACAAAGAATTTTGACTGTGATCGCATAGAGGAGGATGGTGAAGATGAAGATTCGGCATACTGTGGCAACATTGGGCTCCTTTATGATGACCCAATGTCTCATTTGTCTGCACTATCAGGGTTCTTGGACCTCGATCCACACGGGACTGAGACCACTGCACTACACATATCTCCCCAAGGATCTGACTGTCTAGGGTGTGCTTCTGACCACAGCACCCCTGAATCTAGATATCCTAATCCACACTCTACTGAATCACCCCTGTTGTTGTAAAAAGACGTGACCATAGCTAACAGGTTTTCTATTAACGTAGTCACAACTGATTATTCCACAGGATGTGAATCAGCAGAAATTCACCTGCATACAGATCAGCAGATCCCCACCCTCGATTCTGCTCCTCCCACTCCCATTTCTGACTCTGACCCACCCGTGATTGAATTGAAGCCCTTTCTTGACTCACTAATGTATGTGTTCTTAGGTGAAAGTGAGACATACCCCGTCATTACCAATGCCCACTTAAACCAAGAATAGGAGCATCAATTGATTTCTATGCTGCAAAACCATAGGGCTGCTATTGGGTGCAGTATTGCTGATCTCCGAGGTATTCGCCCCTCATATTTCACTCATCACATCTACATGGATGAGGGGTTGAAACCTTCGAGACAACCTCAAAGACGGCTTAACCTGAATATGCTAGAGGTTGTTAAGAAGGAGATCATCAAATGGCTGGATGCAGGTATTGTACACCCAATCTCAGATAGCCAATGGGTGAGTCCGATCCAGATAGTGCCCAAGAAAGTAGGACTCACCATCATAAAGAATGAAAAAGGAGAATCCATCCCAGCCTGCACTGCGACATCTTGGCAGGTCTGCATCGACTATAGGAAACTAAACACGGCTACCTAGAAGGATCACTTTCTTTACCTTTCATTGATCAAATCTTGGAACGATTAGCCAGACGCAGTTCCTTCTGCTTTTTGGATGGATGCTCCCGGTATAATCAAGTAGCGATTATCCTAGAAGATCAAGACAAGACTACATTCACATGCCCCTTTGGAACATTTGCTTTCAAGCGGATGCCCTTTGTCCTCTGCAATGCACCAGTGACATTTTAGCGTTGTACGATGGCCATCTTCTCTGACATGATTGGGGACTATGTGGACGTATTCATGGATGACTTCTACATTTTCGGAAATGATTTCACATCTTGTCTTGATAACTTCACCATGATCCTAAAATGGTGTATTGAGGTGAACCTAGTACTATCCTCGGAGAAAAGCCATTTCATGGCAAGGGATGGCATAGTACTGGGGCATAGGATCTCCAAAATGGACACAAGATCAATCGAGATAAATCTGAGATTATTTCCCACTTACTGCCACCTAGCCCGGTCAAGCAGATCAGATCATTCTTGGGTCATGTCAGCTTCTATTGGAGATTTATACGCGATTTATTGAAAATTGCACGACCCTTAACGAATCTCCTGGTTGCCGATGTCCCATTTGAATTTGATACCTCGTGTCTCAACGCCTTTGAGACTTTACGAAGTGCTGTCTCTGACTCCTCGATTCTCCAACAACTCGACTGGTCGCTCGATTTCAAAATGATGTGCAACACATCTGATTTTGCCGTCGATGCTGTTTTAGGCCAGCATCGGGAAAAAAAACCCTTTGTCATATACTATGCTAGCAAGACGCTGAATGAGGCTTAGCGCAATTACACTGTCACCGAAAAAGAACTGCTAGCAATAGTATTCAGGTTGGAGAAATTCAGATCGTACTTATTAGGGTCCAAGGTCATCATTTTCACTGACCACTCCGCCCTCGGGCATTTATTGGCAAAGAAGGATGCCAAACCATGGCTCATCAGATGGATCCTTCTATTGTAGGAATTTGATATCAAAATCCGTGACAAAGCTGGAAAGCAGAATGTTGTGGCGGATCACCTATCCAAACTGGACAAAGATCACATTCCTTATTCCCTGCCTATCCACGAGCTATTTCCGGATGAATCTCTTTTGGCAGTTCATTCTGCTGAGTTCCCTTGGTATGCAGATATCGTGAACTACCTTGCCACATGGAAAATTCCCACATATCTATCCAAGGACCAGAAACTCAAATTCACTGCAGAAGATAAATACTACCTCTGGGATGACCCATTGCTCTTCCACATTGGAGCGGACCAAATTATTTGAAGATGCACCCCAAGCTCTGAGATCCCCAGTGTGTTATCTTTTTGCCACAACAATGCTTATGGTGGTCATTTCACGGGATGGAAAATCGCTGCAAAAATTTTGCAGTCAGGATTTTTCTGGCCAACCATTTTCAGAGATACACACGAATACGCCCAACATTTTAAACAATGGCAGTTGGTTGGTTCTATGACCAGGCGAGACATGATGCCACTCAAGCCCATCATGGTTGTAGAAGTGTTCAATGTTTGGGGCATCGATTTTATGGGTCCTTTGCCAAACTCGCATGGCTTCGAGTACATATTACTAGCTGTTGACTATGTCTCGAAGTGGGTTGAGGCCATCCCGGCGAGATGGGTTGACCATAAGATCGTCATTTCCGTCGTACGGTAGAACATCTCCGCAAGATTCGGAATACCCCATGCTCTGATTAGCGATGGGGGAAGCCACTTCATTCACACCCATTTCAGGTCATTACTAAAGAAATACGGGATACATCACCGTATAGCAACCCCATATCACCAATAAACCAATGGGCAGGTTGAAGTGTCTAACTGTCAGATCAAGCTGATTGTCCAAAAGACAGTTAGACTAGATAGGAAGGACTGGTCCGACAAATTAGTTGATGCACTCTGGGCATATCTGACCGCATAGAAGGCCCCACTCGGAATGTCACCATATCGCATGGTATATGGCAAGGACTGTCACCTTCCTATAGAGCTGGAACACCATGCCTTTTGGGTGGTGCGAAAATGTAACCTTGACCTCGATGTAGGAGGTCAAGAACGGAAACTCCAGCTTAGCGAATTAGAGGAGATTCGGCGGGAGGCCTATGAGAACGCATTGATATACAAGGACAAGACCAAGGCCTTTCATTACAGCCATATTTGGAGGAAAGCATTCACGCCCAACCAACAAGTCTGGTTGTTTGATTCACGATTAAAACTTTTTGCAGGGAAGCTCAAGTCCAAGTGGACTGGCCCTTATGTTGTGATTCACCCATATCTGAAAGGGGTAGTCCAGATTCGGGACCCAAAATCTGGGCATATATCTACGGTAAATGGCTAGCGCCTCAAGCCATTTTTGGCAAAGGAACCTCCTCCACCTGACAAGATTATTCATCTTATTGAGGACGTGTGACTGAATTCTCACCCAGCTGGAGGCATTAAACTCAGCACATATAGATACCATCTATCTCACATTCCACCATCATTTGTACATAACCATTTTTATATATAGCATATTTTTATTTTAGCATATTTTCTTGCTGCTTATTACATGTTGACAGGTTGGCTGGTGCTGAATATATATTTTCAGGAGCAATTACAGGTGATTTCTACCCATTCTCTCCCTACAGTATTTATTTCCTTTTATATTCATGCATGAGGACATGCAAGAACTTAGTCATGGGGGGGTAGATACAACAAAACTGAAAATTTTTATGCCAACATTTAGTAAAACCTCAGAGCTGCATGTAAAATGTACTTTAGGACCCTAAATAAAAGAACAACTGACTCCACCTCCAATGCTCGCATTGGAGCTAGAAATCGTCTGCAACATCCATTTCTGACACACCCACTCACCTCTTGTTCTAAATTTAGGGTCAAGCTGAATGTAACCCGAAAGGGAAAATTTATGAAGTACAAATTATATGAGGTTACTTGTTTATAGCATAGATACATATTGCATTCATGAATAAGATTATTTTATTAAGCGAATGCATTAGGGATTTTATCCTCTAGTTGATTCCTGTAATCTGAAATCCAGTACAACTTTTCACACACATGTAGAATTTGCAATGGATTCATGGTGATGGCTGGTAAACATCTTTAGTCTGTCGAGAAGAAGCAGTGCATCTTCTCCTGAACCCCTGGACAGTGTTTTGGGAGTCAGGCAGATTTTCTTCCAAAAATCTACCAAATAGTGTGAGATGAGAGTAGAGTGTACTGGTGCTCTAAGATTACTACAAGGAATCCAGAGTCCGAGATAATTAGGTGATGATACTCTAAGATTAGATATAGTTTTCACTCTCGGTTCTTGCGTATACATTTTTGTGTGAAATATTGAGAGCCACCAAATAAGGCCAATACGCGAAGAGCGAGTTTTCATAAAACTAGGGCTAAAGTGGATGGTTAAGACCATTCTTTACGGAATCCTCAGCTGGAGGAGGGTATTGATGTCAAGGTCAGAAATACACCATCCTATCCATCTCTCCCAGTACTGTGGGTAGGCACTTCCACCAAATAAGCCACCTAATGTCTCTTGAGTACCACCAATCCCTAATAATGCCTCCTCAATAAAGTTCATGGATGTGTTATGTTAAAAAAAAATGATGAAAAGAAAGAAAAATTAGAAAAAGAAGAAAAAGCAAAGAAAAAAGATAGAATATTTAGTTCAGTTGCATTGAGGCAATACCACCAAATAAATTTGAGATCCACCAAGTATGTCCTTAACCTATTTTTCTATGTTTCTGACCACCCGAATATTGGCTGAGGAATTCTGACTTAGTGTTAGGATTATGGAACTCAATTAAAGTGTTAATGCCAAGTGAGACCACCAAATACAGATCATATGTGTGAATCTAGTGAGGTTGTGAGCTCTAAGAAAAAGAAAGAAAAGAAAAAAAGAAAAAGAGTAAGAGAGCATGAATACAAAGGAATCAAAAGAGAGCATAGTTTTTCTCGTCTTTCTCTGACTTGAGTTACATAGTAGTTCGGGAATCTGGATTCTGTAGTACTAATCTCTATGTAGCACCAAGTGAGAGTGAGCCACAAAATATATAATCCTTTCCCTCAGAGATTCTCTACCTAAGCCTAAAGCTGGGGTGGAATTCATTGAATATCATGAATACCCTGAGGGAAGAAGTCCGCCTATCCTATTAGAATTTTACTAGGGGTCAAGTACAGGCTTCAGAGGTGTATCAGTTTTTCACTCGAATCCATTGCGAAAGCTACATAGATGCACTTTCACGATTGTCTGGATTTCTAGAGGATAGGATGAAAACAAAAAGGAGAAAAATCTCTAGGCATACACTTGATAAAATAATTAGTCCCTTAAGGACCCTTATGTGAATAAGTTAGTCATGCATTTAGTAGAGACTAGCAAGATTTAGGTATGGGGGTATGATAGTGCAGCAATCATATGCCTTAATTGACCTAGATTAGGCTAGGACTTAGCATAAGTTAGGGTAATTCAGGCATGCATAAGCATCATCTGCATCTTTATTGCTTTACTTTAGCTTTGCATAAAATAATGTTATAATGTGCTGATTAAGTGCATTATGTCGATTACAGCCAATAAGCTGATCAGGAGCTAGATCTGGAGCAGGATCTGAAGCTGGATCAGGAATAACGGGTGTTGCAGTAGAGATGGAACAGAAGACTTAGATTAGACGTAGGAATAATGATGTAAGGGAGTTAAGGTTTGCTATTCTGTTAAGTAGAAATAAAGTAGTAAAATCTGAAGAGCTTAGGTCCCTCCTACCCTAAGATAGCCTAGAGACTTCCCCCAAGCCTTAGCCACCCTTAGATTAGGTCACAGCACCCTAGGAAGCCCAAAAGCCCTAGTTCCAACCCTTATCTGGACATCCAGATAAGTTATAGGACGTTCGGGACCCTTAGCCAACTCCCGCACATCTCAAACCCACTTCTGCAGTGTTATTGGACATCCAAACACTTTGTCAGGTGTCCAATTTCTGCAGAATACCCAAAACAGAACCTAGATTTCCCCCTGACTCAGATTGGACATCTAGAACTGAGGTCTGGACTTCTGATTTTTGTGTATAAGTTATCTGATCATATTTTTCGACGTCTGGAACTAGTCTCCAATTCCTATTTTGAGATTCAAGCCTTGATCTTGGATCTCTAGCTCCATAGACCTAATCCCAACCCCATAGGAACCTAAATTTAGGTGTCCTAAACCTAGTACATCACCTCTAGACCTACCTAAGGACCTAATTAGGTCCTCACCAAACCCAATTGACTTAGATAAAAGTCAATTACCTTCTCCTAAGTCAATTAGACTCATTGAGCCCAATTAAGCTTAGATCTCAACCCACACAAGTTCAATTGGACTTAGTGAGAGTCCAATTGATCAAAACCCAACCTAATTGAGTTATTTCACTCTCAATTAGGTTCACATTCATTCAATTAAACTTAGGTTAAGTTTAATTGCAATTTCCCCTTAGCAATTAGGGTTTGTAACCCTAATTCAATGCATACACCTACCCAAACCCCTTAGGACCTAACCTTGAGCACTTGGACACCGAGGGCATGACCACACACACACCAATTCATGGACTCCCACACATCTAGATTTCTCTAGAACTCTCTCCAAGTGGCACCACTCTTGGTTGCCAAATTTAGCAACCAAGAGGCATTCAAATTGAGATCCATATTTTTTGGATCTCAAAACCGCTTCTATCCTCTCATGGTCAGCCACTCTTGGGCTCTCTCTAGAGAGTTCCACACTTCTCTAGAGAGAATCCATTAGGTCTATAAAATGACCTAAGGGGTGGCCATTTTCACCCGTTCACATCCATTGGCTCCTATCCACATTCATGGCTCTCATCCACTTCCACTTAGGCTAGCCACTACCATCTCCACCACATCTCCACAAGCTGAGCACCACCATGAAGGACACCCTGCCGGGATGTTGGATCACTCCTCTCTCTCTCCAAGGTCCGGCCTAAGCTCCATTGGCCGCCCCTTATTCTCCTCTCCACCACTCCAAGGCCATCGGAGACCACCTCCGAATGCCCTCACTTCTAAGAGATTAGTAGCTAGTTCTTTACATTTACTGCTTTTAATTACTGCTTAGTAGTGTAGTCCTTATTCTCCCCAAATGATGCATGCAAAATCCCCCCGTAGATTCTTGTATGCGATCATTTTCTGATAGCTAGATCTAAAACTTTTAGCATTCATGTATAAGCTTTCCTCTACAAGTTCATGTTGCAAACACTCTCCAAATGAATGAAAAATATATTTTCTATACATATATGTCTACGTGTTGAGAATCATCATGAGCTCATTGTAATATCTTTTGTGTGATTAATGTTGCATGTTTTCAATTTCTGATATTTTGCAACAAGCATGTCATTTCCCGAAAATATAGAAAATCTAACTATAGATGCATATTTTGTAAACAGTCACCACCTCACTAGAATAATGCGCACAGAAACTCACACTTTCACCTTTGTGATCTATTTAACACATGCGTACGTGATTAGGGTTCATAATAGAAGTGGTGAAATCTTAATCAGAAGACTGGAAACCGATGTGAGATTTTAAATAGAGTAGAGCGGTAAAAGATCGAATCCAAAAGTAAAATAATCGCTTCCTAGAGACGAACGACCAGGACTCAAGTCTCATTATCCTTTTATAAATATTTTTGTTTGATCGTATTGCGCACTATACTGCGACGCTTTTCCTATCAAAAACGCGCTCTACAATTCCCAAACATGAAGCAAGCTTCCCAAGCTTGGAAAGCTAGCCAGAGTAGGAATTCTCTAGGATACCCAAATCTCTCATGCATTCGCATGAGAGATTGGGAAAGTTTGAGGACATGGGAATTAGCTCAAAAGGAAGGGAATTCCTTAACTAACTTCCCTTTCAAATTTGAGAGGGATCCGTTAAGGAATCAAGGAGAACTTGCCAAATTTAGGTCACTGTAGTTTGTAGGAATAGGATTCATGGCGGAAGGGACATTTTTGTGAAAATGATGACAATGCTGGGGGGCTTTCTGCAAGGATTTTGAAAGTTAAGGACATATGTGTGATATAAAAGAATCAGACTGGACTAAATTGTAAACTAGGTCAAGACAGTCTTAAATTAAGCCCAAATTTTGGTACAAACCTAATTTGGACCTGAGGAATCCAATGGTGAAGTTGGATTTTGGTTTTGACCAAGTTTAACTGGGCAATTTTTGCAAAAACCTAAATTAGGGCAAATGTTTGTCTGAGATCTATTTTGGGTCAAGACGGGTTCTGATGGTCAAATCAAGAGTACTAGATCCTAGAGAATATTTTTCTATGAATTTTAGAGGGTTTAGGTGAATTTTATCTTGACCAGAACCTCATTTAACTAAGAAGGTCTATTTTTAGGGTTTTAGATGTCATTTAATTCTCAAAACATGTGCAAATCCATTTCTAACTATTCTAACCCACTTGTTGGATATTTAAGATCATTTGGCCCTTAATTACCCTCCTGGGGAACCTACGGCTATTCTGCATTCAATATATGGTGGTAAAATTATAGTTTTAGCCTTGATTTCTTTCCTTTTTCTCAGAATGGATTTGCAATGAATTATAGCCTTCTGGCAGTTATGTAGGAGCATTTATTCCTTGATACTAACTAAATTTAGCTAGTTATTACTCATGATGGTGTTCCCATCAGATCTATTTGGGCTTAAACATTCAGGTATTTGTTAAAATTTAGACTATTTCTTAAGAGGTTGAGGGAGTTGCGAAGCTGATGTATTAAGTCTAAGGCTTAAGGACTATTCTACCTCATTGTCTGCCCTTTGGTTTGCATAACTTGGTAACCTAAGCACCTAAATCACACACTGGTCTGGTTCAATGAGCTTAATAAAGAATAATGCCAAAAATATTCTGTTCCAAGGAAAGAAAAGAATTTCTTGAAGATCGGGCATAAGAGCTGCTTGAAAACACAAGTAGATTAGAGGAGTTTCCACCGCAGAGAGGAATAAATACTCCCCTTGAAGATGCATTATAACATATCATCTCCTCGACACTTATCTCCTAGGATATTTAAATATCCTATCAGGGACATGTAAGCATATTCTGCTGGTTCAGGTGCCATGGGTAGCATTATCTTGAAATGTCGATTACTAGGGTCTAGATTTAGCTATAGAATGACATGGCCGATACTATCACAAAGTGTTGATTGCTAGGGTTCTAGGGTTGCCATGGGTGGTGCTATCCCAAAGCATCGATTTTTAGGGACCCTTTGAGGATTGATGATGGGGATGAGGAATCTAATACAGAACGAGCTGAGGGCCAATCCGATGTTGGATTTAGGGGAATCACAAAAAAATTACAAAGAAGGGAAAAATCTCAAGTAATTATCTCTCTCCCTCTTCTGAAAAATACATTAGCAAGTTGAACCTGGACCTGGCAGCATGAACGCATGGGTGCTTTAACCACTGAGATCAATGAACCTCTGGGTAGATTCTGGGGCCTTAGCAACCTTTGTTGCAGAGCTAAGGCTGAAGCTAGTCAGGTCCATATCTTGGTTGGTACTTGAGCACCGTTAGGCCTAGACTTTTTATTTCAATCTAATCTCTAGAGGTATGGCACAAAAAGGCATCCTAACGATAAAATCTGACCTAGAGACCTGGTATGTTTTATATGATTTTTCTTGGGATTAGCAAAACTTAGGCATGGGGGTATTTGATAGGTTCACTTTGGTGGACTCTAGTTGGGCCTAAGAACATTCAATTCGGGAATTTAAGTAGATTTTGAGCATTGATTTACATTAGAAAATTAGTTAAAGCTCATGTTCTAACATTCATACATTTTAGTTAGTATACTGGCATACATTAGAGTTGCATTTTATTTGAAAAATTATCACATGCTCTAGAATTCCTATTTACATTGCACCATGTATTTTCTTATAATTAATTGTGTGCATATTATTTTGTAGGTACTTAGGAGCTGTGAAGGGTATATTAGGAGAGAAGAAAGTCTGAGATAATTTGAGCATCCTCAATTTCCAATATGATTGATCCCCCTCCATCAATGATTGAGGATTAAATTAGGCATGACCGAACCCTGCAAATCAATGACTACACCAACTTTCCTTTTCCCTCCCCGATAGATTTTTTTTTAAAAAACACAACTCAGAACAAGGGGAATCATCATCATCTTCATCCTATGGAGGGACAACCTACTCTCTACCACCTTCATCTCCTTCCCCACGCAGCCAATAGAGCATCAACAACCGCGAGCTTCCATCTACACTATGACTCCTCCCTCACCACAACCGTGAGCGACCTCGACTAAGCATGAAACCGTGAACCACCGTGCACCCTCCACGACACCACATCTGCTTCCGCATCTTCAACTCACCACTGTGTCTCATCTCTACTGTGACAACTCCCATGACTGCATGATCACCACTGACCCTCTCTCTCCACCTCAACCTGCATGCACGTAAGACTGAGGGCGAGGACTTAAGCTAGCCAGGAAGGCTTCCAGCCATCCAAGTGCCCCCACACACCCGCTCTCTCCCTCTCAGGCTCACCTACGACAGTAGGACGATGATCGGCCATCGGCTCTCTTCGTTCTCTCCCTTGAAAGTGACCAAGACCATTCTCTCATCTCCCCGATAGCAATGACCACAACCTCCACCTAGCTTCCTCTTCCTCATTGTCTTCTTCTTCACCTCCACCGACCAAAGAACTCATCAACTGGAGAGTCCTTCCTTTGTGTAGTAGCCACCACCTACCTTCGTTCTCCACTCTGTCGATGACATCGACATAGCCTTGACATCACGCTCCTGACCACACCCTCAGCTGCGCCTCCTATGACCCACATGTGTGTGTGCACCAACCCATCACTGACGGTCACCTCCTTGTCGTCTATCCTTCTTCGATCGACTCCCGCGGTGTGACCACCACCATTGCAAAGCCCTCATTCCGGCCATCATCCATCGAGCTCCACATAGCCGACCGTCACCTCTCTTCATCGCGTGAGCAAAGGGAGCGACGTCCCCTATTTCTTAGTAGTAAAGCATGTATTAAATATTACATTGATTTCCATTGTCAGTTTTATATTTTATTGATATATTATTCACTTGAAATTGTTGGCTGATGAGAAAAATACATGTTTTGTTAAAAACGAGTTTTGATGTCACTATAACACATATCATTGCAATCAACTTTTAAATTTATAATACCTAGATAAGATGAGTATCTAGGGTCATCCAAGGAGGCCAATTTGTTAGTCATAAAAATGGTTCTCTCTCTTGCCTCTTAAATCAACACATATCTTTTTGTATTTTTTATTTTGTTTTTTTTAGGGTTTTCAGAAATAGTCCGGCAATGGTTGCGAAGATGAAAGTACGCTAAAGCTACGCTTATCAACTATTCTAGAGTGACAAGAATGTCCTCCCTTCTAAGCTCACCCTAGGAAACTACGCCTAGGGTAATTAAGAGAGAGTTGTGGTGCACTACTACTATAAGAACAACATGTAGGGAGCTGCTCCTCCTTGGCGTGGCTAAGGGAGAAGGAAGTAGAAGAAGAAGACACCAAGGGGGTGGGTAGGTTGCCCCCTTGATCTTCTTCTCTCCTTCCTCCTCCTTAGTGTGAATGGAAAGGCTATGGTGGAACCTAAAACTTAGGAAGAAGATAGGAATT